>CP139508.1:418492489-419692489 GCA_021014915.2 Artemisia tridentata subsp. tridentata | reverse complement strand
TAGTGTTCATATTGGTGTTGATTGATTTCACAAAAGAATTGAATCAAAGTTTTTCACAAGTAAACTTTTATAACTAACGAAAAACGGGTAAAACTTTTCAATCCCCCCTTATAGTTTTCCATAGACTGTTTTCTTCACGGTAGTTAAAGAGAGATTTAAGAGATGAATCTTCGGTGTAGGCACATTACCCATAGCCTAGGATTCGAAGAATGCTAGCAAATTGTTGAAGAGTTAGAACAACCTTATGATTTTTGATTGAAAACCAAAGTGAGAAAGAACGATCCTCGTTATGTATGAGTTCCACTTGACGGAAGAATTCCAACATGAACCGTGGACAGATGGGTTCGTTGATGGTGAGGAGACACTCAAAGCCTATGGTGCGGAAACATGTGTTGATGTCTCGGTCGAAGATAAGAGAAGAGTCAACAACACGGCCTTCGTGTAGAAAGCGGGTTTCAAGATTATCAAACCCACGAACATGGTTGCCGGGAGTGGTTGGTTCATGAGAGATGTCTGGGATGTAGAAGCTGGTATCTCGAAAGTCAAAATCATACTCGTGAGACATATTGAGACCTATGCAGACCGTTTGAGAGGATTATTTACGTAATAGAATAATATTCATCTTTTTGAAGAATGAGTATTTAAAGAGTATTTTATACATATTTTATGAATTGAGATTGCTTACAAAAATTGTGACAAAACTTAGTAGATTGCTTTGTATTAACAATGTAAATAAGCAAGTGAGTGATGTGAGAAGATCCTTTTATTTTGAAAGTATGTGATGAAGATAACTTATAGAACCTTGTTTGTTTGAGTGTTTGTGAATTATACTAAACATATTTTTCAAGAGATTTAACGAGAACACAATTTGTTTTTGTATAATTGACATTTAGAAAAAGGGCTGAAGCCTTTTCAGAAAGGTATTGTTGAGATGTTGTTTTTCAAGGAGATGGAATTAAGTGTGAGGAAGATGAGATCCTAAACTGAAAGGATACATGGTTGTTCATTGAGAGATGAGATGATAATCTGAGGTCTGTTAAGCCGGTTCTTCCGGATCCATCATAGAAAGGATCCGGCCCATTAAAATGAAGGGTTCCGGGTAAATGTAGAAGGATTTTAGATCATCGGTTTTACGATATGTTGATAATTACTCCGTGGTTATTGATGAAGTATAGTCCGTATTCGGGTCACGAACCCAACCCATACTCAAGTCCATCACGAATGGACTCATGCCCATCATGAATGGGCTATCACGACAGCAGTTTGGGCTCACGATGGCCCAAGCCCAATGTTATTTATGGTTTTGATAGTACATCAATAAACCGCCCTATGCGGGATAGACCGAAGATTGGGGAACACGAAACCAACAAGGATTTCGTGTCCATATATAGAGGGAACCTTAGCCCTCACAAAGGTACGACTTACAAACCCTAACTCTTCTACAAACCCTAAAACCGATTACTTACTCTCACGCCGGAGGATAATCGTGGGAGACAATCCCACGATAAGCCTAACGGTGTCTTTTTGTTTTCTTACTGCGTAGGTCTCAACCATTAAGATCTGATTGGTACGGAATCAAGGAACGCCCAACTTTTGTATCAACAAGTGGCGCCATCCGTGGGACCCTACACTAAGAGCTTTCCTAAGAACTAGAATGACGAAGCACGGAAATCAGCGGACCCCGCATGCGAAGAAAACGTATGACGACCTACTAGGGAAGAAACAGCAAACTGATGCGGCCTCTAAGCAGACCTCTGGAACAACCAGTGCGCCTAGAACCTTAGGATCGTACTCAGATCTGCTCTTTACTCCAATAGAACCGCTCACTATGACTACCAATGCTACTACAACAAGTACTAGCGCGGTAGACATACAGCGCACTCCTCTCACCATGCCAGAAATAAACTTCACTGAACCACCAAATGCGCCAATCCGAAACAAGGATCTTGTTTTAGAAACAGACTCCCTCGCACTAGAAGGAGTCACGCCCGAACTAGCGCCAAGTGATTTCGTATCTCAAAACTACGAAGCCTTGGCTGCGCTCATGCGAGAGGAGGCAAAAAAGAGGTCAAGCCAAAGTCTGCACGCCAGGCTCAACTTCGACCCTGAGTATGAAGAATCCCCACCGCGCCACAGAAAGGAAGGACGCGAGAAGGATAGCCGCAAACACCCAGTGTTTACCAGGATTGGAAGGAAGGTTGTGGATGATGAAGCAGCCGACTTTCAGCATCTGGAGGAGCATGAAGATGGGGAACGGCGCGCTAATGTCCATGCTAAGCTTGGCAGTCGCAGGGTTCAGGATAGACTTGGGCGATGGTGCTCCCCAAGTGAAAGCCCTTCAAGCTCTGATTCCGAGGATAGTCGGCGCAAGCGCCGCAGAGGGGCAAGCTCAGATTCCGATGATAGTCGACGCAAGCGTTGCAAAAGAGTAAGCTCATCCTCAAGTGATTCCTCGGACAACGAGGACAAAGAAACTGGACACTGGAAATCAAGAGGAAAATACCGCGATCAGGAAGACGAAGACATGTCTCGTCCCTGACGCCGCCTGAAAGTTGATGCGTTTACTCGGCGCATCAGCGATTTCTCGGAAAATAAGAAAAGGCGCATGCCTACTAATGTCAAAACATACGATGGGACAGGTGATCCTGACGATCACCTAAAAATTTTCGAATCAACAGCCACTATCGAAAATTAGCCACAACCTATGTGGTGCCATATGTTTAACTCTACATTAGTAGGGAATGCGCGCAATTGGTTCAGTAAGCTTCCACGCAGAAGCATTGGTGGGTTTGAAGAGTTGCGAAAGGCGTTTCGTTCAAACTTTACTCAAAGGAAGAAGTTCGCCAAAAACCCTGTCGAACTCGCTAGGGTTAAACAGCGACAAGGGGAATCCACAAGCGCTTTCATGGAGCGTTTTAAGGACGAATGCATGCAAGTCAAGGCGTGCCCAGAGATACTAAAAATATCGGGTTTTATGAATGAATCAATAACCCAGATTTGATAAAAAAGTTAAACGATAGGGTTCCCCAAACCTTTGACGAACTCATGAAGCGCACGAGGTCCTTCGTCCAAGGAGAAGCAGCCGCTGCGGATAGCAAGAAAGGCTACTCGAACCATAGGTCACAAAAAGAGTCAAGGAGACAATCCAATGACCAGAGTGGCAATCGTAACAAAAGTTATCGCACCCAAGGGGGTGGAAGGGGAAACGACAAGTACACCCCATTAACAAAAACTCCAAAGAGATATTCGCGACGGAAGGTGCGAACTTTCCAAGACCCCCACCTATGCGCACCCCTGAGGATCGGCGCGTAGGGAACGGATACTACGAGTATCACGCACAGAAGGGCCATACCACTAATGAGTGTGTCCAATTACGCCAACTAATAGAGAAACAAGTGAAAGAAGGCAGATTGGACCACCTCATTAAAAATATTAAGGAGGGGAAAGACAAGCAGAGAACCGGAGGCAAGAAAGAAGCGCCTAAGGAAAAAGCTGATACTATCTACATGATACAATCATGGCAGCGAAAGACTAGGCAAAAGGTGGGCCAGAAATTCTCTCATGGAAGCGAAATCTCCTTCCCCACCTTGACCGCGGACAACACAGTGGCAGAACCACTTACCATTGAAATAAATGCGGGGGGTCACGACATCCACCGCATGTATGTCGATGGGGGCGCATCAGCGGATATAATGTATGAACATTGATTCAAGAGATTGCGTCCTGAGATACAAAGATAGTTAAGTCAAGCCACGACTGCGCTTACTGGCTTTACAGGAGAAAAAATATGGCCTATGGGGCAACTGCGCCTACTAGTCGCTGTTGGTAATAAGGAACACTCCACAACAGCCTGGATGAACTTTATGGTGATCAAATCTCCTTCGCCATACAATGGCATCATTGGAAGGTCAGGAATCTCGGCGTTGCGCGCGGTATCATCCACAGCGCATGGGATGCTCAAATTCCCAGTAGAAAGCGGCATTGTCACCATTTACAACAACGCTGCGCCACCAGAAGAATGTAACACGATTACATGTGAGACGACGCACGTCCCAGAACAGAGCGCAGCTAAAGTTCCAAATTTGAAGGTCGCAATTCACCCCGATTACCCAGAGCAAGAAGTATCAATCGGAGGATCGCTGTCTAACAAAGGCAGAGCAGCCGTGTGCGCACTCTTACAGAGGAATCTGGATATCTTTGCCTGGGAACCAAAGCACATGACTGGTGTGCCACGCTCGATCGCAGAACACAAGCTAAAAATCCGACAAGGATATTCCCCAGTGCGGCAGAAAAAGCGCGGCCAAGCTCCAGAGCGCGCAAAAGCCATTCTAGAGGAAGTACACAAACTTGTGGACGCAGGCATCATGCGTGAAGTCTATTACCATGACTGGCTTTCTAATCCAGTCATGGTCAAGAAGGGTGAATGGCAGTTGGCGGATGTGTGTGGATTTCACTGATCTCAACAAAGCTTGTCCACAGGACTGCTATCCGCTGCCAGAGATAGACTGGAAGGTAGAATCTCTGTGTGGATATCCCTTTAAATGTTTCTTAGACGCAGACAAAGGGTACCACCAAATCCAAATGGCCAAGGAAGACGAGGAAAAAACAGCTTTCCACACAAGCCAAGGTGTCTATTGTTACACAAAGATGCCTTTTGGCCTGAAGAATGTGGGCGCCACCTACCAGCGATTGGTAGATAATGCATTTGAAAAGCAAGTGGGCCGCAACTTAGAAGTTTATGTGGATGATCTTGTCATAAAAAGCCATACAGAAGACGAAGTGGTGCGCGATATAGAAGAAACATTTAGAACGCTACGGGCGATCAACATGAAGCTAAACCCCAAGAAGTGCACTTTCGGTGCTACAGAAGGCATGTTCTTGGGATATCTGATAGAACCAGATGGCATTAAGCCGTGCCCAGAAAAAACAGAGGCTGTCATCCAACTTCCTTCACCACGCACGCTGAAAGAAGTTCAGTCTCTAAATGGGAAACTAGCCGGTTTGAACAGATTCTTGTCCAAATCAGCGGATAAGTCACTCCCTCTTTTTAAAACACTCAAGAAGTGTACAAAAAAGGGAGACTTTCGTTGGACTGCGGAAGCGGAAGAGGCTTTCACACAGCTTAAGCAACATATAGCAGCGCTTCCTAAGCTTGTCGCACTCCGAACAGGGGAGGAATTAATCGTTTACTTATCTGCGACTCATGGAGCAGTCAGCGCAGTACTACTGACAGAGAGGAATTCTGTACAAACACTGGTATACTTCGTAAGTAAAGCGCTCAAGAAGATAGAGATTAACTATAGCCCAATGGAAAAGTTGGTCTTAGCATTAGTGTTCGCCGCCAAAAGATTGCGCAGATACTTTCAAGCGCATCCAATAGCGGTAATCACAGACCAACCAATCAAACAAGTTATCTCTAAACCTGACGCATCGGGGCGATTACAAAAATGGAGTATGCTGCTAGGCGAATATAACATTTCCTATAGGCCACGCACTGCGGTTAAGGGGCAAATACTAGCAGACTTCATCATCGAAAAGCCAGACACCGATGCCGCACCTCCACCAAGCAAGGTAGAACTACAAGAGCCATGGATCTTATTCACGGATGGATCTTCATGCGTGGATGGATCGGGCGCTGGCCTTATACTCACTAATCCAGAAGGAATGGAGTTCACTTACGCACTGCGTTTTGAATTCACAGCCACGAACAACGAGGCAGAATATGAGGCCCTAATCGCTGGATTGCGCATTGCAACTCGAATGGGTGTACGCAACCTAGAAGAAAACGTGGATTCTCGATTAGTAGCCAACCATGTGTTGGGCGAATATGTGGCTAAAGAGGACAACATGGTTCAATACCTTGAAAAGAAAAAGTCACTAATTCAAAGTTTTGATAGGTTTACCATCAAACAAGTTCCTAGAGGGGAAAACAAAAAAGCAGATGCACTGAGCAAGATTGCATCTACAAGCTTTGCGCACCTGTCAAAACAAGTATTGGTGGAGATTCTAAAGAACAAGTCCATCTCGGAGATGGAGATATCTACGGTGATAGAAGAGCAGGATCCTACATGGATGACCCCTATCATCGATTTTATAAACAAGGGCAAATTGCCCGAGGAGCAGAAAGACGCTCGACGGATACGGCGCATTGCGCAGAGGTTCGAACTTAGAGATGGTATCCTATATCGGCGCTCATTCCTACAACCATGGCTTCGGTGTGTTGGACCTCTTCAGGCAGATTACGTACTCCGAGAGATCCACGCTGGTTCATGCAGTATGCATTCAGGACCACGGTCCATCGTAGCACGCGCATTGCGCTCAGGATACTACTGGCCTACTATGCATCGTGATGCGCGCGATGTGATAAGGAAATGCAACGACTGCCAAGTTCATAGACCCATCCCGCGCAGACCACAACAAGAGCTAACACCTATCACTTCTCCATGGCCATTCTATAAGTGGGGTATCGACATCGCAGGTCCCTTCCCCGTCGCAGCGGGAGGACTTAAATTCCTTATTGTTGCAATAGACTACTTCACTAAATGGATTGAAGCAAAGGCAGTAGTGCGACAATCACAGGTAATCAAGTAAAACGCTTTGTTTGGGAAAATATTGTATGCCGCTTTGGATTACCTGGGGAAATCGTTTCGGACAACGGAAAGCAATTCCGTGATAACCCGTTCAAAGACTGGTGCGCGGAGCTAAATATCACACAACACTTCGCATCAGTTAAACACCCACAAACCAATGGTTTAGTTGAGCGCGCAAATCGCAGTCTAGGCGAAGGAATTAAAGCGCGCCTGGACAAACATAAAGGAAGATGGGTGGACGAATTATCGCATGTCTTATGGGCGCATCGCACGACAATCAAGGTTAGCAATGGAGACACTCCTTTTTCCCTTGTCTACGGGACAGAAGCTGTTATACCAGCTGAAATTGGGATGCCAACTATCCGCACCGCAGAAGTTAATGTCGCGACCAACGACGATGAACGACGGATAGATTTGGACCTACTGGAGAAAAGGCGCGAGCGCGCAGCCATACGAGAGGCAAAAACCAAGTCAAAGATGAAGGGATACTACGATGCTAAAGTTCGAAGCACCTCATTCAGACCTGGCGACTTTGTGTACCGCGCTAATGATGCAAGCCACGCAGAAGACACAGGTAAACTTGGACCAAAGTGGGAAGGACCCTATGAGGTCATTGAAGCACTAGGACAAGGCGCATACAAGCTGCGTGACATGGTAGGCCGTGAGCTACAACGCACATGGAATATCTGCAATCTCAAGAGATGCTATCTTTAGGAAAGGTTACGACCCAACGCATGGACACCTACGCACTTTAGTAAGTGCCAAATAAATATCCGTATATTTACATTTTTTGTTTCATTTAGACAAATGTTTTTATCTTTTTACAAAAAGTTGCAAGTATTAATAAAATGTTGCGGTTTCTAGCTAACTCCGTGACACACTTTACTTTATTGCTTACATATAATTTATGTCTCAATATTGTTTGTTATATTATCTTTTGCCTACATGGCGTGCATGTACTAATTAAAAACCCACGATGGTAAAAGGATGAGTAAACCTAATAAATGACTCGTTGAGTAAGAGGGTTGCAAACCCATCAACACCGGATCACGCATCCTTGTTAAACACCTTATTCTCAAGACGTTGGAGTAAGTTCCATGCGTACCCCACGACGGATACACATCAATGCACACTGTGCGCGTTTAACAAATTAGGAGTTAAGACAATTAACCCCTTAATAGGGTATTAGTAGCACGCTGCAACCCATACACTTGTGCACCCCACGATTGATACACAATAACTTGTAAATTTCATACACAATTATGTTATATACAATCATGCCATACACGACTATGTCATAAAATTTCATACACGATTATGATATAAGCGATTACAAATCCTTGTAACTTTCTTTAAATGTGTTTATACAAGCGATTTGATTCTTAGACATCTTTTACGCAAAGACAAAATAACTAAGTACAAACGTTATAACCACAGCCAAATTTGATATAATATGCATACAATTGTATTTTTCCAAAATCAACGCTTCATTATGGATAACAAGTTCATCAAAAGTACACATCCCATAAGCATATGTACAACAAAAAAGTGGACATATCACAAAATACCACTACACCAAAACTACCAAGACATGTTACGAGTACGCCTGAGCCCTGAGCTACCTGCTTGGTGCGCCACACGACCAGCATCTGTAAGCATCAGCAACAACTCAGCATCCTTGGGTGCTACTGTTGGTACGCTAACAGGCACCCCATCAGATCTAGGAAGGTGTGCCGCGCCAAGACCACACAGAATAGCTTTCCCCTTCTGACCCTTCTTCTTGGCAAGTCTCATCTCATGAGCTTCTAAGGATGTCTTTAATGGAATTTCTTTCTCAAGAGCAAAAGGGTTGAGGATGTCACGAGGGCGAGCAAAAATAGGCACATGTAGCTGCGACACATCTGGCTTCAGAAAGTAGTCAACCTGTTCCTCAGCGTCTTCGGTTGAGTGCCTAGCCAAAGTCAAACCCTGCATAATCACGCTTATGGGGTAATCCTGGTCACGCTCCAGCTGCGCAATATGAGGAAGCTCAAAAAGTTTTAACCTCTCCATAGCAGAAACAAGCTCACCATAAGCATTCTCATTATAACCAGGAACTTCGGAGGGAGGCATCGCCAAAACCTTGGACGCACACAGTTCCTCTACTGCTTCCGCCTTACCACGCGCTAGGGCACATTGAACCACATTCCCGAAGGACTCCTTAACCTCTCGAGACTCCAGCGTGGTCATAGCAGCAAGACGCAAGCCATGGCTGACAAGCCACCTGCGCTCAGCTATGGTTGACACCAAATGAGGATACAACTCCTCATCATACTCAATGCTGAGCTTGCGCAGTTTGCTCTCTTGATTCTCCAGCAAGCTCTCCACAGCCTTGCGGAATTCATCCAAATTAGACATGAGTTTCCCCTTGTTCAGCTCCATATATCTCATGGCCCAAAGGCAGGAGGCCTTGTACTCTTTTGCTCCAGTGCGCTCTTTGGTCAGATCGGCCATGAGCAACATCTTTTCATCAGCAACTTTCTGGTCATACATAGCAGATGCTCTCAATTCAGCCTGCGCATCAGCCAACTGCGCCCTTAGAAGGTCAATTTCCTTATCCTTCTGCGCAACCAGGCTGCTCTCACCAGCATACTCAGCCTGTAGCCGCGCAACCAATGAAGCCTGGTGCGCAGCAACCAATGCCAACTCTTCAAGAAGGCTATTTCTTGGCGCATCTCCAGCAGATTTTTCTTCATCCACTGGACTCTCAGGCCCAAACTCACCAACATATCCAGAATCAGTCTTGGGGGGCGAACTCTCCACATGCGCATCATCATCAACGGCAGTCTCAGCCCTACACGCAAATAACAAAGTTACTCTATAATACTAATAGCGAATTAAAGGACTGAAGATCTAAAGACACAAATACTTATGTGGGGGGAGGAGTTTTATGTGATGACGCATCCTCTTTAGTTGGTCGCTCGACAAAAAGAGTAGGGCGCTTACTTGATGTCCCCGCGCCATCATCACCAGACGACCTCTTGCGTTTCCGCACCAAGCCTTCCACTCCAGACTCATCCATAGCACTCCCCGACGAGTCTACATGCAACAACTCAACAGGGATCTGTGACCCAGCAGAGGGAAAGCTACGCAGAGGAGTTGCCATAGTGACACTTGCGGGGACCTCCCCTATCTCCTCTGTCTCCTCTGTCTCCTCCTGCGCAATCACCATTATGCGCCCTGCAGTAGCCTGAAGCAATGGCTGCTCCCCATCCCTCAATGGGCGCACCCCTACGATCACCTTCGTGGGCTTCGCCAAGCGAACAACATCAAACAAGTCCATCTCTGCGCAACAAAGCAACAAACAAATAGCAAATGTGTTAGAAAAGCTACAAAGGGAAGAATGCTTACAACTACTAAGTGAAGAGGAAGGAAGAGACAAGCACCCACCCCGGCTATTTTCATCCAAAAATGTTGGCACCTCTTCCGGACTACCAAAGTAGTTGCGACTGATGCCCATGTGCACCAGAAACTCTTCTTGATACGGTTCAATAGGTATGCGATTGGTGTTTATCGTATCCGCATCCGCCACACTATACAATCCGGGGTCTGGGCGCTCATCTCTCGGTAACGATTCTTGAGTATAGAACTCAAATACCCAGGGAAAAAATGCACTATCAATCCAGAAAATTTTTTCCCTCCATACCCTTAGTGTGTCTAATTTCTTTGTATAACACTGCAGAGATCCCGCGCGCTTAGCAAAAGATACCCACCCGTTTGACCACGACGTGTGGTAAAACGCGCGGAATAGATGGACGGTGGGTTCAATCGCCAACAGGCGACAATTTACCTCAAAATTGGTAACTTTCGCCGCACCTATACAGTGCAGTTGTGAGATATGCAAGCGATAATGGTTTAAGATATCGCACAAAAACAGGGAAATGGGAACACGCTGATTCGCAAATTCGAAGAAGCGCGTATAAACCCCCACCTTCCCTTGCGGGAAATTCGCTATTGACGCATTTGCGGCCGGAACTACCGGATGCAATGCGAGAGGGATGTAATAATCTGAGGTGAACTGACGAAGTTCATCCTCAGATATTTCGGAATTAATATCGGACAATTGAAGAACCATGATACCTATTATCAGCGCACGCGCTATTACCTTCGCTTTTGTTGATTTGTTGATCGTTTTTTGAAGGTTTAACAATGGCGAAAAATGATTTTTTTTTACTGTGATAACCACAGTGAACTGACGGCTCAAGTTTATATAGGGTACACATATTCGTGGATGAACGACATGTGTACCCCACTTGCTCCAATCGGATGGTTGGGAACCCAAAAGATAAAGCACTTTTTCACCCACCCTCACGATTTTCAAAGAAGATACTTGGACTAGATTAACTTGCTAATTTTGGCGGGAAATACTTGAAACTTCCCCGCTACGCATCAGGGAATATTTTAGTTCCAAATGGTTAGTCTAGCATCCGCAATTTCGCATTGCGCACACTAGACTGGGGGGACATGATGACGTATAGTCCGTATTCGGGTCACGAACCCGACCCATACTCAAGTCCATCACGAATGGACTCATGCCCATCATGAATGGGCTATCACGACAGCGGTTTGGGCTCACGATGGCCCAAGCCCAATGTTATTTATGGTTTTGATAGTATATCTTCTATTTATGGGATATACATCAATAAACCGCCCTATGCGGGATAGACCGAAGATTGGGGAACACGAAACCAACAAGGATTTCGTGTCCATATATAGAGGGAACCTCAGCCCTCACAAAGGTACGACTTACAAACCCTAACTCTTCTACGAACCCTAACTCTTTTACAAACCCTAAAACCGATTACTTACTCTCACGCCGGAGGATAATCGTGTGAGACAATCCCACGATAAGCCTAACGGTGTCTTTTTGTTTTCTTAGTGCGCAGGTCTCAAGCATTAAGATCTGATTGGTACAGAATCAAGGAACGCCCAACTTTTGTATCAACAGTTATTTTAAAAGGTTAGATCCTAAGGATGAAACTTTTTGAAAGATTGTTCACGATGAGAGAAATGAGAGTACGTTTATAAATCAAATGTAATAGAATGAACATAGAAAAATATGAGATAGTGATATTTCACTAGAAACACAAGTATGGATTTAAAGAGATAGATTAGTTTTGTAAAAAGAAGGAAAAGAGCAAGTCTTTATTAAGAGTTTTAAAACTTATTGAACCAAGAATCCTAGTAAAACGTCTAATGACTCAATTTAAACTTTTGATGACTAAGGCAGGTATTTTACCAGGTAGGATGTAAAGATGATTAGCATCCACAGGGTTCTTTTAAAATCACGTATGAAATGAAAGAAGACACATATGTATTTCAACTCTACACAGTAAGCATGTCTAAGTTTGTCTTGAGAGAAGACATACCTTTGCTTGGTTTTTCCTTGATGAGGTTGAAATAATTCACGAGCTCTTAAGATGATTGCACACTTTAAAGTAGTATAGATTTGAAGCTCTTTTCGGTTCTTTAGCGTACTTCATTTTTTTTCTTTAACAGGTTGAAGTAATGAAGAATCCTATCGTGAAATTTCTTTAAGAAAGACAGTTAATGACACGATGAAATATTAATATCCAAGAAATAGAAGTTTTATTCTTTTTGCAAAAAAAAATGTTTTTGTTATCAATTTTTGCAAAGATTTTCCTTCGTTATAGTTTTTAAAACATACACGGATCGTATCAAGTTTTTAAAGTACAATATACTCTAAGAAACTTGGTAACGAAGCTCTGATGCCAATTGTAGAAAACTAGAAGGGGGAGGGGGGTTGAATAGTTTTATCGATTAAAACTTCTTATTGAAACTTATAGATCGACTTATGTCAATTTAGTATTGACGTGTTTGATATTGATAGTAATAAAGCATATAAAACTAAACTACGAGAGAGAGATAGAGAGACACAACCATAACACAAGTATTTATAGTGGTTTGGCTACAAGGTCATCTTCCTTGCCCTACTCCACTCCCCGAGTCACCTACTCGAGAGATCGTAAACACTTCACAACAAAAACTCCTTTCACTTGGCGGAGAAGCCTTCACAACGTCGCTTACAATTTATCCGGTACAAAGCTAGATACTAGGTTTTTCCACGAGCTAAAGCCAAACCTTCATCGCCTACACTTTATCCGGTACAAAGCTAGATACCGGGTCCTTAGCACAGCGGACCAAACCAATACCCCTAGCACAACACGACAAAAGGATCCAACATCCTTTTACTCCTAACGACTCAACATATCTGCAACACCCTTTTGAGAAGAAGAAAGAACAAGACGCACTTCTATGATCTTGGAGGAGAAGAATCCTAGCAACTCATATCACGAGCTTGCAAGTCTTCGAGAGGTTGTGATCTCGCCTTTTAGAAGGAACCTAGAGAATCACAAAGAAAGACAACATAGAAAGATCCTTGGATCTGTGGTTAGAGAGTTTAGAACATAGAGAGAAGGTATGTCTAAAAGAGGTGAGAGGTAAGAGTGAAATGACTCACTATTTATAGGCAAACTGTCAACTGTTCACCCGGATCCAGCGGATCCCTTCCCAAAGGGATCCGACCAGTGTAATCCAAGGGATCCGGCTATCTGGTAGTACCAGTTCGGATTTTAGGTTACAATTCTGGGTTTTGGGTTATGGGTCAAGGTCCATGGGTCAAGTGATGTCATGAATGATGTCAAAGACATCTTGGGTCATGGTTCATGGACTTTGGGTTATGGGTTATGGACTTTGGGTCATGAGTCATTGGTTTTACCCATTATAGATGTCATGCATGATGTCATGCAATGGGTTATGGGTTATGGGTTAAGCTCCATGGGTTATTGGTTATGGACTTGGTTTTTGGGTCATGGATAGTCCAAGTCTTTTCCTAGTTAATTTACAAGCAACATTTATTTTATAAAATGTAAGTAACTAGTTTACTTAAGTGTTTTTATAAAATGGTTTTGGTTTTATGTAAACTTGTTAGCTAAATATGTTTAAGGTTTACTTTTTTAATGAAATGAGTTAGTAAGTTTTTGGCTCAAAACGTTACGTATTTTATCTATCTCGTTAAAATGATTTTACATTTGTTATCGACAAAACATTAGAAGATCGTAAAATATAAATAAACGTTTTTAAGGTTTATTTGTATTAACACACTTTTTCCTCACATACACTCTTCCACAATTTGAATTTGAAATTCAAACACACCTTGTCTCCCCACAAAGAGCATAGGCTCCTCTAACCTTCTTTTGTCTCCCTATCTGCAACATAGGCTCCTCCACATGCCATTGTCTTCACCATTACTTCTCCAACACTCCACCCTCTTACACACTCATAACAACTAGTATGTTAAATGATGCAGGATTTCTGACCATGTTTTAATATTTATAATTCTCATGTAACACCCCAACCCGGCAAGGGTAGAAGTATCACACAAATGGCTCCATATCAGATCAAACAAAGCATACAATCAATAATAATACAATGGTTCTCAAAGGTTACAAATGAAATCTTGCAATACAAAGGGTTACAAAGGAAAATAAAAGCTGCCTATCAAATCCATAAGTACATCTCTTCTAGTGGCTTCTACTCAGAGTCTTCTAAGTCCAAAGTCTCTTCACTCTTACCCAGCTTCCAACTAAAACCTGCCGCGGGAAAAGAAACGCGGCTGAGCTACTAGAGCTCAGTGAACAGATATAACGTAACAAGCAGTAGTATAATGTATAATTTACATGAGTAAAAGAGTATGGAAGCATGAATACATGGCATCAAGATGAACGGTAAGAGTACATGGTATCATAAGGAAAGGTAAAAGGGTACATGGTAAAGGAAGTCAGAAATCCACTACGAGCCCATAACATAATATGAATCATAATCATAATCATAATCGTAAACATGCAGAGGGGAGACCTCTTAGTATCCTGCGAATATGAGGGGTATCCTCAATCATGGGTATCCTGTAAATATGAGGGGTGTCCTCAATCATGGGTTGGAGTAGCTAGCTCCCAGAGTGTGAAAGACGTGTATCGCACACACCATCAGTCACCATGAATAACATAACATAACATGAACATGAACAAATCTAGGATGCATCCATACGCCCCAGGTGGCCATAATCTGCCTCTACGTAAACATGAATCATAAACATAACATGCAGGGACGGGACAGGTCATCACTCTCCTGCCCTAGAGTCATGCCGTCGGTGCATCGACTGACATGGACATGAAACCCTCATGCCTAGTGAGTGGCTCGTAGTATCAAACTGAGGGTAAAGGTCAAGTATCATGAATCATGTTTTTAGTTTACTTGCATAGGTCAATATCATGTTTCATAAGTTCATAATCATAGGTTCATAATCATGGTTCATAAGCAAGGTTCATAAGCAAAGGTTCATAAGCAAAGGTTCATGGTCAAGGTTCATAAGCAAAGGTTCATAATCATAAAAGGTTCAATATCATGATGGTTCAATAATCGGAGTCCATGAATGAAGGGAACATAGCAATGGCTTGAGAAATCTTAACTGAATCATAACTCAAACTCAAAATCAATGCTCATCTCAAAAGTTCATTTCAAAATTCTCATCAAAAGTCCATTTTAAACAATCCTTTATTCATTATTTTCATAAAACGATCCTTTAAAGTAATTCTCATAAAAATATTCTTTCAAAACGGTTTTTCATAAAAATTAGTCTTCCAAGAATAGTTTTCATAAAAACTAGTAACATTTATATAAAAATGGTTTTGCCTCATTGATAAACCTCTTTTAAAATGGCTCTTCTCAAAAACATTTCCAAGATATAATCAGAAAAGGTTTTCATAGCATAGCTTCAGATCAGAAATCATATCAAATGGAATTCAACCGGGAAGGTTCAAGCAAGGGAAAACATAGCAATCAAATCAGAAACTAATGGATTCAGAATACGAGAGAGATCATGAGAAACCTTAAAAGAAAGGTCAGAATATCTGTACCTTTGCCGAGTCAAACAAACCGAGACCAAGCGAAAGGAAAACGGTCATTCCCGCTTCACCGAACCTAGAAGATAGTGGATACGAATCAAGAAGAGTTCACATCACTTAAGTTACCTCTTTTAGTTATCTATCCATTTTTAGAAACTTTCCATATTTAGCAGCTTTCTATTTTAGGTAACTTTCCACTTTAAGTAGTTTAAGCATTTTAGAAGACTTTCTATTTTTAGTAGATTTCCTTATTTAGAAGGTTTCCAAAAATTGCAGGTTTCCATAATTAGCAGATTTCTAAAATTAGCAAGTTTCCAAAAGTTAACATATTCTTATAACTTAGTTTTATCATATTATCATGTTTTCATAGCCTCAAGTATTAAGGATCTCATTTTAGAGAGGTTTTGTGAGATTAGGGTTTCTTATGGTCACGTAATATGTTTTAGGGTTAAAAGTATCAATATCATAATTTAAGGGTCACAATGAAAGTATTCACATTATAACACATCAACATAAGTCAAGAATGCCAAAATATGCCAATTTAACACTTTACACCCTTTAGTTTCAAAAGTTTCATATTAATCCTTTAATTTATCCATTTTCCATATTTAAACCATTAACTAATATAATTAACACATAAGTCACACATCTTGCACAATTGACATAAACAGCCCCTACATCTTATTCCAGCCAAAACATGCATACCTTCATCATATTTACATTATTAGTCCCTCTAGTTATCATATTTACAATATAAACCTTCTAATTATCAATTATCTCTTATGTTTCAGAATTTCAGCTTTTAAACACAATCAGGTCACCAAAATACGAATTTTTATTCCATATTAGAACTCAGAAATAAAATTCAAAAATATTCACAGAGATGCTTCAATGTCTTTAGAACTCACACAAATTTTTCCAGAATTTATTAGTTAGTGTAACCCCACATTAAAAATACCCAAACTCAGACTACTCAGAAAACCGACCTGCAGCAGTACTCAAAAAGTATTCACTTGAGAGACCTACCAACACATCCAGGAAAAATTCACAAAAATTCATGGTATTACCTAACATATAGAAGTTCAACACTGCAAAGTTTTATGGCCCAATTCTTTATAGTTTGAAAATTAAAAATCGACAAAGTGGACTGATTTTCAGACTCCCGAATTCAGCTTCAGCACTTAATCCCATAAAAAGCAAAAATACGACTAAATCAACTTGAAATCACTCCAAACCAATTGGAAAACTTTACTAAGACATCAAACTGAGTTTACAAACAAAAATCATGAATTTAACCTTTACCAAACTCGACCCACAACAGTTACAAATTCAACCATCGTTTCAGTCCCAAATCAACAAATATCATATTTCATCCAAAGATCATAACAACCACATAATCATATCACCAATCATCATTTTAATCCATAAAAACAATAAGAACACTAATATCATAATAAAACCATCCTAACATATGTCATGTCAAATCAATTACCTTTTTAATCCAATAACTAACAAATTACTTATACCATCATTATCATAATATCATCATAATCATGTAATCATCATCAAATATCAAAAACAAATAATAAATCATCATATCATGATCAATTCGAAACATATGCATATCCATCTTCAATTTGTATCAATTTTAATTAACCGAATTAGTTACATGATATACCAAAACAATTCAAGTGCTAATATAATCATCCATAACACATAACATTTATCAAATTCGACATCAAAATTTATTTAGAACATATACATGGATCGACTTTATATTAAACATGAAGAAAGAAACCATTTTGATTTAATCAAATTACATTCTTGAATTACCAATGTTACCATAAACATGTTTTAATCATTATATCATCAAGATTATCAAAGTTTATCAATTTCCTCATGAATATATATATAGGTCGATTTATATATATAATGTGTATATCAATTCGTATCTTTTCAATTTTCACGTATCATGATAATCGTAACGAAAGGAATTTAAGGAGATGAACAATAATTAAAATGGAAGACAACAAAACCTTATATGATCAAAAGTGGGTCGAATGGGATGAGAAAACAAGGAACCAAGCCTCCAAATGCTTCCAAATAAATTCCTATGTGCTCCAAATCCTTCCACGAACGCGTATGAATGATCACCAATGATCCAAGAGCAATATTTTGGTGTGTGAGTGTGTTTTGGGTCGTATAGATGAGGAAGAGGAAGAAGACATGCATAAAATTTTATGGTATGGGAAGTTATGAGAATTAAGGTATATTAAATGTAATTGATTCTTGATTTGTGGTATTTTAGGCAAATTTTCAATCACAATTAAGGGGGGGGGGGGGCGGAAATTGGATGAAAACAATGAAGGCATTGACCAATTTATGTAAAATTATACTTAGGATATAATATATAGTTTATTTTGTAAGTTGTGTACAAGTTTTAAAGGTTTTTAGACCCGTTAGGTCACGTACCGTGCAACATTGAGTTCTTAGTCCAAATTTCATATTCTTGAGTTCTTATAACATTGTAGTAGCTCAAATGAAGTTTTCTTGAAGTTACATGTTCATGTTTGTGATCGTACGATAATCGTTTTTTTTTTTTTTTTTTTTTTTTTTTTTTTTTTTTTTTTTTTTTTTTTTTTTTTTTTAGGGCTTGTTTGGTAGCCGAACACAATTCTTCAAAACTTCAAATTCGAGGGTATTTTGGTAATTTAAACATGTTATGAAAATTCGGGTTTTACATTTATAATTCTCATCTACCTAAGGTCTACCTAATGCACTAACGGACAATGTACCCGGTCGTGTGTAGTGTAGTAATCTGTAAAGTCGAGGTCGTCCCAAGAGCTATGCGTGTGGATCTAATTTAAGTTCTAGTGTCACTGGCTTTAAAGGGGGTTTTATGAATTGAAATAAAACAAAAGCAAAGTAAAATGAAAGAGATAATCAATAAGGAGAAATGTGCTAGCCTAGTTACTAATCTTGTTATGCTATGATAACGTTTTCTAATTATTGTTAACTATCGCTCCACATGGGGGTTTAAGTCACTAGACTCCTTTGGTCAATTTGTCCAGCCTATTTTCCATAACGTCCTATTCCGTAACCAAATGATTACAAGAGTTCGTGGGTTTACCCTACGGAAGAGTCATTAAGCACCGCTACAATCTAAGACTTATTAAACGGAACCCGGCCAGTCGGAACTTAGGTTCCCCCTAACTTCTTAAGAATTTCCTTTTAGAGGGTGATCATATGATCAACTCTCACACAAGATAGTGACAGTCCTATGGTCAATTCTTATCACTACTCGCAACCTATTTGACTAGGGCCCTATGATCAATTCTCCTAGTGTCCTAGATACAACCAACTATCCATGCTACCAAACCAAGGGTGTCCCAGAATAAGCAAAGAAAGCATACACATACAGCGATATAAAAATGAGAAAACTACATAAAAACAATAACAAGTTCATAACTAGGCTAACACAAAAGTGTTTAGTCAATCATATTAAAACATGCAGAGAATTCAATGTTTAAGATCATATTGAAAGACATTGAATCAAGAACAAAAATGTGATATGAAATACTAAAACTTATGTAATGTATGGCGTGAATTCTCCCTTGGAAATAACTTGTATGCTGCTGAATATCGTCCTCCTTGAATCCCTGAGTCGTCTCTGGTTTTTGTGTGTTGAGAGGATATGTAAAAATGCAGAATTAGGGCTTGCATTTATAGCCTCGACTAAGTTACGGAGTAACATCTAGGGTTAGTTACGCCGTAACCTCAGTATCTCAGATGATCTTATCCAAATTAATAATGTTACGACGTAACTTAGAGAAAAGTTACGATCGTAGAACTCTTGTTAAAAAGTTTACGCCGTAACCTTACAAATGGTTAAGGCGTAACTAATTGGACCATGAAATTCTTCTAAGTCAGGAAAAATATACGGCGTAACTTAAGTTGGAGTTACGTCGTAACCTTGAACTGCGTTGACTTTTGGTCTTCTAGTGTAAATCCTTGTTACGGCGTAAGTAGAGTAAGGATCTACGCCGTAACTCTTGTTTGGTCATCATACTCTTGTGTATTTGCATTAATAACCTTCCAAATTCGCGTCTTTTTGTTCCTATGCTCATTATTTACCTAAAAATGAAATATTAACGAATAAGAGTATATATTCAAGTAAAATGATACAAATGATGAGCATATTATGTGGAAATTGACAGTAAAATATCAAGACAATTTGATATTATCATTGAATTTGAATTTCAAAATTTGGGTGGCAATTTATTATCCAACCCTTGGGGAACTCTAAAAGATAAACCCCTTGTTCATTTGTTCTTTTTTTTTTCTCACAAAAAATCGAGTTAAACCCTAACTATTTCTTAAACATTTCACTAAATGTTTTTAATCCTCTTTAAACCTTAGCTAATGAGTAGGTTGACCTAATCCCACTTGGTGCTTTGGAATGAACTTGGAAAGGTCAAATGTAAAGTGGACTTGGGGATTTAACAAGAGTTGGCTACCTATAAACAAGCCAAGAGGGGACAACCCCTGGCGCGTCAGCGCCAGCTTAGTGCACCGTGGGCTGTTGTCCCCCCCATTGGCTTGTCTATAAATAGCCACCTTTTGTCATTCATTTGTCCCCTCTATTTTCTTCTTCCCTCTAAGTCTCTCAATATTCTTATGTCTAAACATCCTCTTATCATCACATTGAAAGATCACTTCTTCGCAAGAGAAAAACCACAAGAACCTAATCCAATCTTGTGTATTGTGTCGATAGTCTTTTTATACTCTCTTCTATTAGGTTGAGTCCATAGGCTAGGTTAGGTTGTTTCAAACACGTACAACTCTCATATTCATTTGTAAAGTCTTATCCCGTTTGTGGATAAGCAAAGGGTATAAAAGACTTGTACCTTCAAGTCTAGATATGGTGAAGGTCTAGTTTGGGTTTTGTTGCTTCCTTGTTAGGAAGTCTTTGTGGTCTTAGTGGTTTGGAAGAATCGCGAGATTCTTATGGGTGGTTCCGAGGGCGGAACTCCGTTGGGTAGTAGCTCTTCTTTGTGAGCACCAATCTTTTGTAAATATCGGTGGAGTGAAGTTTGCAACGGTTTAATCCACCGCAAGGAATGTACCAGTGAATAGTATAGGTGTCGCGGACTCGTAACTAGAATTACGGATGATCTAAACAGCTCAAACCAATATAAATCTTGGTGTCGCTCTCTCTACATCTTCTTTGGATTAGTTGTTTTGTTCCTACACCCTTACACGAACTTGGAGACTTAAAGTTTATAAACTTTAATTAAGTCGAGAAGACCGTATTTATCCACCTTCTACGGTTCTACATCCCTTTTAGTAACATACTGACTCAAAGGCCCAGAATGATGCCACTTTTCATACCAAACATAAATAGTTTTTCGGTTTTTCCATCACCAATTTTGTACCCAATATGCTCTTTTACCTTATCGTTTAATTCTAACACTGTCTTCCTTATACTACTGCAGTTATTCCCTATAGGAACTTCCCATCGATTTCTTCCTTTTATCCTTTCCACATTAATCCATTTAATCCATAGTGAATCCTTTTTTGCAGCTACATTCCATAAATGTTTCACTAGTAGTACTTCACTCCATTTCTGCAAATTTTTTAATCCCAATACTCTTTGGTCTGCAAATTGAATCCCATGATATTTTAGCTCTTCCTTTAACTAAGTCACCTTGACACCATAGAAAGCCTTTCAATAATTTGTTAATATCGTGAATCACAGTCTTTGGTAGCAAGAAAACAGAAGCCCAATAGATTTACATTGAATCTAACACATGAACTATCAACTGAAGTCTTACCAGCATAAGAAAGTACCTTATTCTTCTAGTCTTTTACCCGATCCCTCACTTTTTCCACCAATGGCTTTGCAATGAGAAATACTAAG
This sequence comes from Artemisia tridentata subsp. tridentata, assembly GCA_021014915.2. Taxonomy (NCBI): domain Eukaryota; kingdom Viridiplantae; phylum Streptophyta; class Magnoliopsida; order Asterales; family Asteraceae; genus Artemisia; species Artemisia tridentata. The sequence goes on along the minus strand of CP139508.1, from coordinate 419,671,016 downwards.
CTGTTTAGTGACAAGTGGTACCCCCAAATACTTTACTGATAGCTTACCAACAGAGAATGGTAGAACTTGCAGTATACTTCTCTGTTCTATGATTGACGTGCCTGCAAAAGACACAGTGCTTTTCTTCTAATTGGGCTTTAATCCGACATACTACTAAACTTATACAAGGTTTTGTTAATCACTTTAATTGAATTTATATCTCCATTGCAGAATACCATTAATTCATCAACAAAGCAAATATGAGTAATCTTCAATCTTTTACATCCAAAATGGTATTTAAATTGGTTTGATTATCTTTATTCTTCTTCATGAGCAGAGTCAAAACCTCCATTACTAAGGTAAATAGATAAGGAGATATTTGATCTCCTTGTCTTAGACCTCTTCCACCATGTGGAAAACTAGAAGGGGGGATTGAATAGTTTTATGTCCTTTTAAAATTTATTGTGAAAACTTTATTTACTTTTGAAACTTAGATTCGAATTTATGTGATCTCAACTCTTGAACAATATGAACAATACGTATATAAGTAAATATAACTAAGTAATGCAAGTAAGGTAATAAAATGAAATGAAAGCTAGAGATGGAAAGATCTAACCGAGAGACAAGAGATTTATAGTGGTTCGGCTACAAGGACACCTTCCTTGCCCTACTCCACTCCCCGAGCACCTAACTCGAGAGTTTTCTTCACTATGTCAACAAGCTCCCTTATGGCGGAGAAAACCTTTACACAACTTTAGCTTACACCGGCTTAGCGACACAAAGCTAGATGTCGAGTCCTAATCGTAGCTAGAACCAATCTCACACCTTAAACACGACTTAATCACACCTTCTTCTTCACGACTAGTTCACGACTTCTTCACGACTTCTTCACAACTTTTTCACAACTTCTTCACAACTTCTTCACGACTTCTTCACAACTTCTTCACGACACTTCACGACTAACAACTACCTATGTTCACTACTACTTCTTCACACCTTCACAACTTACACACCTTAACAACACAACTTCTCTACTTACACACTAACCTATCCCAAATAATTATACACACAACTATCTAATAACAATACACAACTTATATACAAATATATGTGATGACACAAACAACTTAGGTATCTAAGTTGCAATACTTCTTCTCTAGTTGTTGAAGGAGTATTCTTCTTTTGCACTTGAATGAAGGAAGCTTGGATCACTCAGAAACCAAAGCTTAAGATATATGATCAAAGGATTTTGAAGATATGAAATGTGATTTAAAACAGAAAGTTTTAGTGTGCAAAAGGTGAGTAAAAATCCAGGAGAAGACTGGTATTTATAGGAGAAAAATTGGACAGCTGGAAGTCTACTGGAGCGGGGGCGGTCCCCTTAAATAGGGGGCGGTCCCCTTAATAATTAAGGGGGCCGCCTAGTAAAATTAAGGGGGCCGCCCCTTCTGTCCGTTGGCCAATTTTGTCCTTTTGTGGGGAAGGTTTTTCTGGAACATTTTAACTGATTTTGGTTAAAAATTTGAATTCATATTTTTATAAAAGATTAAACATTTTTATTTAATGCAAAAAATGTTTTTCAAAAATATATAAAATGTTTTTGATGTTTTATAAAAAATTTAGTTATTAAGAAAATGTTCCTTTGATCATATAATGCATTAAGCATTAGTTCATTCATACCTTAAGTGATTTGAGTTGTAGAAATAGATATTTACAACTAAATACTTGTTTACGTCATAATTTTCCGATTAATGATTTTACATTTTGTGATTATCAAAACGTAGAGATATCGAAAAATATTAATAACGTGTTTAGGCATTATTTATATCAACACACCACAAAAGTATCCTACCCTTTCACCACCGAACGAACTAAATAAGAAACTTGTAAATCGTATTGTAATGTTATTCAAGTCACAAAAAGAAGTTATTATTTGTACATAGGTAAACGGAGAAGGATCTCTTTTCTCCTGTCATCACAAGATTTTCTCTCAAAGCTTGAAACCCGATCGAATTTGAGATAACTATCTTTGGGATGATTAAAAATAAGTTATTATCTGTGTTACATTTCAATTAGCTAAATTCAAGCCCATGCACCTAATGATATGTTAACCCAAGAGCTGTCCAGCCCAATAGATGGCCCATTAGTACAGCTTCTCTTTGTGAAACAGTTATTTATCCATGTTTTTATCTCGGATATGTTTATTAGAAACCAATAATGGAACTAGTTTTAGACACAAAAGGCACGACTTTGCTAATGAAGCTTAATTGTTATTGCTGGAATCTGTTAGCTAGTTAATTCTAGTTACATGTTTTAAGGCCTTCATTCTTTTCAAATACTCTGAATTGAGTAAGAGCTAGCTCCCAAAATGAAGTTCTCTTATGTATCTTCAATTGTCGATAACTTTCTTATTACATACTAAGCTGGATTGATGAAGGTTAGTTAAGCAACATCACTCGTATTAGCTCCTTGTTTTGTAGTTCTCTGCTGGTGACTACAAGATCGATCAAAGTATATGTACAGGAATTTCTTGCAATATACATGTACTAACTAATTAAGGATCTAATGCAATGTGTGTAGGGGAGGGGACTTCCATCTCCAACATCTTAAAGGAAAATGAATACAAGTTCAACTAAGAATTGAAAATAGAATACATTATCTTATCGATCAAATTATACGCACAATTATCTTTTTCTTTGCTGGCGAGGGTGTGCCATTTCAGAAGGGACAGAAATTGCAACTTGTCCATGGACATATACCAAAGTTGCAATTTCATGCAGTGGAAAACACATGGGATTAATTTATTATCAATTGCGCCTGGCAGTTTCTGTCTTTGCTCTAGCGACTTGTTGGTTTCTTTATACAGTTATGCCATTAAAAAAACACTATCTCATGTGTTGAAAACATATTTATTTATTTTTTGAACTTAGAAAACATATTTATTGAATTAAAAGGATTTCAATTAAGACTGTGCATTATAATACTGATACAAACCTAATTAAAAACCAACTAGATCTAATATTTGGCTGTCTATCCACATTCTTGACATTACATTATGCATATGTGAGAAAGGTCTAAATTATCTGAAACAGATTTTGGTTTCCTGGAAATATCACAGTGCACACTTCAGCTTTGTTTTGGTGGTTCTCCTTTTGTTTTGTTTCAATGGAGATAGCTTCTTGCCGGTTCCTCTATTGTATGCCGAAGTTCGAAGAAATAAATAAATTAAATGAATAGATCGGTATACAAATACCTCTCCTTTTGGTCTCTACAAAGTGGAGAACACACATCATCACACTCGAGACAAAGAGACCCTATTCAGTAAGTGATGTAAATCAATTTTTTTTCATCTTATTTACCACTTTTAACGCATAGCGAATATAAGAAAAACAATAAGAGCCAAATAAGAAATAAAGATATAAAGACAGGTCAGTATATATGGTGCTTCATAGATTATAATTTCTTTATTTTTTAAAAAATAATTCTCTTTGACATTTTGTAGAAAGGGATGAACCTTTTTAAGTGGAATTCTGATGAGTACAGATGTGTGGGACTATCTAATAATACATATTAATTCTGGATCATGCATTCATGGGGACAACTTCAAAGAAAGAAAAGATTATGACTGAGTATTTAACCAATAAACTAGTGATACTTTTTGAAGATTAAATCAACACCATATGCATAATTTCGGATCAAATTTAACGGATAAGGTTCGTTAAACCAGCACTGGTAACATAAACAAGTAAATCAAAATTATATTCTAAGCAATCATATAACTTCCGATTAGTAGATAAAATCTTTCGAAAAGATGAAATAGCCCTAATTTACAGAAAAGTTCAAGAAACAATATAAAACTATTCTTTAGGTCTTGGACGTTTACCCCATTTAATTTAGGGTTTTCCCTTGTAGAAAACATTGGAGTTGAGTTGTATAAGGTTTTTATTTATTATCTTGTTCTCTTTTAGAAATCCTTTTTCGGTAGACAATAAAATCTTGAATCACAACCCCCTTCCAATGTTACACAGATCGTAACTAGTTCAAAATCAACATTATGTCGATTAACACTACCAAACTCTTGATTCACGGTTACTAACCTGAAAATAGATCATATCCAATTTTCTGCAAGCATATAAAATACTTAATTAGTCTACACACCTCACACACCGTACCAGATCGACACCACACAGACTCATATTAGAGCAAGAGAGATAAGAGTGGGTGGTGATAGATAGAGAGTGAGCACACATAGCTTCAACTTTCAAGCATATGAATCCTTTGTTTACATAATACACTATATATCTCCATCTAATATCATGCAAGGAAAGCCCATCTGTGCTCACTCTCTTCTGTCACTACTCATTCCCTTACACTCTTACCCTTAACTCACACGACACCGATGAACAGCAAGAAGATAACAATTCATATACATATAAATAACGAGATAGAGAGACTTTACGGTGACAGATATTGAGAACATGTATGATAGAGTTTCAAGCATACCTGCAACTTGCAAAAAGACCATATCTACCTTTCTGCAAAAATATAAATAACTACTCTACAAATATCACAAGGATTCATATTAGAGCATGAGAAATAAGAGTGGTTGATGACAGATAGAGAGTGAGCACACACAGCTTCAACTTTCAAGCATATGAATCCTTTGTTTACATAATACACTATATATCTCCATCTAATATCATGCAAGGAAAGCCCATCTGTGCTCACTCTCTTCTGTCACTACTCATTCCCTTACACTCTTACCCTTAACTCACACGACACCGATGAACAGCAAGAAGATAACAATTCATATACACATAAATAACGAGATAGAGAGACTTTACGGTGACAGATATTGAGAACATGTATGATAGAGTTTCAAGCATACCTGCAACTTGCAAAAAGACCATATCTATCTTTCTGCAAAAATATAAATAACTACTCTATGAATATCACAAGGATTCATATTAGAGCATGAGAAATAAGAGTGGTTGATGACAGATAGAGAGTGAGCACACATAGCTTCAAGCATATAAATCCTTGTATAGTTGTATACACTATCTCCATCTATTCATCTTTTATCATGCAAGAAAAGCCCATCTGTGCTCACTCTCTTCTGTCACCACTCCTTCTCTTACACTCGCACCCTTGAATGATCACGACTACAACGATTAACGACACACATATGCATAAATAAAGAGAGATAGATAGGGGGTGACAGATAGAGGGTGAGCACACATAGCTTCAAGCATATGTGAAACTATATTATTTGCAGGAAAGACCATGTGTGCTCACTCTCTTCTGTCACCACACTTTACATTTTCATCTTCACCCAAATTATACAGGCATGATATATGCACAAGAAGTAACATATACGGATCTAATGTTTATGCTAGCTATATGTAGCAAGACATAATTAGAAAACGCTAATATGTAGACAGCTTTCCTCAATAAGGTAAAGCATCATATTTGGTTTGTGGTACTACTGTTCCATAACACTAGAACACAAACTACAGTATGAATTGATGTGTGAGTAAGAAGTGGAGGTATGTCATCCCTTATATAGACTCACAAAGCCACTTTCCATATCCCTTGGAATAAATGTGCCTTACCTTTATCATTTCCCACTATTAGTAGTTTTCAAAAAGTGTGACCGTTTATGTGTGAAAGAGTAGTTACCAATGCTTTCTAACAACAAACTCATTAACTCAATTACTGTTACCAATGCTTTCTTGTAATTCTAAATTTGTAACCATCCAAGACAGAACTCACCCTTTCCTAGTTGATCCTTTTTTCATGACTTCTCACCATCTCTATCTATGCTGGTCTTCGTTATTAAATGGACCTCTGAACAATTATTAATTACACATCATACATACAAGTGACATCGCAATAGATAAATTTTCAATGTTTTCATATAGTCTGTTAAATATAGTAATGTAAAACCTTAAATAATTTTTGTACTTTTGTTTATTGTAAAAGTAGAACATGTTTTTTTATCATTAAACATAAGCTACATAATCATTCTGCTTGCTATTTTAATGTATACAATAACATTAGAGAACATTTACATTGAAAGAGAACTAAAACAGTTTTATAAAAAACATGTTTATGAAAACATGGATACGTTTTGGGAAGAGTTCGTGACCAACTTCTAGAAGAAATTTGGGATGGCGTCAAATATGGTTCGACAAAGTTGGGTCAAGCACTATTTCAACCACACAGTGAGAAATTCGATAAGTGCAACATCCTAGATTTGATTGAAAATAAGTGGATGCAAACTCTACAGGAATTTAAAACAATCAGCGTCAATGATGTTAGAATTTTAATACATGACAATAATAATTAAATACAATAACATCAAAGTAATAGCGGAAGCGAGTAGGATCATATAATGCATAAATTAATTAAGCAAACATAAATAGTATGCGTACATTTTGATTCTAGCCAAACAAGAATCAAACTTCAGTTGAATCACCAAGAACCCTAATTAAGGTTTATAATTGGATTAAAGAATTACCCCTTATCGTTTTGTAATTCAATCCAAGATGTTAACTATAGTGACCTAATACCACGTTCTTGTACACACGTACTATTAGCGATTCGATGTGAATGCTAGTTCTTGAATCACAAATAAAACAACGGAACACAAAGTCCTTGTTTAGGGTTTACGTATCACAAGATCAAATCAAAGTGATAAAGGAAATATGTTCATGCAATTACATATCACATGCAAGTACACGTTAGCATGCATGTATATGCATGAATATAATATCTTACATTCATTCTGATTCGTCTATAACATAGGAATAAGGTGCAGTGCATTCATAGGGTTATTATTGTCGATCGGTTTGAGCTAGTCTATCCAAAAACCGAATCCGACCAAGGGGTCTCTATATATATGTATATATATATATATATAGCATTTAACCTTGTCCAACAAGTCATTGCTAGCACCTCCTTAAGTTTCATAAAACAACACTCGGACCCTTCCTTTTTCCTTGTTCGACCGGTCGCAACCAACCCCCAAAGGTTTGGTTTTCGTACTAATAAGTCCCTCATGTATTAGTTACTTTATTTGTGATTTAATAATTAAATATAACTATTTATATATTAATTATTTAACATCGATTCTCATAAGTAAAGTGTGCAATCCCGTAGTCTCGAGTTCGATCCTAACACACAACTACTAAATTATGTCCACAAAACTAACAGCTCCCACTTGGACATATTTTAATAGTGTGATCACATCGGTTAGCGTCTAGTAACACTTCGATGCCTCTAGTGCAACTCGAGTAAGGTCTCCTGGAAAAACCTTTTAATGATTCATCATTATTATTATCCTTTTGTTACTAATACTATCTTAAATAAAGATATGGATCTAAGTCATTCTTTATTTAACTATTATGTTTCTCGTTGTATGTGATTGAACAAGATTACCAAATCTTTTGAACATTTCAAGGAAGATCTTAGGCATGGCCATGCAAACATTGTGTCAACCCTACGAGGGGCCCAGCAGTATTAAACTTCAAAATAAATTTAAACGAACAAATTCTATCTTGACTACAAACACAACCCATGAATTTTGTAATAATTCCGAAAACAATCCTTATGACTACCAGTTACGTGTAGCGTTAAATTGTTTCACAGAATGCACTACATTCATAACAGTTATCTGGTATCTCAAGTCTGAGGATAACTATTCATGATTTAATTAATAACAATATCCATAAAGTAATATCATGTAGTTTCGGATAAGTCCTATATTTAATTCATTGAATATCATGTGAATTTGGTATGTAAACGCATCAATATACTTTCAAGTATACTATACCAAAGCTCAGATTTGTCTTAATTCAATGATATTCCCATATCATTAATTGACAACGGACGATTTAGAATTACTACATTATTCATGGATTAAACATGCGAATATAGGACACAATTTATTATTAATGAAAGTAAACATACCAAGTACTTAAATTCATTACAAATAATAAACACTTAGCATCCTTTATTCAAGTACAAAAAAGATCAATGCATGAAAATTCTAGTTGATGGATTATGTCTCAAGCTATGACAATCATACTTGTTGACAAGACATAAATCAACCAACTTTGATCTATCAGAATTTTGAGAATATTTATTTCAAGAATTCAACTGGTGAAGTTCTTGTATGTGTGCATTCAAATAATTTGATATTGCCACATAATACTTCATAAAGTGTGTGACATCCTCAATCACCAATTTATGATTATCAAACTTTCAAACAATTTTAAAGTTTAAAATATTCTTATTCTTGTAATGTATAATGCAACTGTGCTCTTAGTTAAGCATCACTAGTACACATGGCCATTAACAAGGATGAAGTCCTACCATGACTAGTATTGAGTGTCATCTCAATTTCATTAGCATCATTGTATGCAAACAACAATATGCTCTTTAAAATTCCGTAAACTTTAATATCTACTGTGTAATGTTTGATGCCTTCCAAACTTTCAATTTTGTTGGCTATGACAATTTTCACAACAATTAACAAATTGTTCATCTTAGAATCTGGAAGCTGTTCCAGGCTGAGTATGTAATTCTATATCCAAACATATTCCATTAGAATAATCATTACACTAGTTATCTAATAACTTTCAATTAGATATCAACATTGTCATAACATCTTATAACAATTCGTTTATGTAACACGATGTTCATGAAAAATCTTCGAGTCATACTTAGATTTCATTCATGTTCTATCTTATTTAAAAGATATGTATCTATTTAGACATTCTAAATGATATATCATGTTCTATTAGATTTATTTACCGCATATGTTTATAATAATAAACACACATTCCAAGGTTCTCTATTTTATTTCTTAAATCTTTCAAGTGAAGTTTCATTCCAAGTTAAGACTTAACATTTAACTTATATGAAATGTTACTTTCTATATGTTATCCAACATATATGATTTAAGAAAGTAAACATAATACTCCCACTAGCTTTCAGGAATACTTAGGAGTTATCTTATTTTAAATTATAAATCAAAACTTGAATTTACTATTTAAACATAAGACTCATCTCCTAGATGCATGCATTTATCCATACTTGAATTCTTGCATTTTATACACTTTCAAAGATTATATGAATTCATAAAACTCTTAATTACTTACCGTCCTCGCTTAAGTAATTATACAAGAAAGAGTTTAGTAATCCATTATCAAATTTCATAATCATGAAAATGAGTATGACAATTACCATTTTTGTATATTTAATGTGCTTAAAAAAGAATATTCAATCATAGTTAATTGCTTAAGTATGATTAATAATCTTGTCATAAGACATGCATTAAAATATGTGTACAATATTGTCCATATGATTTCTACACAAAGATTTAAACCACTAGGGTTACCTTATCTTTGAAGAAACTCATCTTCATTCTCTAGTATAACTATTAAGAATTAAGATAAACCAATTTTCCAAAAATTGATTATCTTTATGGACAGCATCTTCAACATTCATAGTATGAGTAATTTACCCAATTCAATATTTGGTAATGCATCATTATAACAACCTAAATTTCGTTATGACAGTTAAACCATTAATACGAGTACGACCTAAAAATTTGAACAATACTCGGATATATATGATACGAGATATATATATTTTTTTTAAACTTTCTAATACGAATACCACCTAAATCTTAAACTAAATGTTATGACAGTAAACTACCAAATAAGAAAATCCTAACCCAAGTAAATATGAATTTAAGCTCAAATTAGATATCCTAAGTATCCACATCACACGTTAACATATTAAATAAACCAATGGCTAGCTTTATACATGTTGTACACGATTTGAAGATAAGTAAAATTGTAACCACCCGTAATTTTCCAAACATTACTTTAATGATAAAAACTAACTTATTATTATTTGATAAATTATTTGAGCATTTTTGAGCTTACATGATTATTTCAGAAAGTTATCTCGCACACTGTAGCATACAGTAACCCTCCAAGCTACTTAAGTTTATCAAGAAAAGTGAAGTAATCACTTCCTGACACTTACAGGCAATTTATTTACAAAACCGAGAAGTCATCTCACTTTTCTAAAAAACACGACACCTCACGCGTACCGATACCACATTTGTAATGGCTTAAATTTTATAGTTAATTTTCGGAATCAATAACTTTGTTTTTATACCATGTTTATAAAAACGTTTCCAGAAATATATTCCTTGTATTTTTACCAAACCAAGTTATCGCGTTTACACTTTAGCTTAACGAGAAACGGAATACACGGGGTATAAATAAAATTTAATACAACCATCTATATACCTCAACCACCCCACTACCCTTCTTATCTCTTTATCAGGTTTAGGATAAGTCACTCTCTACTTTTTTTTTCTCTGCTTCCTTCTTCCAAAATGAATTCACGAGACATCCTTGGAGATGGAATTTGATAGCAACCTTTGCTCAAACTAGTCAATACAAGACCTCCATAAAAGAAAATTTGGTCAAAAACTAATTCTTTTCTTTTCTTTTTAATCTGGTCGAAGCAACAGGATGAGACACAAACTCAAATCTCATCACACAGTCACATTCCCCTTTAGGGTTTCACTATTCACATTCATATGCACCTTCCACTTCACTCATACAACTCCGGCACCGCTCCGTTTTTCCAGCCAACTTCTGGCAAGTCCAATCCGTGGCATGCACGTGTAGATCAAGAAAAGGAGGTCAAATCTAGGGTTTTGTTTGAGTCGCGATTGCGAAGCCGCCACAGCCATCACCTCCATTCCATCCGTTTCATTCTCATTCTATTGGTATGACAGACCCAGGACTCTCCTTGTTAATCTTCTTATTCAAAAACCAATTATGGATCGATTTGTTTTTTTTATAAACGTTTTCATGGATCAAATAAACTGAAAACGGATCTTACTATATTTCGTGGTTAAAATATAGATTTAAAAACATTTTTGGAATCATCTCGTGTGGTAAGAACTGTTATTAAAAGGTTGTTTGTTTCGGTTATAATTAACGGGTCAGGTCAACCAACCCGGTGTCGAACCGATTCTTGTTTGTGTTTATCCTTGTTGGTTGTTGATATTCTTGGATGTTTTTTGTACTTTTGGAGTGTTTAGAATCGGTTGTGTTCATAACTAGACTAAGGTTCGGGTCGAGATCCGATTAGAGTCACGGATCGGTTTGAAAATTTCTTAATTATCATATTTTGAGATTTGTTTTGGATTTGGATTTGCTCATTATTTGGGACTGTTTGGTTTTGCTTGTCTCGGCTACATGGCCCCATCACACACCGGTGTACTTGAGTTATATTGTAAGTATTAGTGGGTATGTGTTTGTTTGTACGCCTCGACTCACGACACCACAAAGTGTCGAGATCTTGGTTTGTCTCGGCTCAACAACCTAAGGGTGCATTTGATAATGTTGTGAAAGGAAATATGTATATGTCTGCTAATTTCAGTCACAGTTAGTGTGGGTTTATGTCAAGTTGTGGCGCGTCCTGTTTCGATTTCGAAATTAATATGATGCGTTTTGTAACTGTCAATAAGTGTACGTTTGTAAGTTAGTTATGTTGGACTGGTTTGAGTTGGATTTGTAAAATGGGCTCCAAGCCCATTAGCTAGGCTGCATTTGGTTTTTATCATGGGCTGAAGCCCAATGAGTAATACGTTTTGTTTTGTGTGAGTTACTGATTTTATGTTAAAACTTGTACGGGTTATAAATGTTATACGGATTAAACACATATAACGGATAACAGACTAAAAGACTTAGGTTGAAATCGGACTATTGGACTATTTATCGGACTTAATATTTTGGGTTTAACGAACTTATAGTGGACTTGATTTAATGGACTTAACATTAGACTAAATTATTAATGTATTACTAACGAGTGATAAAGCCCGATAACTATTAAACACATTTAATATATCTAAAACTTGTTTATTAGTTAAACTTAACTAACCGGATGTTTAAATTAGTTAAAGAGATTGATGAAAGCGTGTTTGGACAACGAGCACGCATAAAATGTTGACGTGGAAGTTGTCGGAAAATATTGAGTTGAGAAAATTTAGATTTATATTAAAGTCACTTGACTTGGAAACGTGGTATAAATGGACGCATCATGCCGAAATTTATAAGATTTTCTAAACTTATACTTTTTATTTCAAAAACCTTTCATCCTTATAAAACCCGACAATAAATGAAACTTATAGTTTATCAATCTGTAAATGTTTTAGCTAAATGATATAATGATTTGGGTTTTCTCATAAAACTTAAATTACATTTCCCAACTTAATTGACATTTTCCAAACTATTGGGGATTATTGGGTAAATACCGAAACTTACTAATTGACCTACTTTTATTGACATTTTCCTTGTCGAACATTTCTTCATTTCTTCTTGTCATTCTTTCCGGACTCGAGTCCTCGACAGTGCTTTCTCGACTGTGTCGATTTTATATTCTTTTTGGCGTGGGTATATTTGAGTCCTCGTCAGCATTTCTTGACTGTTCTTTTATTACTTCCTTTATAATATATTGGGATATATATTATACTTTGGTGTGCGTTACATTTTGAGTCTATGTTTTCTTACCACCACACAAAACGTTAATACTAAACTTTTTACAAACTTTGATACGAGTAATCCACGAAAACCAAAACGCTTGTCTTTTGAAAACTCTTTTACTTTACGAGACGTATCCTAAGATAATCATATACTTATTAGGCTGTGCCGATCCGGTACCGTTGTGCCCTTACTCTCGATACCGTTGTGTTTAGCTTCTAGATGCCAGTTGTATCAGTCGTGATATTTGCATTACTGTGGCTAAGGTAGTAAGGTGAGTTCATGGCCCCTACCTTTACTTGTTTTATAAATGTTTGGGGGAGAATACATCCTCGTTTTTAATTAAAATCAATGCTTGTTATACTTAAACTCATTACTTATTCTTACTTGAAAACATGATTTATTTGTTTATTGCACACTTGTTTACCTTATTCTGAACACAAGTGTTTAAATAATATATGTGAATTTATAGCCCCAATTTACCTATACTTGTTTTGGGGTGAGAAACATGCAAAACATTTTCTGGACCACAACCAATACTTTATTTTCTCAAAACTATTGCGTAGTTAGCCTAAGCCCCTAAACCCACTGTCATGCCCACTCTCATGAACCGTTAATTCCTGTTGGGAAGTGCGATTGATATAAATAGATCTATTGGGGTGACTCCCCCGTTCAGTTGGCCAGACGGGTCAATGCGGGCGTATACCTAGTCGGATTACGAGTGTATTGGGTTAAACGCTCACTATGGGCCCTTATTGTTATTATTTATGTGCTATATTGTAGCGCACTGGACTGTCGAGTTTCGGTTGCATGAACTTAGAGCTAGCATAATAGACTATTTTATTTTGTGTGACACTATATTCGTTGTAATGGTCACATACCCTACTCATGGTCCACATCTCTAATTTTACTTTAAGGTAAACTTTATTTTCATGACATTGTGAGTGACACAATGGTCATAAAACTTTTATGGAACTTACAGTATTTTTACTGCTTTATCATAAACCTATAAACTCACCAACCTCGTGTTGACACTTTTAGCATGTATTTTCAGGTTTAAGGTGATAGCCTAGTTGTGGAGGCTTTTGGCATGGCATGGCATGGTCATAGAAGACTCTGATGTATTTGGGACTGCTTTACTTCTTTTATGGGCTTATATTTCCTCACCGTTTTTGGAACTGCTGTAAACAAAATATTTTTGAATAAGAAGATTCTTTTAAATGGTTAAGGTAAAAATCGTTCTTTGTACTTTGTGTTGTGATATCAATTTAGTAGCACCGAAACAAGTATGCTTCCACTAAACCAGATTTTGGGGGTGTTACAGATTGGTATCAGAGCTAGGTTATAGAGAACTGGGTATTATTAAAACCTAGACTATAACTACTTTTACAAAAACTTGACCCTATGACCGCCACATGCCTGCCAAGCCTGCTGCCTTACTTATGATAAAACATTTTCTTTTAAAGTAAGGGATATATTACTGGTGTAACTGAGCTGAGTATTTCAAAATTTATTGAACCTCGATGGAATATAGACTGATCACCTATATTCGACAAGGGACAGTGGGGCATAGCCTGATCACCTATGTCTAACTCAGAGGTAAATTTTACGATACTGAGAGTAGTTATACAAGAATTATGTTTAGATTGATTTTCTACTTGAATTCGAAAAGTTTCAAAATTTCTGTGTGTGTACATAATCATTGCCTAACATGAACATTCACATCTACACACAACACACTGGCATTACAACACCTCATAAGCCGTAGTACTCCTGGCACCGCTATACTTCTCCGTTTATATGGAATTTCTATTTGTCGCCGTCTGACCGTAGTTTGCATCGGGTCGGGTTAGACCCGATTAGCACCTTTTGAATCCGAGTTGCTTATTTGTAACTACTCGAGATTGTAATAAGCTCATTTGAGTTCGTTGGAATGTTTAGAATTTGGATCGCTGGATTTTGCGATTTTGGACCTCATTCCGGATTTGGATTGTTATTCAGCTTTGTTTTATTGTGGTTTTGTTACAGTCGCCTCCACCTCAAACCCTACACTCAACCGATGTTGTACCTTCCGCTTTAAGTACTATGTACATTACTGATTCAACCGACTGATTGCTAGTAGCAATCAACATCCTCCCTCGGAGTCGTACTCTGAACTCGCTAAACTCTCCATTTGGCAGCGATTCCATGCCCAAAAGAAATCTTAAGACTTTAAGGAGTAACCTGAACCGCGTTCCTTGGGACAATCACCTAATCCTCCTCTCGTCTCTCAGGAATATCAGTTATTTTTGCTACCCTCTCATAAGATAATAAACCATGTCGCTAATACCATACAAACTATTTTTGATTATTCTACTGACCATATTACAGTCACACTACAAATGTTTTACTGCTACTTTATGAAATCAAATTTCGACCTTACAACTATTTTGTAAACAACGAATAGTTCTCGTTCAATAAACTGTTTTACAAATCATTTCACAAGTTATTTTATAAACTGATTTATTGTCTTGCTACTATATCACAAACTAAACTGCAGTTGCTATTATTTTGTTAATAATAAATTATTTTCCTATTACTCTATAAACTGTTTTACAAATCATTTTATAAACTATTCTGAACCTACCCTGAGAACTATTTATTCCATTAAAGAAAATAGTTTATACAGTCTTTTGGGACTGTCAAAGTAAGCTGAATACTTAGGGTTAAGAACTTTGTCTGATATTAAACATGGAATCCTACTCAGCCTTAACAACTAGACTTCACCCTTAGGCACCAAAAATTTGTGTAGACATACATACATGATAGCACTCTTTTTCCGTGACGTCTTCACTTTTATTGACTTATTTTGAAACTGCGGTTATAACAATCTTTAAACTCGCAATGATATCCTTCTGAAACACTCATTTTGATGCGTTAAATTCTTCTGCTCAAACTTATCAAACTTTTGTTAAGGAAGGTCAGACGACAATTTTTGTGAAAATTATCCGATCCACACCATGATTAAGAACTCTTTTTACAAAATTTTAAATCTTCTGAAACCGTGTCACCCTACGTATCCATTAATCCCTAACAAAGAAATGTGTAATACTTGGGAAGTTATTTTGGTCAAATTCGTATAAAGACCTACTCAAATAAAGTTTTCGAACAAGATTTTTATCCAATTCTATGAGAAGGAGAAACACACAACTCCGGATCAAACCCTGAAAACCAGTCATCATACCATTTTACCACTCTAAATCAGAACATGTTTGTTGGTCCACGAATTGTATGTGGATCACTAAGTAGTCTTGAATACCTAGTAGATGGTTAGGATAAATCCGAACCAATCTAAGTGAGAAACCCTAGGTGATTGTTATTGTTAATGCGGAATCTTAACAAGAACAATGAAGAACACACAGGAATATCACTAACTTCGTATATTGATTATAATCACAATCGTGAACTCGTACAACTCACACACTTTACTAACAACCTTTAGGGATCCTTTTATAACACAAGGAAACCCTAATACTAACCGACTCAGAAGATATACACAAATCTTCTATAAAGATACTTACACGTTTTGTATCTTTTCCTAACTTATCTCTAACAGACTTTCCTAACTTCACGACCAGACTTAACTTTATAAGTCAACCAGACTTAAACATACTACCAGACTTAACTTTACATTACCAGACCTAATTACAAAGACAGACCTAACTCTGATATACTACCAGACCTAAGTTGTCTTCTCTTGATTCGTATCATAATTCCCAACAATCCTCCCCTAACTTGATCTTCATGCTCCATGAACTTCAAGTTCTTCTGATTAAGCCTTCTGAGGATTGAATCATAAACACTTTGAACTGTATTTAGGTCTTGATCTCTTCTAGCAGCTTGAATCTTGATAAGCTCTTCTGATATGGTCTTTGCAGCAACATTGACTATATGTACATCAAATTCATTTAAGTTCCAGACTATTCTCATCACTTCCAAATGTGTTACCATCTGTGAGAGGTGAATCATTGAAAATGTAATGGATTTAAAATCTCTTTACCAATAGCCATTACCACTGGAGTAGCCAATGTTTTGGTTTGTAAGACCATGGTACATTAATAACCATATGATTTTTAGCAAATCATCAGCTTATCAACGGATTTGTTAAGTCTTTACCAAAAGCCGTTTGCTTCTGGACTAGTCAATTCTTTGATGGAAAAGCACCTCATCATGGTGAATTGATTACCATTTATGGTTTTCCACAGCCTTTACCACAAGCCATAACCTTGTGGGCTAGCCAACTCTTCACTTATTTTAGATATGGTGAGTTGAATACCATACAATTTTTGGCAAATTGTCAGCCATAAACGGATTTGAGCAATCTTTACCTGTTAGCCGTTTGCTCAGGATTAGCCAGTCCTTGTGTTGATGAGACAAGGTGGACTGATAACCTTTTGATGTGTTAGTGCAAAGCACCTCCACCAAGTCAGAAGTTCCAATAGTCTCACTTAACAACTTGTGAAAATTTACTTAATCCAGCATTATCTATAAAAGAAATAGAAGACAAAAATCAATTTTTTTTTTTTTTTTTTTTTTTTTTTTTTTTTTTAATTTTTTTTATCGTTAACAGACCTAAAAACAAAACTACAAGACTTAAAGATAACCTAAATGCTGGTAAGTACTCATACTTAACATACTTTACAGATTGACCTCCCCTTAAGCCAAACCTCCCCTTAACTCAAACTAGGGATTCATCATACCAATGTTAACTACCAGATAATTGAATCTAGGACCATCAAATGCCTTAGTTAACAGATCAGCAACATTAAAATCTGTATGTATTTTCTCCACTCTAATCAACTTCTTTTCAAAGCAATCTCTAATGAAGTGATGCCTGATTTCTATATGCTTAGTTTTAGAGTGATATACTGGGTTCTTAACAATACAGATAGTACTCTTATTATCTATATGGATAACAGTATTCATAAAATTCAAACCATAGTCCAGCATCTGATTCTGAATCCATAAAACTTGTCTACAGCAATGAGCAGCTGCTACATACTCAGCCTCAGTAGTTGAATTGGCCAAAATTGTCTGCTTCTTGCATTGCCAAGATATCAACCTCCTTCCAAGGAATTGACAACCTCCTGTTGTGGATTTCCTATCCATGCTTGCACTAGCATAGTCACTGTCTGAATAAGCTGTCAGGTCAAAAGATGACTCCTTAGAATACCAAAGGCCCAAATTTGGTTTACCCTTTAAGTACCTAAAGATTCTCTTCACAGCATGAAGATGTGAAGTCTTTGGTTGTACCTGAAAACGTGAACAGACACAAACTGCATACATAATGTCAGGTCTAGAAGCAGTAAGATACATGAGGGAGCCTATCATGGATCTGTAAAGATGCACATTCACATCAGCAGCATCTTCATCCTTTGTTAAAGGCACCTTGTTCTCCATGGGAGTGACTGCAGTCTTCACATTTGAGAATTCAAACTTTTTCAAAATTTCTGCAACATACATGTCTTGAGAAATAAAAAGTCCATCATCCTTTTGTTTAACTTGCAGTCCCAAGAAAAATGTAAGTTCTCCCATTAAGCTCATTTCAAACCTGCTCTTCATTAAACCTTCAAATTCATCACACCAAGACTTTCTTGTTGATCCAAAAATGATATCATCCACATAAATTTGAACAAGAATGATATCCTTCTGGTCTCTCTTAATGAATAAAGTCTTGTCAATTACACCCCTGATGTATCCATGTTCTTCAAGAAACTGTGTAAGAGTTTCATACCAAGCTCTAGGAGCTTGATGAAGACCATATAAAGCTTTAATAACCTTATACACTTGATTGGGGTTAGCAGGATCCTCAAAACCAGGAGGTTGATGTACATACACATCTTCTTCAATAGTGCCATAAAGGAAAGCACTTTTGACATCCATCTGATACACCTTGAATCCCATGTATGATGCATAGGCAAAAATAACCTGATAGCCTCAATCCTTGCTACAGGAGCAAAAACCTCATCATAATCTATGCCCTCCTCCTGTTTGTATCCTTGTGCTACCAACCTTGCTTTGTTCCTTACAACTACCCCTCTTTCATCCCTTTTATTCCTGAAGACCCATTTAGTACCAATAACTTTAGCACCATTAGGTAGGTCTACAAGAACCCATACTTTCTGTAGCTTGAACTACAACAACTCTTCTTGCATAGCTTCTACCCAACTTTCCTCCCCTAAAGCTTCAGAAACTGTAGTGGGTTCACTTTGAGAAAGAAAGCAAGCAAATAAACAATGTTGCTGGTCCTTATGATTGACCCTTTGTTGTTGCTTAATCAGGCTAATGAGTGCAAGTGAATCAGACTGATGTTGCACCCTACTTCTTGTTTGAACAGCAGACTTGGGATTACCAATTATTTGACTCTTGGGATGAATGGTGTGAATCCTGAGAGTGGGAGTTGGACTGACCTCCACTTCAGTGGGTAAGTTGTTGAAATCAGTGACAATGCCTCCTTCATCATAGGAAGCCCCTTCAAAGATACCTTCATTAGGATTTGGAAATACTTCAAGTTCTGGCATCTCAGAATCAGCACAAGCAGTACTTGAAGAAAGGTCTGGTTGAAATTCACATGGCCTAACCTTCTGTGCCACAACTTAGATTCATCCAAAGTAGCTTTTGCAATCAAACAGGTAGCACCTTTTGCAGAATTAGATGCTTTCATATCAAAACTGTACATTTTGTGTTGTCTGGGAACTTTAAGAAGAATCTGATGTTCTTCAGGCATCTTAAAGTTCGGAGTCAACACAAGACAATCAGTTTCAGTAAAAAGCACCTTATGCTGAG
Source organism: Artemisia tridentata subsp. tridentata (assembly GCA_021014915.2). Lineage (NCBI taxonomy): Eukaryota > Viridiplantae > Streptophyta > Magnoliopsida > Asterales > Asteraceae > Artemisia > Artemisia tridentata. Next base: position 419,651,637 of record CP139508.1, on the reverse strand, counting down.
TATCACAAATTTGTGATATTGAGAAAAGGTTGAACTGCCCAAGTTCTTTCACAAAGGATACATTGTCAAATTCTATGTTGCCCACAATAATTCTTCCTTTACCAGTTATCTGTCCCTTGCTTCCTCCAAAAGTAACAGAACCTCCTTCGAATTCATGAAAATCATTTAGATAGTTCTTGTTACCAGTCATGTGCCCAGAGCATCCACTGTCAAGAATTCCTCTATCTTCCATATAGCAAAGTGGATGATCCTGCACAAAAAGAAGAGAAATTAGTTTCTCTTAGGAACCCAGGCCTGAGTAGGCTTGGGTCCGCCTTGTGGATCAACATGCTTAAATTTCTTAATTAAACCTGATCCACTGTTGTTTTGGGATTTATACATTGATTTATTTTTGTTTGAATCCCAAGACATACATACAGAGGTTTTAACAGCAGACCCCCCCATTCCCCTTTAAAGGTTTTGCTGTTTGCTTTACAGCTTGTCTTCTCACAGGTGAATGAGTTTTATAAAAATTATTTCTTTGAAAATTTGCATTCACCTGAGGTTTTTGAAAAGGTTGTTCGGGTCTCACAAAACCAGTGTTCACATTAGATCTCAAAGAATTAACATAGCCAGTATTCACATTAGGCCTCATAGAATTAACATTTTGCCTATTCACATTAAAGTTCCTATAGCCAGACCTAAGATTTTGTCTACCAGAATTAACATAAGAGTTAGGTCTGGCAGAGTTATTGAGTTGGACGGGTCTGGGAACAAACTGATTGGCATGATTAATTCTACTAGCATTATTCCAAACTGGTTTATTTGAACCATGACCCATATTAACATTCCTTCTCTTTTGCTCAGCCTCTCTTTTCATTCTCTTTTCATGGAAGTCACAATCTCTTATTAAATGACTTAAACTTCCACACACAAAGCATCTTTTAGGAGCATAAGTATAACTACTCCTACTTTCTCTGTGAACACTATTGCTTCTAGGTGACTCACTCATTTTAACAGATTCCCTAGGAGTTTTTATGTGATTAACACAACTAGGTTTGACTGTCTTAGCCTTTGGTTCAGTCACTACAGGTTTAGTAACAACAGGTTCACACTTCTTAATAACCTTAGGTTCAGGATTCTCTTTTATCTCACTTTTTGACTCAGACTTAGAGTGATCAGAGGAACCATTAATAGATCCTTCAGAGTCATTGGATTGACAAGAAGAATACCTACTGGATTTGTCCTCTGAGGTGGTTGGTTCAGGCACTTGAGGACCTTTCTTACCATACACAAAGAGTGAATCATCCAACTCTTCTTTTTCAAGAGGAGTATAGTCATCACTCAAAGGTGGTGGTACTCCCTTAAAGTCACCAGTCTTAACAAACCTATTATACAAAGGTTTATCAGTATAGTCCTCTTCTTTATTCTTAAATATAGCCTTATTCTCATTTTCCTCATATCCTAAGCCACATTTTTTATTTGACTTAATTTGAGAATCCCAACACTTAAATAAGTTATTATTTGAATTGTTCCACTGATCTACCCTTTTTCTCAACTCATCCCTCTCCTTCTGAATTTTAAGGCCCAACTGTCTATACCTTTTAAGCTTTTCATCTTGTTCATATATTTTATTAGCTTGAAAGTATAGTTTTTCATTTAAAGCAGCATGTTGGTTTTGAAGGGTAACCTTTTGTGCCTCTAGTGTTTTTACAGCATTTTTATGTGCTAATAGATTTACTTCTAGGTCACCTATTTGTTCTAGCTGCTCATCACACAAAGCCTTAACATGATTATATGAGTCAGTGCATAATTTAGAGCATAATGATACCTCATTACCAATGGCCATGAGAGCATGATCAGACTCCTCATTCACTCTTGGATGCTCACCCCAGTTGACTCCTCCAGCTTCCATTGTCAGCAGGCTCATCTGATTCTTTTCCATCTTCCCATCATCATCTCTTTTCCCATCAGTAGGCTTCTTCTCTGGACAATCTCTTGAAAAATATCCATGCTTGTGACAGTTATAACATTCAACTATCCTCTTTGTGTATCCCACTGGTGATTTGTTGTTGAAGTTGATGGTCCTTCCATATTGCTTCTGAAATCGTTTGACCCTTAAAGCAACCATGGCAATGTGCCATTTTATGTCCATCTCCTCAACTTCAGCATCATTAATCTGTTCTAGGTCTTCACTAATAAAGCTTTCATCTTCCGTTTGATTGGCAAAGAAAGAATGTATCACCTCATCAGTAAAACTTGAAGCAGACCTTTTACTTGAAGGAGTTTCATAGATACCAGACCTAACACTACCAGATTTAACCTTGTAAGTACTGCTTTTGTTTTGTGACACAAAAGCAACATTTGATGAACTGGTTGAAGCCTGAGTGTTGTTACTGATGTCCCTTTCAAACATCCTGAGATTATTGTATAGGTCATCAGGTGTCATTGAATCTACTTCCTCCTTAATTCTCATTGCCACAGATACATTGCCCCATTCTGATGGTAAAGATCTAAGGAACTTGTGATTTGCATCCTCATTTGAAACTGCTGCACCATGAACTTCCAGTTGTGTCAACAGATGTTGAAATCTGTCATAGCCCTTCTCCAAACCTTCAGTCTTTGAAACACTGAATGTTTCAAATTGCTGTTTAAGAACAGCCTTTTGCATCTTCTTGGAGTTTGCATTGCCTCCAAATCGTTTCTTGATAGCCTCCCACATCTCCTTAGCATCAAGGATGCCATGAAACCTTTGTAGATGCTCCTTAGGAATAGCCATAAGAAGCAAGGTTCTGGCCTTCTTTTCCTTCTCCACAGCCCAATCTCCTCAGCAGATACTGGTGGCATTATTCTGATCTGCCCATCATTCCCTTGTGAAATTCTTTTCTTAGAATTCCCCTTTTGAATAACCTTCCATACATCACTATCAATGTACTCCAGATAATGTTCCATCTCCATGGCCCATATATCATACTCTTCTCTCTTCAGTAATGGAAGTTTTATGTTTGAGATTGTGGTTGTGGAAGGGATGGGTTGTTGTTGTGATTGGGAGTTACTGGTTTCGGTTTTTCCTTCATCTTCATGGTTTGACTTCTCATCCTCACTGTTATGGATTGAGAAAGTTTCAGGCTTATCGAATTCAGACATTGTGTAGGGTGATTTGAGTGAGAATTAGGTTTTAGGGATTCAGTGTTCTTCGAATTCAGAGTCTCTCGCCTTGCTCTGATACCACTTGTTGGTCCACGAATTGTATGTAGATCACTAAGTAGTCTTGAATACCTAGTAGCTGGTTAGGATAAATCCGAACCAATCTAAGTGAGAAACCCTAGGTGATTATTATTGTTAATGCGGAATCTTAATAAGAACAATGAAGAACACACAGGAATATCACTAACTTCGTATATTGATTATAATCACAATCGTGAAGTCGTACAACTCACACACTTTACTAACAACCTTTAGGGATCCTTTTATAACACAAGGAAACCCTAATACTAACCGACTCAGAAGATATACACAAATCTTCTATAAAGATACTTACACGTTTTGTATCTTTTCCTAACTTATCTCTAACAGACTTTCCTAACTTCACGACCAGACTTAACTTTATAAGTCAACCAGACTTAAACATACTACCAGACTTAACTTTACATTACCAGACCTAATTACAAAGACAGACCTAACTCTGATATACTACCAGACCTAAGTTGTCTTCTCTTGATTCGTATCATAATTCCCAACAATGTTGAAACTTCGTGCCACTAAGGAATAGACCATAACTGGGAGTAGAACCGAGAAATTTGAGGTGCCCACACTAACAAGGTTGTGAAATATCGTGAAGCTATGACTAGAACTGCCATCCAATTAAACATACTTCAGGAATCATTGTAACTCACCAAATCACAAAAAGGGGAAAACCAATGGCAGACAACCTAGGTACATCCCACAAACGAAGAGAACCCTTTAAACTGTCTAGTAAGACCCAAATCTGCTGTGAGTACCAACATCTCTTCTCAGACACCATCTTATCGGATAACATAAACTGAAATCCGAGACGGATTTCGCATTAAGGATGGTAGACTGTAACCACCCATAATTTTCCAAACATTATTTTAATGATAAAAATTATCTTATTATTATTTGACAATTTATTTGAGCATTTTTGAGCTTAAATGATTATTTCAGAAAGTTATCTCGCATACTGTAGCATACAGTAACCCTCTAAGCTACTGATGTATGTCGAGAGTGCAAGTTTTAAATTTATAAACACGATCTACCAATGATTCAAATGAAACACATACGAGCAAGTATACTCGTCCGTGTGTAGCATGAGGTGATATGGTAAGCCGAGGTCGTTCACAAGGATTTGTTTAGTTTTTATGTAACGTGAGTTTGATTATAACAATGACTTAGTAATGATTCTAAAGCAAGCAAATAATGATGACGATGTAAATTCAATATATTAAAAACTACACTTGCCTAGACTAGTTTGCACAATTCCCTTGATATGATTATGACAATGGTTAAAAATTGATTATGATCAATAAATTAGATGGTGTTCTAATTTGATTAGTTGGTGTACTAATCCTCTTGTTTTCAACATTTTCAATCCTCATCAAGATTTTAAGATGACAAAAACAATATTAAGTTTTGATCATACAAGACTAACACAATTCAATCACTTGATTCACTATTGTTTCACAAGTAATTGACAACTACACTTTTAGTTTTCTAAGTTTAACCAAGTTACATATGAAATGGTCAATACATAAGGTAACACCTTCATAGACAAAGGTTTACAATTGATTAAATAACAATGTCTCTTTCGACCTATTACACCATTAATAATCAACAAAACTTGATAACTCTTTTGATTATGAAAACTTTGAAAGCACAATTCGATCTTAGTATTAGCTTTTCATTGAATTAGAACCATAGAGTCATAATCAATCAACATTCATGTAACAAACATCATCTAGGCAAGTGCACAAGGCACTTAGCCGCTCATGGCAAACAAAGTAATAATCACATAAATTATATCAATTGAAAACATGATTAAAGAGTCTTACAAAAGTTGTAATGATGATTACAAGACTTAGGAACAATTATGAGGTGATCAACAATGATTACTTTGATGATTACAATGATGGATAATGAATGTAAGTCAACTTCTTCCTGCTTTTTCTTCTTTGTAGCCTTCTTGAGAGAGTATGAGAAATTTGGTATATGAGTATGTGTCTTTTCTCTCTAGCCAATGCTTCTAATTAATAGAAAACTACTCCTTGGCCAACAAGCAAGTTTCTTGGGCACCAAGTGTCATAAAATTCTGGACTTGAAGCAAATGAAGCATAATGACAACCCACATGAAGAGTTAGATCATTAAAAGTAGTCATTAAGTGTGCCAGGAGTTGCAGCAACCCAAGGTTGAAGTCTCAACCTGAGGTTCAGATTCCAACCCAAGGTTTGGAGTAAGGTTGGCATGGCAGTTTTGAACATTGGGTTGAACTTAAGCCTTAGTTGTATTTCTTGAACCTTTGGTTGAGAAAGCAAGCCATAATTCATAGAAAACTTTGCATGTAACTTCTCATTCATTTCATCAACACTTGATCTTTTCTTGAGCTCGAAAATCTTTGTAACTTGATTTTTTATCTATGATGATCTTCCCGAGGTCTTTATTATGGGTAGAATCTTTCGTTGTGCATAAGCTCTTGATTTAGTGACTTTTCCCCATCTTTCTAGCTATTCCCTTGGACTTGATTGTACCTGAACCTTAATATATCTTTTGTACCTTTTTCGCATAATATGTTTACAAACACAACCAAATACAATGCACAAACATAGAAATAATGCGACTAAAACATGTACGAAATGAGCGTTATCAAATCCCCCCACACTTACTCTTTGCTTGCCCTCAAGCAAATCTAGCTTTTAAAAATAAATCCACATGATATAAATGAGAATGATTCTAAAAAATGAGATGCAAATCCATCAAGTACAAGTACGAGATAAGATCCATCTTTTTAAGCTTTGTAAGTGAAAAGTCGAGATGTTTGACAATACCTTAATGATTCTCTTGCTTGATAACATGTTAAAACACCTCACGAAAAAGGAATGAAGTATAATTCAATCAACACTCATTTATTTAGTGGGTGAATATATAAGAAAATCACACTCCTCACTCATTCATGATCTAAATATTACCATAAGCTTGTACAAGAAACAAAACTCCACCGACGTGGCATAAGCACCAAGTGTAAACATCTAAGAGGACTTTTATTCGGGTTAAAGGGTAGTATGGGGTTTCTGTTCAGATATCTCTTGTAAAAACATACTAGATCGCTAGCAAAAATTCTTGATTTACTCAAACAATGGATGGTCACTAAAGTAAAATACCTTAGATCGCTGGCGCGTTATTCGATCACTCAATAACCGGATGGTCACTAGAATATTCGCACAATTGATATCTTCACAAAATTAAAAAGGTATGGATAAGGCATGGGATATACTTATGAGAGGTGTAAAAAAAACTTTACAAATAGTCAAAGTCTACAACCAATTGCTACTAGCTACGTCAACCTCTTTCACACGAACTTGAGAATTCATCTTTGATCGATATCATACTTTCATAGCTCATTGGCTATTCTTGTCACCATACAATTGCTGTAACACCCCAACCCGACAAGGGTAAAGATATCACAATAATGGATTCATATCAGATCAAAACAGGGCATTCATCTACAGTAATACAAAAATCTCAAAGCATTACAATTGAAATACTGAATCTACAAGGTTACAAAGAAAACTTTCAAAACTAATTATAAACATAATGTCTTCTATCCAATTCTAATCCAGAATAGCTACCAAGCCTTCTAAGTCCAGAGGTACACTCTCACTCATTCCCAGCTTCCTACTAAAACCTGCCGCAGGAAAAGAAATGCGTCTGAGCTACGAGAGCTCAGTGAACAGATATATAGATGACAGAAACAATAACAGATAATAGTACAGAAACAAATCCGAAATACAGGTTATACAGATACTGAATTAAAGTGAAAGAATAGGAAAAGAGTAAGGGTAAAAGAAAAGAAATGAGAAAGGGATAATGCACAAACCAGGTTTAGGGAAATATAGAAATCCATCACGAGCCCAGAGATAACAGATAATATCATAACAGAGTAATCATCTAATAATCCAGAGAGGATGCCTCTCAAGTAACAGATAATATGAGGGGTGGCCTCATGTATCAATTGGAGTGATCAGCTCCCAGATAATGTGAAAGACGTGTATCGCACACACCATCAGTCACCAGATATAATAATAACATATAACATAAACAGATAACAGATAACAGAGTCAGAACTAGGATGCATCCATGCGCCCCCTGTGGCCAGAAACTCCTTAACACACCAGATAAAATAAATCAGGGACGGAACAGGTCATCACTCTCCTGCCCTAGAGTCATGCCATCGGTACATCAATGACATGGACATGAAACCCTCATGCCTAGTGATTGGCTCAGATATCAGACTGTGGTCAAGGTCAGATGTCATATAATAAACAGAGTCACATCTAAGGGTTCATGGCAGAAGGGTCATGTCAACAATTCAGATTAAGATAATAAGGTTTAAATCAGAGTTTATCAGATTAAGTTTAATATCAAAGCTTAAGTTCAGATTAAAAGGTTTATTTCCAATAGTCCAAAAAGTATATCAAAGGTTAATGATTACAAATTTATAGCAATAATCCATTTCAGAAGTTCCTGTCAAAAGTTCATTTAAATCAATCCTTTAATAATGGTTTTCATTGAAATGATCTTACGAAATAGTTTTCATAAAAATGGTCTTCCAAAAGGTTTAGTAACTTCCATTTCCAAGTGGTATCGCTTCTTTTTAAAATAGCTTTTCTTAAACAGTTTCATATGTAGCTTAATAAAGTTTCAAAATCAATTAGGTTCAGATAAGGATTTAACAGGTTAAGGTTTACCAAAATCAAATCAGAATTTACAACAGATATATCAGGTTTAGGTTCAGAACAAGGTTCACAGATCAGATTCAATCAAGACTCACAAATTCAGGGTTCAGAACAAGAGATCAATCAGAGTTCAGGAAAAAGGTTCAGAATACAAGAATCATAGCAGAGGTTCAAACAAAAGGTTTAAGACAAACAGATCACAACAAAGATCCACAACAGAAGGGAACATAGCAATGGTATAGGGAATCCTAATAAGGAAAAAGAAATACTAAGAGAAAAGGAAAAGAAACACCCTTACTTAAATAGGGCAGAATATCTGTACCTTATTAGCACAACAGAAAATAAACAAACACAGAAATGAAGATCAAGACTTCTCCTTCTTCACACCTAAGGAAGTGGAAGACAGAATTACTAAAGTTTCTTATTCAGATTATTCCTTTTAGTTTATCTCTTCATTTTATGTACTTTCTATTTTTAGTAACTTTCCAGATTTAGTAAGTTCCCATAATTAGCAGGTTTTCCAGAATTAACATATATTATCATTCCAGATTAGGTTTAACCCTTGTTCAGAGATTATTATGGAATAACAGTACATTTTACAGAAGTTTAGGGTTTTAAATGACAATTATACAAAGTTTAGGGTTTTAAATGTAACTTCATTAATTTCCAAGGTCATTTGTGAAAATACTTTAAGTTACAGAATTATACACTCATTTTATTCAGAATTTCATTCCATTCCCTTAAGTTTCACAATTTACAGATTACACCCCTTTAGTTACATAATTTACAAAACCAACCTTATAATTACATATTTTACAAATTAAACCCTACAATATCCATATTTACCAACCAAACATATTATATTTCAAATTTACAGAATATACCATCAGTAGTTAGTACTTTACATATTTGACCCCTCAGAATTCAGAATTTACATATTTAGCCCTTTAAGTTTACAAAACATATATATTAAGTCATAATTCATAACAATTACATAATTAGCCCAAAAATCCTCAAATTTACACAACAACCTTTTTATATCAGAATTAACTCAAAACAACTTTAGAATTTCAGATTTACACTTTTGGTCCCTCACTTTTAATTAACTTCAAATCGAAACCCTAATATGCCAATAATTCATTATAATGCAATATTTACACTTAGGACCCCAAAGTTATATTTTTCCCACATTCCTACAGATGTATATGATCTTACAAAAATATCCTAGAAGTTTCAAAGTTGGCAAAACAGGTCCTTATACTTTTTATTTCAAATCGGCAAGACCTTTTTAAAAACAATTTCAAACCCTACTATTCACCAATCATTGAACCATCATTAATTCACCCTTAAAACATCATTAAAGATCAGATTCATGTCCAAGAAACCAAACCCTAGTTACCCCAATTTTTATTTATTTGTTCTCTTTATTTTCATGAAATCCGGTTTATACAATAATTCACCACGTTAATTTTAGGCCTCCAAAAATAAAACTCATATTTTTCCCAGATCATATGACTTATAAGGAACCCACGAAAAATAATTAGCATGCCTAGAAAATTCTTTTAACTTATATTGCATATTTACGTATGTTTTAGACATCAAAATTAACACGACTTGATTTAGGCTACTATAATTCGATCTATCATTTTTCCCAGGTCTATTACATCATATGTGGTCTAAATAAAATAGCCATCATGTCCAGAAATTCGGATTACATATTTTTGTGATTTACGTGTTCTTTGACCATTATATTTTCATACGCATAAATTAGCATGCATGCTTCGATTCATACAATTTATATGAGTTATATAACATGTAAAGATCATATGAAAATTTCCATATTAATTTTAAAACGTGTCATTAATTCGTATGAATTATTACCTTGCTTTTGATCAAGTCGACAAGAAATAAAGAACAAGAACGAACCAATGACAAAACGCAGCAACCCTTATTTTTCCTAGCTTCCTTGCACCTCCAAGAACCCCAAAAAAATACTTGTACACGTCTAGAATTTCTGTGATAGCCTTGGTCGAATTTTTTGTTATGCGCTTAGGGTTTTTGTTCTATTTTTGCGATTTGGATTTTGATAGAAAATAAGAGATTTGCTTTTATCTCTTAAAACCGACTTATGGGGGGCAAGGATCAAAAATTTCGGTATATAGTATCATAGGATAATTAGGATTGATTTTGTATAATCTTTCCTTAATTTGTTTGAGCTATTATCTAATTAAAAGGAATTAAACATTACATTTAATTAATTGTATATAATTCGGAATTTTAAATAAATAAATGTGCATGATTATTTTTGAACATTTAAAATGATGTAACATTATCTCAGAAATTAGTTTGTTTCAGATATAATTCGATTTCAGAAGTTTTGGAATTATTTCGGAATTTTTATAAGTTATTTAATAAGGTTTTATGTTATCAGGGGTAATTTGGTAATTTTACTCGTTATCTGAATTTCAGGTATTACAACTTCTTCCCCACTAACGAAAAAAATTTCGTCCTTGAAATTTGCAGAAAGCAGAAAGAAAAGGGAACGGAAACTAAACAAAGACATATCAGACCTACTAGATGATAATCAGATTTCCTCGGAAGAGACGTAAGAATTTCACAGGATTTTGACGGATCTGCCATCCACAGAAATTGAATTGACAGGTCAGATTAGAGCATAGATTATCGATAACATCAATTGGAAGAAGTTTGATAACAAAACTGAAAATTATTATCAGAAGTTCAGAGGTCAACAGAATGCGTGACGAGAATCCAGATGTATCAAGCATAACGGTGGAAGCAGATTACGCGTATAGGTAGAATGAACTTAAAGTCTCAGTAACGCAGACGATCCCAAACAGTTATCAGAATTTCTAAAGCTCTAGGGCACTTCTCGAATATCCTATGCCCACAACAAGTGCACGTTATATGATGTTAGTATTATCACGTTGGCCAGACGTCATAATACTGGCATCATATAAATATACCCTCATAATGGTCATACTTTATCTCAAGTCGTGAACAGAACAACTTATCTTAATCCACCTAGTCTTCCTACGGTCTCAGAGGTCATCAGAATCCAATATCCTAACTAAGAAGAGAACAAATTACTCAAAAAAAAAAAATTTAACGGAAGTCCCAGAGTGTCTATCAGAATTTGGTACATCAGATCATCTATCATTCGTCAAATTTCAGATAACAAAACCATCATCCGACATGCGCAGAATGAACACAGAGCGGAATTACTGATAAGGAACTTAAATCATTCAAAGGATTTATCATCAAGTAACAGCAATTTAGATAGGTCAAGTAGAAGTGAACCACATCATCCATAGCTTCACCCATCACAGAATTTTTCGCTTCAGAATTTTCTTCTATTCGAGGTCATGATCTCAGTTTCCATTCTCAAGTATGCTTCTACTCTCAATTCATCTTAGTACAACTAAAATGAATAGAGAAGCAAGACTGCGAGTTTTGGACAGGTCTACTAGCACAGTTCGGAATTCACCAACTCAGATTGTTGTCGTCTTCGGATGCTTGGTAGTGGTGTCGGCTACAATCTCTGAACGCCAATCACATCTACTCTTCCAGAACAAAGGTCATTCCATTTAATACGAAGATGGTCTACATGCTTCCTCGTTCGTCTCAGGGCACAAACATGCTGTCATACTATGACAACTGTCCAGATACTCGTGAAAACATGATTCCTATTAGCCAATACTATTGGCATTATTTAAGACTCATAATGGTCACGATGAGCACGAAAACAATTTTCATGAATCTTTTCAGGGATGACTTCATATCTAATTCACATCACTAATCTTTACGAATAAACTGAAATACTTTACGGAAGCTTCTCTCAGTTAGTCATCTCCCATCATAGGAGTTCTTGTGGTTGCTTCTTCAGTCCTTCAAACATTTAATGAGGTTGTCTGATACAGAGTTCACAAGGATGGAACAATTTAATCATTTATACTCGGAAATGAAAAGTGATTACGGTTGAGATTACGGTTAGGTTTACAATAGTTGATATGCAGACGCAAAATTTTCTCTTCCTTCTCTATAACTAATAGGGTATTTAAAGGGGACACTGAGGTGAAACAAAATCATATCTCATCAGTTTCTTCAATCCCCTACTTCTATAGCATCATGGCTCGCCAACCAAGTTCGGTTCAGAATCAATTCTACTTCTCCAACGGGAGGAAAACCCAAGAGTTTCATCAGAAAATGCCATAAAATTTGTACAACAAAACTTTCAATGCCAACACTTTCTAGGGGTGGATACTAATAGGGTGACAGGAGAATTTGATAATCAGATGAGGTCAGGGTACATATTTCCATAGCAGGGTTAAGCTTAACAGATTTAAGCGGTTAGAGGTTATTATATCAAAAGTAGGGTGGAATAGATTGTTACATTTCAGATGCGGTAGTTTATGATAGTTGAAGAACCAGTCAATCAATAATCAAAAGATCTCCAAAATCAAGTATATCAATAGTAAACAGATCCGCAGAACGTATATGGTCACTTAACCAGACGGATAGTTCATATGTCAGAGTCAAGTACATGGTTCGGTATAGTGTAGGGATAGGTACGCGAATAGTTCAAGGTGTTGGTGTTTTTGGTTTAGCTTTTAGCATAAGTGATAGGTAGGGTGTACATCATTGGTAATACGAACATTGTATAACTGTCAGAAGTGAGACGTATGTGATGTCGGATATTAGCATCATAAGTTCAGTTAACAATTCCTTACAGAGACGGTATTTGCATCAAATCCTTCCAAAGGAAAACTGATTGGCAATTAAGATTCATCATTCAAGGGAGGGAATCAACTTCTATATCCAAGGTAAAAAAATAAAAATAAAAATAAAAATTACCAGAGTTCTTATAGGAGTGGTATGGATTTGCAAGACAGAAATAGTATCAGATGATACATTTATATTCAACACGGTAATGAATTTATAGAGGGTGTCAACCAAATTAGGGTTAAACGGCCTTCGGGATGGTCTGAAAGATATCAGACTGTTTATCCCACAGATCAGAAATGAAGGTCAAAATTGGGTAGTGGTAGCAAAAGTTTAACAATCGGTAATCATGTCAGGGGGTTCCAAAATTGTTTCAAACGTCAAAGGTGAGACATAGGAGGATAGTCGTCAATATTAAATGATCAATCAATCAATCCTTATAAGGATAAAATCAAGGTTACTATCAAAGAAGGACGAATCAATAAAAATAAATCTTATCGTTCGAAATGAGAGGAAAACATTTTTATACTCGTGGTTAAACGCCACAAACTTCTCATGGGAACAGAGATGGTTAAGACGGAATCAAAAGATTCATAGGTGATTATCAGAAGTAAGAAACAAATAACAGAATGTATCAAGTGTATCATCATCATGGGGATTCTCAGATTGCCCAAAGAGGCATCAGAATGATTAACAGAAGGTTCAGAGGTCGGAGTTGAAATCGGAAGGCAAGGATCAAATAATGTCAGATAATTACTACGCAATTTCCAATGCTTCAGATTTTATTTAGGTTTCACTTATTAGGTGGTGCAAGGCATAAGCTCTAAATTTCCAAATGCGATTTTAACCATCAGCAAGACTCGAATCAGAGTGGTGCGGAAGCAAGATACTTAAGCAAATGACTTATAGTCTACCATTCCTCACTGGTCAGAATTTAAGTTCCTATAGGGAAATCCTAGAGCAATTTCTCAAAGGTTGTCCTACGAGCGCCTATAGTGGAAACTTAGTGGCCCAGACTTCACAGGTCAAGGGTAAATGTATTACGAGTCGCAGCCTGTGAGCTCTGACACCATAAATTGTAACACCCCAACCCGACAAGGGTAAAGATATCACAATAATGGATTCATATAAGATCAAAACAGAGCATTCATCTACAGTAATACAAAAATCTCAAAGGATTACAATTGAAATACTGAATCTACAAGGTTACAAAGAAAACTTTCAAAACTAATTATAAACATAATGTCTTCTATCCAATTCTAATCCAGAATAGCTACCAAGCCTTCTAAGTCCAGAGGTACACTTTCACTCATTCCCAGCTTCCTACTAAAACCTGCCGCAGGAAAAGAAATGCGGCTGAGCTACGAGAGCTCAGTGAACAAATATATAGATGACAGAAACAATAACAGATAACAGTACAGAAACAAATCCGAAATACAGATTATACAGATACTGAATTAAAGTGAAAGAATAGGAAAAGAGTAAGGGTAAAAGAAAAGAAATGAGAAAGGGATAATGCACAAACCAGGTTTAGGGAAATATAGAAATCCATCACGAGCCCAGAGATAACAGATAATATCATAACAGAGTAATCATATAATAATCCAGTGGGGATGCCTCTCAAGTAACAGATAATATGAGGGGTGACCTCATGTATCAATTGGAGTGATCAGCTCCCAGATAATGTGAAAGACGTGTATCGCACACACCATCAGTCACCAGATATAATAATAACATATAACATAAACAGGATAACAGATAACAGAGTCAGAACTAGGATGCATCCATGCGCCCCCTGTGGCCAGAAACTCCTTAACACACCAGATAAAATAAATCAGGGACGGAACAGGTCATCACTCTCCTGCCCTAGAGTCATGCCATCGGTGCATCAATGACATGGACATGAAACCCTCATGCCTAGTGATTGGCTCGGATATCAGACTGTGGTCAAGGTCAGATGTCATATAATAAACAGAGTCACATCTAAGGGTTCATGGCAGAAGGGTCATGTCAACAATTCAGATTAAGATAATAAGGTTTAAATCAAAGTTTATCAGATTAAGTTTAATATCAAAGCTTAAGTTCAGATTAAAAGGTTTATTTCCAATAGTCCAAAAAGTATATCAAAGGTTAATGATTACAAATTTATAGCAATAATCCAATTCAGAAGTTCCTGTCAAAAGTTCATTTAAATCAATCCTTTAATAATGGTTTTCATTGAAATGATCTTACGAAATAGTTTTCATAAAAATGGTCTTCCAAAACGTTTAGTAACTTCCATTTCCAAGTGGTATCGCTTCTTTTTAAAATAGCTTTTCTTAAACATTTTCATTTGTAGTTTAATAAAGTTTCAAAATCAATTAGGTTCAGATAAGGATTTAACAGGTTAAGGTTTACCAAAATCAAATCAGAATTTACAACAGATATATCAGGTTTAGGTTCAGAACAAGGTTCACAGATCAGATTCAATCAAGACTCACAAATTCAGGGTTCAGAACAAGAGATCAATCAGAGTTCAGGAAAAAGGTTCAGAATACAAGAATCATAGCAGAGGTTCAAACAAAAGGTTTAAGACAAACAGATCACAACAAAGATCCACAACAGAAGGGAACATAGCAATGGTATAGGGAATCCTAATAAGGAAAAAGAAATACTAAGAGAAAAGGAAAAGAAACACCCTTACTTAAATAGGGCAGAATATCTGTACCTTATTAGCACAGCAGAAAATAAACAAACACAGAAATGAAGATCAAGACTTCTCCTTCTTCACACCTAAGGAAGAGGAAGACAGAATTACTAAAGTTTCTTATTTAGATTATTCCTTTTAGTTTATCTCTTCATTTTATGTACTTTCTATTTTTAGTAACTTTCCAGATTTAGTAAGTTCCCATAATTAGCAGGTTTTCCAGAATTAACATATATTATCATTCCAGATTAGGTTTAACCCTTGTTCAGAGATTATTATGGAATAACAGTACATTTTACAGAAGTTTAGGGTTTTAAATGACAATTATACAAAGTTTAGGGTTTTAAATGTAACTTCATTAATTTCCAAGGTCATTTGTGAAAATACTTTAAGTTACAGAATTATACACTCATTTTATTCAGAATTTCATTCCATTCCCTTAAGTTTCACAATTTACAGATTACACCCCTTTAGTTACATAATTTACAAAACCAACCTTATAATTACATATTTTACAAATTAAACCCTACAATATCCATATTTACCAACCAAACATATTATATTTCAAATTTACAGAATATACCATCAGTAGTTAGTACTTTACATATTTGACCCCTCAGAATTCAGAATTTACATATTTAGCCCTTTAAGTTTACAAAACATATATATTAAGTCATAATTCATAACAATTACATAATTAGCCCAAAAATCCTCAAATTTACACAACAACCTTTTTATATCAGTATTAACTCAAAACAACTTCAGAATTTCAGATTTACACTTTTGGTCCCTCACTTTTAATTAACTTCAAATCGAAACCCTAATATGCCAATAATTCATTATAATGCAATATTTACACTTAGGACCCCAAAGTTATATTTTTCCCACATTCCTACAGATGTATATGATCTTACAAAAATATCCAGAAGTTTCAAAGTTGGCAAAACAGGTCCTTATACTTTTTATTTCAAATCGGCAAGACCTTTTTAAAAACAATTTCAAACCCTACTATTCACCAATCATTGAACCATCATTAATTCACCATTAAAACGTCATTAAAGATCAGATTCATGTCCAAGAAACCAAACCCTAGTTACCCCGATTTTTATTTATTTGTTTTCTTTATTTTCATAAAATCCGGTTTATACAATAATTCACCACGTTAATTTTAGGCCTCCAAAAATCAAACTCATATTTTTCCAGATCATATGACTTATAAGGAACCCACGAAAAATAATAACATGCCCAGAAAATTCGTTTAACATATATTGCATATTTACGTATGTTTTAGACATCAAAATTAACACGACTTGATTTAGGCTACTATAATTCGATCTATCATTTTTCCCAGGTCTATTACATCATATGTGGTCTAAATAAAATAGCCATCATGTCCAGAAATTCGGATTACATATTTTTGTGATTTACGTGTTCTTTGACCATTATATTTTCATACGCATAAATTAGCATGCATGCTTCGATTCATACAATTTATATGAGTTATATAACATGTAAAGATCACAGTAAAATTTCCATATTAATTTTAAAATGTGTGATTAAGTCGTATGAATTATTACCTTGCTTTTGATCAAGTCGACAAGAAATAAAGAACAAGAACGAACCAATGACAAAACGCAGCAACCCTTATTTTTCCTAGCTTCCTTGCACCTCCAAGAACCCCAGAAAAATACTTGTACACGTCCAGAATTTCTGTGATAGCCTTGGTCGAATTTTTTGTTATGCGCTTAGGGTTTTTGTTCTATTTTTGCGATTTGGATTTTGATAGAAAATAAGAGATTTGCTTTTATCTCTTAAAACCGACTTATGGGGGGCAAGGATCAGAAATTTTGGTATATAGTATCATAGGATAATTAGGATTGATTTTGTATAATCTTTCCTTAATTTGTTTTAGCTATTATCTAATTAGAAGGAATTAAACATTACATTTAATTAATTGTATATAATTCAGAATTTTAAATAAATAAATGTGCATGATTAATTTTGAACGTTTAAAATGATGTAACATTGTCTCAGAAATTAGTTTGTTTCAGATATAATTCGATTTCAGAAGTTTTGGAATTATTTCGGAATTTTTATAAGTTATTTAATAAGGTTTTATGTTATCAGGGGTAATTTGGTAATTTTACTCGTTATCTGAATTTCAGGTATTACAATTGCGATGACTTATTATATTTTTTTCTTTTTCTATTTTTTTTCTTCTTTTCTTGGCCACATGTTTTGGCCATCGATCATAATTCCAATAGATCTTCTATGAGATTATCATAGAGTTTGCAACTTTCTCCAAAATTCAAGGATTTCCCACATAACAACCATCTTTCCAAGTAGCTAGTAACCAACCAAGATTTGACTATGGGTAAGGTTAAGGCTAAAAGTGTAAAATATTTTTGTATTTTTATGGTGTAACAAAAGAAAAGAATGGCTCAAAGGGTGTACTAATGGTATCTAGCACTAAAATTGAGTGCTAACAAATGGGTCAATGATGAGAGTTTTAACAAACCGATGTGATTAGCTAATGTGTGATTTGCAAACGGATGGCCATTTAGTTGAATCCTAATGTTGCCTCTTATCACACGAATACACTTTCATCACACGAATGTGATCTCACTATGGTCTGGTAATGATTTGCAAGTAAAAGTTCTAGAATAAATAAAATCACCGGCACACTCATAGGCCATAGCAAAAAGATCAAGCATAAAAGATGTATGCTATATAAGAATAGGCTCAAATCCTCACAATTTTTGGTGGAATGAGCTATAATTGTGCTAGCAATGTTATCGATCCAAAAAATGGATTGCAATGTCAATCAGGACACATCTCGAATTTTCAAAAATTACATGTTTTATCAGTGGATTGATCTAGTTATTCTAATATAAATTATCCTAAATGTGCGAAAACAACTAGATCATAAGGGCAAACAATTTAAAACTAGGCTCAAAAATATAGAAAATTTAAAATGCAGTTTCATTTTCCTATTTCCTCCCCCCACACTTAAGTTTGACATTGTCCTCAATGTAAAGAACGATGAACCATAAAAATAGGGAAATAGAACATAAAAGAAATGATACTGCCTGAGCCTTGGAATCAAGATTGAGCTCCAAACGAGATATTGAGATCGAACGATTCCACATCTTCGAGATCAAGCATCGTAACCTGCAGTGATCTTCACATACAAAACAAACACACAAAATGCAAAATATTTTTGGATTTTTTTTTTTTTTTTTTTTTTTTTTTTTTTTTTTTTTTTGCAAGGCCCCCACACTTATGGTGAAACCGTTGGGGCATAAAAATAAACAAACAATTAAAAACACACGGGTTGCCTCCCGAGAAGCGCTTAATTTATTAATGAGTCATCAGCCTGACTCGAACTTCCTCATTTTCGTGGTTTATGTTTGGGATTCTTTCTCGACTTCTTAGGAATATAAACCACATTTCCTTTCACTATTTCTTTTCCGGTTTTATCGATGTCATATAACTTTGCTGTATCACAAGATCTAGGAAGGACATCATACATAAATCCAGAATCTGCAGCCTATGGTATTATTTTTTTATAATCTGCTGGGAAAGGTGCCATGAATGGAATAGCAGTGTATTTCTTTTTATCGAGCAGTTCAAGTGGAATTTCTTCACTTGACATTTCATTCAGTTGCTCCTCATCATGATAAATCTTGATTCAATTTCCATTAACAATGAAACTTCCACCGTGCTTGTCATATAACTCGACATATCCGGATGGAAAACCATGTTTTACCATAAATGGACCATACCATTTGGTTCTTAGCTTAGGAGCTTTGAATTTGTACTTAGAATTGAACAAAAGTACTTTGTCTCCGGTTTTGAATTCTTTCCGGATTCTGAGTTTCTTATCATGGTACGCTTTTGTTCGAGCTTTGTATAACTTGGAATTCTCATACGCTTGGAGTCTTAACTCATCGAGTTCATGCAATTGCAAGAATCGTTTTTCTCCAACGATTTTGAGATCGGGGTTACATTGCCTCAACGCCCAGTATGCGCGGTGTTCAATTTCAAACGGCAAATGACAAGTTTTTCCATATATGAGTTTATACGGAATTGTGCCAATTGGAGTTTTATATGCCGTTCTAAACGCCCATAGAGCATCATCGAGTTTCCTTGACCAAATGGAAGGATTATCCTTAGCCGTTTTTTCAAGTATTCTTTTTAAAGCTCTATTGGTTTTTTCAACTTGACCACTGGTTTGAGGGTGGTATTGATGGACTCCATATCGTTTCATAGCTTTCTCCATTTGATGGTTACAAAAGTGAGTTCCTCTATCGCTTATCAAAGCTTTTGGAATTCCGAATTGAGAGAAAAGCTTTTTCAGAAAATTTACAACCACTCGTGCATCATTTGTGGGTAAGGCTTCCGCTTCGGCCCATTTAGAAACATAGTCAATTGCAACGAGGATGTATTCGAACTTATGAGATTTAGGAAAAGGACCTATGAAGTCAATTCCCCATATATCAAAGATTTCAGAAACTTGTATGCTCTTTTGTGGCATTTCGTCTCTACGAGAAAGACTACCAGACTTTTGGCAAGCATCACAATTCTGCACAAGCGTATGGGCTTCTTTAAAAATTGTCGGCCAATAAAATCCCGCATCAAAGACTTTTTCGCGGTTGTAGATAGACCGTAATGTCCTCTAGTTGGGCCGTGATGACATTCATCGGGTCTCTGAACCGTACACGCATCTTCTAATTATCCCATCGGGACACATTTTAAATAGATACGGTTCATCCCAAAAATAGTGTTTTAGGTCTGCGAAAAATTTACTACGCTGAGTGTGAGTTAGACCTTTTTGTAACACTCCTCCGACTAAATAATTTGCAAAGTCTGCAAACCATGGAACTTCTTCATTTTCAATTCCCATAAGAGTTTCATCGGGAAAATTATCATCAATCTCATCTTCACCGAATTCATCTAAATTAGGATTTTCTAATCGAGACAAATGGTCTGCTGCAACATTTTCCGCGCCATTCTTATTTTGGATTTCTAAGTCAAATTCTTGAAGCAATAAAATCTATTGGATAAGACGTGGTTTGGCATCTTGTTTGGCAAACAGGTATTTAAGAGCTGAATGATCGGTGAATACAATCGTCTTTGACAAAACGAGATAAGAACAAAATTTGTCAAACGCAAAAACTACAGCCAAAAGTTCTTTTTCAGTGACCGTGTAGTTTTGTTGAGCACTATTCAAGGTTTTGCTAGCAAAGTAAATAGGACGAAAATGTTTTCCATCGCATTTTCCTAATACTGCTCCAACGGCAAAATCACTTGCATCATACATAAGTTCAAATGGCAGCGACCAATTTGGTGAAACCATAATCGGTGCATTTGTTAACTTATTTTTGAGCGTTTCGAATGCCTTGATGCATTCTTTATTGAAATCCAAAACTGAATCTTTCTCGAGAAGCTTCGTCATAGGACGAGATATTTTTGAAATATCTTTGATGAATCTACAGTAGAATCCTACATGCCCTAAGAAAATCCTAACGCCTTTGACGTTAGTCGGGGGTGGTAAGTTAGCAATAGCATCTATTTTTGCTTTGTGAACTTCGATTCCTTTGCTAGAAATCTTGTGACCAAGCACAATGCCTTCTGTCACCATAAAGTGACATTTTTCCCAGTTTAGTACGAGATGAGCGGTTTTGCATCTTTCAAGCATTTTATCAAGATTGGAAAGGCTTGACTCGAATGAGTCTCCAAATATCGAGAAATGATCCATGAAAACTTCCATGGAGATTTCAATCATATCTTGAAAAATAACAATCATGCACCTTTGAAATGTTGCCGGTGCGTTACAAAGACCAAAAGACATACGCCTATATGCATATGTGCCAAAAGGAGACGTGAATGTGGTCTTTTCTTGATCAGCTGGATCAATTGGAATTTGGAAATAACCGGAAAATCCATCGAGAAAACAAAAGAATTTGTTCCCTGCAAGTCTTTCCAACATTTGATCCATGAACGGTAAAGGAAAATGATCCTTCCTGGTGGCGTCATTTAATTTGCGATAATCAATGCATACTCGCCAACCAGTTATGGTTCTGGTAGGAACAAGTTCATTACGTTCATTAGTTACAACGGTTGTTCCTCCTTTCTTAGGAACACAGTGAACTGGACTCACCCATGAACTATCCTCAATTAGGTAAATAATACCAGCATCAAGAAGTTTGATTATTTCCTTCTTAACAACTTCTTTCATGTTTGGGTTGAGTCTTCGTTGTCTTTGAACAACGGGTTTGGAATCGTTTTCCAAATTGATTTTGTGTTTGCAAAAGTTTGGACTTATTCCACGAATGTCATAAGTTTTCCAAGCGAAAGCTTCTTTATGATTTTTGAGCATAGAAACAAGACGTTTTTTTCATCGGGTTTGAGTGCTGAAGATATGACAACCGGAAGAAGAGATTTTTCTTCCAAGAATGCATATTCCAGATGATCAGGAAGAGGTTTCAAGACGAGATCCACCGGCGGATCTTCAATTGAGGTTTTGATTCTCATTTCATCATTGAATTCCAACTCCTCAAAGTTGGTTATTTCTTCCTTAGAAATTTCTTCGGTGTTTATCTGCATAAATTCTGCGAATTCTCTGTCGAGATCTTCATCACTTATTTGTCCAGATGTTTTATGAGTCTTAATTCTTTCATCAAGCAACTCATCGAATGTTTCCTCTGTAATTTCATCGATAACATCCAGGCTATAACAAGTGTCATCATTCGCATGAGAATATTTCATGGCTTGATTAATTTGAAAAGAGATTCTTTCATCTCCAACTCCAAGATTGAGTTCTTTATTTTTGACTCGAATGATAGCATCGTCGGTGTTTAGGAAAGGTCTTCCTAAGATCAATGGAACTTTGCTATCTTCCTCCATCTCGAGGATCACAAAATCAACGGGAAAAATGAATTGCGCAACTTGAACAAGCATGTTTTCAGCTACTCCAACAGGATATTGGATAGTATGATTTGCTAAACGTATACTCATTCTTGTGGGTTTCAAGGTATCGATCGAAAGATTCGCATACAATGAGTATGGCATAACATTGATACTCGCACCGAGATCGGCTAAAGCATCACAAGTGATTGAATTTCCCAAAGTACACGGGATGAGAAAACTTCCAGGATCACCGAGTTTTTTTGGTAGTTTGTTTTCAACAATGGCTGAGCAATCTTCATTCAAGAAGGTAGCGGAAATGTTTTCCATTTTGCTTTTGTTGCTCACAAGTTCTTTCAAAAACTTCCCATAATTGGGCATACCAGCCAGGACATCAACAAGAGGGACATTGATCCTAACTTCTTTGAATAAGTCAATGAACTTGCCATATTGTTCTTCCATATTTTCTTTCCTCAAACGTTGAGGATATGGAATTCTTGGTTTATATGCTTTGAGCTGTGGAGTGGGTTTAACGACTGGTGTAGGAATTGGTTCGTTATCTTTTGGTTCCTCCTCTGCATCATCCTCACTATCATCATGAATGATAGTAGTTGTTTGGTTTGGGTTTGGTGGTGGATCATAAGATAGACCACTACGAGTGAATACAACATTTACATGCTCATTTCTCGTTTGAGGTGGACGATAAGATCCAGATGATGATGGTTTCGGGTTGGATTGAGTATTGCTTGGCAAAGTACCCGATGGTCTAGCAGAAAATTGATCAGAAAGACGACCAAATTTGGTTTCAAGGTCTTGGATAGAAGCTTGATGGTTCTTTTGACCTTGTTCGACTTTGGTTTTGAGGCTGAAGAACTGATTTTTGATAAATTCATTCATTTGCTTTTGAGCATGCACGAATTCACGCATGGTTTTTTCGAATTCAGATTCTTCATTTTTCTTTTCAGGTGTTTGTGATGATGAACGATTATCATCACGAGACGATGTCGGACGGTTGTCGTCACGAGGTTGGGAACTACGATTATCATTCCTCGGTGGACGATCTTGCCAATCTCTAGAATTTCTACGGTAGTAGTTTCCACGATATCCTCCTCCTCGATATCCTCCATAAACATAATTGGCTTCGGCTTCGGGACCTCCCATGGGTTTGTCATCACACTCGAATGATGACTGGTTTCGACCACAATAGTTGCATCCATCGCGCATATCTTTGATCTCTTTTTGGATACTTTGGAATTTAGAATCGATTTTGGTTGTGAGATCTTTCATCATGTCCATGATTTTGGAATTTTCATTCGTTCCTTCGGCGAATGCAACGGTTTTTCGTTGAGGTTTGGTTTTGGCATCCTTAGACCAATCGAGTTTAAGAAGTATACAGTCTTCTAGTAAAGTGTAAGCTTCGTTAGGGGTCTTATAAAGGAAAATTCCTCTGGCATCAAGGATACCTTGAGTTGTGTCATCGAGACCATGGTAAAAGATTTGAATGATATTACCACGAGACAAACCATGCCCATGACAACTTCGGAGCATGTTTTTCATTCGAAGCCAAGCTTCGAAAAGATTTTCTCCTTCCTTTTGAGTGAAATTACGAATTTCTCCTAAGAGACGATAAAACATGGCCGGTGGAAAGAAACGTCCAACAAATGCTTCTCTCATTTGGTTCCAAGTTGTGATCACTCCGGGGCTTAATTCGTTATACCAATTTTTCGCTTCTCCGGTGAGAGACGATGGAAAGAGTTTGAGGCGGATTGCATTTGGTTCGGTAGTTCCATAACGAAACATGTCACAAATTTCAAGAAAATCAGTGATATGTTTATGTGGATCGGATCCAACTCGATCATCAAATTGATTGTCTTTAATCATCGAAAGATGATGACCTTTGATAGTAAAGTTATCTCCAAGATTAAAGGGAACAATGGCGGCCGCGGGTGTAGGAGCTACAATCCTATTGGTGGCCCACATAGGTCGATCGTCGGCCATTGGAAATGGTAATTCAAGAAAAAGATCAACGATTGGATGAACTTTGAAAAAATTATCAAATGGTGGGTCAACGGTTCTTGGTTTTCTTCGATTATTTGGAACAAATGGAGTTCTCTTTTTGCGAAATAAACTTTCGGGGTTAGACAATGGTGTACTTAATTCTTCGTTAGAAGAGCGAGTGGTCATACACGAGAAAAACGAGCCAATCGAAAAAGATTATCAACTAAAAAGAATATTAATTTTTTTTTTGAACAGTAACTGCCGGATAAAAAATGAACCGGGCGGTTGGGAACGGTCTGGGTCACAGAAACAAATGAACCGGGCGGCTGAGACAGGTCAGGAACAAACGAACCGGGCAGCTGGGTTTGAACTGGGCGGTTGGGGTAGGTCAGAAGACTCTGAACCGGTCGGTTCAGATGTGAACCGGGCGGCTGAGTATTTTCGGGGTCACAGAAACTTTTGAACCGCGATTTCCTGGGTGAAAATTTCAAAAAACTTTTAAAGAACAAGCTTAGGAACAAGAACAAAGCACAAAAATTATAAACAAAAACGTGATCAAATCCCCGGCAGCGGCGCCAAAAACTTGATGTATGTCGAGAGTGCAAGTTTTAAATTTATAAACATGATCTACCAATGATACAAACGAAACACATACGAGCAAGTATACTCATCCGTGTGTAGCAAGAGGTGATATGGTAAGCCGAGGTCGTTCACAAGGATTTGTTTAGTTTTTATGTAACGTGAGTTTGATTATAACAAAGACTTAGTAATGATTCTAAAGCAAGCAAATAATGATGATGATGTAAATTCAATATATTAAAAACTACACTTGCCTAGACTAGTTTGCACAATTCCCTTGATATGATTATGACAATGGTTCAAATCGATTATGATCAATAAATTAGATGGTGCTCTAATTTGATTCGTTGGTATATTGATCCTCCTGTTTTCAACACTTTCAATCCTCTTCAAGCTTTTAAGATGACAAAAACAATATTAAGTTTTGATCAAACAAGACTAACACAACTCAATCACTTGATTCGCTATCGTTTCACAAGTAATTGACAACTACACTTTTAGTTTTCTAAGTTTAACCAAGTTAGATATGAAATGGTCAATACATAAGGTAACACCTTCATAGACAAAGGTTTACAATTGATTAAATAACAATGTCTCTTTCGACCTATTACACCATTAATAGTCAACCAAACTTGATAACTCTTTTGTTTATGAAAACTTTGAAAGCACAATTCGATCTTAGTATTAGCTTTTCATTGAATTAGAACCATAGAGTCATAATCAATCAACATTCAAGTAACAAACATCATCTAGGCAAGTGCACAAGGCACTTAGCCGTTCATGGCAAACAAAGTAATAATCACAAAAATTATATCACTGGAAAACATGATTAAAGAGTCTTACAAAAGTTGTAATGATGATTACAA
Source organism: Artemisia tridentata subsp. tridentata (assembly GCA_021014915.2). Classification (NCBI taxonomy): domain Eukaryota; kingdom Viridiplantae; phylum Streptophyta; class Magnoliopsida; order Asterales; family Asteraceae; genus Artemisia; species Artemisia tridentata. The sequence continues at coordinate 419,625,912 of CP139508.1, read as the reverse complement.
GACTTAGGAACAATTATGAGGTGATCAACAATGATTCCTTTGATGATTACAATGATGGATAATGAATGTAATCAACTTCTTCCTGCTTTTTCTTCTTTGTAGCCTTCTTGAGAGAGTATGAGAAATTTGGTATATGAGTATGTGTCTTTTCTCTCTAGCCAATGCTTCTAATTAATAGAAAACTACTCCTTGGCCAACCAGCAAGTTTCTTGGGCACCAAGTTTCATAAAATTCTGGACTTGAAGTAAATGATGCATAATGACATCCCACATGAAGAGTTAGATCGTTAAAAGTAGTCATTAAGTGTGCCAGGAGTTGCAGCAACCCAAGGTTGAAGTCTCAACCTGAGGTTCAGATTCCAGCCCAAGGTTTGGAGTAAGGTTTGCATAGCAGTTTTGAACCTTGGGTTGAACTTAAGCCCTAGTTGTATTTCTTGAACCTTTGGTTGAGGAAGCAAGCCATAATTCATAGCAAACTTTGCATGTAACTTCTCATTCATTTCATCAACACTTGATCATTTCTTGAGCTCGAAAATCTTTGTAACTTGATTCTTTATCTTTGATGATCTTCCCGAGGTCTTTATTATGGGTAGAATCTTTCGTCATGCATAAGCTCTTGATTTAGCGACTTTTGCCCATCTTTCTGGCAATTCCCTTGGACTTGATTGTACCTGAACCTTAATATATCTTTTGTACCTTCTTCGCATAATATGTTCACAAACACAACCAAATACAATGCACAAACATAAAAACAACGCGAGTAAAACATGTACGAAATGAGCATTATGAGCTACTTAATTTTATCAAGAAATGTGAAGTAATCACTTCCTAACACTTACTGGCAATTTATTTACAAAACCAAGAAGTCATCTCACTTTTCTGAAAAACAAGACACCTCACGCGTACCGATACCACATTAGTAATGGCTTAAATTTTATAGTTAATTTTCGGAATCAATAACTTTGTTTTTATACCATGTTTATAAAAACGTTTCCAGAAATATATTCCTCGTATTTTTACCAAACCAAGTTATCGCGTTTACACTTTAGCTTAACGGGAAACGAAATACACGGGGTATAAATAAAATTTAATACAACCATCTATATACCTCAACCACCTCACTACCCTTCTTATCTCTTTATCAAGTTTAGGATAAGTCACTCTCTATTTTTTTTTCTCTGCTTCCTTCTTCCAAAAATAATTCACGAGACATCCTTGGAGATGGAATTTGATAGCAACCTTTGCTCAAACTAGTCACTACAAGACCTCCATCAAATAAAATTTGGTCAAAAACTACTTCTTTTCTTTCTTTTTAATCTGGTCGAAGCAACAGGATGAGACACACACTCAAATCTTACCACACACTCACATTCCCCTCTAGGGTTTCACTATTGACATTCATATGCACCTTTTACTTTACTCACACAACTCCGGCGCCGCTCCGTTTTTCTGGCCAACTTCTGGCGAGTCCAACCTTTGGCGTGCACGTGTAGATGAAGAAAAGGAGGTCAAATCTAGGGTTTTGTTTGAGTCGCGATTGCGAAGCCGCCGTCACCTCCATTCCATCCGTTTCATTCTCATTATTCTGGTATGACAGACCCAGGACTCTCCTTGTTAATCTTCTTATTTAAAAACCAATTATGGATCGATTTGTTTTTTTATAAACGTTTTCGTGGATCAAATAAACTGAAAACGGATCTTACTATATTTCGTGGTGAAAATATATGCTTAAAAACATTTTTGGAATCATCTCGTGTGGTAAGAACTGTTATTAAAAGGTTGTTTCTTTCGGTTATAATTAACGGGTCGGGTCAACCAACCCGACGTCGAACCGGTTCTTGTTTGTGTTTATTCTTGTTGGTTCTTGATATTCTTGGATGTTTTGTTGTAATTTTGGAGTGTTTAGAATCGGTTGTGTTCATAAATAGACTAAGGTTCGGGTCGAGATCCGATTAGAGTCACGGATCGGTTTGAAAATTTCTTAGTTATTGTATTTTGAGATTTGTTTTGGATTTTGATTGGCACATTATTTGTGACTGTTTGGTTTTGCGTGTCTCGGCTACATGGTCCCATCATACATGGGTGTACTTGAGTTATATTGTAAGTATTAGTGGGTATGTGTTTGTTTGTACGCCTCGACTCACGACACCACAAAGTGTCGAGAGCTTGGTTTGTCTCAGCTTAACAACCCAAGGGTGCGTTTGATACGAGTAATCCACGAAAACCAAAACGCTTATCTTTTGAAAACTCTTTTACGTTACGAGAGGTATCCTAAGATAACCATATACTTATTAGGTTGTGCCGATCCGGTACCGTTGTGCCCGTACTCTCGATACCGTTGTGTTTAGCTTCTAGATGCCAATTGTGTGAGTCATGATATTTGCATTGTGGTGGCTAAGGTGAGTTAATGGCCCCTACCTTTACTTGTTTTATAAATGTTTGGGGGAGAAAACATGCTCGTTTTTAACTAAACTCAATGCTTGTTATACTTAAACTCATTACTTGTTCTTACTTGAAAACATGATTTATTTGTTTATTGCACATTGGCTTACCTTATTCTGAACACAAGTGTTTAAATAATATATGTGAGTTTATAGCCTCACTTTACCTATACTTGTTTTACAAACCTTGGGGTGAGAAACATGCAAAACATTTTCTGGACCACAACCAATACTTTATTTTCTCAAAACTATTGCGTAGTTAGCCTAAGCCCTTGAACCCACTGTTATGCCCACTCTCATGAACCGTTAATTCTTGCTTGAAAGCGCGATTGATATAAATAGATCTATTGGGTTGACTCCCCCATTCCGTTGGCCAGACGGGTTAATGTGGGCGTATACCAAGTCGGATTACGAGTGTATTGGGTTAAAAACTCGCTATGGGCCCCTATTATTATTATTTATGTGCTATATTGTAGCACACTGGACCGTCGAGTTTCGGTTGCATGAACTTAGAGCTAGCGTAATAGACTATTTTATTTTGTGTGACACTATATTCGTTGTAATGGTCACATACCCTACTCATGGTCCACATCTCTAATTTTACTTTAAGGTCAACTTTATTTTCATGACATTGTGAGCGACACAATGGTCACAAAACTTTTATGGAACTCACAGTATTTTTACTGCTTTATCATAAACCTATGAACTCACCAACCTTGTGTTGATACTTTTAGCATGCATTTTCATGTTTAAGGTGATAGCCTAGTTGTGGAGGCTTTTGGCATGGCGTGGCATGGTCATAGAAGAATCTAATGTATTTGGGACCTCTTTACTTCTTTCATGGGCTTATATTTCCTCACCGTTTTTGGAACTGCTGTAAACAAAATACTTTTGAATAAGAAGATTCTTTTAAATGGTAGAGGTAAAAACCGTTCTTTGTACTTTGTGTTGTGATATCAATTTAGTAGCACCCAAACAAGTATGCTTCCGCTAAACCAGAATTTGGGGGTGTTACAAAAATGATATACGACTATTTTTAAATAATTGAAGAGGAAGAAGTCTTCCATGTGTTCCCCAAGACTCGGCATTCCAGCCTATGATCTCCCAGTTCGTTTCTTTTTTTTTTAACCACCGAATCTGCACACCTAAGTTACACACATAAAACCCTAGTAAATACTTAACACCTTTACGGCCACCCCTATATTTTTCCCTCCAAGATTCGAGTGGTATGAAGGTTTATCTAAGAGATGGGTGATCGGTTCGTTTCTTTGATTGTGGGTAGTTTCATTTCGAAATTAGTTTGGTTTTGGTTTGAGAAGATGTGGTTCTTGGGGTTCTTTGATTCGATTTTTGCCCTTTGATCCGTCTGTATATCCGACCTCGAGGTAACCATAATCGTCCTTGTGTTTATTTATTCGAAATATTATAAGTATACGTATAATATGGATAAACTTAATATATTGGTTCGTTAATATGAGTGTACGAACGAAAATAGGTCACATGAAATCATGAACTATAACCTATACGTGATTGAACTCTATTTCCATTTTTTTATGTGTCGCGTGAGCGGGCTGTTTGATGTCCATGTTCAAGCTTTTGTTCTACCTATATACTACCTAATACAAGCCCTAAGAATCTGAAATCATTGATCATAAATGAGGCGTGTGATATGGAAAACCCTAGGTTGTGTGGGTTTGTATTAAATGCTAATTAGGGTTAGGTTTTGGGTTAGGTTTGTGATGATGTGTGGTTAAAATGATTATGTATACATGTTAACATGATGTTTTAAAACAGGTCTTATGGAATATATAGTCCTTGTGTGTGTTGGTATAAAGTAAACATGATATATGATGGTTTTAAAACGGGTTTTGAAATGAGACTGTTTTGCAAGCTGAATATGGTTGCACTAGAACATGAGTTTCATAAGTGTTTAATACTGGATTTTTGCCTATAAACTTAGTTTAATTTCATATTTAAGTTTTCCAATTGTTTTGGAATGAATTGGAGTTGTATTGATCATGCTTTTGAATTTTATGGGATCATGTGTCAAACCTGAGTTTGGGGAAAGTAAAATCAGTCAATTTTTTTTTATTTTTAATTTTAAAACCACAAGGAACTGGGAGCTCTCCTCTTTCAGGAGTGATACTTAAGTTATGTGTGACTTCCTAGAATTTTTGTGGGTGTTTCTGAAGTGTCTCAATGTGTTAACTAAAGGTAAACTTTCTGTGTGTATATGCAGTTAACTTTCTGAACAGGTCTGGAAAGATGATTTTTAAAACTGTACTTGTACTTGGTAGTAAAATCTATAAAAATTTGTGAAGGTACTTAACTGATATGGGAATCACTGAGAATTATTTTGAGAATTTTTGGAGCTTAATTTGCAGGCCTTAAAAATCATAAGAATGTGATCCAGATTCACTAATATATCCTAATTAAGTGATATATGATTTAGAAGTATCTATAAACCCTAAGTTTGATTAATTATGAATGTAACCCTAACTTACTAATTATGTAAACTTGCTAAATATGAAAAGTTACTAATTCGGAAAAGTTACTAAATATGGAATGTTAATAATTCGGGAAAGTTAATAAATATGGAAAGTTACTAATTCGGGAAAGTTACTAAATATGGAAAGTTACTAATTTGGGGAAGTTACTAAATATGGAAAGTTACTAAATTTGGAAAGTTGCTATATAAAGCAGGAAAACCTAATATGACAATCTGAACAACAATAAGTATGGAATCAGTAATAACTTATGAAATTGTTCTTAGATATTAAGATGATCATTAATTCGTATAGATTCGATGAAGAAGGTGTAACTCCTAATACTTGTGTCTTCTGATGAGGTTTCATTCGCGGTTTGAGGTATAGCTATTCTACACTTTCTCAGTAAGGGTGTCTTCTCTCATGACTTTCTGATCCTTAACTTTGATTCGTTTGCTTTGCTATGATTTCGTTGATATGAGCCTTTGCTATGATTCCATTGATATGAGCCTTTGCTATGATTCCCGTGATATGATCCTTTGGCTTGATATTCGTTTGCTATGATATTCTTTGCTATCCATTTGATATGATATTCATTGCTATCCATTTGCTATGATATGACTCAATTCAGTTTTGATACGTTCTGTTGGATATTGTAAAACCCAAAAATCCGTAATCATATTTTATTTAATAATTCGAATTATAACCTAAGTTTGATATTAAGCCATAAACATTTAAAAACTATGGGTGATACAATTAAATTAGTATTAATCCTAAAACTATACATTATAAACTAAATACTAAAAATAAACCAAACTACCCTATTTATTTTGTAAAATCCGCCCCCCTTATACATGTGTTATTTATTTTTATTTAAAAAAAAAACAAGGGATAAGAACACAAGATAAGCCCAAGTAATTTGTAGCCTAAAATAAAAGATATCATTGCTCATTACCCTAAATACAAAACACTGTTCTTTTCATTCCCTCCTCAAAACTCACGGCACATCTCCCTCACTTTCATAAACCGATTCTAAACACAGCCCTAATTCTCAATCTTTTCTTCCAAGACCAAAGAAGAAGAGTTGTGGCAGCCCTTGGTGATCCTTGAAGTGATATAGCAGCCTTGCATTCGTTGGTCTTTGTCCTTGTGTTGTGTCGCATTTGTAAAACCCCGAAATTACCACAATCCGAAATGACCAAAATACCCTCTAAAATTTTGGTATTTTAAGAACTTATAAAATCATAAGAGAGATATATTATTTGGACTTAAGAAAATTAATATCCTAAGTTACCAAATGAATTAAGCTACTAATAAAACTTTGCATTAAAATTTAAAATCACCAAACCATGTTACAATCTATGCTAGGCGACATTCATGTGATCAAGACCTCAAAATTTCGGTTAAGGAAATTAAAAGAAAGTTAATAAGGCATTAAAATGTGATTTATATCAATCCCTAAAAACTTGGTCTCTTCCTTGTTTAAACACAATCAAAGACACGGTTTTCTCTTAATTCTCATATACCGAACCTTAGTTTCTCTCCAATCATCAAAACCCTAAAACACTTCTCCCTCCTCCATATTTTTACGGCATCAAAGAAAAAGAAAACAAACCCTAAAATCCATTCCAAACATGCGACTGCTGCTGCCATTTTCTTTATTGCTGCTGTTCGATTCAAAGGCAGAAAAAGAAGCTTTTCTTGTGTTCTTTAATTGGTGTTTAAGGTGTGTGATTGATTCCTAGTTCGTGGTGTTCTTGATCGGGTGTTAAAGGGCTGTTCGAAGGGAGAGTTAAGGTGTTATTCGGCTGAAATTCTGTGGTGTACGATTCTTGTAGCCTTCTTGTTCTTTGATCATGCAACGAGGGTAATTATATCATTCCTTGTTCAATTCAATTTTATCCCCTTAATTCTTGTTTAGTTCTTGATGATCTTGTCGATTAATATACATACGATCATAAGAAAAAATTTACATAAATCCATAAGTTGTTTAAATAAAATAACAACCAAAACCCTAAGATGAATTGAATTGTGCTTGAGAATCTGAAATTAAATGATTATGAACATGATATTAATATGGATAAATCGACCTACACATGTTATAATCTCATCTATAATCGTTGTATATCAAGAATTAATGATTGGGTATGAAAACCCTAAGTTTATACATGAACCTGTGAGAAACTGCTACTGGTCTGGAATTTGTTCGACTTTAACCGGCTGTAAATAAATGATGTGAGCGTATATTTTGGTGTTTTAAGAGTCTAAAACTAAGTTCAATAAAATAGCTACCTAGGAAAATTTATCTTGTAATTTTTAGAGGCCTGGAAGGTTACTTTTTGATTTTTAGAAAATTAAGTGTCAAATCGAATTCGTATGTCTGGAAAATCAGTCCGGGTTTTTGAATTTTAATTTCCAAACCGTGTCGAATTAGGAGGTTTCCTTTGAACTGGGTAATCCTTAGGATGTCTATTACTTACTGGAATTTTTTTAGATTTTTTTGAATTTTTCTTAAGGGGTTTCTAATTAATAACCTTTCGTATAGTAAAATCAATCAGAAATCTGGACAACTTGAAATAAAGGATTTTTAATCTATAGTTACACTTGATAATAAATTATGGAAAAATTTTGATAGATTCTTAAGACATCTGGGCACTTGTGTGAATTTTTGGGGAATTTATTTATGAGTTCTTATATGATTTTCGATTTATAGAAAACCTGACAACTTCAAGTTCAAAACTGTTAGAACCTGATGAAAAGTATAAAAAGGGTTTTGAAAGGTGTTTTGTGTTTATTTTAGAAACTAAAGGGACTAAATGTGTAAATTTTATGAAACTTGAGGGTTTGATTCGTGCCACACTTATAATTGGGAGTATAATCTGTAATTTAGTAAATGTGAAGGTTAGTTGTGTAATTATAAACATAATAAGGGTTGAAGTGTAATTTGTATAATTATAAGGTTTATTTTGTGATTTTGGTAAATCAAGGGTGTAATGTGTAAACTATGAAACTTAAAGGACAGGAGATGTGATTCTGAATAAATGATGTACTTAAATTAGTAGTTTTCAATATTTTCATTCAAGACCCTTAACTTAGGGATGTTTGCAATTAAAAACCCTAACTTATGGAAACTTGTCATATTTAATCTTGAACTTATGTAAAAGGCATTATGAACCTGAACCTGCTAACATGGTCATCTTTAATAAGTTGATAAACAGGAATGATAATAACTAAAGTTACTGAATGTGTAAAGTTTCCTAGGATGGAGAGAAACTGAAATGAAACCTCATGATTTAGAAACTATGAAACTATGAAATCATAAAGCTATGAAACTTATAAGTACACTTATAATTCGTGTAGATTCGCTGAGGCGGGAGTAATCCGGTGTCCTATGATCTGTCTTTGGTTTGTTTTGCTATCAAATAAGGTACAGATATTCTGCTCTTCTTGTAAAGAGCCTTCGTCTCATTTCTGATTTCCTATTTCATTGTTATGTTTCCCCTTGTATTGTGAACCATAGATTTGGACCTTTGCTTTAACCTTTGTCTTGAACCTTGTCATGAACCTGAACTTGAACCTTGATACACTTGATATGAACCATTTGACTTGAACCTTCGACTTGAACCCTGCTATGACACTTGACATGATTTGTTCACCCCTGATAACCTGGATAATTAAGACCTTGGGTATTTGAAGGTTCATAGGATTTTACAACTACTTTTTAGATATATATGAAGAGGTTTTGAAACATTTCTTTAAAGGACTTTTATTATGAAACTGTTCTAAGGACCATTTTATTAAACCATGTAAAAAGAATTTCTTATAATAAACTATTATGAACCTTCTAGTATTTGACCTTCCTGATATTGACCTCCTGATAATGAACCCCTGCATTTATCTCCTGTCTTGAACCCTGATATGAATCCTAATATGAACTCTGATATGATACCTGACATTTGATACCTGAGACTTGACACCCGAGACTTGATACCTGACCTTGACCCACAGTTTGAGACTACGAGCCACCTACTAGGCATGAGGGTTTCATGTCCATGTCATTGATGCACCGGTGGCATGATTCTAGGGCAGGAGAGTGATGTCCTGTCCCGTCCCCGACCTGATTTGATTTGTTATGTAGAGGAAGACCCTGTGGCCTGCGGGGGCGCATGGATGCATCCTAGACCTGTCCTGATTTGTTATATTTCCTGTTATCCTGGTGACTGACGAGTGTGTGCGATACACGTCTTTCACAACCCCTGGGAGCTTGCAACTCCAACCCCTGGAGGTATCCCCTCACCCTGTTCCTGGTATGCTGAGGTCACCCCTCCATACACCCTGATATATGATTTGATTTGATGTGATATGTTTGGGCTCGTAGAGGATTTCTGTTTCCCTGAATCCTTGTAACCTTATGACCTGACACTTGACCTGACATTTGACCTGACTTGATTTGACTTGGGTTGTGGTGGATTACTGGTTAAGTTACCCTATGACTTGATACTGGACTTGACTTGATTCGACTTGGGCTGGTGGTGGGTTACGGTTTACTTTGCACTTACCTGTTGTAACCATTAATTGATAACCTTGTCCCATGTTCTTTCCTACTCCTGTTACATCTTGTAATGTTTCACTTACTTCATTATCCCATATTTCTGCTATGTTATCATTATATCTGTTCACTGAGCTCTCGTAGCTCAGCCGCGTTTTTTTTCCCGCGGCAGGTTTTAGTTAGAGGCTGGGTATGAGTGGAGAGCACTTGGGACTTAGAAGATTATACTTAGATTTGCTATCCTGGACTTAGAGATAATTACATTGTTAGACTTAATATTTTTTTGTAGTTCTCATTTGTACCCCTTGTATATCAGATTTTCCCTTTGTAAACTTTGGAATTCATTTGTATTATTTTGTCATATGCTTGTGTATACTTTGATACGTCACCATAGTGTAATACTTCTACCCTTATCGGGTTGGGGTGTTACAGCATTCAACAACCCCATAGGATCAAGAATAAGTCATAGGTTTTAAGCTTGTTATATTGTACCAGCCTTGGTGTATTGATTCGTGATCCTTGTTCTCTCTTTTGATTTTCCATGTTTCGACCTAAGGTACTCTTGAAATTCCCTTCTTGTTTTCTCTAATATACGACACACCCATACATGAATACATAATTAGATTTAGATCATGCTTAACCTAATCACAAACATGTTATACGAATCAAGATAATTATGTTAATATGCTTTTGAGTGGCTCATTAATGTGGTATCAAATCTGGAAAACCCTAGGCATTAATTAGGGGTCGATTAGGGCTTATAAGGGTTAGGGTTTGTTATGATTTTATGTGAGGATTGCTGTCCAGAATTTAGGTCGAGTTGCAAGGGGTAAATCTTGATGATACCAACGTGTTTTTATAGGATTCTTGAGTCTAAAATTAAGTTCAAGTTGTCTATTTTCTGTATATGTAATTTTCTTGATCATTGGAGGTCGGGAAGGTGACTTTCTGATTTTTAGAACATTGGTTGTCAATCCTAAGTTTAGGAGTTTGAAAATTCAGCTGATGTTTTTGAATTTAATTTTCAAACCATGAGGGTTTAAGAGCTATAATTCGACAAGGGTAATATATAGGATATGTGTGGATTCCTGGAATTTTTGTGGATATTTCTGAAGTGTCGAAATGGGTTGGTTATGGGCAAACTTTCTAGGTGTCTGTGCAGTTATTCTTCTGGGTAGGTCTGGAAAGATGAATTTTAAAAGGGTACTTAGACTTATTAATAAAATTTGCAAAAAATTTAGTAACTACTTAACTCATTTGGGAACCTCATGAAAAATTAGGAGAGTCTCTAGGGTTCATTTGATGTGTCTTAGAATTCGTGAGAAACTAACCCAGATTTGTAAAATAAACCTAAAATAAGTTATGAGTATAACTATAAGTATAAATCATTAAAAACCATTTGTAACTTATGAAATAAACATATAAGTATTAAGTGATCCCTATTTCGTGTAGATCATTTGAAGAGGCGCGACATTGTTTCCTTGTGTTCATTCATTCGTTTGCTTTCCTTTCATACGCGTTAAGGTACAGATATTCTACCCTTTCTTAGTAAGGGTATCTCATGACTTGATTCCTTGGTGTTTGATATTCTGATTTATTATCCATTTGATATTCGTTTGGTTGTTTTGTCTAATATGATTCATTTTTTATCTCCTTTGACTTCAATATTCGCATTTGAATCCTTTGATACTTTATAATCCATTAGATGCTATGACTTGTATGAAAAACGTTTTTGAATATATATCTTGATGATGGTTTTGGGAAATACTATTTTTAAAATGATTTCTAGGACTACGAGGTAACACCACTTTTTATATGAAGGCTTAATGACTCTTATGAAAACGGTTTTTAAAAGAATACTTTCATGAAAACAACATTTAAATGATTTTCACAATTACATAATCTGATTGTACTCTATCCTTAAGGATTCTCATGACTCATTGATTTCCTGATATTTGTTATTTGATATGCTTTGATCCATATTTGTTCAGTATTCGTTTGATTATTCGTTTCATGCTATATTCCATTAATAAAGCTATTATCTGAGTTGGATAGTTTATAATTATCCCATATCATTAGATTGCATGTACTATGCCTATTATGTTGCCCATATTTGTAGCCAGTCATGGGGAGTCCATGGCCGTGCCATTGATGCACCAATGGTATTGACACTATCTGTGGAGGTGGGTTTTAGTCCACAGCGTTCCCACTTATGCTATATAGCAACCATGGCCGCCATACTTATTATTATTATATTCACGTACGTATGCACAGTCTCGAACTTATATATGTATATCTGTTTTGCAGGGAGCGTATAGATGCATCCGAGGTACTTTGTTCAGTTCAGTTATTTAGTAAATGGATTGTGTGTGTGCCATACACCCCATTTCACTTCTGGTACATTGTGAGCTAACTACTCCATGTACACTTTGCTATGACTTTGCTATGATTATGATTATGATTATGTTTATTTGTTTTGGGTCTATTCATGTATCATGTCTAGACATATCTGTTTAGGGCTCGTGGGCATTCCTTTGTTATTTCTGATTCCTTATTCATTCATTTATTTTCTCATGACTTATGGTATATTGTTCAGCAGGTTTCCTTAGTTTTGTTTTGTTCATTCGTTTGCTTATTACCCTTCATTATATGTATCTATTCACTGGACTTTTTAAGATCAACCACATTTTCTTTTTTCTGCGGCAGGTTTTAAGAGGGAAGCTGGGTTTTGAGTGAAAAGTGCTTAGGTGCTCTTAGTGGACTGCACTGTTGATTGTTCCCCATGGATTAGAGTTGGAATTAGAGTTTTTCATTTTGACTTAGTTTGTATCTTAGTTTTGAAAGTTGTTATGTTCAAATTGATTACATTATTATTATCCCTTAGAATACTTTTGTAACCATTGTATTATTAAAGTCTTTCGCTTGCGTATGTTCTGTTTGATGCCATAAATGTGACATTTGACCCGTTCTCGGATAAGGGTGTTTCAATTATGGTATCAGAGCAAAGGCTTCCACTTATAGTACATAAACTCATGACCTGTGAATATTAGGCCCTTAGGTTCGCACTATAGGAGCTTATGAAACAACCTTTGAGAGTTTGCCTTAGGATTTCCACTTTGGAGGAACTTAAGATATGACCGGTGAGGATTGGTTAGACTATGTGATAAGACATTTGTTAGGTATATTGCTTCCGCATCACTCTAATTCGTACCCCTACCTTTTAGTTAAGCCCCCTTTAAGATCATTCTTTCTGGAGATTTTGGAAACTTACCATATTGCTCAGCATGAATTTAGTTACCAAGTAAATTTAGAATGCCTTGAGAATTATATGGTTATGCCTTACACTATATGAGTTTTATTTTCTGATTCCGACCTTAACCTCTGATTTGTTTGTTAATCATTTAGATGCCTCTTCGACCATTCTGAGGATTCTGATGACCATGATGTGTTTAACACATTTGGTGAATTCCCTTGCTTTTGTTAAGCATATTAAGGTCCCATCTACACTATGAAGTTATGCCTTAACCCTTTCCATTCCTATGAGGAATCTGGTGGTTATTAACCACGAGTATAGGAAATTGTCCATTTCAATTTGACAATAAGATTCGTTTTGCTAAATTTTTTCCTTTAGAAGTATACAGTTTTGATGTCATTATGGTATGGACCGGTGGACTGAGCATTTAGATGCTAACTACTTTCATACTATGTCTCACCTTTGGCGTTTAGAGCAATCCTGAATTCCTTACCATGATTTCCGACTGATTAACCATTGTTATCATTAATACCCTGAAAAATAATACATTATTCTTCACGGTTGTGAAGGTTTTTCTAGCACCCATTTAATACACCGTTGGATGGATCTTCACTTGAAAGTCATCTTGCAGTTTGAACTTTCTCGATGTAATCTCTGAACGAACTACCAAGATTTCCACCAGAATGTGAACTTGATATGACATGGTACTAAGAGATTGTTTAGTCATGACTCGAGGTGGAATATGATACCAATAAAGGCATGATTATATGATGAAAGTATTATGACGCCTGATCAACGTGATAATACAAACATCATATAACTTGAACTTATTGGGAGCATAAGATATCTTGAGAAGTGCCGGAACAGTAAGGTCTGATGAGACAGAACTCTATCTGTATGGAACGACGTTTTTCCTGAATCTAAAAATCCATATTGAATGACACCATTTAGATGGGAAGAAGTGAAGAAACAGCTTGTAAGTGGTTTTAATTGTCCGAGTACACCTCCGTGGACTACCGCGGTTTGATTCATAAAGAGGAAGGATAGTAGTAGGAGATTATGTGTTGAATTCTGGAAGTTGAACCGTATTACTGTTAGAAACCGTTATCCACTACCTCGAATCAATGATGTATCTGATCAATTTTAGGACGCGAAGTTTTCCTTTAGATGGATTTATGGCTTGAAGATTTTCCTAGAACTGCCTTTCGTATTCGTTACGGCCTCTACGAGTGTTAGTGATGCCAATAGTATTGGCTAATGCTCTAACTATTTATGGACTTGATGAATCTTGTCTTTCGTGAGTATTGGGACAAATTTGTCATAGTATGACATCTTGGTGTATTCAAATACGAAGGAGAAACATGAGGATCATTTTTGTATTGTGTTAGAAATGTTGCGTTAGAAGAAGCTTTAAACAAAATTCTCGGAGGGTGATATTGTGGTTGGGACAAGAGACGTTCCTAGCAGATGGTATCATTTTGGATCCTGCGAAGATTGGGATTATCACTAAATGGTCAAGACCAATGACAGTTACTGGGGTTAGAATCTTTGAGTCTTACAGAAGGATTATGGAAGATGTTCACAACTGGCGTTATCGTTGATGAAACGTATAAGAAGAGAGGAGAAGTTTAGTTGGGATGAGGAACGAGAACTGAGTTTGAAGAGCTGAAACATGAATTAGCTTCTAGGTGGGTACTAATATTGGGAATGATTTCAAGAAGAGACTTGGTTATACACTTGTGCAGCACGGGAAGGATATCGCTTATGCATCAAGACAACTAGAACCGTAGGAGGCGGAATATCCAACACATAACTTGGAGTTGCAGCAGTGATCGTGTCAGACATTCGCGTTTTACTTCACAGTTCCAGGGAGAATTACAGAAGGCTTGAGGAATCAGACTCAAGTTAAGATTTCTTTTCACCCTCAGATAAATGGACAGAAGGAATGAACTATTCGGAATTTAGAGGATATGTTAGGACCTTGTACTTTGGTAGGAATGGAAGTATAGAACATCTTTTGTTGGAAGGTTGTTAGATAGCTGCTTATTGAAGATCCGAAGTTGATTATAGTGAATGAAAGAATAGTTACTGTGGTAGAGGAACTTTGGAATTTTTGACTGGGGGTCGTGTGTTATTGGGGTATCTCCGTACATAAGGGTTAGATGTTGTGGCATAATATAGAAATTTATTTAGTGATTCGTTAGTCCTTAAGTTCGTTCTTATCATTACGGATATTCTACTCTTATCCTTACGCATTTTATACGTTCGATAATACGATAATTACTTCGTTGATCGTTTGTACATTTCCTTGATTCGTCAGAATTTTAGAATAGGATTGTGAAAATTCCTACCGTTTAGCATTGCCTCCGTATTTATCTCATGTTCATATCATGTTTCAGTTCATGTATCTCATTTGACATGTCTCAGTTATCATCCGTCACATGTGGTTTCGAATCCATTGGATCAGATTTGTTATGATTTGTGTTCTGTGGAGAGCCTGGGGCTATCCTAGTTTATCGGGATCGAGTCATGAGAAATAAAACTATTCCGTTTGTGATGATTCTTTTGGAAGAACCTCTCCGGGCGTGAGGCTATTTATTGTCATTCCTTTCTGTGAATTGGTACGTCCGTCTAATTTTTGCGACTTCAATTTCAAGGACGAAATTTTCTTTTTAGAAGGGAAGAATTGTAAAACCCAAAAATCCGTAATCATATTTTATGTAATAATTCGAATTATAACCTAAGTTTGATATTAAGCCATAAACATTTAAAAACTATGGGTTATACACTTAAATTAGTATTAATCCTAAAACTCTACATTATAAACTAATTACGAAAAATAAACCAAACTACCCTATTTATTTTGTAAAATCTGCCCCCCTTATACATGTGTTATTTATTTTTATTTAAAAAAAAAAACAAGAGATAAGAACACAAGATAAGCCCAAGTAATTTGTAGCCTAAAATAAAAGATATCATTGCTCATTACCCTAAATACAAAACATGGTTCTTTTCATTCCCTCCTCAAAACTAACGGCACATCTCCCTCACTTTCATAAACCGATTCTAATCACAGCCCTAATTCTCAATCTTTTCTTCCAAAACCAAAGAAGAAGAGTTATAGCAGCCCTTGGTAATCCTTGAAGTGATATAGCAGCCTTGCACTCGTTGGTCTTTGTCCTTGTGTTGTGTCGCGTTCAACAGCCCCATAGGATCAAGAAGAAGTCGTAGGTTTGAAGCTTGGTATATTGTAGCAGCCTTGGTGTATTGATTCGTGATCCTTGTTCTTTCTTTTGATTTTCCTTATTTCGACCTAAGGTACTCTTGAAATTCCCTTCTTGTTTTCTCTAATATACAACACACATACATGAATACATAATAAGATTTAGATCATGCTTAACCTAATCACAAACATGTTATACGAATCAAGATAATTATGTTAATATGCTTTTGAGTGGATTATTAATGTGGTATCAAATCTGGAAAACCCTAGGCATTAATTAGGGGTCAATTAGGGCTTATAAGGGTTAGGGTTTGTTATGATTTTATGTGAGGATTGCTGTCCAGAATTTGGGTCGAGTTCCAAGGGGTAAATCTTGATGATACCAACGTTTTTTTTATAGGATTCTTGAGTCTAAAATTAAGTTCAAGTTGTCTATTTTCTAGATATGTAATTTTCTTGATAATTGGAGGTTGGGAAGGTGACTTTCTGTTTTTTAGAACATTGTTTGTCAATCCTGAGTTTAGGAGTCTGAAATTTCAGCTGGTGTTTTTGAATATTAGTTTCCAAACTGTAAGGTGTTAAGAGCTATAATTCGACAAGGGTAATATTTAGGATATGTGTAGATTCCTGGAATTTTGGTGGATTTTTTTAAAGTGTCAAAATGGGTTGGTTAAGGGCAAACTTTCTGGGTGTCTGTGCAGTTATTTTTCTGGGTAGGTCTGGAAAGATGAATTTTAAAGGGGTAATTACACTTATTAATAAAATCTGCAAAAAATTTGAGTAACTAATTAACACATGTGGGAACCTCATGAAAAATTAGGAGAGTCTCTGGAGTTAATTTGATGTGTCTTAGAATTTGTGAGGAACTGACCCCGATTTGTAAAATAAACCTAAAATAAGTTATAAGTATAACTATAAGTATAAATCATTAAAAACCATTTGTAACTTATGAAATAAACATATAAGTATTAAGTGATCCCTATTTTGTGTAGATCATTTGAAGAGGCGCGGCGTTATTTCCTTGTATTCATTCATTCGTTTGCTTTCCTTTCATACGCGTTATGGTACATATATTCTACCCTTTCTCAGTAAGGGTATCTCATGACTTGATTCCTTGATGTTTGATATTCTGATTTATGATCCATTTGATATTCGTTTGGTTGTTTTGTCTAATATGATTCGTTTGTTATCTATTGTGACTTCAATATTCGCATTTGAATCCTTTGATACTTTATAATCCATTAGATATTATGACTTGTATGAAAAACATTTTTGAATATATATCTTGATGATGGTTTTGGGAAATGCTATTTTCAAAATAATTTCTATGACTACGAGGTAACACAACTTTTTATATGAAGGCTAAATAACTCTTATGAAAACGGTTTTTAAAAGAATACTTTCATGAAAACAACATTTAAATGATTTTCACAATTACATAATCTGATTGTACTCTATCCTTAAGGATTCTCATGACTCATTGATTTCCTGATATTTGTTATTTGATATGCTTTGATCCATATTTGTTCAGTATTCGTTTGATTATTTGTTTGATGCTATATTCCATTCAAAAAGCTATTATCTGAGTTTGATAGTTTAAAATTATCCCATATCATTAGATTGCATGTACTATGCCTATTATGTTGCTCATATTTGTAGGCAGTCACGAGGAGTCCATGGATGTGCCATTGATGCATCAATGGTATTGACACTATCTGTTGAGGTGGGTTTTAGTCCACAACATTCCCACTTATGCTATATAGCAACCATGGCCAACATACTTATTATTATTATATTAACGTACGTATGCACAGTATTGAACTTGTATATGTATATATGTTTTGCAGGGAGCGTATGGATGCATCCTAGGTACTTTGTTCAGTTCAGTTATTTAGTGAATGGATTGTGTGTGTGCCATACACCCCATTTCACTTCTGGTACATTGTGAGCTAGCTATTCCATGTACACTTTGCTATGACTTTGCTATGATTATTATTATGATTATGTTTATCTGTTTTGGCTCTATTCGTGTATCATGTCTAGACATATCTGTTTAGGGCTCGTGGGCATTCCTTTGTTATTTCTGATTCCTTATTCATTCGTTTATTTCCTCATGACTTATGGTATAATGTTCAGCAGGTTTCCTTAGTTTCGTTTTGTTCATTCTTTTGCTTATTACCTTTCATTATATGTATCTGTTTACTGGGCTTTTTAAGCTCAGCCGCATTGTCTTTTCCAGCGACAGGATTTAAGAAGGAAGCTGGGTTTTGAGTGAAGAGTGCTTAGGAGCTCTTAGTGGACGGCACTGTTGATAGCTCCCCATGGATTAGAGTTGGAATTAGAGTTTTTCATTTTGATTTAGTTTGTATCTTAGTTTTGGAAGTTATTATGTTCAGATTGATTACATTATTATTATCCCTTAGAATATGGAAAGTTACTAAATCTCGAAAGTTGGTATATATAGCAGGAAAACATAATATGACAATCTGAACAACAATAAGTATGGAATCTGTAATAACTTATGAAATGGTTCTTAAATATTAAGATGATCATTAATTCATGTAGATTCGATGAAGAAGGAGTAACTCCTGATACTTGTGTCTTCTGATGAGGTTTCATTCGCAGTTTGATGTACATATATTCTACCCTTTTTCAGTAAGGGTGTCTTCTCTCATGACTTTTTGATCCTTGACTTTGATTCATTTGCTTTGCTATGATTTCGTTGATATGAGCCTTTGCTATGATTTCATTGATATGAGCCTTTGCTATGATTCCATTGATACGATCCTTTGGCTTGATATTCATTTGCTATGTTATTCGTTGCTATCTATTTGCTATGATATTCGTTTCTATCCATTTTCTATGATATGACACAATTTAGTTTCGATACGTTCTGTTGGATATGATATGATGACTTGATATGATTTGTTCTGTTATGTTTCTCGACCTAACTAGCCATGGAGGTACCATGGCCATGTCATTGAGGACCCAATGGCATGACACTATCTGCGGCGGTGTGATTAGTCCACAGCGTTCCCATTTGATATGATATGATATGATATGTGTGCACATTGGCCATTCCGATATGTATATATACTTGTCATGAGCAGGTGTATATATATGATTTGTTTTGTAGGGGGCTTATGGATGCATCCTAGGTATATGTTCGGATATGATTATGATATGATTTGGTGATTGGTTTGTGTGTGCCTTACACCCCTCTCACTATTTGGTACTTAGAGGCCTCCCCTCTTCGTGCACTTATGATTTGACGGATATGTATATGAGATTATGTGGTCTATTCGATTGTCTCATTTAGACAGGCTCGTGGCTATCCCGTATATGTGATTATGTGGTCTATTCGAGTGTCTCGTTTAGACAGGTTCGTGGCATTCCTATGTGATTCGTTTGATTCCTTATGATTATCTAATTCGTATTATCTCTTGATATCTCACTTCATTTGACTTATTTGATTTATGATATTTGTTTAGTGGATCTTTGATCTCTCACTCTTTTGACAGATGATATTCATTTCAGTAGAAACTTATATTTCCCTTTCCCTATACTTATATATGTTCTGATTATTCGTTTTGTTATATATATCTGTTCACTGGGCTTTTTATGCTCAGACGCATTCTTTTCCTGCAGCAGGTTTTAGGTTGGAAGCTGGGTTTGAGTGAAGAGTGCATAGGAGCTCTTAGTGGACTACGTTGACGATAGACACAATTTGCTTTTGGATAAGACTTGGATTTACCTTCAGTTAGATTTGAGCTTGGATTTGTATTTCATTTTTGGAACTCATTATGTATAGAGTTAGTATTTCATTATTATCATTAGAACACCTTTGTAACCATTATGTTTATAAGTCTTCCGCTTGCGTTTGTATGTTCTGATTGACACTATAATGTGGCATTTTGACCCTTGTCGGGTTGGGGTGTTACAATTAGGGTATTATAGCTCAGGCTGCGACTTGTAGTACATAAGTTATGGCCTATGAAGATTTTGACCCTTAGGTTTGCACTATAGAAGCTTATGGAATACCCTTGGAAAGATTTGCTTTAGGGTTCTCCTCGTAGGAATTTAAATTATGACTGGTGAGGATTGGGTATATTACATGATAAGCCATTAGTTAGCTATCTTTCTTACGCATCACTCTGATTTGTGCCACTGCTTTCAGTTAATCCCCTAGAAGATCATTTGTTCCTGAGACTTAGAAAATTTAGCAGGATACACAACATAAGTTTAGTGATCAAATAAGTTTAGAATACTTTGAGAATTTTGTAGTAATGCCTTTCAGGTTTCACTTTCTGAGGTTATCACATTCTTTCAAACTTCGATCTTTGATTCATTTGATAATCGTTTAGATGCCTTTTCGTTGTATATGTATGAATCTGATATGTTTGACACATTCTGTAGTTCCTCTTGCTTTTGTTAAGCATATTAAGGTTCCATCTGCACTATTAGATTTTGCCCTACCTAGTTCTATCTCTATGAGAAATCTTGTGATTATCCATCACAGGTATCAGAATTTTCCAGTACATTTTGAAGATATCTACAAATAAGTTTCGTTCTGCTAATTTGATTCCTTTGGAAAGGTTTGATTCGATAGTATTCTGAATGTGGATTTCTGACGGAGCATCGAGATGCTAACAACGGTCATATTATATTTGTCATCTTTGGCGATTTAAGAAACTCAAAATTCTGTACAATGATTTCCAACCTGGTAAACAATTGTGATCACCTTTGCTTTGAGAACTCATGCGTTAATCCCTCGCGGTTGTGAAGATACTTTGTTTGATGAAACTCGCCTCGAGAGTTATTCGGTTGTTTGAAATGTTCGCGAAGTATTACTTAATGAACTACCAAGATTACCATCTGAATGTGAAGATGTTTTGATTTGGTTATGAGAATTTGTTTAGTCACAACTCAAGGTAGAATGTGATTGCAATAAAGGCATGTGTATATGATGCAAGTATCATGACGCCTGGCCAACGTGATGATAGTTAAATCATATAACTTGACTTATTGGGATCATAGGCTGTCTCTAGCAGTGCCTGAGAACAGTAGGTTGGTTGATTCATAAAATCTATCCGTGTAAGAGCAACATTTTGTCTAATTCTGAAACTCCGCATTGAATAACATCAGTTGAAGGGAAAGAATTGAAGGACTAGCTTTTAGAAAGTGGTTTTATCCATCTAAGTATGTATCTATGGTGTACTCCAGTTTAATTCGTTAAGAAGAATGATTATAGTATGAGGTTGTGTATTGAGTTCTGGAAGCTGAATAGTATTACGGTTAGAACCGTTATCCGTTACCTTGAATCGACGATTTGGTTAATCAACTTCAGGGTGTGAAGTTTTTCTCAGTGATTGAGTTTGGATCTGATTATTTTCAGTTATGTTTACAGGAGCGAGATGTTCCTTGAATTGCTTTTCGTATTCGTTATGATCTCTATGAGTGTTGTGATACCAATTATATTGGCTACTGCTCCGACTGTTCCTATGGACTTGTTAAATCGTGTCTTTCATGAATACTTGGACAAATTGTCATAGTATGTCATATTGGTATATTCAGAGACGAAAGAGAAACATAGAAATCATCTTCGTATTTTGTGTTGAGATTTCTACGTCAGAAGAAGCTATATGTTATATTCTTGAATAGTAAATTTTGGTTGGGTTGAAGAATGAGAGGAGAATTTTGAGAAGCTGAAAGGAGAATTGTTTCTACGCAAGAAAGAGACTTAGCTATGTCCTTATGCAACACGGGAAGATTTTTGGTTATGTATCAATACAGCTTGAACCGTATGAGGTAAATTTTCCGATGCATGACTTTGGAGTGATTTGTGACAGACATGAAGAAGCTCAGAAGCAAGACGGTGGAAGATGACGTATGTTAGAAGACTTGAAGGAAGCAATTTTGATTGAAGCACACAGTTCTATTTGCTCTATTCATCTTAGTTGTACTATTATGAATAGAGACTTGCAGTAGAAATTTTGATGGAATGCTATGAAGACGGTTGTAACTATAATGGTGGCAAAGTGTTTAGCCTGTCAACAGGTTAAGATTCAACATCAGAGTACAAGTGGTTTTCCTTAGTTTTGGATGTTTCGTATGTGGAAGTGGGATAAAACTTTCAGAAACTTTAAAACGGGATTTCCGCAAACATTTAGGAAGGACGACACGAATTGAGTTGTAGTGGATCGTTTGACAAGGTCTGTTCACTTTAGAAGATTGGCAGAAATTTCTTTCGGCAGAAGATCATTCATGCTACACGGCACACCTGCAGTGAAAGTGTCAGAGAATCGCGTTTTGCTTCACACTTCCAGAAGAGATACAGAAGTCAATGGGGATTGGACACGGGATTTTGGTACGATTTCTCACCCTCAGACGGATGGACGGACAGAACAACTATTCGAACTTAGAAGATGTATTGGGCAGGAAATTTGACAAGTGTTAGGTCTGGTTGTTTTTGCTCACTAAGATTGATGGCATGCAAGTGACAAGGATTTTCCTTTCAGAGTTTTGTATGAACAGAGATGTGGAGCACGATTTGGTTAAATTAAGTCGGAGAGTTACTTATTGAAGGTCCGAAGTTGATTACAGTGACTAATGGATTAGTTATCATGGTGGAAGAGAAATTTTGGAACTTAGACTGGGAATTTGTGTGTTCCGTAGGATGTTTTCATATAGAAGAGTTAGACTTTTTGGCATATAAGGAAGATTTAGTTCGTGATATGTTAGACCTTACATTCGTTCTTATGCGTACGATTATTCTACCTATTCTGTTATGCATTCTGATACTTTTTGATATTCTGATATGTGCTTAGTTGATCATTGATACGAATATGTTACCCACCTCTTTATGAAACTCTTGATACATTTTATGATTCGGTGTGTGCTTCTCTGATTGTTAGCAAGTTCCTTAGTTCGTTCAGAATCTGGATAAAGTTGATGAAGTTGTATCGTTTAGCACTACCTTCGTATTTGCCTCGTGTGTATATGTGTTTCATGGATCTCTTTGTGAGATTACAACTGTCATCTGCTACGTATTTCTTGGATCAGATTTGTTATGATTTGTGTTTTGTGGAGAGCCGGGGCTATCCTAGTTTGTCGGGATCGAGTCATGAGAAATAAAACTATTCTGTTTGTGAAGATGCTTTTGGAAGAACCTCTCTGGGCGTTAGGCTAGTTATTGTCAGTTCTTTTCGTGATTGATACATCTCTGTCTAACTTTTGCGACTTCAAATTTCGAGGACGAAATTTTTCTTTTTAGAGGGGAAGAATTATAACAACCTAAATTTCGTTATGACAGTTAAACCATTAATACGAGTATAACCTAAATCTTAAATGAAATGTTATGAAATTAAACTACCAAATAAGAAAATCCTAACCCAAGTAAATATGAATTTAAGCTCAAATTAGATATCCTAAGGATCCACATCACACGTTAACATATTAAATAGACCAATGGCTAGCTTTATACATGTTGTACACGATTTGAAGATAAGTAAAATGATATACGAATATTTTTAAATAATTGAAGAGGAAGAAGTCTTCCATGTGCTCCCCAAGACTCGGCATTCCAGCCCATGATCTCCCCATTCGTTTCTTTTTTTTAACCACCGAATACACACACCTAAGTTACACACATAAAACCCTAGTAAACACTTAACACCTTTACGGCAGCCCCTATATTTTTCCCTCCAAGATTCGAGTGATATGAAGGTTTACCTAAGATATGGGTGATCGGTTCGTTTCTATGATCGTGGGTAGTTTCAGTTCGAAAGGAGTTTGGTTTTGGTTCAAGAAGATGTGGTTCTTGGGGTTCTATGTTTCGCTTTTTTCCCTTTGATCCGTTTGTATATCCGACCTCGAGGTAACCAGAATCGTCCTTGTGTTTATTTATTCGACATATGATAAGTATACGTATAAGATGGGTAAACTTAATATATTGGTTCGTTAATATGAGTGTACGAATGAAAATAGGTCACATGAAATCATGAACTATAACCTATACGTGATTGAACTCTATTTCTATTTTTTTTGTCGCATGAGCGGGCTGTTTGATGTCCACGTTCAAGCTTTTGGTTGACCGATATACTACCTTATACAAGCCCTAAGAATCTGAAATCATTGATCATAAATGAGGCGTGTGATATGGAAAATCCTAGGTTGTGTGGGTTTGTATTAAATGCTAGTTAGGGTTAGGTTTGTGATAATGTGGTGTTAAAATGATTATGTATACATGTTAACATGATGTTTTAAAACAGGTCTTATGGAATATATAGTCCTTGTGGGTGTTGGTATAAAGTAAACATGTTATATGATGGTTTTAAAACGGGTTTTAAAATGAGACTGTTTTGCAACCTGAATATGGTTACACTAGAACATGAGTTTCATAAGTGTTTAATACTGGATTTCAGCATGTAAACTAAGTTTAATTTCATATTTAAGTTTTCCAATTGGTTTGGAGTGAATTGGAGTTATATTGGTCATGCTTTTGAATTTTATGGGATCATGTGTCAAACCTGAGTTTTGGGAAAGTAAAATAAGTCGATGTTTTTTATTTTTAATTTTCAAACCACAAGGAACTGGGAGCTCTCCTTTTTCAGGAGTGATATTTAAGTTATGTGTGACTTCCTAGAATTTTTGTGGATTTTTCTGAAGTGTCTCAATGGGTTAACTAAAGGCAGATGATTTTTAAAACAGTACTTGTGCTTTGTAGTAAAATCTATAAAAATTTGTGAATGTACTTAACTAATATGGGAATCACTAAGAATTATTTCAGAATTTTTGGAGCTAAATTGGCAGGCCTTAAAATTCATAAGAATGTGATCCAGATTCACTAATATATCCAAATTAAGTGATATATGATTTAGAAGTATCTATAAACCCTAAGTTTGATTAATTATGAATGTAACCCTAGCTTACTAATTATGGAAACTTTCTAAATATGAAAAGTTACTAATTCAGGAAAGTTACTAATTCGGGGAAGTTACTAAATATGGAAAGTTACTAATTCGGGAAAGTTACTAAATATGGAAAGTTAGTAATTCGGGGAAGTTACTAAATATGGAAAGTTACTAAATTTGGAAAGTTGCTATATATAGCATGAAAACCTAATATGACAATCTGAACAACAATAAGTATGGAATCGGTAATAACTTATGAAATGGTTCTTAAATATTAAGATGGTCATTAATTCGTGTAGATTCGATGAAGAAGGAGTAACTCCTGATACTTGTGTTTTTTAATGAGGTTTCATTCGCGGTTTGAGGTACAGATATTCTACCATTTTTTATTGTAAGGGTGTCTTCTCCCATGACTTTTCGATCCTTGACTTTGATCCGTTTGCTATGATATGACTCAATTCAATTTTGATACGTTCTGTTGGATATGATATGATGACCTGATATGATTTATTTTGTTCTGTTGCCCGAGCTAACTAGCCATGGAGGTACCATGGCCATGTCATTGAGGCACCAATGGCATGACACTATCTGCGGCGGTGTGATTAGTCCACATCGTCCCCATTTGATATGATATGATATGATATGTGTGCACATTGGCCATTATGATATGTGTATATACCTGTCATGAGCAGGTGTATATATATGATTTGTTTTGTAGGGGGCGTATGGATGCATCCTAGGTATATGTTTGGATATGATTATGATATGATTTGGTGATTGGTTTGTGTGTTCCTTACACCGTTCTCACTATTTGGTACTTAGAGGCCTCCCCTCTTCGTGCACTTATGATTTGACGGATATGTATATATGATTATGTGGTCTATTCGAGTGTCTCATTTAGACAGGCTCGTGGCTATCCCGTATATGTGATTATGTGGTCTATTCGAGTGTCTCGTTTAGACAGGTTCGTGGCATTCCTATGTGATTCGTTTGATTCCTTATGATTATCTGATTCGTATTATCTCTTGATATCTCACTTCATTTGACTTATGATATTTTTTTAGTGGATCTTTGATCTCTCACTCTTTTGACAGATGATATTTATTTCAGTAAAAACTTACATTTCCCTTTTCCTATACTTATATATGTTTTGATTATTCATTTTGTTATATATATCTGTTCACTGGGCTTTTTATGCTCAGCCGCATTCTTTTCCTGCGGCAGGTTTTAGGTTGGAAGCTGGGTTTGAGAGAAGAGTGCATAGGTGCTCTTAGTGGACTACCCTGACGATAGACACCATTTGCTTTTGGATTAGACTTGGATTTACCTTCAGTTAGATTTTAGCTTGGATTTGTATTTCATTTTTGGAACTCATTATGTATAGAGTTAGTATTTCGTTATTATCATTAGAACACCTTTGTAACCATTATGTTTATAAGTCTTCCGCTTGCGTTTGTATGTTCTGATTGACACTATAATGTGGCATTTTGACCCTTGTCGGGTTGGGGTGTTAAAATTATGGTATCAGAGCTCAGGCTGTGACTTGTAGTACATAAGTTATGGCCTGTTAAGATTTGGACCCTTAGGTTTGCACTATAGGAGCTTATGTCATAACCTTGGAAGGATTTGCTTTAGGTTTCTCCCCGTAGGAATTTCAATTATGACTGGTGAGGATTGGGTAGATCATATGATAAGGCATTAGTTAGCTATCTTTCTTCCGCATCACTCTGATTTGTGCCTCTGCTTTCAGTTAATCCCCTAGAAGATCATTCGTTCCTGAGACTTAGAAAATTTAGCAGGATACGCAACATAAGTTTAGTGTTCAAATAAGTTTAGAATGCTTTGAGAATTTTGTAGTAATGCCTTTCAGGTTTC
Organism: Artemisia tridentata subsp. tridentata; assembly: GCA_021014915.2. Classification (NCBI taxonomy): domain Eukaryota; kingdom Viridiplantae; phylum Streptophyta; class Magnoliopsida; order Asterales; family Asteraceae; genus Artemisia; species Artemisia tridentata. The sequence goes on along the minus strand of CP139508.1, from coordinate 419,599,174 downwards.
ACTTTCTGAGGTTATCACATTCTTTCAAACTTCGATCTTTGATTTATTTGATAATTTTTTTGATGCCTTTTCGTCCGTTCAGAGAATTTGTATATGCATGAATCCGATATGTTTGACACATTCTGTAGTTCCTCTTGCTTTTGTTAAGCATATTAAAGTTGCATCTGCACTATTAGATTTTGCCCTACCTAGTTCTATCTCTATGAGAAATCTTGTGATTATCCATCACGGGTATCGGAATTGTCCAGTACATTTTGAAGATATCTACAAATAAGTTTCGTGCTGCTAATTTGATTCCTTTGGAGAGGTGTGATTCGATAGTATTCTGAATGTGGATTTGCTGACGGAGCATCGAGATGCTAACAACGGTCATATTATATTTGTCATCTTTGGCGATTTAAGAAACTCAAAATTCTGTACCATGATTTTCAACCTGGTAAACAATTGAGATCACCTTTGCTTTGAGAACTCATGCGTTAATCCCTCGCGGTTGTGAAGATACTTTGTTTGATGAAACTCGCCTCGAGAGTTATTCGGTTGTTTGAAATGTTCGCGAAGTATTACTTAATGAACTACCAAGATTACCATCTGAATGTGAAGATGTTTTGATTTGGTTATGAGAATTTGTTTAGTCACGACTCAAGGTAGAATGTGATTGCAATAAAGGCATGTGTATATGGTGCAAGTATTATGACACCTGGCCAACGTGATGATAGTTAAATCATATAACTTGACTTATTGGGATCATAGGCAGTCTCGAGCAGTGCCTGAGAACAGTAGGTTGGTTGATTCTGAAAATCTATCCGTGTAAGAGCAACATTTTGCCTAATTCTGAAACTCCGTATTGAATAACATCAGTTGAAGGGAATGAATTGAAGGACCAGCTTTTAGAAAGTGGTTTTATCCGTCTGAGTATGTATCTGTGGTGTACTCGATTTTTATTCGTAAAGAAGAATGATTATAGTATGAGGTTGTGTATTGAGTTCTGGAAGCTAAATCGTATTACGGTTAGAACCGTTATCCGTTACCTCGAATCGACGATTTGGTTAATCAACTTAAGGATGTGAAGTTTTTCTCAGTGATTGAGTTTGGATCTGATTATTTTCAGTTATGTTTAAAGGAGCGAGATGTTCCTTGAATTGCTTTTCGTATTCGTTATGATCTCTATGAGTGTTGTGATACCAATTATATTAGCTACTGCTCCGACTGTTCCTATGGACTTGTTAAATCGTTTCTTTCATGAATACTTGGACAAATTGTCATAGTATGACATATTGGTATATTCAGAGATGAAAGAGAAACACAGAAATCATCTTCGTATTTTGTGTTAAGATTTCTACGTCAGAAGAAGCTATATGTTATGTTCTCGAATAGTAAATTTTGGTTGGGTTGAAGAATGGGAGGAGAATTTTGAGAAGCTGAAAGGATATTTGTTTCTACTCAAGAAAGAGACTTAGCTATGTCCTTATGCAACATGGGAAGATTTTTGGTTATGCATCAATATAGATAAAACCGTATGAGGTGAATTATCCGATGCATGACTTTGGAGTGATTTGTGACAGACATGAAGAAGCTCAGAAGCAAGACGGTGGAAGATGACGTATTTTAGAAGACTTGAAGGAAGCAGTTTTGATTGAAGCACACAGTTCTATTTGCTCTATTCATCTTAGTTGTACTATTATGAATAGAGACTTGCAGTAGAAATTTTGATGGAATGCTATGAAGACGGTTGTAACTACAATGGTGGCGAAGTGTTTAGCGTGTCAACAGGTTAAGATTCAACATCAGAGTACAAGTGGTTTTCCTTAGTTTTGGATGTTTCATATGTGGAAGTGGGATAAAACTTTCAGGAACTTTGTAACGGGATTTTCGCACACATTTAGGAAGGACGACACGAATTGAGTTGTAGCAGATCGTTTGACTAGGTCTGTTCACTTTAGAAGATTGGCAGAAATTTCTTCTGGAAGAAGATCATTCAAGCTACATGGCGCACCTGCAGTGATCGTGTCAGAGAATCGCGTTTTGCTTCACACTTCCAGAAGAGATACAGAAGACAATGGGGATTGGACGCGGGATTTTGGTACGATTTCTCACCTTCAGACGGATGGACGGACAGAACAACTATTCGAACTTAGAAGATGTATTGAGCAGGAAATTTGACAAGTGTTAGGTCTGGTTGTTTTTGCTCACTAAGATTGATGGCATGCAAGTGACAAGGATTTTCCTTTCAGAGTTTTGTATGAACAGAGATGTGGAGCACGTTTTGGTTAAATTAAGTCGGAGAGTTACTTATTGAAGGTCCGGAGTTGATTACAGTGACTAATGGATTAGTTATCATGGTGGAAGAGAAATTTTGGAACTTAGACTGGGAATTTGTGTGTTCCGTAGGATGTTTTCGTATAGAAGAGTTAGACTTTTTGGCATATAAGGAAGATTTAGTTCGCGATATGTTAGACCTTAGATTCGTTCTTATCCGTACGATTATTCTACCTATTCTGTTATGCCTTCCGATACTTTTTTATATTCTGATATGTGCTTAGTTGATCATCGATACGAATATGTTACCCACCTCTTTATGAAACTTTTGATACATTTTATGATTCGGTATGTGCTTCTCTGATTTTTTGCAAGTTCCTTAGTTCATTCAGAATCTGGATAGAGTTGATGAAGTTGTATCGTTTAGCACTACCTCCATATTTGCCTCGTGTGTATATGTGTTTCATGGATCTCTTTGTGAGATTACAACTGTCATCTGCTACATATTTGTTTCGTATTCGATGGATCAGATTTGTTATGATTTATGTTCTGTGGAGAGCCTGGGGCTATACTAGTTTGTCGGGATCGAGTCATGAGAAATAAAACTATTCCGTTTGTGAAGATGCTTTTGGAAGAACCTCTCCGGGCGTGAGGCTAGTTATTATCAGTTCTTTTCATGATTGAAACATCTTCGTCTAACTTTTCCGACTTCAAATTTCGAGGACGAAATTTTTTCTTTTTAGAGCGGAAGAATTATAACAACCTAAATTTCGTTATGACAGTTAAACCATTAATACGAGTACGACCTAAAAATTTGAACGATACTCGGATATATATGATACGAGATATTTTTTTTTTACTTTCTAATACGAATATCACCTAAATATTAAATGAAATGTTATGAAATTAAACTACCAAATAAGAAAATCCTAACCCAAGTAAATATGAATTTAAGCTCAAATTACATATCCTAAGTATCCACATCACACGTTAACATATTAAATAGACCAATGGCTAGCTTTATACATGTTGTACACGATTTGAAGATAAGTAAAATGATATACGAATATTTTTAAATCATTGAAGAGGAAGAAGTCTTCCATGTGCTCCCCAAGACTCGGCATTCCAGCCCATGATCTCCCCATTCGTTTCTTTTTTTTAACCACCGAATACACACACCTAAGTTACACACATAAAACCCTAGTAAACACTTAACACCTTTACGGCAGCCCCTATATTTTTCCCACCAAGATTCGAGTGGTATGAAGGTTTACCCAAGATATGGGTGATCGGTTCGTTTCTGTGATCGTGGGTAGTTTCAGTTCGAAAGGAGTTTGGTTTTGGTTCGAGAAGATGTGGTTCTTGGGGTTCTATGATTCGATTTTTGCCCTTTGATCCGTTTGTATATCCGACCTCAAGGTAACCATAATCGTCCTTGTGTTTATTTATTCGACATATGATAAGTATACGTATAAGATGGGTAAACTTAATATATTGGTTCGTTAATATGAGTGTACGAACGAAAATAGGTCACATGAAATCATGAACTATAACATATATGTCATTGAACTCTATTTCCATTTTTTTTGTGTCGCGTGAGCAGGCTATTTGAAGTCCAGGTTCAAGCTTTTGGTCGACCTATATACTACCTTATACAAGCACTAAGAATCTGAAATCATTGATCATAAATAAGGCGTGTGATATGGAAAATCCTAGGTTGTGTGGGTTTGTATTAAATGCTAATTAGGGTTAGGTTTGGGTTAGGTTTGTGATAATGTGGTGTTAAAATGATTATGTATACATGTTAACATGATGTTTTAAAACAGGTCTTATGGAATATATAGTCCTTGTGTGCGTTGGTATAAAGTAAACATGTTATATGATGGTTTTAAAACGGGTTTTAAAATGAGACTGTTTTGCAAGCTGAATATGGTTGCACTAGAACACAAGTTTCATAAGTGTTTAATACTGGATTTTAGCATGTAAACTTAGTTTAATCTCATATTTAAGTTTTCCAATTGTTTTAGAGTGAATTGGAGTTGTATTGGTCATGCTTTTGAATTTTATAGGATCATGTGTCAAACCTGAGTTTTGGGAAAGTAAAATCAGTCGATTTTTTTATTTTTAATTTTCAAACCACAAGGAACTGGGAGCTCTCCTTTTTCAGGAGTGATATTTAAGTTATGTGTGACTTCCTAGAATTTTTGTGGATTTTTCTGAAGTGTCTCAATGGGTTAACTAAAGGCAGATGATTTTTAAAACAGTACTTGTGCTTTGTAGTAAAATCTATAAAAATTTGTGAAGGTACTTAACTAATATGGGAATCACAGAGAATTATTTCAGAATTTTTGGAGCTAAATTGGCAGGCCTTAAAATTCATAAGAATGTGATCCAGATTCACTAATATATCCTAATTAAGTGATATATGATTTAGAAGTATCTATAAACCCTAAGTTTGATTAGTTCTGAATGTAACCCTAGCTTACTAATTATGGAAACTTTCTAAATATGGAAAGTTGCTAATTCAGGAAAGCTAATAATTCGAAGAAGTTACTAAATATGGAAAGTTACTAATTCGGGGAAGTTACTAAATATGGAAAGTTACTAAATTTCGAAAGTTGCTATATATAGCTTGAAAACCTAATATGACAATCTGAACAACAATAAGTATGGAATCGGTAATAACTTATGAAATGGTTCTTAAATATTAAGATGGTCATTAATTCGTGTAGATTCGATGAAGAAGGAGTAACTCCTGATACTTGTGTTTTTTAACGAGGTTTCATTCGCGGTTTGAGGTACAGATATTCTACCCTTTTTTCTGTAAGGGTGTCTTCTCTTATGACTTTTCGATCCTTGACTTTCATCCATTTGCTTTGCTATGATTTCGTTGATATGAGCCTTTGCTATGATTCCATTGATATGAGCCTTTGCTATGATTCCCTTGATATGATCCTTTGGCTTGATATTCGTTTGCTATGATATTCGTTGCTATCCATTTGCTATGATATTCGTTGCTATCCATTTGCTATGATACGACTCAATTCAGTTTTAATACGTTCTGTTTGATATGATATGATGACTTGATATGATTTATTTTGTTTTGTTGCCCAAGCTAACTAGCCATGGAGGTACCATGGCCATGTCATTGAGGCACCAATAGCATGACACTATCTGCGATGGTGTGATTAGTCCACAGCGTCCCTATTTGATATGATATGATATGATATGTGTGCACATTGGCCATTATGATATGTGCATATACCTATCATGATCAGGTGTATATATATGATTTGTTTTGTAGGGGGCGTATGGATGCATCCTAAGTATATGTTTGGATATGATTATGATATGATTTGGTGATTGGTTTGTGTGTTCCTTACACCCCTCTCACTATTTGGTACTTTGAGACCTCCCCTCTTCGTGCACTTATGATTTGACGGATATGTATATGTGATTATGTGGTCTATTTGAGTGTCTCATTTAGACAGGCTCGTGGCTGTCCCGTATATGTGATTATGTGGTCTATTCGAGTGTCTCGTTTAGACAGGTTCGTTGCATTCCTATGTGATTCGTTTGATTCCTTATGATTATCTGATTCGTATTATCTCTTGATATCTCACTTCATTTGACTTATGATATTTGTTTAGTGGATCTTTGATCTCTCACTCTTTTGACAGATGATATTCATTTAAGTAAAAACTTACATTTCCCTTTCCCTATACTTTTATATGTTTTGATTATTCGTTTTGTTATATATATCTGTTCACTGGGCTTTTTTTGCTCAGCCGCATTCTTTTCCTGCGGCAGATTTTAGGTTGGAAGCTGGGTTTGAGAGTGTTGAATCTAACACGCCTGCTTGATCTTTGAGCCTAAGTGGATCAGTAGGATGCCTATGTAATCACAAGCACACTACAAGAGAATCTCTGAATATGAAGTAGAACAGAAAAGAACTAATGCTATGATCCTTTATGGATCGTATAATGAACTAAAAGATGATTTTATTGAAGATTGTTAACTTGTAAAGATGTCTCAAACTCATAGACGGGGTGTTTCTTTTATATTGATAAGAAACCCTAAACCCTAACCCGTCATACAAGAAAACGTGTAAAGAGATAAACATGATCTCTTGTAAAAATAAACATACTAAACATACGGATAACTAACAATAATATCCGCAGCAACAAACACTATCAGCAGAAACAAAATATAACTATTAGCAACAATGAGCTTCGGCAGGAACCAACACTATCGGCAGCAACAAGAAATATCTTATTTCCGAAATTCCCAACAATCCTCCCCTAATCTTGAGGAAATAGCTTATTTCCGAAAAGATTCCCTAAGTGTTCACTCTACTCTGAAAGTACTTTGAAGTTCATAGGGAGAGGATTAGACCAGCAGCAGCATCAATAAGTAACCAGCAGCAATACTTGAAACTTCCAGCAGCAACTTCGATAGTTCAGCAACAATAGGAAATCATCCTCAAAAGAAGATCTAAGCTGGTCACCATATCATTCTGGATCTTGACTGCTACTATAACAATATGTACATCAAATCACTTAAGTTTCAAACTATTCTCATCACATCCAGGTGTGTTAACTACTGTGAGAGGTGAATCATTGAAAATTAATGGATTTGATGTCTCTTTACCAATAGCCATCACTACTTAAGTAGCCAATGTTTAGGTATGAAAGACCATGGTACATTGATGACCATCTGATTTTTAGTAAACCAGCAACTGTAAACGGATTTGACTTGTCTTTACCTGTAGCCGTTTGCTCAGGACTAGCCAATTCTTTGGTTTCAACTGAACCTTGGTGAATTGAAAACCAAATATGGATACCAAATGTCTTTACCACAAACCATACTTTTGTGGACTAGCTAATTCTTTGGATCCCAGAAAGGGTTACATCCATGGTGAATTGAAAACCATTTCAACTCTCAGGAATGAACCATCGGTGAGTTGAAGTACCCTATAGCTTTGAGCAAGCTATTACAGCTATCAACGGATTTGATTATCACACCAGAGCCGTACCCTCATGGTGAGTCAACTCTTTCTTGTCTGTGAGACATGGTGAGTTGAATACCATTTGTTGTGTAGGTGTAAACACCAACATTGTACCTGCAAGGTGTTGCTCAAAACTAACTTATTAGCACACAAAATATACAATTTTTTTTTGAACTAAAAGAAATCAGAAACAAACCAAAAGAAACAGAAAGAAAATAAGAAAAGATAAGAAAGAAAGATATACAACAACAACAAGAAGCCTCCCCTTAGGCTTAAACCTCCCCTTAATCTCAGCACCTAAGAATTGAGCATTCCAATATGAACCACCAAATAGTTGAACCTTGGACCATCAAATGCTTTAGTCAACAGGTCAGCCACATTCTCATCAGAGTCGATCTTAAGCACCTGAATGAGATGCTTCTCATAAGCATCCCTTATGAAATGATGCCTAATCTTTATATGCTTTGTTCTTTGATGAAACACTGGATTTTTAACAATACAGATGGTACTTTGATTGTCAATGAAAATTTTAGTGTTCATGAAGTTGAACCCATAATCCAACAATTGATTTTGCAACCAAAGGACCTGTCCACAGCAACTAGCAGCAGCAACATACTCTGCCTCAGTAGAAGATGTAGCTACAATAGTCTGCTTCTTGCATTGCCAAGAAACCAATCTCCTTCCCAAAAACTGGCAACCCCCAGTAGTAGATTTTCTATCAAAGTTTGCTCCAGCATAGTCACTATCACTATAAGCTTCCAGCACAAAAGAAGAATCCTTTGGGTACCAAAGTCCCAGCTTAGGCTGTCCTTTTAAATACTTGAAGATTCTCTTAACAGCATTTAAATGGGAAGTCAAAGGTGTAACCTGATGTCTAGCACAAGCACAGACTGCAAACATGATATCAGGCCTTGAAGCTGTCAAATACATCAAAGAACCTATCATAGACCTGTATAAGTGAACATTTACAGCATCATCAGGTTCATTATTGGATTTAGGCTTTGGAGCTTCAAAAGGTGTTGTAGCAGTCCTCACACTGTCCAAGTCAAACTTCTTAAGTATGTCATGAACATACTTTTCTTGATTAATGAAGATACCATCTGGTCTCTGTTGAACCTGTAAGCCCAAGAAGAATGTCATTAATTCCTCAAAATCCTTACACCAGGCTTCATTAGTGGAACCAAAAATAATATCATCTACATACACTTGTACCAAGATGATATCTTTAAAATTCTTCCTAATGAAAAGTGTTTTATCTATTGTTCCTCTTCTGTAACCATGTTTAAGTAGAAAGGCAGACAACCTGGCATACCATGCTCTTGGTGCTTGATGAAGTCCATAGAGTGCTTTCACCACTTTATAAACCAAATCAGGATGTTGTGGATCCACAAACCCCTGTGGTTGAGTAACATACACTTCCTCTTCAATACTCCCATACAGAAATGCACTCTTCACATCCATCTGATAAACCACAAACCCCATAAATGAAGCAAAAGCCAAAAACAATCGAATAGCTTCAACTCTTGCTACTGGTGCAAACACCTCATCATAGTCAATACCCTCTTCTTGTCTATGTCCCTGAGCTACCAATCTAGCTTTATTTCGAACCACAATTCCCCTAGCATCCCGTTTATTCTTGAGAATCCATTTAGTTCCAATTGCATGTTTTCTTCAGGCAATGGTACTAATACCCATACTTTCTGATTCTTGAACTACTGCATTTCCTCTTGCATAGCCTCAACCCAATCAGAATTATCAAGGGCTTGAGCTACACTACTTGGTTCAGTTTGAGATAGAAAGCAAGCATAGAGACAATGAAGATAGTCAGTGTGATTGCTCCTTAACTATTCCTGAATGTAACTTAGAAAAGCAGATTCTCCAAACTTGGATTGATTCAGCCTTCTTCTTGTTTGAACAGGAGAATTTAGATCACCAAGAATCAAAGATTGAGGATGTACTGTGTTAATCCTCTTGGTAACAACAGGATCTACCTCATAGGTTGTGGCTTGATTAGTAATAGAGGGATTTGCTTCACCATCATAAGAGGAGTGAGTGAAAATTCCAGATCTTGACTGATGATGAGGATCATTCAGCTTAGCTGCTGAAGAGAGTGAATTTCCCAGATCAGATGGACTTGGGAATCTAGTTGGAGGCTTACTGAATCCTAACAAATCAGCAAATGGAGTAGACAAAGAAGCAGCAGGATTAGTGACATCGGCAGGAACAACAGATGTATCAGCAGTAACAGGTGAACTACCAGCAGAATTGACATCAGCAGGAAGAGGAATCCCACCAGCAGAAGCCATTTCTCTTCTAACTTCAGCTTCAGCATTTCTCAATAGTATAGGTGATGTACGACATATAAAACATATTAAATAAATACACGCAGCGGATAAACATCACCATAACAGGATCCATAGTGCCATATGATCAATCAAAACAATAAACACATAAGTTATACCTTTGTAACGTGATCCGGGAGTCACCAACAACACTATAACCCACGACTTGATCAAGAAACCCAAGAGATCAATAAGGTTGATCTCCTCTAAGTGTGAAACATACTACATGTCACCGTACGCCAATGGATGCTAGTCCTTCAACCACCGTAACCAATCAAGCACCCTTGAATGAACAAGATTCAATGGAGATTGATGAAAGACAAAAACCCTAATTAGGAATTAGGGTTTGTGCCGTGAGATTGGAGTAGGGAGAGAGAGAGGTTTTCTTGGTAATTAGTTATGATAATTATTAGGAGATAATCATGTATCTTTTCTAATTATTCAAAACCAAAATCCCTTCCACAAGGCCTTACAAGGCCGGCCATACATGGGCTCCAATATGGGCTTCCCATTTGTTTTCTAGTCCAATGTAATAAGTCCATTACTTATTCATTAGAAGCTCAATAGCGGTTCCTGGTTACTTACGGTTATTTATATATCGTAAATACAGTAAACACGGTGTATAAAGTGGCACCTCAGTGTATATGTGTGTGACCCCATAGGCTCACATATGTCTAGCCATATAGTTAGTAATTATGACACGAGCATACTCCAACAGATCCCACTTGCGACGTCATAATAATCAAGTAATTATACAAGCAATGGTTAGCGTCTAGCAACACGCCACTGCCCCTAGAAATATGTGAGGTTAGTTTCTTAAACGTCTCATTTCAGATGGTTTATATGTCATCTATCCTTTTGTTACAGATACCGTGTTAACATTAGACATGGATCAAAAGTCATTCTAATAGTTCAACTATTATGTTTCTGGGTATAGATATTGAACAAGATTACCAAGTGGATTTAAGATTCATCTTAATCCCAGTTGGGTACGGCCATACAAACATCTGTTCAAATCATCGAGGGGCCCAATAGTATCTAACTCCAAAGCAAGTGGAGGAACAAATCCCATTTTGACTACACGTGTCATTCACATGCTTCATATCACTCCTGAAAATGGCCTTTATAACTACCTTATTCAGGATAGCGTTTAACCATATCAAAGAATAAAATTCCACACATGCAAGACCTGCTTGCATCTCAAGTCTGAGGATAAGAGACATAACCTCTTGCGAGATTCACTATTGACGACGATCCATGTAGTGAATACTCATAGGTTGGGTCAATCCAATGTTCATCACAATGAACAACATGTGAGTGTGGAAAATGAATCACCAGCACGCTCACATTTGCCTTAATTCGATGATACTCCCATATCATCAACCGACAATGGATAATTTTAGAATAAATGAATTATTCATGGATTAAACATGCAAATATAGAACACAGTAGTATAAATGAAGACGATCATACCAGGTATATCAATTCATTATATAATACGACTGCTTACAGTTCCATTATCCAAATATTAAAAACAGATATGCATAAGACTACTCATAGGTCGGGATCCGATGTTCCCACCATGATCGAATCATGTTGTACCAGACAACAAGTAGTCATCTGAGTAAACTTTGAGAATACTTGTTTCAAAACTCATGAAAGGTTTGAATGATGATTGTCCTTTGTATGTGCACATTCAAGTACAAGACGAGTAGCGCAACATTACATTCCATAGGGTGTTTGAAGCTAGCAAAACACCTACTTCAGGCAGTCATCTGAATAGTTTCTCAAACTATAAAGTATTCTTATTCTTTTAATGTATAACGCATTAATGCTCTCAGTCGAGCACATCTAGTCAGCAATGTCATCATTCATGATGGCATCCTACCACGACTAGGGTTGAGTATTATCTCAGTTAAATAAGCATCAGTGTATGCAAACAAAACAGAGCTCCTCAAATATCCGTAAACATTTGAACATATCTTTGGTCCTATGTAGGTCCAATATATTGTTCGTTTAACAATTATCTAAAGACTTTCAGTTAGATATTGGTTGTTATCAACTCATCTTGCATTCATGCAAATGATAAATATATAGTCCAATACTTAATATGACTTACATGATGAATCCTTCAGTCAAACTTAAGATTTCCAATCATGTGTTCAATCTCATCAAGTGAGATTGATCATTGAGACTCCCCTCAATAACGTGTCATATTGTGTTTAGACTTAATAACCGCTTATGTTTATTTTTAATAAACATATATATAACAAGGTTATATGTTTTATTTTATAAATCCCTCAAGAGAAACTTCATTCCAAGCCAAGGATTAAAGTCTAGCTTAGGTGGAATATTTTTTCTAATATGTCAATGACATATGAGATTTAAGAAAATAAATAAAATGCTCCAACTTGCTCTAAGTGTACTTAGGAGTAATCTTATTAATCAAAATCAAGTTAATGATTTTATAATTAACACAAGATCTCTGCTCCTAGATGCATGATCTAATCCACACATGGATTCTTTTATCTTGTATACATAATAAAGATTACATGGATTCATAAACCCTATTGATTACTCATCGTCCTCGCAAAGGTAATCAACAAGAAAAGTGTTTTGATATCCTATTGTCATATTTCATTTACATGAAAACAAGTATGACAATTAATCATCTTTATACATTTAATGTTTGTACCTAGGAAGATTTAATCATAGTCAATTTCTTGAGTACGAGTAAACTCCTTTTACTACACGTGCATTAAATGTGTGTACAAGTTTGTCCTTTTGAGTCTTCTCATCAAGAAACTCATTCTTAACCTCACAGTCTAACTGATTAGTAAGAGATTAATCAAGCTCCAAGAGTGATTGTCTTTCAAGGACTGAATCTTAACATTCATAGTTTTGAGCTATTCATCAGATTCAAGATCTGACAATACATCTCTGTAGTTAGCAGGTTCACTATGATCCTCTAACTTATATCTCTTAGCATTGATATAAAAAACTATATCATTCAGGTGCAAGAGGAATCCTTGCGGATTTATGAATGAGAGATATCAATCTATGGTTTAACATATGCATGTTCAACCATAGTATGACATTAACAAGTGTACTCAGAAGGTTGTGTATTTAGTTCTTGAATAACCTCAAGGTTTAAAGGTACTCCCACTTGCTTTTGTATGTAGAGACTAATCTCTAGATACTCAGCATCTTGAGTAACAATAAATTGTTTTCAAGTGGGACATCCAAAATACACCGTTAGTTCTTGACTCTAGTTTGTTAATTATTTACTCTTAAGTAGTTAACAAATTAAGAACTTCAATTAAGACATAATGGGATTCATCCCATGCCATAATACAATGGTGTCTTAAATTCCTTCTGGGTTGGAATCATATTGAGTGTACACATGGCACACTCAATTTCTAACCTTGATTGCTTTGGAGGTAAAACAGTTTAAGTCATCAATGATCAAACAATATCAATAGTGTTTGATTTTCCATGATGGACATACCATAAAGTTGTAGTATTCCATAAGGACTGATGTTGTGAGACTATCACACAACTCATTAGATGAACTTATACCTTTTGGCTTACATATCTGCCAACCAAGTCAAACCAGATGGCATCAATAGTAATTTTAGCCTACTGCATACTTTACTTCATGTGCATGTTTTGACTAGAAAACATAAACATTTAATATTATACGTCGTAAGTGTACATGTCTTTAATAAGAAGACATAACAAATTAACGTAGACGTCATAAGTGTACATGTCTTTAACAAGAAGACATAACAAATTTGACGTCTTACTTTACGTTATAAGTCTTTCAACAATTAACGGAATTAATGTTTGTGTCTTTATAAGAGACCTAAACATATTCAGCTAAAGTAATTACGAGCGCCGACTCTTGGCCTCAATAGTATATTCAAGTTAATTTTGTACTTCATGATTATGAGTTTACAAGAAAACATAATCATATTTACTAAACAATTCAGTGAATATGTTGAAGTAGCTTTTCATGATATCTTGATATTTGTTCTAATTAGGGCAACCTACATTTTATGTGTAGAAGTCCTAGTAGAATCTTTGTTTCTTACCTTTCAGTCAAGAGAAAGTATTAGTCATATTGTTATATGTTGTACCTTGCACACAATTAAGATTTCTCCCACTTGTGCATGGCACAACATTGTGAGAGCATGCAAACAACACTACGCTCGTTTGTTTGTATGAGCAATATGACAATGTATAAGATAACATATGATTTTTAGTCAAAAATCAAAATATAGATATGTAGAACTTTATCGTTTGAATAATGAATCATGCATAACAATTTTATAGATAACATTTCAGGAAGCAACATCAGGAACGCGACAAGTTATCATATAAAACTTATGAAATGGTTCTTATATAAACTATGATGCTTAACACGTGGAAAGTAATGTATTATTTCAAGACAATCTGGAAATAAGATGGGCAACTTGCAAGTAATAAAGCTTACAGCTCCAACTGGATTAGACAACATTACATGTGTTACGTCACCAGTAATATAATCAAGTAGCTCCCACTAGATTAGACAACATTACAATGTGTTACGTCACCAGTGGAGAGTGAGTAGCGATTGGATACTTTCCATCTTTCTTTGAATATCTACACATTATTGCTAATATGAGTCACTTTGACTAGTAAATATGTACTTAGGTATTCAAGAAAGTGCATCAAGTTCTAACATATAGATGATGGGCTAGCCATCATTGCTATTTTAACTTGAAAATAGGCATGCATTTCCTCCATAATTGGTCTACTTTACCACAAGGGTATGTAGGACCTTAGTAGGCATATTGGGTTAAGGCAAACTGCTAGGTAATCATGCTAGTAATTGCCTTTACCACATTGCGGTTTATTGATACTTCCGGATTCTAATTATTTAAACTCATTTTAGTTTGGTAGCTAGTACGAAATAGGTTGACCAAGCAAGAACATGCAAATATCGCCAAAGGTCTGACCAATGAGCAAAATTCGCCATGGGTTGAAATGGCCCTAAGGTCTGACCAAAGAGGTCAAGTCAAGTGCACGTGTTCTTGGTTGTCTAAATATCTTATATTTCTTCAATGTTTCAAAACCGAAACAAGGGTTGAAATGTACTAAGCCATTCTTTGCCAGCTTGTTGATTGTCTTGAAGTTTACATGTGCCATTTGTTTTCTTCATCCACAGAAGCCTTTGCCACCATACAAGCAAGATTACCCTCAGGGTTAACATCATTCAGAATGAAACAATACAGGTTGTGAGTCCTTGGAACTTTGAGCATTATCTCACTATCATCAGGCATCTTGAAGTCCTTGGAGAGCACAAGACAGTCAGTCTCAGTGAAGAGAACTCCATTCTTCTTATCACATATTTGTGAGACAGAAAACAAATTGAAGTTCTTGAGTTCCTTCACATAGAGAACATTCTCAAAGTCCAGTTTAGGAGTCTTAATGGTTCCTTTCCCTGTAATCTTTCCATCACCTCCTCCAAATGTCACAGTTCCTCCATAAAAGGGTACAAAGTTATGCAACCTTTCCAAATTTCCTGTCATACTCCTTGAACAACCACTGTCAACAATACCTACTTCTTTACTCTTAAAAGGAATGTCCTACAGAACAAAATTACATACAACAGTGTTAGATACATAGAAGGGTTTAGATCCACCATTGTTCTTGGACCCCATTCTCATATATTTGTTATTGTTTCTCCAAGAACAACCTGCTGAGGACTTAACAGCAGTTCCCCATCTTGCCCTTCCCATGTTTAAGGTGTCAAAATAAACAGGCCACATATCATTTTGAAAGTAAGTGCTGGTAGGTCTGTAGTAAGGTCTAGAAACATTGCTTCTCCAATCAGCAGGAATGGACTTATCAGCAGCAACTGGCTTACCAGCAGGAACTGGCTTGCCAGCAGCAACAGAAGCTCTACAAGAGTTTATTCTTGCTGCTTGTGGAATATATGGAGGAATTGCATTGACATTGTTCCACACAGACCTATTTTGACAAGCATATTTACCCATCTGTTTTTCATAATAGTCACAATTTTTAATAAGATGATCATAACTACGACACACAAAGCAAGATTTCTTTCTAGGGGACTTTTTCTTAACATTCTCTTTCTTATTGCAATCAGAAGAATTCAAACCAACACAATTAAAATTATCCTGAACCAAATTAAAATCACAACCAGAACTGTTTGATACAAAACCAAAACTAGAAACATTATTGTTTTTAACACTATCAAAAGAAACATCTTCAACTCTTTGGGATTCATCAGTTGCCACTTTTGAAGACAGATCTTCTGATTTTATTGATGTAGACTTCTCACTTGATCCACACGTAGCATAGTCATCAGTCTTGATTTCTTCAGATTTGTCACTGTTAGAACAAGAGACAAATTCATTAGAGTCACAATCAAGATCAGGCAAGTTCTTTGCCTTTTTGCAATAAGTCATTTGTGGATCATCAAAGTCAAGGTCAAGGGCTGAGTGGATAGGGACAGGCTTAAAAACACCTCTTATAGGTGGAGGAACTGCATTCATCCCTCCTTCCTTAACAAACTTAACAGGCACTTGATAATCAACTTCCTTAGGGGTAGGTTCAAATATTCTATGGTTATAATCCCCAACATCATATCCCAACCCTTTCTTACGCCAACCAGACTGATTACCATAGTTAACAAGATATTTCTCTGATTGTTGCCATGAATTTATCCTAGCCACTTCACTATCCAGTTTAGCCTGTAATTCCTGATTTTCTAATTTTAACTTAGCATATTCTCTTTCAGAGTGTTTTAGACAGTTATTGGAGTTCTCTAAGTCTCTTTCCAAAACCCTTATCTTTTGTTCATATGCAAGCTGATTAGCTTCATGCCAAGCCTTTTGTTTTTCCACAGTTTTAAGAGCCTTTTTATAAGCTTGAATATCTACAAACAATTTATTATATTCAAGCTCCATTTCATCAAATTCCCTTTTTAACTCAGTGTATTTATTTTCATTATCCTTTTGCAATTTATTATATTTAATTTCACAATCAAAAGGACATTTTAGTACCTGAGTTGGATAGCCCATCATTCCAAATTCTCCAGCCACATGTGTCTCAGCTCCATTTCCAACAATCATCCCATAAATCCGTGAAGCTCCAGTCACCTCATGTTGTTCCCAATCCAGCATTGCATCCACAGACACTAGGGCTTTATCTTCCTCTGGCTCCAATTCTTTCATTCTGAATGCCGAATACCTTGATCTATCATCAAACTTCTTGTCTTGGCATTCTCTGGCAAAGTGACCTATCTGACTACATTTGAAGCACTTCACCTTCCTTCTGTCAAACCTTGCACCTTCCCTTCCATTGAGATTAAGCTTCCTCCCAGACTGCTGCTCAAACCTGTTAACCTTTAATGACAGCATAGCCAGCTGCCACTTGATATCCATCTCCTCCAAATCAAATTGATCGATTTGATCAAAGTCATCATACATCAACTGCTGTTGTGGAGTACTTTCAGCAACAAATGAATGAAGAATTTCCTCAACAACATTGTCATTCCTTGATTGAGATCTTGATGTTCCAGGAGAATAGGAAACAGATGAAGATGAGGGGTTTGGGCTATCACCATGAAAGACCTTGTTAGCACTTGAAGCACTAACAAATGCAGTATGAGTAGGCGTATGAGATGAATAAGTAGAAACCCCTTTGATGTCAATCTCTAGGGTCTTGAGCTTGTTGTACAGATCATCAAAGCTTAGGTATTCCAATCCTCCTTTGGCTTTCAGAGTTATAGAAACTTGAGACCAGGATGAAGGTAAAGCCCTCAGAAACTTTGTGTTGCAGTCTTCATTATCTGGTCGAGCCTGCAACTGATTAAGTTGGCTGAGGATCTTGTGAAATCGATCATACCCTTTGTGAATACCTTCTTCCTCAGAGATCTTAAACTCCTGAAATTCCTGCTTAAGCATTGATTTCCTCATCTTTTTGGACTCCTCATTCCCACCGAATCTAGCTTTTACAGCAAGCCAGATTTCTCTAGCATCATCCAGGTGATGAAAATCACCCATGTGATCCTCTGGGAGAGCCTGAAGCAAGAGAGTTCTTTCTTTAGTTTCCCTTTGCACAGCCAGCTGCTCCTCAACTAATGTAGGAGTGAGAATAATGATTCCCCCATTCTTATCTCTTCCAATTCTCTTCTTGGTATTCCCAGTCTGGATAATATTCCAAAGATGGTGATCACTGTTGGAGATCCAGTACTCCATCTTCATAGCCCAGACATCATACTCTTCCTTCTTAAGATATGGGAACTTAGCATTACTGTTGGACACAGTGGTTGTAACAATTTTTTGTTGAACTTTTGTGGGTTCAGGTTCTTCATTGTTAATGGCATCGAATTCAGGGTTTTCAAATCCAGGGTTTTCATCGCCCATTGTGAAAGGGTTTAGAGAGATTGTTTTGAGAACTTTTGCTTTTTGATCAGAGATCCTCACGAGGCTCTGATACCACTTGTTGAATCTAACACACCTGCTAGATCTTTGAGCCTATGTGGATCGGTAGGATGCCTATGTAATCACAAGCATACTACAAGAGAATCTCTGAATATGAAGTAGAACAGAAAAGAACTAATGCTATGATCCTCTATCGACCGTATAATGAACTAAAAGATGATTTTATTGAAGATTGTTAACTTGTAAAGATGTCTCAAACTCAAAGACGAGGTGTTTCTTTTATATTGATAAGAAACCCTAAACCCTAACCCGTCATACAAGAAAATGTGTAAAGAGATAAACACGATCTCTTCCAAAAATAAACATACTAAACATACGGATAACTAACAATAATATCCGCAGCAACAAACACTATCAGCAGAAACAAAATATAACTATCAGCAGCAATGAGCTTCGGCAGGAACCAACTTTCACTATCGGCAGCAACAAGAAATATCTTATTTCCGAAATTCCCAACAGAGAGAAGAGTGCATAAGAGCTCTTAGTGGACTACCCTGACGATAGACACCATTTTCTTTTGGATTAGACTTGGATTTACCTTCAGTTAGATTTTAGCTTGGATTTGTATTTCATTTTTGGAACTCATTATGTATAGAGTTAGTATTTCGTTATTATAATTAGAACACTTATGTAACCATTATGTTTATAAGTCTTCCGCTTGCGTTTGTATGTTCTGATTGACACTATAATGTGGAATTTTGACCCTTTTCGGGTTGGGGTGTTACAATTATGGTATCAGAGCTCAGGCTGCGACTTGTAGTACATAAGCTATGGCCTGTGAAGATTTGGACCCTTAGGTTTGCACTATAGGAGCTTATGGAATAACCTTGGAAAGATTTGCTTTAGGTTTCTGCCCGTAGGAATTTCAATTATGAGTGGTGAGGATTGGGCAGATTATATGATAAGCCATTAGTTACCTATCTTTCTTCCGCATCACTCTGATTTGTGCCTCTGCTTTCAGTTAATCCCCTAGAAGATCATTCGTTCCTGAGACTTAGAAAATTTAGCAGGATACGCAACATAAGTTTAGTGATCAAATAAGTTTAGAATGCTTTGAGAATTTTGTAGTAATGCCTTTCAGGTTTCACTTTCTGAGGTTATCACATTCTTTCAAACTTCGATCTTTGATTCATTTGATAATTATTTTGATGCCTTTTCATCCGTTCAGAGAATTTGTATATGTATGAATCTGATATGTTTGACACATTCTGTAGTTCCTCTTTCTTTTGTTAAGCATATTAAAGTTCCATCTGCACTATTAGATTTTGCCCTACCTAGTTTGTGATTATCCATCACGGGTATCGGAATTGTCCAGTACATTTTGAAGATATCTACAAATAAGTTTCATTCTGCAAATTTGATTCCTTCGGAAAGGTTTGATTCGATAGTATTCTGAATGTCGATTTGCTGACGGAGCATCGAGATGCTAACAACGGTTATATTATATTTGTCATCTTTGGCGATTTAAGAAACTCAAAATTCTGTACCATGATTTCCAACATGGTAAACAATTGTGATCACCTTTGCTTTGAGAAGTCATGCGTTAATCCCTCGCGGTTGTGAAGATACTTTGTTTGATGAAACTCGCCTCGAGAGTTATTCGGTTGTTTGAAATGTTCGCGAAGTATTACTTAATGAACTACCAAGACTACCATCTGAATGTGAAGATGTTTTGATTTGGTTATGAGAATTTGTTTAGTCACGACTCAAGGTAGAATGTGATTGCAATAAAGGCATGTGTATATGATGCAAGTATTATGACACCTGGCCAACGTGATGATAGTTAAATCATATAACTTGACTTATTGGGATCATAGGCTGTCTCGAGCAGTGCATGAGAATAGTAGGTTGGTTGATTCTGAAAATCTATCCGTGTAAGAGCAACATTTTGCCTAATTCTAAAACTCCGTATTGAATAACATCAGTTGAAGGGAAAGAATTGAAGGACTAGCTTTTAGAAAGTGGTTTTATCCGTTTGAGTATGTATCTGTGGTGTACTCGAGTTTTATTTGTAAAGAAGAATGATTATAGTATGAGGTTGTGTATTGAGTTCTGGAAGCTAAATAATATTACGGTTAGAACCGTTATCCGTTACCTCGAATCGACGATTTGGTTTATCAACTTCAGGGTGTGAAGTTTTTCTCAGTGATTGAGTTTGGATCTGATTATTTTCAGTTATGTTTAAAGGAGCGAGATGTTCCTTGAATTGTTTTTCGTATTCGTTATGATCTCTATGAGTGTTGTGATACCAATTATATTGGCTACTGCTCCGACTGTTCCTATGGACTTGTTAAATCGTGTCTTTCATGAATACTTGGACAAATTGTCATAGTATGACATATTGGTATATTCAGAGATGAAAGAGAAACACAGAAATCATCTTCTTATTTTGTGTTGAGATTTCTACGTCAGAAGAAGCTATATGTTATATTCTCGAATAGTAAATTTTGATTGGGTTGAAGAATGAGAGGAGAATTTTGAGAAGCTGAAACGAGATTTTTTTCTACTCAAGAAAGAGACTTAGCTATGTCCTTATGCAACACGGGAAGATTGTTGGTTATGCATCAATACAGCTAGAACCGTATGAGTTGAATTATCCTATGCATGACTTTGGAGTGATTTGTGACAGACATGAAGAAGCTCAGAAGCAAGACGGTGGAAGATGACGTATTTTAGAAGACTTGAAGGAAGCAGTTTTGATTGAAGCACACAGTTCTATTTGCTCTATTCATCTTAGTTGTACTATTATGAATAGAGACTTGCAGTAGAAATTTTGATGGAATGCTATGAAGACGGTTGTAACTACAATGGTGGCGAAGTGTTTAGCGTGTCAACAGGTTAAGATTCAACATCAGAGTACAAGTAGTTTTCCTTAGTTTTGGATGTTTCGTATGTGGAAGTGGGATAAAACTTTCAGGAACTTTGTAACGGGATTTCCGCACACATTTAGGAAGGACGACACGAATTGAGTTGTAGTGGATCATTTGACTAGGTCTGTTCACTTTAGAAGATTGGCAGAAATTTCTTCCGGCAGAAGATCATTCAAGCTACACGGCGCACCTACAGTGATCGTGTCAGAGAATCGCGTTTTGCTTCACACTTCCAGAAGAGATACAGAAGACAATGGGGATTGGACGTGGGATTTTGGTATGATCTCTCACCTTCAGACGGATGGACGGACAGAATAACTATTCGAACTTAGAAGATGTATTGAGCAGGAAATTTGACAAGTGTTAGGTCTGGTTGTTTTTGCTCACTAAGACTGATGGCATGCAAGTGACAAGGATTTTCCTTTCAGAGTTTTGTATGAACAGAGATGTGGAGCACGTTTTGGTTAAATTAAGTCGGAGAGTTACTTATTGAAGGTCCAGAGTTGATTACAGTGACTAATGGATTAGTTATCATGGTGGAAGAGAAATTTTGGAACTTAGACTGGGAATTTGTGTGTTCCGTAGGATGTTTTCGTATAGAAGAGTTATACTTTTTGGCATATAAGGAAGATTTAGTTCGCGATATGTCAGACCTTATATTCGTTCTTATCCGTACGATTATTCTACCTATTCCGTTATGCCTTCCGATACTTTTTGATATTCTGATATGTGCTTAGTTGATCATCGATATGAATATGTTACCCACCTCTTTATGAAACTCTTGATACATTTTATGATTCGGTATGTGCTTCTCTGATTGTTAGCAAGTTCCTTAGTTCATTTAGAATCTTAATAGAATTGATGAAGTTGTATCGTTTAGCACTACCTCCATATTTGCCTCGTGTGTATATGTGTTTCATGGATCTCTTTGTGAGATTACAACTGTCATCTGCTACGTATTTGTTTCATATTCGATGGATCAGATTTGTTATGATTTGTGTTCAGTTGATAGCCTGGGGCTATCCTAGTTTGTCGGGATCAAGTCATGAGAAACAAAACTATTCCGTTTGTGAAGATGCTTTTGGAAGAACCTCTCCAGGTGTGAGGCTAGTTATTATCAGTTCTTTTCGTGATTGATACATCTCCGTCTAACTTTTGCGACTTCAAATTTTTAGGACGAAATTTTTTCTTTTTAGAGGGGAAGAATTATAACAACCTAAATTTTGTTATGAAAGTTAAACCATTAATATGAGTACGACCTAAAAATTTGAACGATACTCGGATATATATGATACGAGATATTTTTTTTTTTACTTTCTTATACGAATATCACCTAAATCTTAAATGAAATGTTATGACATTAGACTACCAAATAAGAAAATCCTAACCCAAGTAAATATGAATTTAAGCTCAAATTAGATATCCTAAGTATCCACATCACACGTTAACATATTAAATAGACCAATGGCTAGCTTTATACATGTTGTACACGATTTGAAGATAAGTAAAATGATATACGAATATTTTTAAATAATTGAAGATGGTGATCGGTTCGTTTACCTAAGATTCGAGTGATATGAAGGTTTACCTAAGATATGGGAGATCGGTTCGTTTCTGTGATCGTGGGTAGTTTCAGTTCGAAAGGAGTTTGGTTTTGGTTCAAGAAGATGTGGTTCTTGGGGTTCTATGATTCGATTTTTGCCCTTTGATCCGTTTGTATATCCGACCTCGAGGTAACCATAATCGTCCTTGTGTTTATTTATTCGACATATGATAAGTATACGTATAAGATGGGTAAACTTAATATATTGGTTCGTTAATATGAGTGTACGAACGAAAATAGGTCACATGAAATCATGAACTATAACCTATACGTGATTGAACTCTATTTCCATTTTTTTTTTTGTGTCGCGTGAGCAGGCTATTTGAAGTCTATGTTCAAGCTTTTGGTCGACCTATATTGTAATACCTAAAAATCTAAAACATGTAAAAAAGACCAAAACGCCCCTATGATCTAAAACTTTTGCATAACAAGTCCAAAATGCACCAAATTGATTCCAAAGCTTGGTAAACTAATAAATTATGAAACAAGACCATACTAAGCTACATATAACACATGAAATAAGTTACGTGGACCTCCTAAAAATACCATATAGCCGAATTATGTATAAGTGTACACATAATATTTATTTAAAATTCAAATCTTGAAGTTATACAAGGAAATGGTCTATCACATTCAAGTTGATGATTTGGTCTATGTAATCCCGATCTTCAAGCCCATTTTCTTCCCTCATTACTCGGTCTTATCAATATTATAACTTCCCATAATCCCTCTTCCTCTCCAAGTTATACCGAGAACAAACAAAACCCTAAAACAATCAAGAATCATTCGGCCACATCACACGCGAATTGTTCCAGCCTCCACACTAATTTTCCCACGATCATTGATCACCATAGAAGCTTCGGGGAGTACTTGTCGATTTGTTTGAAGCCTATTCGATCGAGAGAAGAGGCCTTGTCGAGCGATACATATATACAAGGTATCATACGAATTAATTCATACATACTCTAATAATTTCGTCCATCATTTTCCTACGTTCCTCATGTCATGTATGGTCCACGAAAATTGTTTGCAAGGTCGGAAGGGAGCTCGTGGAGTTGTTGTGAATTTTGGACCTCATCGAGTGCATTATTTCGTTCAGCCTATCCTACACGTTCAAAACTCGGTTTGGTAATTTTACCATACTCTTTGATCCTTAAGAACACCATATAAATTGTGCTATTCGATTCATGCATGATCTTCCTATTGTTTGTGAATTAAAATCATATATCGAACCATAATTCTAAAATAAATACATACGATCGAACAGGGACTGGTGATTAATTTTTATAGATTCCTCATGATTATTTTAACATAAGAAAAACGTATATTCGATTTATCATGGCCTATAAGAATTAATTTCGAATTATGTTTAAAACCGGGTTTGAGAAATATTTGGGAAAAATATTAATCCGAGTGACCTAGGGTTTTTGTAGGAGATTAGGGCTTGTTCTTGGCTCATTAATGAATTATAATGATTGACACATGATTTGGTTAAGCTAGGGTAAAGGATCGTTTGATTAAAATGCTATACGGAATTGTTTTGAAAATTTTGGGGTCGAATTGTGATTTTAAAAACATGAGGGTTACTTTTGGAACATTTGGAGATCATGTATATGTCGTATAAATATAAATAGAGGGGCCTTTGGGTAAATTCGGAGATCTAAAGGTCTATTTTGAAATTATATAAAAGCTTATGTCGATTTTATAATTAATTAAACTAGAGGGACTAAACTTGTAATTTTGGGAAACTTATGGGTCATTCGTGTAATAAATCCTATTTAAAGTGTTTTGAGTCATTTTGATAATGTAAGGGGCTAATGTGAAATTGTTGTTAATATAAAATGAAATTATAAAATAAAGGACTGCAAATGTAAACATTGTAACTTGAGGAACTTAACTCGTAAACTATATATAAATGAGGGTCAAGTCATACAAACTAATAAATAAGGGTACAATGTGTAATTTGGAAAACTAAGGGGCTTAACATGTTAATATGAATACCTTAAGGACTAAAATGTAACTTCATAAAGTTAAGGGACTGAAGGTGTAAATTATGAAACCTCAAGGATATAAAGTGTAAACTTGGATAAACAAATCTTAACTTTAACCTAATTAGTAATTTATGGAAACCTTACTAAATATAGAAACTTACTAAATATGGAAACCTTCCAAAAATGGAAACCTGCTAAAAATAGAAAGTTACTTAATATGGAAATGAAATCTTTAGTAATCATGTCTTTACTCCTCTAGGTGTGAAGAGGGAGTGACCTGTGCTCATTATCATCTTATTTTGAGATTTCCTTTGTCAAGCAATAAGGTACAGATATTCTGCTTTTTTAATAAGAGGCCTTCATTCTCTTATTATGATTCATATTAGGGTTCCCTATACCATTGCTATGTTCCCTTCATTCATGAACTCCGATTATTGAACCATCATGATGTTGAGCCTTTTGTGATTATGAACCTTTCATTCATGAACCTTTGCTTATGAACCTTGCTTATGAACCATGATTATGAACCTATGATTATGAACTTATGAAACAAGATAATGACCTATGCAAGTAAACTTAAAACATGATTCATGATACTTGACCTTCACCCTCAGTTTAATACTACGAGCCACTCACT
The DNA here is from genome assembly GCA_021014915.2 of Artemisia tridentata subsp. tridentata. NCBI lineage: Eukaryota > Viridiplantae > Streptophyta > Magnoliopsida > Asterales > Asteraceae > Artemisia > Artemisia tridentata. The sequence goes on along the minus strand of CP139508.1, from coordinate 419,573,951 downwards.
AGGCATGAGGGTTTCATGTCCATGTCAGTCGATGCACCGATGGCATGACTCTAGGGTAGGAGAGTGATAACCTATCCCGTCCCTGCATGTTATGTTATGATTCATGTTTAAGTAGAGGCAGATTATGGCCACCTGAGGCGTATGGATGCATCCTAGATTTGTTCATGTTCATGTTATGTTATGTTATTCATGGTGACTGATGGTGTGTGCGATACACGTCTTTCACACTCCGAGAGCTAGCTACTCCAACTCATGATGAGGACACCCCTCATATTTACAGGATACTAAGAGGTCTCCCCTCTACATGTTTATGATTATGATTATGCTTATGATTTTATGTTATGGGCTCGTAGTGGATTACTGACCTTTCTTTACCATGTACCTTTTTCTTCTCCCTTAAGATACCATGTATTCTTACCATGTATTCATGCTTCCATTCTCATTACTCATGTATTATTCATTATGCTACTGCTTGTTACGTTATATCTGTTCACTGGGCTCTAGTAGCTCAGCCGCGTTTCTTTTCCCGCGGCAGGTAATTAAGCTAGGAGCTGGGCATGGCTTTTGGGTTGAGTGCGCCTGAGTGGAGCTTGTTCTTTATAGCTTATCTACCATATGATTTCCTTAGACAATATGTTGCCATTGTTTGGGCATTGAACTTATGTACCTTCTTTATTTCTTTTCATTTTGGATATAAGTCATGTTGACTTATTGTTGGATTATGTATTTGACTTCCGCTGTTTTTATTCATGGATGCTATGTTATTCTGATATGAAACCATATATTTGTGATATCTTTACCCTTGTCAGGTCGGGGTGTTACAATTTATGGTATTAGAGCCAGGTTTCCGAAACCCGTTGGCTTAGGCCTTTGACCTGTGAGGATTGGGTAGACATTAGGTTTTCCTTTCGCATACTCTTTTTTTTTCCTTATTCTGCTCTGTCATATTTTTTGCTTGATCTTACTAATCGTCTTCATAATTCTATAGATGGTTAACACTCGTCACCGGGAATATAACAGTGGAGGAGATGCTGAAATCCCCAATCTGGAGGCTATGGTGGCTAATGTTATAGCCAATCTGCTACCGGGCCTTAACACTGATGCGGTGATCAACCGGCTTATCAGTGGTGGAGCTAGTTCATCTGGGGGTGCTGGCAGTTCTTCTGGTGGTGGGGGCTGACCCACTACCATTAATGGGTGGATGGAGAGTTTCAATAAACTCAAGCCGTTGTCCTTTAGTTCTGCTGCTACTCCTTATGCGGCAGAAGACTGGATCACCCACATGGAGAAGAACTTTGAGGTACTGGGGTGTGAAGACGAGTTCAAGACTCGTCTGGCTGTGTTCAAGCTAGAGGGTGATGCGCTTAACTGGTGGAAAGCGCACAAGGAAGCTAAGGGTGGTGATGCATATGTTCTTGGTTGTTCTTGGGCTGATTTTCGTACTACGTTCTATAATCGGTACTTCCCTGTTTCCGAGCAGCAAAGATTCATTAGGGAGTACAACACTATTTCCCAGTTGGATTCTGAGAATGCCGGGGAATATCTGGAACGGTTTCAGAGATTAGTTAGTTTTGTGGGTCCGCTTGCTGGGGATGCTAAGCAGCAGGCTAGACAATTTAAATGGGGACTCAAGAGGTTAGTAACCTATATAAAGTTGATGGTTGGTACCAATAGACATTAATACGCTTTTCTTTTGCTATTGTATTAGGTGGGTACTAGACCGCATGCTTAATGATGAGTTTCGGGACCCGGCAGAATGTTGCGACGCAGCTCGCAATATCGAGATATTTCATCAGGGATCTGGGTATAAGAGAAACAGAGATGGGGATAGGATTCAGACTCAGGGTCAGAACACGGATTTTAAGGGCCGGAATGACAGGAGTTATGATTCTCGTGGACAGGGGGATCGACGATACGACCATCAGGGTCAGGCTGGCAGGAACTATGATCAGAGGAGGCCGGATGCGAGGGGCCAGAGTTTCGGGTTCACTACTAGGAAGGGAGATGATAGCTCAGGACGCAACAACAGTCAGAAACAGTGGAGAGATCAGTCTACCAGGGGACATCAGCAGAGCAGGGCTTCGGATTCTAGTTCTCAGGGAGGTGCATCTGGGGGTTCATATTCTTATCCTATTTGTACTACGTGTGGGAAACGTCACAATGGACCATGTCGTCGGGCTTCTGGGACTTGTTTTGGATGTGGTTCGTCAGAGCATCGGGTGAAAGATTGTCCCAAGCAACACCCGGAGAAAACCGAGAACTACTTGAAACCTCCTCCTCCACCCAACACAGGCCGTGTATTTTCTATGACTCGGGATCAGGCGGCACAGTCTTCAGGTACGATTACGGGCGTTTTATATATTGGTGATTACGCTATTTTCACACTTTTTGATACTGGAGCTACACATTCTATCATATCTATGAAATTGGTTAAGAAACTTAATATATCACCAACACCACTAAGTAGCCAAATATCCCTCTCCACTCCCATGAAACTCAGTACTCTTATTGATCATGAGTATGTGAACTGTCCTATACGATTCGATGACCGAATCCGTTCGGCAAACTTACTTCCTCTGGACATGACTGATTTTGACGTTATCCTGGGCATGGATTGGTTATCTTTTCATAGAACCACCATTGACTGTCATGCTCGAAAAGTAATCTTTTGTGATCTAACTCAGCCTGAATTTGTCTTTCATGAAACACGCTCTCTGAAATCTGTGAAAATTATCTCTGCTATGAAAGCAAGGACTCTAATATCGCATGGTTGCCAAGGTTATTTGGCCTCTGTTAAAGATTCATCTGTCGAGGGTCCTGATATTAATACTGTTCATATTGTTCGGGAGTTTTCTGATGTTTTCCCTGAAAAACTTCCTGGTCTTCCTCCGGCCAGAGAGGTTGAATTTAGTATCGATCTGATTCCCGGCGCTGAGCCTATCTCTAAGGCTCCGTACCGGATCGCACCGGTGGAACTTAAGGAGTTAAAGGAGCAGCTAGAAGAGCTATTGGACTGTGGATTTATTCGCCCGAGTGTGTCACCATGGGGTGCTCCTGTACTTTTTGTAAAGAAGAAAGATGGGTCTATGCGGTTGTGTATCGATTACCGGGAGCTAAACCGCATCACCATTCGAAACCGTTATCCGCTACCTCGCATTGATGACTTGTTCGATCAGTTGCAGGGAGCTAAAGTATTCTCCAAAATTGACTTGCGATCTGGTTATCACCAGTTGCGGGTTAAAGAGCAGGACATTTCTAAGACTGCTTTCCGCACCCGGTATGGACATTATGAGTTTTTAGTTATGCCTTTTGGGTTAACAAATGCTCCTGCAGTATTTATGGACTTAATGAACCGAGTTTTCCATGAATTTCTTGATAAGTTCGTCATCGTTTTCATTGACGATATTCTGGTGTATTCTAAATCGGCGGAAGAGCACGAGCAGCATTTGCGAACTGTTTTGGGTATTCTGAGGCAGCAGAAATTATACGCGAAGTTTTCCAAGTGTGAGTTTTGGTTGGACCGAGTTGCTTTTCTTGGTCACATAGTGTCTGCGGATGGGATTACCATGGACCCAGCCAAGGTCGAGGCTATCACAAAATGGCCGAGACCTACCACAGTGACCGAAGTCAGGAGTTTTCTGGGGTTGGCTGGCTACTACCGACGTTTTGTCGAGGGATTCTCGAAATTGGCATTACCGTTGACCCAGTTGATGAGAAAAGGAGAAAAGTTTGTATGGACAGATGAGCGTGAGCAGAGTTTTGAGGAGTTGAAACGGCGATTAGTGTCTGCACCTATTCTGACTTTACCATCGGGCTCAGGAGGATTTCAAATTTATAGTGATGCTTCTAAAAAGGGTTTAGGTTGTGTTCTCATGCAAAACGGTAAAGTAATTGCCTATGCTTCAAGGCAGTTGAAACCCTATGAAGAGAATTATCCGACCCATGATCTAGAGTTGGCAGTTGTGGTATTTGCGTTGAAAATATGGAGACATTACTTATACGGTGAATCGTGTGATATCTTCACGGATCATAAGAGTCTCAAATATATTTTTACACAGAAGGAGCTCAATATGAGGCAGAGGAGATGGTTGGAGCTTCTGAAAGATTACGAAACTAACATCCAGTATCATCCCGGCAAGGCGAATGTTGTTGCCGATGCCCTCAGCAGGAAATCGGGTATGGTTGCTAGTATGAATATCGAGCCTCGTATTCTTCAGGATTTAGAGCGGTTAGAGGTTGAGCTATGTGTAAAGGGCGTTAGTGGTTACTGGGCGAGTCTGAAGGTGGAATCAAACTTAATGTTGAGGATTAAGGAAGCCCAGAAGGACGATGGTGAACTCTGGGCTATTGTGCAGAATGTCGAGGGAGGTAAGCAGTCTGAGTTTCGGGTCGATGACAGTGGCATTGTATGGTATGAGGATCGGTTATGTGTTCCTGATGATCCAGATCTACGTGAGGCCTTGTTGACTGAGGCTCATAGTTCTCCTTTTTCTATACATCCTGGTTCAACCAAGATGTATCGGGATCTGAAACAACATTTCTGGTGGAACGGCATGAAACAGGATGTAGCATCATTCGTAGCTAGATGTATGACCTGTCAGCAGGCCAAGATTGAACACCAGAGAGCTAGTGGGTTATTGCAGCCTTTGGAGATTCCAGTTTGGAAATGGGATGAAATATCTATGGATTTTGTTTGTGGTTTACCGTTGACTCGTAGGAAACATGATGCGATTTGGGTGGTCGTTGATCGGCTAACTAAATCCGCTCATTTCTTACCCATCCGTATGAGCTATAGTGTTAGTAAGTTGTCAGAGATCTTCATGCAGGAGATTGTGAGACTGCATGGCACTCCTTCTTCTATCGTTTCTGATCGTGATCCTCGTTTTACTTCGCGTTTCTGGAAGGGATTGCATAAAGTTTGGGGTACTCGTCTTAAATTCAGTACCGCTTTTCATCCCCAAACTGATGGTCAGTCGGAGAGGACCATCCAGACATTAGAGGATATGTTGCGGGCTTGCGCGTTGGAATGGACAGGTAGTTGGGATGATTATCTATGCTTGGTAGAGTTCGCTTATAATAACAGTTGGCATGCTAGCATTGATATGGCACCTTTTGAGATGTTATATGGGCGGAAGTGTAGGGCACCAGTATGTTGGAACGAGGTGGGGGAACGTCTTCTTGAAGGACCTGAGATGATAGAGGTGACCAATGAAAAGGTTGCTACGGCTAAGGAGAAATTGAGAGAGGCACGAGCGCGTCAAAAGAGTTATGCAGATAAGCACCGTCGGGATCTAGAGTTCAATGTCGTCGATCGGGTATTCCTTAAAGTATCTCCATTCCGAGGGGTCAAACGTTTTGGTATTAAGGGCAAGCACAGTCCTCGGTTTATTGGACCTTTTGAAATTCTGGAGCGTATCGGAGAAGTATCGTATCGTCTAGTTTTACCACCTCAGTTGGCTCATGTTCATAATGTATTTCATGTATCTCTTTTGAGGGGATACAACTATCATCCCTTGCATGTGGCTTCTTATCCTTTTGATCAAATTCAGCCCGATATGACTTTATCTGAGGAACCGGAAGCGGTGTTAGAGCACCAAGAGCGCGTTATGAGGAATAAATTCATTCCATTTGTGAAGATTCTTTGGCGTAATCACCCAGCACGCGAGGCAACCTGGGAGACCGAAGAATCTATACGATCGAGTTATCCTCATTTCATGTTTTGATCTGGTATGTTCCGTTTCGTTTCTGTCATGTTTCCTTTCCTATGTCCTTGCAAATTTCGAGGACAAAATTTTCTGTTAGAGGGGAAGAAGTTGTAATACCTGAAAATCTAAAACATGTAAAAAATACCAAAACGCCCCTATGATCTAAAAATTTTGCATAACAAGTCCAAAATGCACCAAATTGATTCCAAAGCTTGGTAAACTAATAAATTATGAAACAAGACCATACTAAGCTACATATAACACATGAAATAAGTTACATGGACCTCCTAAAAATACCATATAGCCGAATTATGTATAAGTGTACACATAATATTTATTTAAAATTCAAATCTTGTAGTTATACAAGGAAATGGTCTATCACATTCAAGTTGATGATTTGGTCTATGTAATCCTGATCTTCAAGCACATTTTCTTCCCTCATTACTCGGTCTTATCAATATTATAACTTCCCATAATCCCTCTTCCTCTCCAAGTTATACCGAGAACAAACAAAACCCTAAAACAATCAAGAATCATTCGGCCACATCACACGCGAATTGTTCTAGCCTCCACACTAATTTTCCCACGATCATTGATCACCATAGAAGCTTCGGGGAGTACTTGTCGATTTGTTTGAAGCCTATTCGATCGAGAGAAGAGGCCTTGCCGAGCGATACATATATACAAGGTATCATACGAATTAATTCATACGTACTCTAATAATTTCGTCCATCATTTTCCTACATTCCTCATGTCATGTATGGTCCACGAAAATTGTTTGCAAGGTCGGAAGGGAGCTCGTGGAGTTGTTGTGAATTTTGGACCACATCGAGTACATTATTTCGTTTGGCCTATCCTACACGTTCAAAACTCGGTTTGGTAATTTTACCATACTCTTTGATCCTTAAGAACACCATATAAATTGTGCTATTCGATTCATGCATGATCTTCCTATTGTTTGTGAATTGAAATCATATATCGAACCATAATTCTAAAATAAATACATACGATCAAACAGGGACTGGTGATTAATTTTTATAGACTCCTCATGATTATTTTAACATAAGAAAAACGTATATTCGATTTATCATGGCCTATAAGAATTAATTTCGAATTATGTTTAAAACCGGGTTTGAGAAATATTTGGGAAAAATATTAATCCGAGCGACCTAGGGTTTTTGTAGGAGATTAGGGCTTGTTCTTGCCTCATTAATGAATTATAATGATTGACACATGATTTGGTTAAGCTAGGGTAAAGGATGGTTTGATTAAAATGCTATACGGAATTGTTTTGAAAACTTTGGGGTCGAATTGTGATTTTAAAAACTTGAGGGTTACTTTTGGAACATTTGGAGATCATGTATATGTCGTATAAATATAAATAGAGGGGCCTTTGGGTAAATTCAGAGATCTAAAGGTCTATTTTGAAATTATATAAAAGCTTATGTCGATTTTATAATTAATTAAACTAGAGGGACTAAACTTGTAATTTTGGGAAACTTATGGGTCATTCATGTAATAAATCCTATTTAAAGTGTTTTGAGTCATTTTGATAATGTAAGGGGCTAATGTGAAATTGTTGTTAATATAAGAATGAAATTATAAAATAAAGGACTACAAATGTAAACATTGTAACTTGAGGGACTTAACTCGTAAACTATATATAAATGAGGGTCAAGTCGTACAAACTAATAAATAAGGGTACAATGTGTAATTTGGAAAACTAAGGGGCTTAACATGTTAATATGAATACCTTAAGGACTAAAATGTAACTTCATAAAGTTAAGGGACTGAAGGTGTAAATTATGAAACCTCAAGGATATAAAGTGTAAACTTGGATAAACAAATCTTAACTTTAACCTAATTAGTAATTTATGGAAACCTTACTAAATATAGAAACTTACTAAATATGGAAACCTTCCAAAAATGGAAACCTGCTAAAAATAGAAAGTTACTTAATATGGAAATGGAATCTTTAGTAATCATGTCTTTACTCCTCTAGGTGTGAAGAGGGAGTGACCTGTGCTCATTATCATCTTATTTTGAGATTTCCTTTGTCAAGCAATAAGGTACAGATATTCTGCTCTTTTAATAAGAGGCCTTCATTCTCTTATTATGATTCATATTAGGGTTCCCTATACCATTTCTATGTTCCCTTCATTCATGAACTCCGATTATTGAACCATCATGATGTTGAGCCTTTTGTGATTATGAACCTTTCATTCATGAACCTTTGCTTATGAACCTTGCTTATGTACCATTATTATGAACCTATGATTATGAACTTATGAAACAAGATAATGACCTATGCAAGTAAACTTAAAACATGATTCATGATACTTCACCTTCTCCCTCAGTTTGATACTACGAGCCACTCACTAGGCATGAGGGTTTCATGTCCATGTCAGTCGATGCATCAATGGCATGACTCTAGGGTAGGAGAGTGATGACCTATCCCGTCCCTGCATGTTATGTTATGATTCATGTTTAAGTAGAGGCAGATTATGGCCACCTGGGGCGTATGGATGCATCCTAGATTTGTTCATGTTCATGTTATGTTATGTTATTCATGGTGACTGATGGTGTGTGCGATACACGTCTTTCACACTCTGGGAGCTAGCTACTCCAACTCATGATGATGACACCCCTCATATTTACAGGATACTAAGAGGTCTCCCCTCTACATGTTTATGATTATGATTATGCTTATGATTTCATGTTATGGGCTCGTAGTGGATTACTGACCTATCTTTACCATGTACCTTTTTCTTCTCCCTTATGATACCATGTATTCTTACCATGTATTCATGCTTCCATTCTCATTACTCATGTATTATTCATTATGCTATTGCTTGTTACGTTATATCTGTTCACTGGGCTCTAGTAGCTCAGCCGCGTTTCTTTTCTCGCGGCAGGTAATTAAGCTAGGAGCTGGGCATGGCTTTTGGGTTGAGTGTGCCTGAGTGGAGCTTGTTCTTTATAGCTTATCTACCATATGATTTCCTTAGACATTATGTTGCCATTTTTTGGGCATTGAACTTATGTACCTTCTTTATTTCTTTTCATTTTGGATATAAGTCATGTTGACTTATTGTTGGATTATGTATTTGACTTCCGCTGTTTTTATTCATGGATGCTATGTTATTCTGATATGAAACCATATATTTGTGATATCTTTACCCTTGTCGGGTCGGGGTGTTACATATATACTACCTTATACAAGCCCTAAGAATCTGAAATCATTGATCATAAATAAGGCGTGTGATATGGAAAATCCTAGGTTGTGTGGGTTTGTATTAAATGCTAATTAGGGTTAGGTTTGGGTTAGGTTTGTGATAATGTGGTGTTAAAATGATTATGTATACATGTTAACATGATGTTTTAAAACAGGTCTTATGGAATATATAGTCCTTGTGTGCGTTGGTATAAAGTAAACATGTTATATGATGGTTTTAAAATGGGTTTTGAAACGAGACTGTTTTGCAAGCTGAATATGGTTGCACTAGAACATTAGTTTCATAAGTGTTTAATACTGGATTTTAGCATGTAAACTTAGTTTAATTTCATATTTAAGTTTTCCAATTGGTTTAGAGTGAATTGGAGTTGTATTGGTCATGCTTTTGAATTTTATGGGATCATGTGTCAAACCTGAGTTTTGGGAAAGTAAAATCAGTAGATTTTTTTATTTTTAATTTTCAAACCACACGGATCTGGGAGCTCTCCTTTTTCAGGAGTGATATTTAAGTTATGTGTGACTTCCTAGAATTTTTGTGGATTTTTCTGAAGTGTCTCAATGGGTTAACTAAAGGCAGATGATTTTTAAAACAGTACTTGTGCTTTGTAGTAAAATCTATAAAAATTTGTGAAGGTACTTAACTAATATGGGAATCACTGAGAATTATTTCAGAATTTTTGGGGCTAAATTGGCAGGCCTTAAAATTCATAAGAATGTGATCCAGATTCACTAATATATCCTAATTAAGTGATATATGATTTAGAAGTATCTATAAAACCTAAGTTTGATTAATTATGAATGTAACCCTAACTTACTAATTACGGAAACTTGCTAAATATGGAAAGTTACTAATTCAGGAAAGTTACTAATTCGAGGAAGTTACTAAATATGGAAAGTTACTAATTCGGGAAAGTTACTAAATATGGAAAGTTATTAATTCGGGGAAGTTACTAAATATGGAAAGTTACTAAATTTGGAAAGTTGCTTTATATAGCATGAAAACCTAATATGACAATCTGAACAACAATAAGATGGTCATTAATTCGTGTACATTCGATAAAGAAGGAGTAACTCCTGATACTTGTGTTTTTTTAATGAGGTTTCATTCGCGGTTTGAGGTACATATATTCTACCCTTTTTTTTGTAAGGCTGTCTTCTCTCATGACTTTTCGATCCTTGAATTTGATCCGTTTACTTTGCTATGATTTCGTTGATATGAGCCTTTGCTATGATTCCATTGATATGAGCCTTTGCTATGATTCCATTGATATGAACATTTGCTATGATTCCCTTGATATGATCCTTTGGCTTGATATTCGTTTGCTATGATATTTGTTGCTATCCATTTGCTATGATATGACTTAATTCAGTTTTGCTTCGTTCTGTTGGATATGATATGATGACTTGATATGATTTATTTTGTTCTGTTGCCCGAGCTAACTAGCCATGGCGGTACCATGGCCATGTCATTGAGGCACCAATGGCATGACACTATCTGCGATGGTGTGATTAGTCCACAGCGTCCCTATTTGATATGATATGATATGATATGTGTGCACATTGGCCATTATGATATGTGTATATACCTGTCATGAGCAGGTGTATATATATGATTTGTTTTGTAGGGGGCGTATGGATGCATCCTAGGTATATGTTTGGATATGATTATGATATGATTTGGTGATTGGTTTGTGTGTTCCTTACACCCCTCTCACTATTTGGTACTTAGAGGCCTCCCCTCTTCGTGCACTTATGATTTGACGGATATGTATATGTGATTATGTGGTCTATTCGAGTGTCTCGTTTAGACAGGTTCGTGGCATTCCTATCTGATTCATTTGATTCCTTATGATTATCTGATTCGTATTATCTCTTGATATCTCACTTCATTTGACTTATGATATTTGTTTAGTGGATCTTTGATCTCTCACTCTTTTGACAGATGATATTTATTTCAGTAAAAACTTACATTTCCCTTTCCCTATACTTATATATGTTTTGATTATTCGTTTTGTTATATATATCTGTTCACTGGGCTTTTTATGCTCAGCCGCATTCTTTTCCTGCGGCAGGTTTTAGGTTGGATGCTGGGTTTGAGTGAAGAGTGCATAGGAGCTCTTAGTGGACTACCCTGAGGATAGACACCATTTGCTTTTGGATTAGACTTGGCTTTACCTTCAGTTAGATTTGAGCTTGGATTTGTATTTCATTTTTGGAACTCATTATGTATAGAGTTAGTATTTCGTTATTATCATTAGAACACCTTTGTAACCATTATGTTTATAAGTCTTTCGCTTGCGTTTGTATGTTCTGATTGACACTATAATGTGGCATTTTGACCCTTGTCGGGTTGGGGTGTTACAATTATGGTATCAGAGCTCAGGCTGCGACTTGTAGTACATAAGTTATGGCCTGTGAAGATTTGGACCCTTAGGTTTGCACTATAGGAGCTTATGGAATAACCTTGGAAGGATTTGCTTTAGGTTTCTCCCCGTAGGAATTTCAATTATGACTGGTGAGGATTGGGTAGATTATATGATAAGGCATTAGTTAGCTATCTTTCTTCTACATCACTCTGATTTGTGCCTCTGCTTTCAGTTAATCCCCTAGAAGATCATTCGTTCCTGAGACTTAGAAAATTTAGCAGGATACGCAACATAAGTTTAGTGATCAAATAAGTTTAGAATGCTTTGAGAATTTTGTAGTAATGCCTTTCAGGTTTCACTTTCTGAGGTTATCACATTCTTTCAAACTTCTATCTTTGATTCATTTGATAATTGTTTTGATGCCTTTTCGTCCGTTCAGAGAATTTGTATATGTATGAATCCGATATGTTTGACACATTCTGTAGTTCCTCTTGCTTTTGTTAAGCATATTAAGGTTCCATCTGCACTATTAGATTTTTCCCTACCTAGTTCTATCTCTATGAGAAATCTTGTGATTATCCATCACGGGTATCGAAATTGTCCAGTACATTTTGAAGATATCTACAAATAAGTTTCGTTCTGCTAATTTGATTCCTTTGGAAAGGTTTGATTCGATAGTATTCTGAATGTTGATTTGCTGACGGAGCATCGAGATGCTAACAACGGTAATATTATATTTGTCATCTTTGGAAATTTAAGAAACTCAAAATTCTGTACCATGATTTCCAACCTGGTAAACAATTGTGATCACCTTTGCTTTGAGAACTCATGCGTTAATCCCTCGCGGTTGTGAAGATACTTTGTTTGATGAAACTCGCCTCGAGAGTTATTCGGTTGTTTGAAATGTTCGCGAAGTATTACTTAATGAACTACCAAGATTACCATCTGAATGTGAAGATGTTTTGATTTGGTTATGAGAATTTGTTTAGTCACGACTCAAGGTAGAATGTGATTGCAATAAAGGAATGTGTATATGATGCAAGTATTATGAAGCCTGGCCAACGTGATGATAGTTACATCATATAACTTGACTTATTGGGATCATAGGCTGTCTCGAGCAGTGCCTGAGAACAGTAGGTTGGTTGACTCAGAAAATCTATCCGTGTAAGAGCTACATTTTGTCTAATTCTGAAACTCCGTATTGAATAACATCAGTTGAAGGGAAAGAATTGAAGGACCAGCTTTTAGAGAGTGGTTTTATCCATCTGAGTATGTATCTGTAGTGTACTCCAGTTTTATTCGTAAAGAAGAATGATTATAGTATGAGGTTGTGTATTGAGTTCTGGAAGCTGAATAGTATTACGGTACAGATATTCTACCCTTTTTTCTGTAAGGGTGTCTTCTCTCATGACTTTTTGATCCTTGAATTTGATCCGTTTGCTTTGCTATGATTTCGTTGATATGAGCCTTTGCTATGATTCCATTGATATGAGCCTTTGCTATGATTCCCTTGATATGATCCTTTGGCTTGATATTCGTTGCTATCCATTTGCTATGATATGACTCAATTCAGTTTTGATACGTTCTATTGGATATGATATGATGACTTGATATGATTTATTCTGTTCTGTTACCCGAGCTAACTAGCCATGGAGGTACCATGGCCATGTCATTGAGGCACCAATGGCATGACACTATCTGCGGCGGTGTGATTAGTCCACAGCGTCCCCATTTGATATGATATGATATGATATGTGTGCACATTGGCCATTATGATATGTGTATATACCTGTCATGAGCAGGTGTATATATATGATTTGTTTTGTAGGGGGCGTATGGATGCATCCTAGGTATATGTTTGGATATGATTATGATATGATTTGGTGATTGGTTTGTGTGTTCCTTACACCCCTCTCACTATTTGGTACTTAGAGGCCTCCCCTCTTCGTGCACTTATGATTTGACAGTTATGTATATGTGATTATGTGGTCTATTCGAGTGTCTCGTTTAGACAGGCTCGTGGCTATTCAGTATATGTGATTATGTGGTCTATTCGAGTGTCTCGTTTAGACTGGTTCATGGCATTCTTATGTGAATTGTTTGATTCCTTATGATTATCTAATTCATATTATCTCTAGATATCTCACTTCATTTGACCCATTTGACTTATGATATTTGTTTAGTGGATCTCTGATCTCTCACTCTTTTGACTGATGATATTCATTTCAGCAGAAACTTACGTTTCCCTTTCCCTATACTTATATATGTTTTGATTATTCTTTTTGTTATATATATCTGTTCACTGGGCTTTTTAAGCTCAGCCGCATTCTTTTCCTGCAGCAGGTTTTAGGTTGGAATCTAGGTTTGAGTGAAGAGTGCATAGGAGCTCTTAGTGGACTACCCTGAAGATAGACACCATTTGCTTTTGGATTAGACTTGGATTTACCTTCAGTTAGATTTGAGCTTGGAATTGTATTTCAGTTTTGGAACTCATTATGTATAGATTTAGTATTTCGTTATTATCATTAGAACACCTTTGTAACCATTATGTTTATAAGTCTTCCGCTTGCGTTTGTATGTTCTGATTGACACCATAATGTGGCATTTTGACCCTTGTCGGGTTGGGGTGTTACAATCATAATATAATCCTCAGCATATTAATCAAATATCTAAGATATCCTTGCGGATCTATGAATGAGAATTCCATCATCTTGAGGTCTATCATTTACATGTTTAGCCTCATCATGATTTTCATTAGTGTGTTTTAGAAGATTGTGTACCTTGTAACTTTATCTTTTCAAGATGAAAACTCCCACTTGCTTTTTGTAATTTATAGACTATCTATAAATACTTAGCAAATAAAGCAACAATATAATGTTCTCTTTTTGGGACATTACAAATACATATTGACAGTTCCTGACATTTAGTTGGTTAATAACCTACTCATAAGTAGTTTAACAAATTCAGAACTTCATTTTATGACTTAATGTGATTCATCACATTCCATAACAAAATGGTGTCTTATTAATCTTCTAGATTTGAGTCTCATTGAGTATATCCAATCCATACCCAATTTTCTAACCTTGATAACTTTTGGAAGAAAAAAAGTCATAGTTATCTTTATATAAACATTATAACAAGAGTTTGATTTTCCTAACTGAACATACCATAAACATTTGGTATTTCATTAGGATTTAATATTGTAAGACAATCTTACAATATGTACGATAAATATATTTCTTTTGGATTATCTATTCACCAACTAAGTCAACTTAATGGTATAATAGAATTTCCAAGCCAATTGCATGCTATATAACACAAGTACTTTTTGACCAAATCACTTCATGTCCATGTCTCAACAAGAAGACATAAACTATTATAATCACACTATACGTTAAAAATCATTGATCAACTCAATGGCTTCTTGTATATGTCTTAATAAAGAAGACATAACAAGTTAACGTCTTACTTTATATTATAATAAGTCTTGTAACAATTAAAAGACTTCATATTTATAACTTTACAATAAAGTATAAACATATATAACTAAGTAATCATGAACACCACAATTTGGTTTCAATAGTAATTTCAAGTTAATTTATTACTTCATTTATTTATGACATTCCAAGAATACATAAATATTCAAATTTGAAGTAGCCCTGTTAATATTTTGACACATGTTCTAAACAAGGCAATCTTAATCCTTTAAATCATATTGCTATGTGTTGTTTCTTGCACACAATAAAGATTTCTCCCACTTGTGCATGGAACAATCCACATGTAGCAGATAAACAACACGTCACTCATTTGTTTATGTGATCAATATGATTGTGTCATAGATATTAGCATAATTAGTAGATATAGAACCAAATTGTCTAGTAAGTAAACGTACATGACTATCCTTAAAAACACAAGTGTCTACAATTGGAAAGTAATTATCTCAAGACATTCTAGAGATAATCTGGGTTACTACCAAGATGACAAAGCTTGTAGCTCCCACTGAATTACAGATCATTACAATAATTCATTATTCAGTAATTACAATACAATGCTCCCACTGGATTTGACAACATTGTAAGTGGTTCATAACCAGTAAAATCAAATAGTGTGCTATTTACTTTTCTACACCTTTGAGAAGACCCATTCGTAACAATTACTTAGTTATTAAAAAGAGTGTATTCTACTATGTAGATGATGAACTATCCATCAATACAATTAACTTGAAAATTGGTCACGCAATTTCTTCCTTTAATATGTCTACCATTCCCATAATGGTATGTAGCACATTTAAATGGTTAAAGCACAACAACTAGATAAATTATGCTACTTTGCCTTTTACCAATTCTACGGTAATCAGTCTAGCTTCTAATTTAATAACTCAGAAAATGTGCAATTTTCTTAACTATTAAAGTTTGCTATGAGTTATTTCTTATAATTTAGACAATTCTAATTTTTCGATCAAACATTTCTCATTCATGAAAAAGAATAGGATTGATTATCACTCTTCTCTTATGGAAAGGAGACTAGGTTTGTTCTTTTAGTAAAGTTGACTCTAGCCAAAAACCCCTATGGGTGTATGTCACAACTCGTAATTTCAGGTCATTTTCCAAACCTCGACAATTTACTATTCATGAGTTACTATTCATCAATCACTATTCACCGATCACTATTCATCATTTCACTATTCATCATTTTTGAAGTCAGATTGAGACTTTGAGAAGTCGTCAAAAAAAATTTACTATTCACATGACATTATTCATTCCCGGAGGGAAATCACTATTCATGGGCATCATTCATCATTTCGTAAACTAGGTTTACGGGTATTTAAATGCGCGTAACCAGTTAGGTTTAGCTGCGTATTCATGCATCATCAGTAAGGACACGTCATTCGGACTAGAGTAGTCTGCATATCATCACTAACATCATTATCATTTCAGTTCATGCACGGGTTTGTGTGATTTTCATTAACGTATGCTTAATTGTTTAATTAACGTTACCACTCAGTCATTTCTACTGACATTATACCCAATACTCCCGACAATGATCCTAATACATTTTCAAGCTAATTATAATGATATAGATATTATATTATTACTTTACCCGGTATTTTTAAACCAATCACTATATTTTCGTTTGACGCTTATAACTCCTTCGGTTTACGAAAATTCAATCTGATAATCATTCTAACACCCGATTCTTGCAAGGAACATGATTTTACAATTTTTACAACTTCGTCGTATTTTATTTCACCTCGTCACGAGTTATTTCTAGTTAACGCGGTACCCGATAACACTCAAGGTATACACTAAACTAGCCAAATTCTAATTAAAGGGAGACAAGTATCTTAATTAGCTATCATATCTCTTCCAAATACCCCATGTGTGCCGCCCCCTACCCCCCCCCCCCATTTAGGCTTAATACATCCAAGACTCATTAATGAATTTACATACATGTTATTTCCAAAACCCACTAACTTAAACACATACTATAAACAATTAGCTAACCAAAAAGATCAAACCTTCCCATCCCATTCACCCCAATAGGCCACAAGGAAGAACACCACCAAAATCCATCACTTTTTCAAGATCAAGTCATAATCACACTCCATTTACCTTCCTAGTTATGGATTTGTGATCAAAACCTCAAGTTTATTACTCATTTCTTACCAAAACTCATCAAATCATCAAGTAAGTTTCAAGAACATGTTTTGATCATCTATTACTTTCATTTGATTCATATATTCATGTATTTTCAAGTTATATTAGTTATTCATGCAAGTATTTATGTTTTACATACCACTTTTGAACATAAACTCTCTAAATCACTAGATCTATAAGTTTCACTAATGATTTCTTGAAACCCACCAAGGTTGGTGATGTTTACTGTCCTTAAACGCCAAGTCTGGAAATTTCAGTAACTTTTGAACTATTTTGGCCTTCATATTTAGAAATTTCTTTCAAAAACGAAACCGTGGCCGCAAGAATCACTAAAAACCGACTTATAACGAAGGAGATATGATTTTTCGAAGTTAGACGACGAAAACTAATTTTCTGAAAATTTAGTTGCTGATCGCCGAGATTCAAAGGACAAAACGAGGCGTTAGACGTGATCTAGACGACCCGACCCATTGAGATTATGTTAGTTCATGTTTATACAAAGCCGTGGATGTAAAGAACGTAGAAAACGAGCTTGTAACGGCCGAGTTATTCACGTTTAAAGCCGACGGACTCTAGTTTATTTTGACAGCCCAAATAGAAAGTATTTTCTAAGTATAAAAATTAGTATTTTTACAAGTCTTAACATTGATAGCCGGTTTTCTATCTAATCAAAACACGTATGATCAAAAGTCAAATAACATGACATTTAGATAATGTTACAAGGTTTTCAAGAACGTCGAGTTTATTCACTAACACTTAACGTGCACTATTTCGTGACTAGTTTTGCGAGGCCGTTTTGGACATATTTTCACAAGTTAAGGAAAATATTAATTTGCGACAAAAACATTATATTTTCCGATAGAACACCAAATGAGGATCATGGAGTACCGTTTCAACATAATTACTCGAAAAGTTGTTTATAACTTAACGAGACGTCAAAAGTGTATTTTTCGTCGATAAACGTTATTTTCAAAACCAACAAGTGGTATCGTTAACATACGTATTTGCATGTGTTGCGTTGATTCATTGCTTACATTAGATCATATCATCATAATAGGTCGCGGTTAGAGACCGAGCCTCATTTCATCATTGTCATTGTTGCTATCATAGCAGGTGAGTTTTCATAGCCCCGTTTTAAATTGTTTATTGGTTTTAAACTCTCGGGGGAGAATACATTGCACCATTTTTATATGCGGACCAAAGTATCCAAACTCATTTACATTGCTTAAGTTACATCATTGCCCAGATTAAAGTCCCCTTTTATTATCATGAACCGTTAATTGTGAGCAAGCTAGAGTGAGTGGATAGATCTATTGAGGGTGACTCCTCCGTTCGGGTTGGTAGCACCAACTGGTCAAACGAACGCATTTCATGTCTGACATATTTGAGTGATTGGAAAACACTCGGTTGGGGCATTTCATTCAGTCTAGCTTCGGGGTCATGACCTTAGAGAAATTGTATCATTTTTTTTATGTGGCATGGTTTTGTCATACATTTAATACTTGTGGTTACCGTACAATCATTCATTTACATAAACCTATGATCTCACCAACATTTTTGTTGACCATTTTTAGCAATGTATTTTCAGTTAATTAAGGTATCGCATGTTGGCTTGCATATGGACATCATGGAGTCACGGAGTCGACGCGTCTCACTTTATATTTTATGCACTTATCCATCGTTTGAATTGTATGAACTTGTTTTCTGAAAACTTGTTTCACCTTTTGGGACCTAGCTTTATAACTCTGAATGTTTTAAAATAATCAAACGATGTATTTTCTAAAGGACACTTTAGGTCGTTCAATATACCTACAACTTTGGTGCTATGACCAGTCGTGCCCCTGAATGACTTATTCCGCTGCAAGTCACGGAATTTGGGGGTGTGACAGATTGGTACCAGAGCAAAGGTTATAGCGAACTAGGCTGTATCATTGACCCTAGACTATAACTACATCATCACAGCATCACATCAATTCATCATAAGTGCATATTCACCATACATGCGGTTTCATACATACATCATTTCATCATAACTCGCATAATGTGAGGAGTTAGTTACTTTTGTTTCACATCGGTTGTCACACAGATGTCTTCACCCAACCACCCTATTATCATTCTAGCAAACTCGGAGATCGAGAACGCTTTTTCATCCACTCGTATACCTACCTCATCTCACTCACCATTGTTGGATGATAATTTCCACCTATTTGAGGCATTAGCACTACCTGAGTCGGACTTAGAAAATGCTATCAGGTATGACACCGAGACTTTTGAGATTCAGGAGACTTCCCTTGCCTTCCCACCACCACCATTGTCGTTCCCCATTTCCATTTCCTCATATCGGGAATTGGATGACACCTTGTGGATAATACCCGGATCACTGACTCAACAGGAACATCAGCAGATTCCTCAAGAATGGTTTGGAATCTACACTATCTCGGACATGATCGATGTACTACTCTAGACCCCACATCAAGACTCATCCCGACCCCAAGATGCCACAACCCTGGATTCACTCAAAGGAGCACTAGGGAATCCCTAGACTAGACTTATATCTTTACTAGCTTTTACTATTATCCTAGCCACGGGATGAGTGGCATAGTTCAAAGAAACTTCTGGTAATTTGATTGTTGTACAACGAAATCACCAAGTATTGACTCTACTATATGGGTATGGTTGTGCTAACTATGATATCGGTACATGTAGACTGAAATTTTCATTTTAGATATCCATGTGTGTTATGGTTGCAAATATGACATTTCGCGATTTCATCTTGTCGCGATTTCACCCCACTTATACATGTCATGGTTGCGTTTATGCAAGTGTGATGATCTTTACCACTTATAAATTCTCATGGTCTCTGATGATTTTGAAACAGTTAAGTTAAGGCAAGCCTCTCCAGACATGACACAAGCCACAACCTTCGCCAAAATCCTTACCCATGAGGAATTTATGGATTGCAACCCCCACACCTTTAGCAGAACTGAAGGAGCGAAGGAAGTTTACAAATGGTTCGAAGACGTAGAAACGATATTTCGGTGTGGCGACTGCCGCAAGGAAGACAAAGTTAAGTTCGCCACTTGCACTTTTCGGGATCATGCCCAGGAATGGTGGACTAGACATGTTCAGATAGTAGGGGTCGACGCCGCTTACTCACACCCTTGGGAGAAACTAAAAAGGATGATGACTAGAATATTTTGTGTAAGAAGCGAATTACGAGCAATGGAACAGGAAATCCTAGACTTTACCATGGTAGGAGATGATGTTGACAAGTACACTACTCGTTTTTACGAATTAGCACGGCTAGGCCCAGCAATGGATGAACCGGAAAGCAAGAAACTTGAGAGGTATATCGGAGGACTCTCCCCTGAAATTTGCATGTTGGTCGCCTCATTAGAACCCGACACTATTCTTAAAGCTATTCACATGGCGACCGAGGCAAAGGAACACCTGACTCACACCAAAGCCGTAGGAAACAATAATAACAACCAACGGAAATGGAACCACAACAAGAGGAAGTGGGACATCAACCAGAATGACAATGCTACCCCACAACACCCTAAGATACAAGAAGTAGTGAAAGCCTATGTTGCAGGATCGGGCACAAAGAAAAGATATTCTGGGAATTTACCTTACTGCAACACGTGTAATCTCCATCACCTAGGTCATTGCAGTGAAACATGTGGGGTGTGCGAGAAGAGGGGTCATCAGACTAAGGACTGTAGGAAATCCACAAATCAGTGGATCCCGGGGAGTTGCTTCAATGTGGAAACATAGGACACCTCCGGAATAATTGCCCAAAACTTAGGAGTCAGAATGAAGGAAGAGCTCGTTGAAGTGCGAAGCTCGTCAAGGAAACAACGACAATGGCAATGGATAAGAACAAGGAACTTCTACCTTAATAATAAACCATAAATGGAGCTCGCTAGGGTTGTATTTCTTTAAGTAGTCTATCTTAAGTACTTTCTTGTAACCTCGTTGTAACATGTACTCTTCTATCTAATGTAATCCCTATCTTTTAGCATCACCACCGTGAGCATAATCTTCGTTTATTTCATTTCCTATTTCGATTATGCGATTTTCAACCATATCACAACAACACACCACTATCCTAGAAGGGGGTTAAGTAAGGATTCATCTCCAACTATAGGCTATTACCATTCCATAAGATTTTCCAAACGTCCCATAACCCATTCAACAGACTTTGTTGCAAGATGTTTTAATACCGCTTATTAAAACTGTTTCACATAACCTTACCTTCAGCTATTTTGCTATCATCTCAGGGAATTATTTCACAACATTTCTAAAATGAGTCATGTTATTACCGCCTTATAAATTGGCTTTCTGCCATCCTACAAACTATTTACTACCGTTTTACCAAACCACACGTTGAGCACCACCAAAAAATTTTGAGAAACACAAGGCTATTTTGACCAAACCAAGCATCGCATTATTTGCCCTCAATTATACATAGCCTGATCACCTATGTCTAATTCAGGGGAAGACTATGCCATGAAGGAAACAATTATCTTTTCAAAATCTCGAACAACAATTTTCATTCAAAACATCCCAAGAAAGAAAAGCTTGTAAACAAGTAAACTCTTCATAAACATCCTTACCGGCCAACTCTCTTTGAGTACCTACACCACATGTCACTCACTTATCAATTAAGTTGGAATTTGCCATTGACTTTTCTAGGAAAGATTTTCTATTCTCAAGGAGAATTTCACGACATAAGAAAACAACGTATCGCAATGGAACCACAAACAAGGACTAGAAATATATAGCCAGTTGATTCGTATCGCAACGGAAAACATAAGATCCCATGAGGCAATCCAAATCACTATCTTTGGCATAGTCTCCAAACCTTTATCATTTCAGAAGTACTAGTTAGACCAAGTAGGACAATGACCTAAATCATGATCCAGTTTAGAAAGGATCAAGCAAAGTTGGATATACATACACACAAGTCTTACCCAAGATTAACCTTTAGGCATTATTCAAACACCAGAAAAGGAACGTTAGACAGTTAAGCCTTCATGCAGACATACCTACCCGACTATTTTATCCTTTTGACATTTTCAATACAAATGAACTTTCTTTAAAATGTGTCCATACAAATCATATACCTTGTAGGAAGGTATTTATTTAAAGCATCAATTTTGGCAAACAAATCCCCTATGGGCAACCTTTGACAAAACTACTAAGTGTTAGGAACTGTATAACACCAAATTTTGCTAAAACATTCTTATTCACATCATGCCAAAAACCCATCTATAAAACCTCGGATCGTATTTGAAAACAGTCCAATCTCGCATAACCACTGAAATTATCCAAACTTGAAAATTCATTCATTCAAGAGAAAAAGAGTGCAAACAAAACACTCCATGTAAGGGAGAAATTTCCTTTGTTCAGATTTAGAAATCCATTCGAACCTATAAATTCATTTATGCAAATGGTAAAATTCATTTATTCAAACTTGTGGAATCCATTTATTCAAGTTGTAAGATCCCTTACTCCAAACTTGCAAACCAATTGTTTAGAGAAAGATTTCAATCAAAACACTCCATATCGAGTCAAATTTTGAAAACCAACCACCATACTACGACACTTCATACAAATAGGATCTTGTGATTGACAAACAATAGCATGGGAAATTTTGGCAATAAGTACCAAGCATCCTAGGTGATGAGAGGCTCATATTCTTGACATCAGTTTTAGCAAAACACAAGGAATCAGAAACCGTTACTGTAGCTTTGTTCTTCGATAACCCATATCCGACGAACCTATCATTGTAGGAGTAGTCACTAGACACGTTGTACAAATTTCAAAGGCTCCTAATAAAGGATAGACGATGCACATCAAACTTCTGACAATTCCCTTAAGATATTTTCTTTCCAATCAGATATACACACGTTCTACCATCTTTAGACCAATGGGCAATTAAGAAAGCTAATGTTGGGGCAGATGCCCTTAGTCGGAAGGAAAGACTCAAGCCTTTGAGAGTCAGACCATTGAGAATGACAATCATATCACCTTTACCATCACGAATCCTCGAGGCTCGAGTTGAGGCACTCAAGGAGGAAAACGACAAAATGAAAAACCCCATAGTATGTCGAAGGATGCAAATGATTTAGTAAAGAGGTCAGACGGAGTATTGTGCTTCAAGGATAGAAGCGGGATACCTCTTTATGGCGGAATAAGAGAGTTGATCATGCACGAATTGTACAAGTCGAAGTGCTCCATTCACCCAGGTTCTGATAAGATATATCAGGATCTTAATAGACTTCATTGGTGGCCGAATATGAAAGCAGAAATAGCTACGTATGTTAGTAAGTGTTTTACTTGTGCTCAAGTAAAAGCCAAATACCAGAAACCATCAGGATTGTTTCAACAACCAGAAATTCCCTAGTAGAAGTGGGAACACATTACAATGGACTTTGTCACCAAACTACCCAAAACATCAGGAGGTTTCAATGCTACTTAGGTAATCCTTGATTGACTCCCTAAATCAGCCTACTTCATCCCAATCAGAGAAACTTATTCTATGGACCAACTTATCAGACTTTATGTCAAGGAAATAGCCTCAAAGCACGGTGCACCAATTTCTATCATTCCGACCGAGATAGTCGCCTTACTTCAAACTTTTGACAGTCATTACAAGATTCATTTGGGAGCAAATTAGACATGAGTACTGCCTATCATCCTCGGACCAATGGTCAGAGCGAGAGAACGATTCAGAGCATGTGTGATTGACCTTGGAAATGGTCGGGCTAACCATTTGCCATTAATCGAGCTCTCTTACACAATAGTTATCACACGAACACTTAGACTGCACCTTTTAAGGCACCCTATGGTCGAAGTACCAATTACATAGTGACAGACCGAAATCGGGCGGTCAAGTTCACTGGTCTAGAACGCAATTGTGAAACAACAAAGGAAATGGTACAAGTCAAGAATCAGTTACAAGTAACAAGAGAACAATAGAAAAGTTAGGTCAGTTCAGGATGCAAAAATCATGGGGACTAGGTATCCCTAAGTAGTAAACCATTGGGATTCGAGTCGTAGAACAAGCTATGTTGAAAGCCTTGCCTTGGAAAGGCATGATACAATTTTGGAAACCCGGGGAAACCGAACCCTAGGTATATTGGACCATAAAGGATTCTAGCTAGAATCAGCCGACTGGCATATAAACATGAGCTTCCGTCAGAGCTCAGCAACATACACTACCCATTTCATATTTTAAACCTCAGGAAGTGCCTTCCAAACGAATCACTCGTAGCATATTTCATTTCATTCCATTAGAAGAAATTCAGATCGACGATAAGCTTAACTTTGTGGAAGAACCAACAGAAATTATGGACCGAGAGGTCAACCAGTTGAAGAAAAGTCAAATTCCTATCGTCAAAGTTCGCTGGAATTCTCGCAGAGGTCCTGAGTTTACTTGGGAATGGGAAGACCAGATGCGACTCAAATACCCACATCTTGTCACCGAGACCACTCCAGAGACCAACATCAACAGAATTCAGGGACTGAATTCCTTTTAGGGTGGAAGACTGTCACAACTCGTAATTTCAGGTCTTTCTCCAAACCTCGACAATTTGCTATTCATGAGTTACTATTCATCAATCACTATTCATCATTTTTGAAGTCAGTTTGAGACTTTGAGAAGTCGTAAAAAAAATTACTATTCACATGACACTATTCATTCCCGGAGGGAAATTACTATTCATGGGCATCATTCATCATTTTGTAAACTAGGTTTACGGGTATTTAAATGAGCGTAACCAATTAGGTTTAGCTGCGTATTCATGCATCATCAGTCAAGACACGTCATTCGGACTAGAGTAGTCTACATATCATCAGTAACATCATTATCATTTCAGTTCATGCACGGGTTTGTGTGATTTTCATTAACGTATGCATAATTGTTTAATTAACGTTACCACTCAGTCATTTCTACTGACATTATACCAAATACTCCCGACAATGATCCTAATACATTTTTAAGCTAATTATAATGATATAGAGATTATATTATTACTTTACCCGGTGTTTTTAAACCAATCGCTATATTTTTATTTGACGCTTATAACTCCGTCGGTTTACGAAAATTCAATCCGATAATCATTCTAACACCCGATTCTTGCAAGGAATATTGATGAGGCGAAAAGTGTACCGCTTTTAAGGGGTCATTTAAGCCCTAAATCGTATTTATTTGATCAAATATCGCCCTAAATCGTTCCTTTTGTCATTTTAGGTACTTTTGAGGAGAAATCTGGAAAAGGAGGCATTTTGGACGTTTTTGGAGCATAAAAGTGAAGAAAACGACAAAGTCTCAAAAATCGGCTAAAAGTTACTCTTGACGGCGTCACAATTAACTCTGGACGGCGTCATGCTTTGGCAAGAAAAAGTGGACGTGAAATTTACTCATGATAGGCCAGTGAAAATAGCATGTGAATTCTGACGGCGTCACGCTTTAACTTGATCAAGGGCATCACGGCTTAAATCATAAGGGGACGGCGTCACGTTCACGAGCTGACGGCGTCAAGCCTTGATAAGCCAGAATGGATTTTTGAAGAGCTAAAGAGGGACGGCGTCAAGAAGGTCATCCGGGAACCCTAGAAGCGGCGAGGTGACGGCGTCACAATCCATAAGGTGACGCCGTCAGATCCAAAAGTCTATATATAGTTTTCTAATTTTTTGTCATAAAAGAGAGCTTAGTGTGTGGAATTTTGGGTGAAAACCCTAGGACGATTTTAGCTACTTTTTCAAGGCTTTTTGCCTTGAGATCTTCCATGTTACATTGAAAGATAAGTTATCAATTAATCATTCAATATGTCTATGTGTTGTTTGATTCTATCTTATTCTTGTCTTTTGTTTAACATGTTAGGCTAATTTTATCTTGTGTTTGCTTAGATCTAATGAAACCTAGCTATTGATTATTGGTTATTAGTGTGTTGTTAGTTGTATTGGATGATTGTTTATCTATGTTAGGCTTAAGAAAACTGGCTAACTTCCTATTCGGTAACTTGCTTGAACGTCTTAAGAAACATGAACCAAACGCGTACTAAAGGTTTTTATGGTTGTATTTAATGCACAAGCGAATTCTAGTGATCCCATGTTAGGAGCTTCCTAGCCGGCTCGACATAGGAGTGAAGTAGGAGCTTGTAGAGTTGGGGAAGTAAGTACGCCACCCCACGAATGGTATTAAGGAATACACCCGTCATCCACGCGACTAATACACACTAATTAACCGGTAAAAGATAGCTAGGGAGTAAGGAAATCTAAGTAAACACATTTTCTTACACATAAGTTTCTCACCACATTTTATTTTCAGTTATTTATTTTATTTGCACTTGTAGTTATTTTGGGTTAGTTGACTAGCAACTAATTCCGCCCACTCTTTCAAAACCGAGATTTTACTTGCTTTCATAAAAATATAAAAACATAAAAAGAATCTTCCTCAACCCTTAGACCTAATTAGAGTAGCTTTTCATACCTAACGAACACTATTCCCTGTGGAGAACGATCAATCCCCCGTACTTACCACTACACTATACTACATCGGTCAGGTACACTGCCTGGTGGGGTTGTAAGCCTCTTGAGATCCCTCGAGAGGTAAAACCTGTTGTAAGGTTGCAAAACCCACGCATCAAGTTTTTGGCGCCGCTGCCGGGGAATAGTTATTGTTTAGGTTGAATTGTTATTTCTATTAGGTCTACTCACTAGATTCCTTTCTAGTGAGATTTTTATTTTATTTTTCTAGGTTTTCTTTAGTCTATCTTTTTCTTTGTGTGTTTGTTCGTAATTTCCATTGACTCTTCCGTTCACCATTATGGAGTACGCGAATCCCCCATACCACCAACCACAAAGGCCATTCTACCCTATTGACATCTCGAATTTCAAACAATATCGAGATGAACCCATATATGATGCATGGACTCGTTTTAGAAATTTACTCCGAAAATTCCCTCATCATAGTTTCGCTTTAGCATCCCTAACCCGAACCTTTTACTATCGTGTTGGCCAATATGACCAAATGCGCATTGAGGATTTTGCCAATGGGGACTTTAGGGAATTAAGTGCTGAAGAAGCATGGGATGCCATAGAAGATTGTGCCCAGTATTATTATAGGGTAGACAACCCAACAAACGTTAGTACAAGTCAATTGAATATAAATTTCCTGGATCATGAAACAAGTTTGTTTGGGGATGAATACATTAGTGTTGAGATACCTAAGTGGTTGTCATGTAATGCCATAGTACAAAACGAAACCATAGGTGACCTTGATGTGATGGAGGATTTAGCCGAACATGATCACATTAATCAAAAAGACCTAGGTTTTATGATTGATGACGTTGAATCTCAAGAAACACATGATGAATCTTTTAGGCAATTTGAATATAGCAGTCAGAATATTGAGGATGATCCTTATGATTCGGACATAGAAGTTAAGATGCCTAGAGAAGCACTTGAGATACTTGGGAAAATGTTAGGGTTAGATCCTACTAAAACACATGATGAGGATATAGGTGATCTTGACATAAGGAATGATGAGGTAAGTAACATAAGCCCACAAAGTACCCCACAAGTCCTACCATCATTCGAGGCATACACACCGCCCGTGACTTACCCAGAAGAAGTAGAAGAGACTATAGGAACCCCAATTGAAGTAGAACCTTTGGAAGAAACAAAACTAGAAGAAGTAGGTTTGAATACTTGTATTCATAACCTTTCTTTTAGTTCTATGGAAGTTCCTAGTTTTGATGAACCGGAGCCTAAACCAAAACCGTTACCTAATCTTCCATCCTTAGATGTGAACTTAGGAATTGAATTAGGTCCCGATCCACCCATCAAACCATGTAGTCCGGGTAATGTTAAGATTAAGGTAGTAGACTCTAGGCCTTGTAGTGAGGAAGACAATATAGGAGTGAAAAATGACCTTACATGTCTACATCACCCATTCATGATTGATCACAAGAAACATTATGGGTTTAAACCGGGTCTATTGGGTCAAGATGGATTCCCAATTAGGAGTCTCTCGAAGTTGTTAGAAAATGATCCCTTTTTAGGAGAAAACTTTAATTCACCCATTGACCAAAGTGAACTAGGTAAGGTTATGATGAAAGGAGCACACCCCTTTGAGCATATAATTCATCCACCACTCTTTCCTCACGTGGCATACTCCTACCGAGCTGGTGTGTATCGCTACTATCACCCGCACTTAATCCTAAGTGTAGGGAAAACCTCTCCTTTATCCATTAAATAAGGGTAGAGTCAGGCTCATGACTCGAACAAAAACAAGCGCTTCTTGGGAGGCAACCCAAGCTTTATTTGTTTTATTTGCTTTGTGTGTTTATTTATTTGTTTGTTTGATTTTATTTGCTTCCGTATGTATGTTTAATTTTTATTATTATTGATTCATGTTCAAAACTAAAATTGTGAAAATGCTTTATTTTGTTTTTAACTTCGTCTTAACTACATATAAAGGTATTTTGCAAAAGATAAGTGTAAGGGAAAGTCAAATCGGTTTATTAGAACAAATGAACATGAATCATAATAATATTAAATTAACATACATATTAGTATTTGTTTGAGTCAAATGCTTGTATCGAGTCATAATGATATTTTGCAGGATTTCCAGGAAATGAGGTATAGGTTTTTCCAGAAATTTTCCGGAAACTTAAAATGAAAATTTTTGTCAGGTCATTTCTGACGGCGTCAGGGTTCATAACCTGACGGCGTCAGATTTAATTTTCAGAAATTTTTGAAAGTTTTGTTTTTAGAAAAGTTTTTATTAAAATCTCCAACTTATAATCTCCAGGAATCTGCAAAGTTATCATTCCACAAGCATTATATCCTTATATATAGATTTTTCACGCCGATGTTATGCAGGTTTTCGTGTTTGTTTTCTCAGGTTTAACAGGTTATTTTGGACAAGGAGATGTTTTTGGATCAAGCTTGTGGCGATGCATTAGTCATGGAGCTTCAACATTCTCTTTGGGGGAAGATCTAACCGTGTAATTTCACTATCCACCAAGCGAATCAGGGGAGTATTTGATTTCATTCTTTTACTTTTTTCTTTTACATCTTGTTATTTGAACATTGGGGACAATGTTCATCTTAAGTGTAAGGGGGGGTAAAAGTACGATTTTAGAGAATGCTATTGCGCTTGATTTTTGTTTGTTTAATAATAGATGTGTAATAAAACTGAGATAAATACTTGTTAAGGTAATTTTAGTGCCAAATTTAAAATTTTTTACAACATATAGGAGTGAAACTTTGATCTTAATGAGCGTCTCACGGATAGGAGTTATATGACTAGCACAAAAACCGTACCACAAAAAAAATTTCCACCCCCAAATATGTGAGGTTCACCCCTAGAATTGGTAGGAAAAGCATTTATGCTATGATGTGTGTACCGGTAGCACTTAGATTCTAGAACTTGCGTTAGGACCATTCCAAGGCCACAAGTGAGACTACATTCGTGTAGTTAGATTTACTACATGATAAGAGGCATTAGGATTAACCCATTGTTTTACACCTGTGTTTTTGTTATAATTACATTGGCTACATTGGTCAAGTAATTCTCCCACACCCTTTGCGTTGTACTCATTTTTAGTACACGATACCCCTAGTACACCCCTCAGAGCCTATCTTTTCGTTTCGACCTTTAAGCATTTTACTTAAAGGAAGAATTTGTTACACCCCACTAAAATGTACACCCAAATCGCCTTAGCCTACCTTGTATGCACTCATTTTTAGTGCATTATTGTGACAACATTTGTTTAAACCCAAGTTAATTATCTAGTTGATTACATGGTTGCTAAGTCGAGTCATATCCTTGTACATATTGTTTTGGGACGATTGGGACTCATGGGTAAAGTACTAGTGTAATGGAGTAATGGGGAAGAACATCATTTATTACCCCCATATGTGCTAAATGTTTTAAAAGTACTCCAAGTTTTTCAATTATCTTAATTCGAGTCATTAGATTAGTATTTGTAAAGTTATGTAAAAATTCAAGTGTAAGGGGGATGCAACGCCCCTATGATGTATTATTTTGGATGGTAGGGCAAGAGTGTATGCAAAAAAAAAAAAAAAAAAAAAAAAAAAAAAAAAAAAAAAAAAAAAAAAAAAAAAAATTTAGAAAAACACAAAAAAATGAGAAAATGAAAAATAGAAAAAACATACGGACTACCATCCCGTTTCATTTTATGTTTATTTTTATGTTTTTGTTATTTTGTTATTTTGTTTCTAGCTTAAGATCGAGTCTAGTCTTGGCTTAGCAACATTGTATAGTACATGTAATTGATCAAGATCTTTAACTAGCCACCAGTAAAATATCCCGTATCCAACAAAACCGTGTTTTCCTTTTCCCTACACCTAACGTTATAACCCATTTAAAAGCCCTCTTTGATAGTTTATCTTAGGTGCTTACGCCTAGTGGAGGAGGTTTTCGATCCTTTCCCAAGCCTATGGTAATCTATTTGCTATGACAGGTAGTGAGAGATATTATCCGTTTTCATTTATGAGATTTATTTTGATGACACTTGAGAGATGTGAGTATCTAAACACTACTTGTGAGGTGCTAGTTTATAATCTCCGTGCTTATTATGATTAAAGTGGAACGATTATTTGTTGTAATTACTTTTATGTTAGCATTAAATGACCCCTAACTTGTATTTTGATTAGAATAAAAGCGCATTTGCTTGAGGACAAGCAAATCTCAAGTGTAAGGGTATTTGATGAGGCGAAAAGTGTACCGCTTTTAAGGGGTCATTTAAGCCCTAAATCGTATTTATTTGATCAAATATCGCCCTAAATCGTTCCTTTTGTCATTTTAGGTACTTTTGAGGAGAAATCTGGAAAAGGAGGCATTTTGGACGTTTTTGGAGCATAAAAGTGAAGAAAACGACAAAGTCTCAAAAATCGGCTAAAAGTTACTCTTGACGGCGTCACAATTAACTCTGGACGGCGTCATGCTTTGGCAAGAAAAAGTGGACGTGAAATTTACTCATGATAGGCCAGTGAAAATAGCATGTGAATTCTGACGGCGTCACGCTTTAACTTGATCAAGGGCGTCACGGCTTAAATCATAAGGGGACGGCGTCACGTTCACGAGCTGACGGCGTCAAGCCTTGATAAGCCAGAATGGATTTTTGAAGAGCTAAAGAGGGACGGCGTCAAGAAGGTCATCCGGGAACCCTAGAAGCGGCGAGGTGACGGCGTCACAATCCATAAGGTGACGCCGTCAGATCCAAAAGTCTATATATAGTTTTCTAATTTTTTGTCATAAAAGAGAGCTTAGTGTGTGGAATTTTGGGTGAAAACCCTAGGACGATTTTAGCTACTTTTTTAAGGCTTTTTGCCTTGAGATCTTCCATGTTACATTGAAAGATAAGTTATCAATTAATCATTCAATATGTCTATGTGTTGTTTGATTCTATCTTATTCTTGTCTTTTGTTTAACATGTTAGGCTAATTTTATCTTGTGTTTGCTTAGATCTAATGAAACCTAGCTATTGATTATTGGTTATTAGTGTGTTGTTAGTTGTATTGGATGATTGTTTATCTATGTTAGGCTTAAGAAAACTGGCTAACTTCCTATTCGGTAACTTGCTTGAACGTCTTAAGAAACATGAACCAAACGCGTACTAAAGGTTTTTATGGTTGTATTTAATGCACAAGCGAATTCTAGTGATCCCATGTTAGGAGCTTCCTAGCCGGCTCGACATAGGAGTGAAGTAGGAGCTTGTAGAGTTGGGGAAGTAAGTACGCCACCCCACGAATGGTATTAAGGAATACACCCGTCATCCACGCGACTAATACACACTAATTAACCGGTAAAAGATAGCTAGGGAGTAAGGAAATCTAAGTAAACACATTTCTCTACACATAAGTTTCTCACCACATTTTATTTTCAGTTATTTATTTTATTTGCACTTGTAGTTATTTTGGGTTAGTTGACTAGCAACTAATTCCGCCCACTCTTTCAAAACCGAGATTTTACTTGCTTTCATAAAAATATAAAAACATAAAAAGAATCTTCCTCAACCCTTAGACCTAATTAGAGTAGCTTTTCATACCTAACGAACACTATTCCCTGTGGAGAACGATCAATCCCCCGTACTTACCACTACACTATACTACATCGGTCAGGTACACTGCCTGGTGGGGTTGTAAGCCTCTTGAGATCCCTCGAGAGGTAAAACCTGTTGTAAGGTTGCAAAACCCACGCATCAAATATGATTTTACAATTTTTACAACTTCGTCGTATTTTATTTCACCTCGTCACGAGTTATTTCTAGTTAACTCGGTACCCGATAACACTCAAGGTATACACTAAACTAGCCAAATTCTAATTAAATGGAGACAAGTATCTTAATTAGCCATCATATCTCTTCCAAATACCCCATGTGTGCTGCCCCCTAAACCCCCCCCCCCCCCACCATTTAGGCTTAATACATCCAAGACTCATTAATGAATTTACATACATTTTATTTCCAAAACCCACTAACTTAAACACATACTATAAACAATTAGCTAACCAAAAAGATCAAACCCTCCGATCCCATTCACCCCAATCGGCCACAAGGAAGAACACCACCAAAATCCATCACTTTTTCAAGATCAAGTCATAATCACACTCCATTTACCTTCCTAGTTATGGATTTGTGATCAAAACCTCAAGTTTATTACTCATTTCTTACCAAAACTCATCAAATCATCAAGTAAGTTTCAAGAACATGTTTTGATCATCTATTACTTTCATTTTATTCATATATTCATGTATTTTCAAGTTATATTAGTTATTCATGCAAGTATTTATGTTTTACATACCACTTTTGAACATAAACTCTCTAAATCACTAGATCTATAAGTTTCACTAATGATTTCATGAAACCCAACAAGGTTGGTGATGTTTAGGACCCCATGACACCCTAAGAAGGTGTATGGTAGGATTTTCGAACTTGTGGAGTTGATTTGAGGTAGTATGAACAAGTTTAGAACCAAGGAAATGAGTTTTTAACGATCTAAAATAGCTACTGTCCTTAAACGCCAAGTCTGGAAATTTCAGTAACTTTTGAACTATTTTGGCCTTCAAATTTAGAAAGTTCTTTCAAAAACGAAACCGTGGCCGCAAGAATCACTAAAAACCGACTTATAACGAAGATGATATGACTTTTCAAAGTTAGACGACGAAAACTAATTTTCTGAAAATTTAGTTGCTGATCGCCGAGATTCAAAGGACCAAACGAGGCATTAGACGTGATCTAGATGACCCAACCCATTGAGATTATGTTAGTTCATGTTTATACAAAGCCGTGGATGTAAAGAACGTAGAAAACGAGCTTGTAACGGCCGAGTTATTCACGTTTAAAGCCGAAGAACTCTAGTTTATTTTGACAGCCCAAATAGAAAGTATTTTCTAAGTATAAAAATTAGTATTTTTACAAGTCTTAACATTGATAGCCGGTTTTCTATCTAATCAAAACACGTATGATCAAAAGTCAAATAACATGACATTTAGATAATGTTACAAGGTTTTCAAGAACGTCGAGTTTATTCACTAACACTTAACGTTCACTATTTCGCGACTAGTTTCGCGAGACCGTTTTGGACATATTTTCACAAGTTAAGGAAAATATTAATTTGCGACAAAAACATTATATTTGCCGATAGAACACCAAATGAGGATCGTGGAGTACCGTTTCAACATAATTACTCGAAAAGTAGTTTATAACTTAACGAGACGTCAAAAGTGTATTTTTCGTCGATAAACGTTATTTTCAAAACCAATAAGTGGTATCGTTAACATACGTATTTGCATGTGTTGCGTTGATTCATTGCTTACATTAGATCATATCATCATAATAGGTCGCGGTTAGAGACCGAGCCTCATTTTATCATTGTCATTGTTGCTATCATAGCAGGTGAGTTTTCATAGCCCCGTTTTAAATTGTTTATTGGTTTTAAACTCTCGGGGGAGAATACATTGCACCATTTTTATATGCGGACCAAAGTATCCAAACTCATTTACATTGCTTAAGTTACATCATTGCCCAGATTAAAGTCTCCTTTTATTATCATGAACCGTTAATTGTGAGCAAGCAAGAGTGAGTGGATAGATCTATTGAGGGTGACTCCTCCGTTCGATTTGGTAGCACCAACTGGTCAAACGAACGCATTTCATGTCTGACATATTTGAGTGATTGGCAAACACTCGGTTGGGGCATTTCATTCAGTCTAGCTTCGAGGTCATGAGCTTAGAGCAATTGTATCATTTTTTTTATGTGGCATGGTTTTGTCATACATTTTATACTTGTGGTTACCGTACAATCATTCATTTACATAAACCTATGATCTCACCAACATTTTTGTTGACCATTTTTAGCAATGTATTTTCAGGTAATTAAGGTATCGCATGTTGGCTTGCATATGGATGATGAAGCGAAAAGTGTACCGCTTTTAGGGGGTCATTTAAGCCCTAAATCGTATTTATTTGATCAAATATTGCCCTAAATCGTTCCTTTTGTCATTTTAGGTACTTTTGAGGAGAAATCTGGAAAAGGAGGCATTTTGGATGTTTTTGGAGCATAAAAGTGAAGAAAACGACAAAGTCTCAAAAATCGGCTAAAAGTTACCTTTGACGGCGTCAGATTTTACTCTGGACGGCGTCATGGCTTGGCAAGAAAAGGTGGATGTGAAATTTACTCATGATAAGCCAGTGAAAATTGCATGTAAATTCTGACGGCGTCACGCTTTAACCTGATCAAGGGCGTCACGGCTTAATTCAAAGAGGGACGGCGTCACGTTCAAGGTCTGACGGCGTCAAGCCTTGATAAGCCAGAACGGATTTTGGAGAGCTAAAGAGGGACGACGTCAAGAAGGCCATCCGGGAACCCTAGAAGCGGCGAGGTGACGGCGTCACACTCCATAAGGTGACGCCGTCAGATGTAAAAATCTATATATAGTTTTGCAATTCTTTGTCATTAGAGAGAGCTGAGTGTGGAATTTTTGGGAGAAAACCCTAAGACGATTTTAGCATCTTTTTCAAGGCTTTTTGCCTTGAGATCTTCCATGTTACATTGAAAGATAAGTTATCAATTAATCATTCAATATGTCTATGTGTTGTTTGATTCTATCTTGTTCTTGTCTTTTGTTTAACATGTTAGGCTAGATTTATCTTGTGTTTGCTTAGATCTAATGAAACCTAGCTATTGATTATTGGTTATTAGTGTGTTATTAGTTGTATTGGATGATTGTTTATCTATGTTAGGCTTAAGAAAACTGGCTAACTTCCTATTCGGTAACTTGCTTGAACGTCTTAAGAAACATGAACCAAATGCGTACTAAAGGTTTTTATGGTTGTATTTAATGCACAAGCGAATTCTAGTGATCCCATGTTAGGAGCTTCCTAGCCGGCTCGACATAGGAGTGAAGTAGGAGCTTGTAGAGTTGGGGAAGTACGTACGCCACCCCACGAATGGTATTAAGGAATACACCCGTCATCCACGCAACTAATACACACTAATCAACCGGTAAAGATAGTTAGGGAGTAAGGAAATCTAAGTAAACACATTTCTCTACACATAAGTTTTCAGCAACTTTTTATTTTCAGTTATTTATTTTATTTGCATTTGTAGTTATTTGGGTTAGTTGACTAGCAACTAATTCCGCCCACTCCTTCAAACCCGAGATTTTACTTGCTTTCATAAAATTATAAAAACACAAAAAGAATCTTCCTCAACCCTTAGACCTATTAGAGTAGTCTTTCATACCTAACGAACACTATTCCCTGTGGAGAACGATCAATCCCCCGTACTTACCACTACACTATACTACATCGGTCAGGTACACTGCCTGGTGGGGTTGTAAGCCTCTTGAGATCCCTCGAGAGGTAAAACCTGTTGTAAGGTTGCAAAACCACGCATCAAGTTTTTGGCGCCGCTGCCGGGGAATAGTTATTGTTTAGGTTGAATTTTTACTTTATAGGTCTACTCACTAGATTCCCTTCTAGTGAGATTTTTATTTTCTTTTTCTAGGTCTTCTTTAGTCTATCTATTTTCTTCGTGTCTTTGTTCGTAACCATACCATCCGACATCATGGAAGATGGTAATATCCTTAATCCCAACAACCCACCACCACAACAACCACCACCTCCTAGAGCCCGCACTTTAGGAGGATATTCCCTAATTTTGGATGATGACCCCCCTAATCTTAGAATCACTAGGAGCCGAAGCTCGATAAAGACTCTTGCCACACCCTATGCTGAACCCGAAAGGGAAATGCATAAATTAAGGCGACTCCGCCAAGTGGCTGAACCATCCACGATCAATTTTGATGATGCCCTCTCCGAGGAAGAATCCAATCATCATTCTACACCTCCTAGCCCTCAACCCAATCACGAAATGGAAGTTCCCGAAATCCCAATCCCTAAATGTCTCAAGGACTACTCTTCTCCCACCCCTCGTGGTTTTTCCAATGCTATCGTTTTTCCAAATGAGCGCACGGATGGGGTCTTGCGTGCAACCGATATCTGGCTTGTCCAAAGTGTATGCAAATTCCACGGATTGAAAACTGAATATCCGATCCAACACATCAAGGACTTCCTGAAAATAGTGGATACCCTCCATACGGATGGGGCTACTAGAGATACCTCCCGGCTTCGATTCTTTCCCTTCACCCTTTATGAAAAAGCCGGAAACTGGTATAACCAACTTCCCTCCGAATCCATCTTCACATGGGAACAGCTTATCTCAAAATTCTATGAGAAATTCTTTCCCATAGGAAGAACTTCAACGTTGAGAGACGAAATCCTCCGCTTCCATGTTGGACCAGCAGAACCTATTCACAAATCTTGGGTTAGATTCAAGGATCTGATTAGACAAGTCCCTCATCATGGCATTGAACTCTGGCTTCTTGTCCAAATCTTTTATGACAGTGTCTCCAAAAACGACCAATTGGGCATTAATAATTCATCAAAAGGAAAAATAGCCAAACTAAGCGTTGAGGAAGGATGGAATAGAATTGAGGAATACGCGAATGATCAAGACGATACCTGGGATGAACCCGATTCGATCATGAGCGTTTCCAAGATCATGAAAAAGCCTCCTTTTGCTAGCCGGGTGAGTAGATTGAATGATCAGGTATCTTATCTAGACAAGTCGCAACCAACTAAGCGGTTATCAAACCCATACTTGATCTGTGATCAATGTGGTGGCCCGCATGAAGTGGAGGAATGCGAGGATGATACCACCACCGAACAAGCATGCTTGTCAAGCCACGATATCTTCGATGATCCTTCGCTCTTAACTTTCTACCAAAACAATGATTTCACCCCTTGGGGAAATCTTGTGAGAGAAGAGGGAGGAGGAGAATATCCTGACTATAAGGTCAGGAGCACCTTTGAGGATGATCTCGGGCATTTCACGTTTGAAAAGAATCTGCAACTAAATGGTCTCGACAACCTTATCATTAGCCAACAAAACGACGTGAGGGCCAATTTCGCAGAGCTCAACGCCACTCTCGACAGCCTTGGCGAACCTTAAAGAGATCCCTTACTCGCCATCACCACTCGTGCTGGAACAACTACTAAGGATCCACCCTACCCAGCTCAACCATCTAACGTCATGGAGCCCAACACCCCTCATGAGGAGGAAGATAATGTGAACGATGAGAATCCCGAACAAACCCCTCCGGTAACTCCCTCTCCACCTACTCCAACCAAACAGCCCATTAAAGTCCTATACCCGTCCCGTCTCAAGAATCAAAAGGTCGAAAACGATAATAAAAGATTCTTGTCATATTTGAGGAATTCGGTCGTCACAATACCCCTTCTTGATGCATGTTACCATATGCCCAAATATAGTACATACTTCAAGAAGTTGCTAACCAACAGAAAAGGGCTCGAGGGTCTTGTAACCTTAGGAGAGGAATGTTCTGTGGTGACTCAACGAGGGCTACCAAAGAAGGTGGACGATCCAGGTAGTTTCACCTTGCCCTGTTCGATTGGATCTCTTTCAGTCAAAAATGCTTTAGCCGACCTAGGAGCAAGCATCAATCTTATGCCGCATTCCATGTTCCTCAAGCTAGGGTATTCTGGGTTGAAACCAACCCGTATGAGCATCCAACTTGCCGATAGATCAGTCAAATACCCCTTAGGAATATGCGAGAATGTGCTGGTTAAGGTAGGGAAGTTCAAATTTCCAGTTGACTTCGTCATCCTAGAAATGGAAGAAGACGATCTTGTGCCCATCATTCTAGGAAGACCATTCCTTGCAACTGCTCGTGCTGTTATTGATGTTCATGACGGCAAACTAACCTTACGAGTGGGGGCCGATAGCTTAACCTTCGACATCAAAGACACAATGAATCTTTCTCTCGAGGCAGATAATCAGTTATATTTCATCGGAGAAATCAATGAACTATCCGACGAGATTGACAATTGTGTAGATGAACAGGTGGAAGCTGGTTGGTTGCGAGATGAAGCTTTCTTACCCATCTTAGAGGAGGAGAAGACTATGGATGTGAATGCAGTCTCCTTCTATCCCAGACAAGAAATCGAACAGCTTGAGCTTCGTAAACCCGAGAACAAACTTAAACCTTCCATCATCGAGCCACCCACGTTAGAACTCAAGGAACTCCCGAACAACCTTGAATATGCCTTCCTTCAAGGAAAAGATCAACTTCCGGTATTCGTAAGCTCTTCTTTGAAAAGTGAACAAAAGGATAAACTCTTAGGAGTTTTAAAAAAATATAAAGGAGTTATAGCATGGAGTGTAGCCGATATCAAGGGGATTGACTCTACCTTTTGCACGCATAAAATCCTCATGGAGGAGGATTATAAACCCACCGTGCAACCTCAAAGGCGAGTAAATCCCAACATAAAGGAAGTCGTAAAGAAGGAAGTCATTAAGCTCCTAGATGCAGGGCTAATTTACCCGATTTCGGACAGTCCATGGGTAAGTCCTGTACAGGTTGTACCAAAAAAGGGAGGAATGACGGTGGTGAAGAACGATAAGGATGAGTTAGTGCCTCAACGAACGGTGACTGGATGGCGTGTATGCATTGATTATAGGAAGTTAAATGATGCAACCCGAAAGGATCATTTCCCTCTTCCATTTATCGACCAAATGTTGGAAAGGCTAGCAGGGCATGAGTACTACTGCTTCCTAGATGGGTTCTCAGGGTATTTCCAAATCCCTATCGCTCCTGAGGACCAAGAAAAGACTACGTTTACATGCCCTTATGGCACCTTCGCCTACAAGCGAATGCCCTTTGGACTATGTAACGCCCCCGCCACTTTCCAGCGCTGCATGACGGCAATCTTCCATGAGTTAATGGAAGACAGCATGGAGGTCTTCATGGATGATTTTTCAGTCTTTGGAAACTCTTTTGATCGCTGTCTTGCTAACCTTGAGAAAATGCTCAAACGTTGTGAGGAGACCAACTTGGTTCTAAACTGGGAAAAATGCCACTTTATGGTAAAAGAGGGGATTGTGCTAGGGCACAAAATTTCAGGAAGTGGAATTGAAGTAGATCGGGCAAAAATTGAAGCTATATCCAAACTTCCCTATCCGACGACTGTCAAAGCAATCCGTAGCTTTTTAGGTCATGCTGGCTTCTATAGGAGATTCATTAAAGATTTCTCAAAGGTAGCTAAACCAATGACTCAGTTGCTCATGAAGGATGCCCCGTTCAACTTCTCTCAAGAGTGCAAGGACGCATTCGATCTATTGAAGCAGGAACTTACCCAAGCTCCAATTATGGTTACCCCTAACTGGGAGTTACCCTTTGAAATCATGTGCGATGCTAGTGATTATGCTGTTGGAGCAGTATTAGGCCAAAGGCTTAACAAACACTTTCAGCCAATATACTACGCTAGCAAAACCATGAATCCTGCTCAAGAGAACTACACTACCACTGAAAAGGAATTACTAGCCGTGGTATTCGCTTTTGATAAATTTCGCCAGTATCTGGTCCTTTCTAAAACGGTTGTTTTTACGGATCATTCAGCCATTCGATATCTTTTTGCTAAACAGGATGCTAAACCACGGTTACTTCGTTGGATCCTACTATTGCAAGAGTTCGATGTTGAAATTCGTGATAAGAAAGGAGCAGAGAATCTTGCGGCTGATCATCTCTCTCGTCTCGAAAACCCCAGCCTCGCTGAATCTGACAAGAGTGAGATCCGGGAAACATTTCCTGAAGAGCAGCTCATGTCAATAAATGATTCTGAACCTTGGTATGCGGATTATGCTAACTACCTGGCGAGTAGAGTCATTCCTGAGCATATGAGCAGGCATGAAAAAAAGAGGTTCTTTAATCAATTAAAGTACTACTTTTGGGATGAACCCTTCTTATTCCGAAGATGTCCGGATCAGGTAATCAGGCGTTGTGTTTCGGAAAGAGAGGCTGTCAGAATTATGAAAGAGTGTCATGCCGGTCCATCGGGAGGACATCACGGAATGAACACTACTGCACGAAAGGTCTTCGACGCAGGATTCTATTGGCCTACAATATTTCGTGATGTGAAGGGAATGATACAAACCTGTGACGCATGTCAAAGAGCTGGGAATATCTCTAGGAGGGATGAAGCCCCACAGAATTATATACAAGTTTGTGAGGTTTTCGATGTTTGGGGAATTGATTTCATGGGACCCTTCCCATCTTCAGGTGGGAATGAATACATCTTAGTGGCCATCCATTATGTTTCGAAATGGGTGGAAGCACAAGCCCTTAGGACTAACGATGCTAGGGTAGTAATTCATTTCTTAAAAAAATTGTTCGCTAGGTTCGGAATTCCGAAGGCTCTTATTAGTGACAGGGGAACCCATTTTTGCAATTCGCAAATGGAGAAAGTTATGAAAAGATATGGAGTCTCTCACCGATTCTCCACCGCTTACCATCCTCAAACCAACGGTCAAGTCAAAAACACTAATAGAGCCATAAAGAGAATATTGGAGAAAACGGTTAATCAAAATCGAAAAGATTGGTCTTTTAAGCTCGATGAAGCTTTGTGGGCATTTCGCACCGCTTATAAGACGCCAATCGGGACAACCCCGTTCCGTATGGTATATGGCAAGGCATGCCACCTTTTAGTAGAACTGGAACACAAGGCATATTGGGCACTTAAGGCTTGTAATTTGGATTATACGGTCGCGGGAACAAATAGATTCTTACAGCTCCAAGAGCTCGATGAATTGAGATTAGAGGCTTATGAATCTTCCATTACATACAAAGAAAGGGCAAAAAGATGGCATGACCAACGGATTAAGAGACCAAAGGAGTTTTCAGAAGGAGACAAGGTCTTATTATATAATTCTCGATTAAGACTATTTCCTGGAAAACTTAAATCTAGATGGTATGGACCCTTTACCGTAAGGAGCTCCTCTAAAACCGGAGCCGTTGTGTTGATTGACGACGAAGATAGAGAATTCACTGTAAATATACAACGAGTCAAGCATTATCAAGAGAATGGTAATGAGATGATCAATGAGGATGATATAACTTTTGATGAAGAAGTCACGTAATGTACGTGACTTTGAGTCTAGCTACAAGACTCGTTAATAAAGAAAAGCGCTTCTTGGGAGGCAACCCAAGCTTTATTTTATTTATTTGCTTTGCGTGTTTATTTGTTTGTTTGCT
This sequence comes from Artemisia tridentata subsp. tridentata, assembly GCA_021014915.2. Taxonomy (NCBI): domain Eukaryota; kingdom Viridiplantae; phylum Streptophyta; class Magnoliopsida; order Asterales; family Asteraceae; genus Artemisia; species Artemisia tridentata. The sequence goes on along the minus strand of CP139508.1, from coordinate 419,532,331 downwards.
TGTTTTTATTTGTTTCCGTATGTGTGTTTAATTTTTATTCTTATTGATTCATGTTCAAAAGTAATTTGTGAAAATGCTTTATTTTGTTTTTAACTTCGTCTTAACTACATATAAAGGTATTTTGCAAAAGATAAGTGTAAGGGAAATCTAAATTGGTTTATTAGAACACATATGAACATGAATCGTAATAATATTAAATTAACATACATATTAGTATTTGTTTGAGTCAAATGCTTGTATCGAGTCATAATGATGTTTTGCAGGATTTCCAGGAAGTAAAGTAAAGGTTTTTCCAGAAATTTTCCGGAAACTTAAAATGAAAATTTTTGTCAGGTCATTTCTGACGGCGTCAGGGTTTATAACCTGACGGCGTCAGATTTAATTTTCAGAAATTTTTGAAAGTTTTTTTTTCATAAAAAGTTTTTATTAAAATCTCCAACTTATAATCTCCAGGAATCTGCAAAGTTATCATTCCACAAGCATTATATCCTTATATATAGATTTTATCCCGCCGATGTTATGCAGGTTTTCGTGTTTGTTTTCTCAGGTTTAACAGGTTATTTCGTACAAGGAAATGTTTTGAATCAAGCTTATGGCGATGCATTAGTCATGGAGCTTCAACATTACTTTGGAAGAAGATTTAACCGTGTTACTTCATTATCCACCGAGCGAATCAGGGGAGTATTTGATTTCATTCTTTTACTTTATGCTTTTACATCTTGTTATTTGAACATTGGGGACAATGTTCATCTTAAGTGTAAGGGGAGGGTAAAAGCACGATTAAGAGAATGCTATTACGCTTGATTTTTGTTTGTTTAATAGTAGATGTGTAATAAAACTGAGAGAAATACTTGTTAAGGTAATTTTAGTGCCAAATTTAAAATTTTTTACAACATATAGGAGTGAAACTTTGATCTTAATGAGCGTCTCACGGATAGGATTTATATGACTAGCACAAAAACCGTACCACTAAAAAATTTTCCACCCCCAAATATGTGAGGTTCGCCCCTAGAATTGGTAGGAAAAGCATTTATGCTATGATGTGTGTACCGGTAGCACTTAGATTCTAGAACTTGCGTTAGGACCATTCCGAGGCCACAAGTGAGACTACATTCGTGTAGTTAGATTTACTACATGATAAGAGGCATTAGGATTAACCCATTGTTTTACACCTGTGTTTTTGTTATAATTACATTGGCAACATTGGTCAAGTAATTCTCCCACACCCTTTGCGTTGTACTCATTTTTAGTACACGATACCCCTAGTACACCCCTCAGAGCCTATCTTTTCGTTTCAACCTTTAAGCATTTTACTTAAAGGAAGAATTTGTTACACCCCACTTAAATGTACACCCAAATCGCCTTAGCCTACCTTGTATGCACTCATTTTTAGTGCATTATTGTGACAACATTTGTTTAAACCCAAGTTAATTATCTAGTTGATTACATGGTTGCTAAGTCGAGTCATATCCTTGTACATATTGTTTTGGGACGATTGGGACTCATGGGTAAAGTACTAGTGTAATGGAGTAATGGGGAAGAACATCATTTATTACCCCCATATGTGCTAAATATTTTAAAAGTACTCCAAGTTTTTCAATTATCTTAATTCGAGTCATTAGAATAGTTAATTGTAAAGTTATGTAAAAGTTCAAGTGTAAGGGGAATGCAACGCCCCTATGATGTATTATTTTGGATGGTAGGGCAAGAGTGTATGAAAAAAAAAAAAAAAAAAAATGAGAAAAAGAAAAATAGAAAAAACATACGGACTACCATCCCGTTTCATTTTATGTTTTTGTTATTTTGTTATTTTGTTTCTAGCTTAAGATTGAGTCGAGTCTTGGCTTAGCAACATTGTATAGTACATGTAATTGATCAAGATCTTTAACTCGCCACCAGTAAAATATCCTTTATCCAACAAAACCGTGTTTTCCTTTTCCCTACACCTAACGTTATAACCCATTTAAAAGCCCTCTTTGATAGTTTATCTTAGGTGCTTACGCCTAGTGGAGGAGGTTTTCGATCCTTTCCCAAGCCAATGGTAATCTATTTGCTATGACAGGTAGTGAGAGATATTATCCGTTTTCATTTATGAGATTTATTTTGATGACACTTGAGAGATGTGAGTATCTAAACACTACTTGTGAGGTGCTAGTTTATAATCTCCGTGCTTATTATGATTGAAGTGGAACGATTATTTGTTGTAATTACTTTTATGTTTGCATTAAATGACCCCTAACCTGTATTTTGATTAGAATAAAAGCGCATTTGCTTGAGGACAAGCAAATCTCAAGTGTAAGGGTATTTGATGAAGCGAAAAGTGTACCGCTTTTAAGGGGTCATTTAAGCCCTAAATCGTATTTATTTGATCAAATATTGCCCTAAATCGTTCCTTTTGTCATTTTAGGTACTTTTGAGGAGAAATCTGGAAAAGGAGGCATTTTGGATGTTTTTGGAGCATAAAAGTGAAGAAAACGACAAAGTCTCAAAAATCGGCTAAAAGTTACCTTTGACGGCGTCAGATTTTACTCTGGACGGCGTCATGGCTTGGCAAGAAAAAGTGGATGTGAAATTTACTCATGATAAGCCAGTGAAAATTGCATGTAAATTCTGACGGCGTCACGCTTTAACCTGATCAAGGGCGTCACGGCTTAATTCAAAGAGGGACGGCGTCACGTTCAAGGTCTGACGGCGTCAAGCCTTGATAAGCCAGAACGGATTTTGGAGAGCTAAAGAGGGACGGCGTCAAGAAGGCCATCCGGGAACCCTAGAAGCGGCGAGGTGACGGCGTCACACTCCATAAGGTGACGCCGTCAGATGTAAAAATCTATATATAGTTTTGCAATTCTTTGTCATTAGAGAGAGCTGAGTGTGGAATTTTTGGGAGAAAACCCTAAGACGATTTTAGCATCTTTTTCAAGGCTTTTTGCCTTGAGATCTTCCATGTTACATTGAAAGATAAGTTATCAATTAATCATTCAATATGTCTATGTGTTGTTTGATTCTATCTTGTTCTTGTCTTTTGTTTAACATGTTAGGCTAGATTTATCTTGTGTTTGCTTAGATCTAATGAAACCTAGCTATTGATTATTGGTTATTAGTGTGTTATTAGTTGTATTGGATGATTGTTTATCTATGTTAGGCTTAAGAAAACTGGCTAACTTCCTATTCGGTAACTTGCTTGAACGTCTTAAGAAACATGAACCAAATGCGTACTAAAGGTTTTTATGGTTGTATTTAATGCACAAACGAATTCTAGTGATCCCATGTTAGGAGCTTCCTAGCCGGCTCGACATAGGAGTGAAGTAGGAGCTTGTAGAGTTGGGGAAGTACATACGCCACCCCACGAATGGTATTAAGGAATACACCCGTCATCCACGCAACTAATACACACTAATCAACCGGTAAAAGATAGTTAGGGAGTAAGGAAATCTAAGTAAACACATTTCTCTACACATAAGTTTTCACCAACTTTTTATTTTCAGTTATTTATTTTATTTGCATTTGTAGTTATTTGGGTTAGTTGACTAGCAACTAATTTCGCCCACTCCTTCAAACCCGAGATTTTACTTGCTTTCATAAAATTATAAAAACACAAAAAGAATCTTCCTCAACCCTTAGACCTATTAGAGTAGTCTTTCATACCTAACGAACACTATTCCCTGTGGAGAACGATCAATCCCCCGTACTTACCACTACACTATACTACATCGGTCAGGTACACTGCCTGGTGGGGTTGTAAGCCTCTTGAGATCCCTCGAGAGGTAAAACCTGTTGTAAGGTTGCAAAACCACGCATCAATGGACATCATGGAGTCGACGCGTCTCACTTTATATTTTATGCACTTATCCATCGTTAGAATTGTATGAACTTGTTTTCTGAAAACTTGTTTCACCTTTTGGGACCTAGCTTTATAACTCTGAATGTTTTTAAATAATCAAACGATGTATTTTTTAAACGACACTTTAGGTCGTTCAATATAACTACAACTTTGGTGCTATGACCAGTCGTGCCCCTGAATGACTTATTCCGCTGCAAGTCACGGAATTTGGGGGTGTGCCAGTGTAGATCAATTTACCAATAAAATTATAACCCATGTTTACTGTTTAATGTTGCATTAATACATTTAAAAGAATTTACAAAATTCAATTTTAGTATTTTTGATAATACAATCTTTAAGAAAATTAAATACCCATTGGTTAATGTTCATATAAACCATAGAATTTTCTTAAAGCTAGGATCCTAATTGACATAGTACCATTACATCAGTTGATCTGCTAGTATTGAAAGTATTCAACAACGTAATTGTCGAACAATAATTGGCAAACAATTTCCAATTCCTAGATCATTATGGGATTTATATTGGCAAACAATTTCCAATATAAGCATGTTTTATCCCCATCTTATGCCTTGAGTCCAAGCTCTCACTTACAACTCAATTTAAGTCGTCTAATTTAAAAAACTGCAAATTAACATAGTTTCATTACATCAGTTGATCTGCTAGTAATGAAAGTATGAATTTACCTTTCCATTGCAATCTATAAGTAAATCACAACTTCAAGTGTTCTTTTAATTAGATGGCATTAACTTAATTTTAAGGGTACTAGTTTTGATGTATATAATCAAAATATGTACGAAGAAGCATGCATACATCTTCGTATCACAAGTTTAATAAAACCTTTTTATTTACCAATTCATTAAGATCAAATTTACAAACGTTTTCAATTGAGGTATTGGGTTCACCAATCAAAGAATTTACCTTTAATTATCGTCCATTATATCGTACTTTTACATAAGTCTAAAGACTTAGTGTTTCGGATAATTACCAGAAAGTGGTGCATGGAATTAAATCTAATTCACCCATAAGGTGATTTTGTACATAAAATAATCATACTTGGTAGCTCCAATTTGACGCACAAAGGAGCGTAGAAACAAAGGTCAGCGTGAAGCTTATTAAAAACCCGTTCCTACTTATACCCCTCTTATAGTTTGTCACAATTGGGTGAGCCGTTCGTACTATTGGTACAAAACTTAAAAATCAATTAAACACTTGAAAATTTAACTCTTCGAAAACAATTCATTGTTTCACCATTATTTAGTCCATATTATTTTTCTATTTAAAATTACCCTTTTTCGTTTATAAACATGTCTTTACAATAAATAAATAAAAAACAAGTAATACAAATAAAAAGTAAAACAAAGAAATAAACTTACATAACATAACAATTAATTATGTAAAACCATGTAGCCACATGCAAATTTAATTCGATAAAACCTATTACTAATCAATTCTAGGTTTATATTGTATATATTCAACTAAGACTATCACTTACAAAGGTAAGTGAGCCACATGCATCGACCTATCGATTGCGTTAGTCATAATTAAATATACACCGCATAGCACGTAATTGATTACTTAATATATTGGAATCTTCCCCAATTCAACATCTACCAATAAAATTCCATGTGTAAAACTTAACCATTAATTCATATAGCTTATTTAAATAATTTAAATAATTTAAATTATATCGACAATAAATCCATGCCAAACATGCACGTTTTATGGATTATACAAAACAATTATTCACGTATTGTCTCAAGATCGCATACATAAACACATAAACATAACTTGTTAATCCTAGGGTTCCTAATCAAAGTAAATTACCAAACACAAACCCTAAAAATAATAAAGAGCAATCGGCCCTAAATTAAAAATTAGGGTTCGATTTGGATAAACCCTAAAATCGACCAAACATGTTAAAACACAATTCAAGATTCGTTTTTTATGCGTTTTGGTAATTAATTACACATTGTCCAAGGCTCGTGATGCCACTGTTGGAATTTTAATACATGACAATCATAATTAAATACAATAACATCAAAGTAATAGCGGAAGCGAGTAGGATCATATAATGCATAAATTAATTAACCGAACATAAATAGTATGTGTACCTTTTGATTCTAGCAAAAAAAGAATCAATCTTCAATTGAATCATCAAGAACCCTAATTAGGGTTTATAATTGGATTAAAGAATTACCTCTTACCGTTTTGTAATTCAATCGAAGATATTAAATATAGTGAGTTAATACCACGTTCTTTTACATACGTACTATTAGCGATTCGATATGAATGCTAGTTCTTGAATCACAAATAAAACAACGGAACACAAAGTCCTTGTTTAGGGTTTACGTATCACAAGATCAAATCAAAGTGATAAAGAAATATGTTCATGCAATTACATATCACATGCAAGTACACGTTAGCATGCATGTATATGCATGAATATAATATCTTACATTCATTCTGATTCGTCAATAACACAGGAATAAGGTGCGGTGCATTCATAGGGTTATTATAGTCAATCGGTTTAAGCTAGTCTATCCAAAAACCGAATCGCACAGTAATTTATATATATACTAAAAAGTTTCCGTTCTAGGGAAATTGTAATTAGCAAAATAAAAAAAAATTATATGTTAATTTGAAGGTCCTAACTTCAAATTTAAACTCCACACCCCCCCCAAAATTTTTATTGATTCCGCAACCCAAATTAATTTTTGGGCAGATTTTTGTTTACCAGCCAAAATTACCCAAAATTTAAAACTAATTCAACTTTTTATTTTGGTTTGGTAATTATAAATTTTATCATTGACTATGATGCTCAATAATTTGCAATGTGATTGACAATTTAAAAGTCATGAAAATTAGGCGAAAATTTTTAAAAAAAAATAAATAATTGCCCCAGAAAAACACCTTTTTATTTGGCATCAATTTAAATTTAATTAATTAACCGAATAAATAATTTGTAACCTTTGATTCTAGCCAAACAAAAATTTCAATTGAATCTAAAACCTAATTAGGGGTATAAATATTGGACTTGAAAAAAAAACTAATTTGCCCCAAAAAAATCAATTTTATTTGTATAGAGTTATAACATTTGTCTTGTAAACAATTTATAACTTGATGACCAAAATAAATTTTGCAATCACAATTATAAAAATTGGGGAAAATTTTGTTTCCGAAAATTATACAAAAATTCAAATAAATTTTTTAAAGGAATATTTTGTTTCATGGAATTACGGAGGGCAAGTAATGTAGCAATTACAAAACTCCTAATATAATAGTTGAAATCAATTAGTCTGATTGTCTAAAAAGGAAGGGAAGGTGAGGGTGATTAGGGTTATTATTTCTACTTTTCCACCAAGTGCATTTTTTCCAAAAACCGATATCACTAAGTATATATATATATATATATAATATATATATATATTATATATATTACATGTCATAATCATTGTAGACTTTAAGTGTCTGAAACGCTAGGACAAATTATATAATAAATAATGAAAAAAAATTATATGTAAATTTGAAATTCAAACTTAGGTAATTTTAAACCTCATCCTCCCCCGCCTAAATTTTATGTATTTACCTGCCAAAAATATTTTTTTTTTCCCTAAGTCCAAATAATACACTGGACTCCTTTTTTTTGTCGGACCACAGTCATAAATTCAGTTAAGGCTTTGTTCATCATAAATATGTAACTGATGTATGCTACATATTAAAATGGTGAATAATTAAATTATAACATTTAGGCAAATTATTTTGCCCGTCAAAAATAATAATATTGCCCCCAGAAAAAACAATTATAATTGTAATACAAGTTGGGACACTTTAAATTAACCATAAACAGAAATTTCTAACTAGATGCTCCAAATAAATAAGTGAATGGACAATTAATTAGAGCGCCATAAAATGTTTTCTGGAAAATAAAATTGAATCCCGAAAAAATCACTTTTATATTTTCGTATCAGTGTTATAAAATTTGTTGATTCATATTATAACTAAAATTTAAACTATGTCACAAAACAAAAAATATACAAAGGCAATAGTTAAAAATAATTTTGGGGACAATTTTGCCCAAAAATAATTTTTTTTTGCCCCTAAAAGACAAATTTTTTTTTGGCGGATTTTTTTTTTACTCCGTGTGAGGGTGTGGTTAGGGAATTAAGGTTTGGTCTAATTGTTAATATACAAAACCTCCATAAAAAATTAGGAAATACTATTTTAGGATGCTTTGGTTTGAGTTGTTAAAGGTCGATGAAGCATCCAGGTAGAAATTTCGAATAATATTTTAAAACTTTTCAAAAAGATGATTTTTTCAAAAAATTAAATACTTTAAATTATTATTTTTGATAATATTTAAAAAATATAAAAATATATAAAATATATATATAAAAAATTATATATATAATATTTGAAAAGAAAAATTTAAAAAAAATCAAATATCTATCACTACAATAAAAAAAATTTAAATTCGAAATAATTTTTTCGCGTAAAAATCCAAAAATTCCCAGATGGTTTTATTTATTGTAGAAAAACTTTGTGAAAAAATTTTCTGATTTTGTTTTTATACTTTTTTAATCACAAAACGATTTGATGCGCAAAAATTTGATCACAAAATTATTGTTAGTTAGATGCGAATGTTATTTTGATTAAAAAATTCAAAAGAACTTTGGGGGCAAAAACGAATTTTTGATGCACAAAAAAGCGATTTAATGCACAAACGTGTTTTTTCATAATTTTTTTTGGGAAAAAATATCCACTTTTAGAAAAACTTCCTTCACAACTTTTTCATGCACCAACATACCTGATCTTGTGGAATTTTTTTGGAATTTTTAGAGAAAATTTTTGAAAAAAAAAATCTTTTTACGTAATGTACGGATATTTGTCTTTTTATTTGATCTTTATCCTATATATATATATATATATATATATATATATATATATATATATATATATATCTATCTATATAAATATATATATATATATATATATATATATATATATATATATATATATAATATATATATAAAATATATATATATATATATATATATATATACTCGGACCTATATATATATAAATATATATATATAGCATTTAACCATGTCCAATAAGTCATTGCTAGCACCTCTTTAAGTTTCATAAAACGACACTCGGACCCTTCCATTTTCCTTGTTCGACCGGTCGCAACCAACCCCCAAGGGTTTGGTTTTCGTACTAATAAGTCCCTCATGTATTAATTACTTTATTTGTGATTTAATAATTAAATATAACTATTTATATATTACTCCCTCCGTCTCAATTTATTTGTCAGGAGAGAGAAAACACAAAATTTAATAAAAGTGGGGCCACTTTAATTTTCAACCACTAAAAGGGAATATTCCTCCACTAGATTCTCTAGTTTTTACTAAATAAGGAAAGTGGACAATTAATTTGAGACATCCATAAAAGGAAATATGGACAATTAAATTGAGACGGAGGGAGTAATTATTTAACATCGATTCTCATACGTAAAGTGTGCAATCTCGTAGTCTCGATTTCGATCATAACACACAACAACTAAATTATGTCCACAAAACTAACAAATGATTGCTAGAAGGGCAAATGGCACAAAAAGGTATCAAACTTAGGGTCCATTTCCAATCAAGGTACTTTTCTTTTTTTCATGCATAAAAAGGTACCCAAAATTTTTTTTTGGCGGATTTGGGTTTTTTACTAACGTTCGTTAACTCAGTTCGTTAGTAAATTACATGTTTGGTCCTCGAATTCGTTAACTCAGTTCATGCAACATCCAAAAACAATTTCGAATTACTTTTTTTACATGTTTGGTCATCGAATTCGTTAACTCAGTTCATGCAACATCCAAAAAAAAATTTCGAAAAATATTTAAAAAAAATTATCAAAAAAATATTTTATTAAAATATTTATATATTACTTTTTAAATTACTTTTTTTTCGAAACATATTTGAAAAAAATTAAAAAAAAAAATATTTCGAAAAAATTAAAAATATTTTCGAAAAAAAAAATTTCGAAAAAATATTTCCGAAAAATATTTGACAAAAAAAATTAAAAAAAAAAGTTCGAAATTTTTTTTTAAATTACTTTTTTTTTTTCAAATTTTGAAGAAAAAAGTCATAGAAAAAAAATTTCAAGAATTTTTTTTTAAAATAAAGTTTTTGAAAAAAAAAATTCGAAAAGAATTTTATTTTTATTTAAAAAAAAAATTTTAAATTTTTTTCTATGACTTTTTTTTTTTTTTTTTTCAAAATTTGAAAAAAAAAAAGTAATTTAAAAAAAAATCAAACTTATTTTTTTTTAATATTTTTTTCGAAAATTTTTTATTTAAAAAAAAATTTTGTCGAAAATTTTATTTTCAAAAATTTATATATTTTTTTTCGAAATATTTTTCGTAATTTTTTTCGAAATTATTTTCGAAAAATATTTTTAATTTTTTCGAAAATATTTTTAATATTTTCGAAATATATTTATTTAATTTTTTTTTTCAAATATTTTTCGAAAAAAAAGTAATTTAACAAGTAATATATAAATATTTTAAGAAAATATTTTTTTGATAATTTTTTTTTTAAATATTTTTCGAATTTTTTTTTTGGATGTTGCATGAACTGAGTTAACGAATTCGAGGACCAAACATGTAAAAAAAGAAATTCGAAATTGTTTTTGGATGTTGCATGAACTGAGTTAACGAATTCGATGACCAAACATGTAATTTACTAACGAACTTAGTTAACGAACGTTAGCAAAAAACCCAAATTCGTCAAAAAAAATTGTTGGGTACCTTTTTATGCAACAAAAAATGAAAAGTACCTTGATTGGAAATGGACCATAAGTTTGATACCTTTTTGTGCCGTTTGCCCATTGCTAGAAAGTTAGTATCTCGAATGTGCAGGGAACTTGGCTGGATACATGTATAGTAGTGGCAAGCTAATTTCTTACAATCATCATTCCTTTATAAGCAATGCTACATCCACAAAAAATTTACAAAATGATATCCACACAATGATTTGGCAACTAAACGTGAAGGGTGAGAAAAAAGAAAGAGAAATTATAATGCAATATGATTGTACCACTACACTTGACAAGTCGTTGTGTGAGTATAATTTTGTAAATTTTTTGTGGATGTAGCATTACTCTTCCTTTATAAATGGGAGACAATTCTTAATGCTGCCCTTATTAAAATTGAACTGATTGACGAGATTGTTAGAAGAATACCAGGCAGTAAGTAAAAGCTAGCTATAATGTTTGTTATCAGGATCTTTTAAAGTGAAATGGTTGGTTCAAATGATTCTTTTTAGGATGTCAAGCTTCTTTTTGAGTTTCATTCTGTAACGTTACCAATAAATTCAACCACTACCATTCAAAAAAAGTAAGTGCAAGCTAGCTTCAAAGAAAAGACGTAAAATGATTTGCCACAGTGAACTGGAATTTATATTCGACATGCTACTGTGAAAGGTGTGGCTGGGATGAAATATCCATCCATCAGGCTCACTGAACCCAATATTCAAAATAAGGCCGGGAAGTGTGTGTTAGCTACTTAGCTCCTTCTAACAAAACAGAAACCATGAAGTAACACATTTAGATGGATTTAATTTGTACGTTTACATCAATTTTTTTAAAACCATGAAAAAATAGTAAATGTTAAGTTAGGAATACAACCCAAAGAAGAATAAAGTGAGTGAGTTGTTAGTTTTGATGGACAAATATTAAACGTGTATATCTAGAATCGAACTCGGGACCACGAGATTGTACAAAATACGTATGAGGAATTAATGTAATAATAATTAGGGCTAAATATAGGCCTAGCCCGGTCGCTCGAGCTGCATGCCTTTTTTGGCCCCAAATTTGGCGATTACCAAAACTAGCCCAACCCAGAATCGACTAAAGGTGAGGGTGACATGTGTCCTTGTACCTCTGCAATCGACCTTCTCAAGCGACTTCTAGTTACCTAAGCGACATTCGAATTTGTCCTGTTTCAAACCAAAAAAGTCAAACATCGAAAAATGTGATTTTATGCTTTTTGCTCCTTCCACACCTTGGGCGACTTTGTCTAACATTAAGCGACTGACAAGATTACTTTAAGCGCCAATTTCACCTGACAATATTTTTTACTATTGCCAGTTCACTTTGTGCTATCCAATTTTCTTCACTTCTTTGAATACCCTTTGTATACTTTCATACTTTTATTTTCAAAAAGTGTATGAAACACTCTTCGTGTAAGGGGTATTCTAGCAAATTAGAGAGGCACAAAATAACTCTGAAACGAATGTTTTTTAAAACACCTTTCCATTCCCCCCCTCCCCCTCCTCCTACACACACACATATTCAAATTCCCCAAAAACACCTACTGTATATCCAACATAAAAATAAAATCAAAATCAAGGTAGAAACCGTAACGCCATTATCAAAATCAAGGTAAAATCAATAGAGGTATCAACTTCAATATCCCCTAAACCTGCTCATTATTAATTATTCAAGACCCAAATGGCAGATGGATACCTTGATGCAAAGATCACTATTCGGTCGCAGGTATCTGTTCTAGTAACGATTAAAAGTAAGTTGGAAAAGAATCAATCTAGAATCAGTCTGTTTCGAGAAAGTGTTTTTGGTCCTTGGTTAGATTTGCGTGTACCCTCTTCTCATGCATATGATAATCATTTGCTAAACCTTGTTTTACACCACCAGGTATATATTCCAAAATTGCTTGATTATTGCCCCCCTATTTCCTTCAGAATGGGGGATAACGTTTTGCAATTTGGTCGTTGGGAGTTTTTTTTTATTACTGGTTTAGTTTTTGGTCCTTTGCCTGACCTTCCCGAAGTTAATGAAACCCCGTTAGGTTTGCGACTCTTTCCTGAAAGACAATTAGACAGGAAGTTCGCTGTGTACGCTTCTGAGCTTTTAGAACTTTTGGAAAACAATACACAATTTGATGCTTTATCTAATGAGGATGCGGTTAGAGTTTTCCTGTTGATAGTGGCCGACGTCATATTCAATGGTCGTAGATCTTGGTATGTTGTTCCTAATCATTTGTTTCAACTGGTTGAGAATTTTACTGATTGGAATGCCTATCCGTGGGGGGAGTTCTTGTGGAGACGTTTATACGTCTATTTAGCTAATGTAGTTCCTAAGTGTCGTGAAGCTTACTCCAAGAAGAAGGAAAAGTCAAGCCCAACTGATTCTGTAGTTCCCACATATACACTCTCTGGTTTTATTTGGGCTTTTAAGGTTTGATTTTGGCAAAAAAACCTTTGATAATTATTGTGGTGTTTTCGTGTACTAAGACTAACATTAGTTGTATTGTTTTCTCGTTAGATTTGGATTCTTGAGAGTTATCCCAACAGCATGTCATGGTGGAAGAAAGACTCGAGTAAGATCCCACGTGGTATTTCTTGGTCACAGGGTAAAAGGTTCCGAAAATGTCATCATGATCTACTTTGTGGTGTGGTAAGCATTTCCATTATTTTTTTTTGTTAGTAAATATAATTTACGAATTATGTGTATTTGTTTTTGACATTACTATAATTTGTTATCTAGGGTTCGAATCCAATATTGAAACTTGTTGCAACTGATGAAGAAATGTTGCAACCATGGTTTGTACGTAGTAATGAGTATTTAGTTGAGCTTAGTTGTATTGAAAGCCAAGCAGCCGTTGCAGATGTTGCCGTTGAGGTAAATTGACATTACTAGAAAGTTTTGCACCATTTGGGTTCTATAACTGTACTTCAAAATTATTTTGATACCAATTTTCATTTTCTTGCAGCCAAATGCTGGTGTAGATGCTGGCGAAAGACGTAACATATTTGCTGAGCTTGTGGCCGTGAAGTCACTGGTTAAGGGGCTCAATGTTAACGTGATTAATGAAGTTATACAAAGAATCACGAATATTGAGGAATATCTGAACATACGACCTCAAGGGGTGAGCTGTCTAAATTATTTTCTTTTCCAAGAAAAGTACTTTGAGGATACCATATTTATTTTATTTTTTCCGCAAGAATATCAAGAAAGTATATATATTTATTGAAACAGGCATCAACATCTATTCAAGAAACGTCTGAAGCAGGGGCAAATGTTAGTGATCACTTTTTTCCCAAAGTTGCAAATGTAAGAAGATATTTCCAAAGTTGCGAATACTCTTAATAATAGTAAACCGGTCTTATTTTTTGAAATTCAGAATCCAAGTCCTGTTCATGACAACTCAGAGGTACAAGTACAGCGGGTTAGATGTCTAAATTTATATTTTAACCACCAAATTACTCTGAGGATACCATATTTATTTTATTTTTTCACAAAAAAGTATTAACAAAATACATATATATTTATTGAAACAGTGTTCAACATCTATCCCTGAAACGTCAGAAGTAAGGGCGAATGTCTCCAAAGATGAAAATGTAAGAATGGTTTATAAATTTGTTCACGTACCTGCATATTAATTTTTTTAATAGTAAATTCATATTCTTTTTTAATTTCAGAGTCCCAGTCCTGGTCACGACAATTTAGATTTACACCCCCGAGTGGATGGGGATTTAGTAGATGTACACCCCAAAGTGGATGAGGATTTACCTTCCAAAGATGTCAAGGTAACATCCTTTAACTAAACTTTTTAATCACATAGGTATCCCTGTTTTGTTATACTACTTTTTATTCATTTTTATATTTTTTATTTATTTTTTCTTTTATTTTATGTTTTCAAATTCAGGAATCAATCCCCTGTGAGAATGAATTTCAGAACCCAATCCCAAAAAGTGTTGCTCAAAAGAATGAGGACCACGGGAAGCTTTTTTATGTTGACGCTTCCGCGTATCCATCCTCTATGTCACAAATGGAGTACAATTATCTTGAATTTAATGATTATCCGGCGGTTGATCACATGCAAGTTGACAATGCTAGTTATAACTGTTTACCAAAAACACCTAACCATTTTTCTCAATTGGCTCTTGATGTAAGTATGCATTTTATAAATAATCCACATGTGGCAGTTGTTTGTTACATTCGCCTTCTTATTATAATTGTGTTTTCATGTAAACTTAGAGCCCAAAAACTTTTCTGATGAGCCCAAAAACTATTCTGATGATTTCCTTCATATGATTTTCAAAGAAGCAAGGAAGCCACAATCCGAATTTCATTCCATGCCTGCCGTTGAAGGGAGCAAGGCTGATGGATCCGCTTTTGACAATTATGATAATAATTGTGACCAATTACAAGATGCGGTGTTTCGTATTCCAGACAACACTGCGGGCGGGCATGTTTCTCGTAATCTTGAACTTGAAGGTCTGTATACTGATACATGTGATAATGGTCTTGAGAAACTAAACGAGGCTATCCTAGCTATGGAAGATCGGAACGGTTGTGAGTACAAGGATGTTGTCACCAACAAGTCTGATGGCGACGTTGGTGACATAATTCGTAAGGATTCTGATAAAATTGACGTTGCTGATAAACTAATGGATACGGTGTTTGACGAAGGAAATGAGTATATTGACAAAATCGACCGGGATGCGGAGGAAGCAAGAAACGCCTGTTTCCTTAATCTCAAGATAACACTGGGCAGGAGGTTGTCGACCGGGATCCTGAGGTACCTTTTTAAATATATGAGTTAGTGTATTCAGTTCACCTTCCCATCACTTCCACCAGTAGTATGAAATACAATAACACTACTATAATTCATAGCAGCAGTGGTAGCATATACTTGGCAGTAGTATGCAGCTGGTGTATTAACTTCACCCTCTCAGATTCTCCAGTAGTAGTATTAAATACACTAACAGTAGTATCATCGTTGGTTGCTGTGGCATGTACTTAGCAGTAGTATCCAGTTGGTGTATTTACTTCACCTCCTTACCTTCTCCAGCAGTAGTATGAAATATACTTACAGCTGTATCACTGTTACATGCAGTAACATCTAATTAGCAGCAGTATTCTCCAGTTGGTGTATTTAATTCACCTGATTATGGTCTCCAGCAGTAGTATGAAACACACTTACAGTAGTATCACTGTTATATGCAGTAGCATCTAAGTAGCAGTAGTATCCACTTGGTGTATTATCTTCACATTGTCACCTTCTGCATTGGTAGTATTAATTACACTAACAGCAGTAGCATCATCGCTGGCAGTAGCATCTACCTAGCAGTAGTATCCACTTGGTGTATTTACTTCACCTGCTTACCTTCTCCAGCATTAGTATGAAATACACTAACAGTATTATGACCGTTACATGCAGTAGCATGCACTTACCAGTAGTATAGAATTGGTGTATTAACTTCACCAACAGCAGTATCATTGTTACTTGTAGTCGCGGCTACTTAGCAGTAGTATCCACTTGGTGTATTTACTTCACCCGCTAACCTTTACCCCGTAGTTGTATGAAACACACCAACAGTAGTATCATTGTTATTACATATATCAAAGGTAAAAAAACGAGATGAACATGCATGGCTAACACTGCTTACAGGAAACGTTCACGAGTCTAAAAAGGAAGAGGAAGTCCGTTAAGGCTGTAAGGTCGCCCTTACCTGGGAAACCAAAAAAGAAACGCCGTAGGCCGAATTTTACCAAAAAGAAGACAATTGAGTTGCAACAAGACGTTCAACAAAAGAGGACGAAAGATGTTGGTAAGTCTTTGAAGGACCCCTATGTGAAGCTACCACCTACAACTCCACCGGTGGCCAAAAGGCGTTCCAAAAGACTGAATAAAGTAATTAGCTTCCCCCATCTGAATGAGGTGGAGCCTTGGGTAGAGGTATTCCACAACTGAACTCAATTGGTCATACGTTTTATTTTAAATTTACAAAACGATGCATTGATATGTTTTATTTTAAATTTGTTTTTGTTCAGAATTTGTCACGTCCTGCTGGTTTCCTTAGTAACAATAAGGCAGTCAAGAACGTTATTAGGCCAGAATGTATGGCCCGTTTTCTAGAAAAAGGGAGAAATTCAGCTTATACGTTTCCTTGGTGTAAATCCGACGTTGTTGTTGGATGCAAATTTTGGAGAGCTTTGTTGGCGTATGGAAGAGGTCACAAAGGAGGATGGCTTGGGGATGAGGTACTAAATGAATCAGTTGGTGTCTCTGTTTTATTTTATATTTATTAGTTTAGATAATACAATGGCTTTATATTTGAATAGTTTCACAGTATCATTTTTATACATACCTTGCAGCATTTGGATCTTTGGGTTGATCTAATGTGGCACTTCAGACCAGCATATGTCTGATTGGGCTATGGCCGGTACGTTCTTCACGACTAGTCTTCTCGAGGGAAGAATGCGTGCATGTTATGCAAATGGATTACGGTATCCTGTGCCATGGTCCAGTGTTGACAAGGTGGGTGTATAAACTGTATTTGTTCTCACAAACCGTTCATCAATTTATTTTTAATTCTAATCGTAGTATTTTTTTCTCTTTAAATGCAGGTCTACTTTCCGGTCAACGTTCCATCTGAACACTGGTTTCTGGCACAGTTAGAAATTAGTACCGGAGTCGTAACGATTTACGACTCACTTGGTACGCCAGATCCAGAGACCAGAAAGGACAATCTGAAGATGAGGGCCACTTTGGAGAAAATGCTCCCCAAGTATCTTAAGTCGTGTAAAGTTTTCGAGGCCAAATCCATATCTGCTTCAAATTATAAGGTAACTTTTCGAGTGGCAGATAATATCCCTACACAAGCTGACGTATATGGTGACTGTGGAGTTTGGGTGTGCATTTTTTTGTATCGGTTAGCTAACAACTTGAGTATGAGTGTTGATGATCCTCTCCAGGTAGCGTTAGCCTATCGAGAGCACATGGTAAGGTACTTTTGGAAGTATAAGGTGCCTGTGAATTCAGATGTTGAATAGATCATGGTTTATATGTCAGTTGTAAATAATTATTTTGAACGGTTTTTTTTTTTTTTTTTTTTTTTTTTTTTTTTTTTTTTTGGTGCTGTTAGCTAATGTAGGGACTGTGGGTGATGCTTGGATGGAGTTTTGGGGATGTAGAGTGTCTTTTAGGAATGTTAGGAAATGTTTCGATATGTTATGTTTGTAGGGATCTTTGGAGGTGGAGGAGCGAAGTTTGTGTTAGTGCAGCGATAGCTGAGTGACGATCTGGATCAATCTCTTGTGGATGTTGACAAAAGGGTGTTAGTATAGTGGAGGGGATCAATCTCGTTAGTTGGTCTGAGATGGTAGTCTACTCTGAACTCATGTATGTTTAACTATTGTAGGTCTCTCTATCTTTTTATACAGGGCCCTTTTATATATTAATTGTATGTTTCTTTATATTGATTGACCGGGGTCCTCAATTAATAACGCTCCAAACAACCACACTCAGACACAACCGGGGCCCTCAGGTCACCCGCACTTGGTTCATTTGGATGATTTCTAGCGAATTATATGGAAGTTGTAACATATGGTGTTAATTATGATACCATGGATTGTTCATTTTAATTTTTTAGATGCACCAACGGATGAACTTGACTATGATTTATGCTGAATAAATTTTGAATACTTACCTATTTGCATGTTTTGATCGGTTGGATAATAGCAGATCACCCTTGTATCAGGTTCTTTATTTATTTATTTATTTTTCTAAATATCTGCGAGAGCCATTACCCTGTCTATTTTTTTCGGTTTTGTTGATCCCAGTTGTGCTAATGATGTTATTAATTATGTTAGATACAAATTATTAATGAACAAAACTATTGAATCCTATGCGGAATCAAGTATTTAATCTTAATACGAATTATTAATGAACACAACCGAACTCTCAGTAAACACTTCAATATATTAATACGGTTACTCAAAAGTAATAGGGTTACAAAAACTTTGAAGTGATTCGAGTTACAAAACAGTACGTTCTTTATCTCTAACAAGAGATCCTCCTTCGCTTCAATACTAAGGAGTAGAACCATAGCAGTAGAACCATACAAGCAGCATAATAAAGTCTCCAGCAGCAGAATCTTCTACCTCTAGCAGTAGAACCATACTTGGCACATGTCCTTAACCAGTTCAGTATCCCAGCAGTAGAACGAAATATAGTAGCAGCAGTATAAACTATAGTAGCAGTAGAATAACACTTGCACATTTTTCCACTAACAACCAAGAGCAGTATGATGAAGCATGAGCAGCATAGAGCAACACTAGGAGGTTGCTTCCAAAAACTTACTTCATTTTTTTCCTTAATGTTGTGTCATATTTTGTTATCAAATTAAATGCCTGACGATCTGTGAAAAACTCTTTCTGCAACTCTAACTTACCAGGTTGTAACATCTGCGTAAGAACTTGTGTTTGATAATTTAATGGAGGGTAATCCCTATCAGTCAGCATATAAATGACTAGTCCTTCTCCAATCAAACCATGAACTCCACAAGACTGATACAAATACCATCTGCGAACTTTGCTACTAAGCAGTGTTCTCCATTCTATATCACTGTCATGTGGTTCAAACATTATTCTCAGGTAGCGATATATCACCGTCTCCTGAATCTCATCTGGCGTCACGTCTCCATATTTTTCCTTGTACAAACTCCAAATAGAAACTATATCATCCCTGTCCATCCAGTACAACATCTGTGAAAACCTTGTATACTTGTTTTCGAAACCATCAGCTCTCTTGAACTCCCAGACAACTTCACTTCCATCCCTGATGCCATACTTGTAAGAGATGATAGGATGCTTTACTTTAGGAGGGATTGCAGCTGGTATCTCTCTCTCCCGATGCTTAGAAATAACAGTAAAATCCATTACCCTCTTCATATCTTCTTCAGATTCATGCTCACCAGCACTTTGTTCGCTCTCGACTGTAGATCTGTTCTCTGAATAAATCATTGCTACGTGTTTAGATCTCTTCTTCTTCCGGGCCAATGACTTGCGTCTTCCGGCACTCCTCTTTTCACCAACACTAGACGTAGCGTTTACATCTGTTTCGTCATGTTTCTTATCTTCTTTCTCAGCTGCTACTGTCTTGTCACTATCCACCTTTTGTTTAGCTTCACCAACCTTTACTTTTTCACTCATACTGAGTCCTGCTTGAGTCATGAATTCTGGATGAATACGTCTGTTTATGCTTGCGTGAGCTTGAAAAAATGCCTCTTGAATAGCTGCATTAGTCATCCTTTGGAAGCTGTCATGCTTCCAGTTGCCCTTATTCTTCAGATACTGCTTCATGTAGCTTATTCGTTGAGCTTTTGTAGGATGCTTCTTCTTACAATCTATTTTCTCGCTCTGCCTCTTTCTAAACTCATCCAGTAGATCATATATAGCACATTGTCTCTCTTCATCCGTGTATCTTGCTTTTTCTTCTTCATAAGCCTTCACAGCTGCTTCCCAACCAGCTTGTTCTTGCTTTTTCTTAGCTGCAGCCTCTTCTGCATCAATCTATGCTTGCACCCTTCTGGCAAATTCTTCATCTGTTTCGGTTTGTTGTTCTTGTTCAATTGGTGATTCAATTTTGAACTTTTGATTGGGTTCTTCAATGATAATTCCTTCGCCCTTCTTTTTACATGAAACAGCTCGTTGCGCAGGTTTTGGTACAGGTTCAGGTTCTCTGATAACCTCTTCTTCGACTGGTTGTATTGGAATTGTAGCCATTGGAGACACTTTAGCTGTTGCAGGTGTTGTTGCAGGTGGTGGGGTTTCTTGTTGTTGTGTCTGTTGAGCAGTAGGATGAGGTTGTGGTTGTTGCTCATATGTTGGTTGTGGTTTAGATGATCCAGTTTGTGTTAGTCTCAGCAGTGTTAAAGCTCCTGCTAGACTGTGCTCATCATCCGTCGCAGCAGTAGGTTCTTTATCTCCAGCAGTAGAACCATTATCTGTATCAGCAGCAGGAATATGTGCACTAGCACCAGCAGCATAATCACCCTTTAAAACTTTGTCAACCCTTTGAAGCACAACCTCTTCAACATTTTCACCGCTATCATCATCCATATTCACATCTACACTAACCCATTCATTACCACCAACATTTTCATCCAAGTTCATCTCAGCCTCCCCTGCATCCTTGACTATATCTTCTGTACCCGTGTGGTCACTCCTTCCCTGTTTGGGAGCGTCCTCCCCCAAAGCTGGTTTGGAATCCCTAGAATGTGAAGCCCTTGATCTCCGTAGCTCCTCAAGATGCCTAACCCTTCTCTTTAGCCTTCTGACCTCTGCACCCTGAGTAGATTTTACCACCAGCAATTGCTTCTTGAGACCAAGCACCTCACCCGACAATTTTTTACATGTTACCTTCAATTTTTTAATTAGTTTCTGATTATCCTCACCACTTCGGTCTTTGCTAGTCTCATCACTTCGGCCTGCGTTACCTGGTGATGCGGTGCGATGTGTCGTTGCGGTTTAGCAGTATTAATGCCTACTCAAGTTTTAAATTTATATTTAGCCGACTTATCAATAACACACACACTTAACGAGCAGTGTACCCGGTCAGTATGAATATAATGGTAAGTAGAGTGTCGATCACTAAGAGTGGAACGTATTATCTAGTTATTCTAATCAGTATTTTAATAAATTAAGTTAGCTATACAACCTATTCTAACGCAAGGGGGTTCAGCCTGAGAGACTGGCACGATTTGGTTGCAATTAAATAATAAACTAAACCAATAGGCACGAATCAGCGAATAGCACACACGTACACAGATAAATACTCGAGACAATAAGAAGATCTGTCCTGATAGATAAGTAGTTTGTCACTTGTTTTATTGCTAGTTTTATATGAAGTGTATAGTTCGATGCAACGCACCGAGATTAAGTCCTTTCTCGTTGGTTCTAATCTTATCGGCGAGTAAACCCTTAATGATTACTTATGACTATCCTATTTATCTTTCTTCCTACTTTTCTACAGACGATAGAATGCATAGGCGATCTAATAAATAGGCGAGGGCAGAGGCATGGCGACCCGATCAACGCTCAGCTAGACACAGAGGTTATCAATGCACTAATAAAAGTCACCAAAGACATCAACATATAAACTTTAATTAATGAGAAAGCAGTTTTAAGGGAGTGCAATCTTTCTGTTGTCACATTACACAAGCCACCAATCTTGATGAATTAAAGTTTACTAACACAATAAAACAAAACTACTTAATGAATTAAACACATGCAGCACCTTCTTACAGCTCTTGTATCTTCGTTTGGGTGTGTCTTGTGCTGCCTATTCGACTGAATTTGTCCTAGGTTTCTGTACTTCGTACTCCGTATATAATATTATGCCTCCGAATTCATCTAGTCTTGGGGTATTTATAGTTTCTGTCTGAGGGTAAGATGCGGCGCATCTAGTAAGTAGATGCGGCGCATTGACTTAACTTCGCGTGGGGTCCAAGATTAATATATTCAGGAATATTCGTACACCGCCAGAAGATGCGGCGTAACTCCATAAGTAGATGCGGCGCATGTCCTCTTGTATCTTGGATCGTATCTGGTGAAATCTGGATAGTGATGTGATCCGCCCCGAACCAACACTTATATTTAAACAAATGCAGACTCAGAACTGGATGCTCGTGTGTAGTGTGTATACTGGGCAAGTGATCACCCAGGTCGTCTCCCAACGAAGTGTGAAATTGACGATTGAAAAGCTTTGGATTATAGTGATTGATGAATCAGATATTTTTGATTTTTGCTTTTTATTCTAATGAACAATTCTAAATAACAAACGAAAAACAGATATGCACAATAGTTTTAAACGCGAATAAATTAAACTTAAAACGCGTAACGAAAAAGCTAAAACGAGACAAAAACTGAAATTTATAAAATTTAAATCCTAAAAATGTAAAATAACTTAAAACTTATTTAAAAACTTAAATTATATTTTCTACACTTTTTATTTAATTATTATTAATTATTTATTATTTAATTACTAATTAAACTATTTAAATTGATAAAAAATACTAAATGGACAAAGAAAAATATGAAACTTTTTCTAAAAATATTACTAAGTAAATAAAAGCTAAGAAAATTATAAAAATGAAAATTACTTAATTAAAATTTAAAAAGATAAATTCTATTAAATAGAAGCTATCACTTTATTTCTATTTTTGGTTTTTCTTATGACCTAAAACTATTTTTATATTTTTTCCTAGATTAAAAATGACAAAAGAAAATTATGAAAATTGGATTTGTATTTTTCTGATAATTTTTCTATTTATTATGAATTAAATACTATTAAAAACTAATTAAAATGATTAAAAATATTAAAAGACTTAGGAAAATTATGAAAAATTACAGATAATGCTAAAATATTATAAGGAAGCTGGGAAAAATAAAATGAAAAGTTTACTAAGCTATATAAGCTGATTTGGGCAGATAAGCAATAAGCTAATAAGCCCAAAATAAGCTAAATGGAATCCAAAAATTCCCAAAAGTTCAGGAATGGATTAAACAACAATAATATGCACAGAACAACTTATAAATACAAATAAGCACAAAGGATCAGCAAGATAAGCACTTGGCTTATTTGATTTTATACACAGAAAAACCAGGCAAACTAGCAAACTTGCAGGGTGATTTAAGCAGACCAATAAGCTGTTTAAGTTAAACTTAAGGGGGGCAAAAGCAAGCTAGCAATACTGGGTATCTAAAAATCACAAAAGCCCTATCACAATAACACCAATTGAAGTCCAATTGTACCCTAGTTCAGGTGGCTGGAATCAGCTATGAGCTGACTCAGGTTCAGGGCAAAAATTGTGGAAATTGTGCAGACTAATTTAAGCTATGAAACAAGTTGTGATATGGAATCAGGGCACAGAAACTTGTTACCTACTAGGTTAACTACTCACAAACTAAAAATCAGCCCAATAGCTTAAGGGAATAAGCTATTAAAAGAGCTGAGAAAAAGGGTGCAGGCTTCTGTTTGTCTGTTTTGTGCAGAGTTGCACAAAATTGTGCACACCCAAAGGAGACCTAAGCAGCTATGTTGGATACACTAAATGGTCAATATGGAACTCAAAACAACCAAGGAATAGGCCAAAACAAGCTTGAAGCTTATTCTAGCTTATTTGGCTATTTGACTGCCTAAAACTTGCACAGTCAACACAAAATAGCTTAATTTGTCTAATTGGCCTACAAGAACCTCAAAACAGCTTCTAATGACTACTTTAAGCTGATAAGAACTTGGGATTATTGCAAATGTACAGTACAAACTGTTTTAACCTACTGACAGTTAAATACCAAACAGTCCTTAAGGATTGACTGTCTTGGATTTAACAAAGGAAATCCAAAATTTCAAACTAAAAGCTTATATATTTTTAATGAAATAACTTATATGAACACTAATGAACAACTTTTATCACTGAATTAAGCAAAGTATTAAGCTATACTAGTAATGACTGATTTTGGCTTTATATATGATTTTTTTTAGCAAAGTAATGAAAAGCTATTACACTACTGACAAGGCTGATCAAAAACACTTATAAACTATCAAATAGCAAATAAGATCAATAATCAAAAGAAAATAAGCACTAGAACAGTACTTAGATAAGTTATGCCATAAATGAGGAAATTCTTACAACTGATGTGAACTGATGCACAAAGAACAAGGAACCAAGGACCAATCTAGCTTGTGAAAAACAAGCTAGATAACCCAGAAAAGCTTCTTGAACTAGCTTAATCATCCAGAAATAGCTTATTGACCTTCAGTTGACTTTCATTGACCATCTTCCAATCTTGGATTTAAGAACAAGTTACACTACAATAGACTTATGATAAGCTATGAGAAGCTTATATAAGCTATTGAAAACAGCTGAGAAGCTATTCTTGATACTACTTAACAATGATCTTATTCTCAGTGTCAATTGAAAATCAGAACACTTGCATAAATATTAATCTACTGACAATAATCAAATAACAACAATAAATACACTAATTTTAACTTGTATTGATTGATGGAATTTGAAATTACAAAGTACAATTACTGGAAATGGAAATTCGACTATACTACTTTTCCACACACTTTATTTAAGCTACATTACATTCTATTTATACATAAATTAAAGTGGGATAATCCTTGGTCGACATCCTCATCAAATCCCTACCCTTGAATTGCTCTAATTTCATCCCCACAGTCCACTTGGCATTTTGGCGGGAAAAGTGGATTTTGGTGATAATCACTGATTTAGCTAGTGGGAGAGTGGGAGAGAAGCATTTATTGGTTTTGGATGTGTTAGGTAACTTGTAGGAGGAGGGGGTTGAGGTGGTGAGTGGTATTGGTGAGGTGGGGGGTGACTGGATGGTTTGGCGGGATGGGTGGTTTAGGGAAGACGGGTCAAACTTGGTTTGACCAAGTTTAACTCAGAGTTGGGATTGGGCTAGGATAAGGATTGGGCTTGGGTATTTGGGTATTGGGTTTAGGTAATAGCTGGGTTGGGTTTGTTGGGTAATTGGGATGGGTTGGTTTATTTATTTATTTTGGGTTAAGGGTTTAGTGTTGGATCCGGTTTAAGGTTTAAATAAATCACAAGGACTAAACTTGTAATTCTTCCATTCTTGAGGGGCTGAGTTTGCCAACTTCCAAACTATCTTCAAAGGACTAAACCTGCCATAACACAATTACACAAGGACCAAAGTTGTATTTTTTTAACATATTAAAACTTTAGGGACCTAAAATGTAAATTTGGATTTTAGAGGGACTTGTTTTGTAAATTCCCAAAAGTTATCAAAATTGTTCCAAATTGTAAGTTCATGCATAGTACAAGGGTATTTTGTGAAATTTCAAGTTTTATAATACCCAGGGACCATTTTTGCCAATTTTGATACTTGAGGGGTAAAAGTTGCCAAGTTGTGTAAACTTTTATCCAGGGACTATTTTTGAATATTTTTGGTTTCCCATGGACTTAAGTTGACTTTTCATTTATTTAAAACCTTCAGGGACTAGATTTGACAACTTTTAAAAGTTGAGGGACTGAAACTGCCAATTATGCAAACTTTGTTCGTTTTTCAACTGTTTTTAAACATTTTGCATCTGAAACATATAAAACACCATTTTGGGATAATTTCAGTATTATGATGCATTTCTGAGTGTTTTTGAGAGTTTTGGCAGCTCAGATTAGGTAAAAATGATGAGTATTTAGACACTCATCAATCCCCCACACTAAACTATTGCTAGTCCCTAGCAATATTTTATGAAGATTTAATGGATTTGAATGACTCTGTACCAAAAGCCATTACTTCTGGAGTAGCCAATTGTTTCAGTTCAAGTAAGAACTTTGGTACAATGATAACCAAATGATTTTGAGCAAACCATCAGCTGTCAACGGTTTTGATTTGTCTTTACCAGAAGCCGTTTGCTTCTGGACTAGCCAACTCTTAGATAAATTATCAATATTATCTTTGGTGAGCTGATTACCAATATGGATTTTCCACTGCCTTTACCACAAGCCATAATCTTGCGGGCTAGTCAACTCTTCACTTATGAAGATATGGTGAGTCGAATACCATACAATTTTGGGCAAATTGCAAGCCATCAACGGATTTGAGACATCTTTACCAAGAGCCGTTTGCTCCTGGATTAGCCAATCCTTATGTGGGTTAGACATGGTGGACTGATAACCATTTTTTGCGTTCTAAGTGAGAAAAAATTTTTAAAATTTTGGCTAAAATGGGGGTACTAGATGATACATTTGGTCAAATTCGCAAGAATTTCCCCCCACACTTAGAACTGAATATTGCCCTCAATATTCAAAGAACCGGTTGTTAAACCAATACTTAGAACTTGAAAGGGAAATACTAATAGCCTTTTATTTCATATAGTTATTTATTTTATTTTTATTTAATTTGCATTTAAGCCGTTAAGGCATGCAAATTCCCTTTTTTTTTTTTTTTTTTTTTTTTTTTTTTTTTTTTTACACTATACATATTTATAACATGTGGGGAATCTCCCCCACACTAGGGTGAGACATGGGTGAAAACCCATATTTTGCTACTGTTTTTATTAACCGAGTCGCTAGCTTGACTCGACCCCGAATTGAGTTGATTCCTCCCGAACAGACAGGTTTATCACGCAAGCTAACCGCTTGTGAACGGTTAACCGTAACAAAGGGTTCCTGAACAGCCCGGGAGAAAAAACAATTTAAAAGTTTATGGGGAAGTAAGAGACCAGGAAATCCGGCATTTAAACCAATGTTAGATGGAAAATGCCGGGGTCAAAAGTAATATCCTCACTCCCGAATGAGTGAAAGACAGGGGAAATCACCGGGTAGGTGAAGGGAAGAAGAGAGATCTGAACAGCAATTAGGATAAGAACTTCCTCCTCAAGAATTGCAAGTGGAGGAGGCAAGTCCTTAAACTTGATCTCCGGAAGTTTATCAGTTTTTTCAACTGATTTGGTTTTCTTTTTATGAAGTTGTTTTTGTGGGAGAGGGGAAGATGAATCTTCGTTTAACAAATTTTCCAGAAAAAGAATATCCCCCTCAGGATCAAGATAGTTTTCATCAACCTCATACGGAGGTGAACTATCTTGATCAAGAAAAGCATCGACTTCATCCCAAAAGGGATCACTTCCCTCAACCGAAGTGAGAGAAGGGGAAGATTCGGCTATGATATGTTGAGAAGATGTGGTGGGATTCCCACTCATAGAATTATGAAAATAATCAATACTCTCTTGAGAGTACTCCTTTGAAGAAATGTCAATGACATCGATTCGGTTAACCGAAGCAGAATTAAAATTTGAGGAGTAACTCGATGTTTGATCATGGTTAAAAGTAACAGCTTCATTATCCACACGCAAAGTAATCTCATGCTTAAATACATCAATCAGAGCATGGCCCGTTTTTAGGAATCCTCTTCCAAGAATTAGAGGAACCTTTTGATCAGCATCGAAATCAACAACCACAAAGTCAGCTGGAAAATGGAACTTTCCTATCTTCACAAATACATCTTCGGCAATGCCGCAGGGATGAGTTATGGTTCGATCTGCAAGCTCAAGAGTCATGCAGGTAGGAGTAAGAGCCGGAAGAGAGAGTTTCTTCCATACTGAATGAGGCATCAGGTTGATGCTTGCACCTAGATCTGCTAAGGCATAACATTCAACCATTCCCGGAAAGACACAAGGTAGTAGAAACTTTCCAGGATCTCCAAGCTTCTCCGGAAGCTTTTTCAAGATAACCGCTGAGCAGTTCTCATTTACTGGAGTTTTAGCCATTTCAATCAGTTTTTCCTTGTTGCTTAACAAGTGTTTGATTGCTGCTGCAAATTTGGGCATCAGAATAGTAGCATCCGCAAAGCTTATGTCAAAATGTAATTCTTTAAAGATTTGATAGAATTTATCATTTTGTTGACTAGCCTTCTCACGGAGCTTTTGCTCATTTAAGCGCGATGGGTAAGGAATGTGAGGTTTGGATTTAGGAGCAATGACTTCAGGAGTCTCAAAGACAACTCCTGGTTTGGATTTCTTTTTAGGGCTAACCGGAGGATGGACATGTGCTGTACTTTGTGGGATTGGAATTTGCACTTTGTCCGTTGTATCCTCCGTCTCTTTTTCCATTTCAAACAACGGAGGAGGAATAGGGCCAGCTGGCCCTTTATAAGAAGCACCACTCCGAGTGGTGATAGCTTTGACGAAAGTGGTATCTTCATCATCATCACTGTCATCAAGTACACTGACAGGAACAGCATTGAGCATTTCGGAATAATATCTGGCTGATCTTTGCTCACTAAGTTTGGTTGACAAACTTTTAACCGTAAATCATGAAAGAGTAGGATCGATTCTAGACGGCTGAGGAGCAATTGTGGGTGTAGATTTTTGGATGACAGAAGGTTGGATGACCGAAGGTTGGACGTATTTAGCACTTCCATTGTTAGTGGGAAGTACCGGGTCCTTTATCACCTTGAATTCAACATGAGATTTACCACTACGTGTACTGACAGCTTTGAGTTCACCCCTAGGGTTGACAACAGTGTTACTTGGGAGACCTCCCGAGGTAGAAGGTATATCAGTTAAAGACTTTTTGATCTGGTTTAATTGAGCAACCAATAACTGGTTTGTCTCACGTTGTGTCTTATTTGTTTCCTCTTGAGTTTTCATGAATTGCATAAGCAACTCATCTGAGGACGTCTGATTTCGGTTTGAACCTTGGTTTTGATTAAAATTTGGACCACGGTTTTGGTTAAAATTACCCTGATTCTGACCTCGGTTTTGATTGAAATTTTGGGAATTGTGAAAATTTTGTCCCTGATTTTGAACAAAGCGGTTTTGATTATTCTGATTGGGCACGGGTGGAAAACCTGGTGGGACCATAGCATTCGGTGCTCGGTACTGAGTCTCAGCATGCGGACGGTATTGATTTTGGTTTACTGCAGCTACGGGAGCTGGGTAAACAGAAGCATCGGTTGCTTGACAATCATAATACGCATGTGGGCCACCACAAGTTTCACACACTTTGTTTATTGCTTTGACATGTTCCGGTTTATGAACTTCACTTTTTAATTCTTTCATTTCTTTCATCATACAACGCATTGAATCTGTTAAAAAGGCTAACTCTGAGGAGTTACCGGATGAAGAAGAAGCAGTAGGAGTGACAGGAACATTCACTTTGTTTCTAGAAATAGGAACTTTTGATTTATTTTCACAAATTTCAACCACCTCTCTGGGTTTACGATTCAAAATATTGCCACCGGAGGCTGCATTAAGTGCATCTTGATCGTTTTGGGTCAATCCATTATAAAACGTATTTATTTGTTGTAACACATTGAAATCGTGATGTGGGCATTTTCTTAGGAGATCTTTAAATCTGTCCCACGCCTCTCCGAAATTTTTATCAAAACCTTGACGAAAACCAGCAATTTCATTTTTTAGGTTAGTCGTCTTTGATGGAGGGAAGAAATAATTTACAAATTTCTTAACGAGATCTTCCCAGGTTTCAATGGATCGAGGGGGTTCTTTATCCAGCCAAATTCGGGCTGCCCCCTCAAGTGAGAATGGAAATAGCATCAATTTGATCACTGTTTGCGGCACATTTTTGTAATTGATTGTGGATGTTAGTTTGTTGAACCAACGAATGTGTGCATAAGGATCCTCTCGTTCAAACCCGTGGAATTGGTTTGTGGACACGAGCTGAATCAGATGTGTTTTCAGTTCAAAATGATCAGAATCAATGGCTGGTAAAACAATGGCATCTCCATAACCCTCGGTGGGTGCCTGGAGCATTTCAGCCATGGTGCGTTCGTCTGCCATATTATCAGTGGGATTAGTACGAATCTCGGGTTCGACTATTTGGGCAGCACGTCTACGATTACGTCTTCTCGGAATTTCTACGAGTTCACGTAAAGGGCTTGATGACGTGGAAGAACGAGTGCGCATGCACTAAGTAAAATATTCCAATTAAAACAAGACAGAAGCAAAACACAAGTGAACTTAAACCAATAATCAGCAAGCGTACGGTAGCTCTCTAAAAGATAAACGCACAGAGTGGCGGAGAAGCAAAGGTGGGCAATTACGCTCCTTAAAAACCCGCTTCTTTCAGTCCGACAATTTAATGTCAGACTATCCTAAAACCTCCGTTAGAGTTTGTTTATCAATCAAAGGTGAGCCGATATTCGCTAGTGATACAAAGGCAAGTTTTAAATCTTTGGTTTGGGAACTTATTATGGTCGTACCCCCAGTTAGGTAGTACTCTGTCTTGGTTTTCGATGGTATTTTTTTATTGTTTATTTATTATTAACAAAGAAAACGGAAATTATTTTTGGTGTTTTTATTTTTTATATGATAATATTAATAATAATATATATATAGAAAAGAAAAGAAAAATATTTTTGTATTTTATATTGTTTATGGGAAATAGGAACTTCTGATAGAAGGGTCTCAGATCACTAATCGCTAAAACTCACACAACTGTCGCAGCACACCTCCCCGGCTGCGGCGCCAAAATTTGATCCGCCCCGAACCAACACTTATATTTAAACAAATGCAGACTCGGAACTGGATGCTCGTGTGTAGTGTGTATACTGGGCAAGTGATCACCCAGGTCGTCTCCCAACGAAGTGTGAAATTGACGATTGAAAAGCTTTGGATTATAGTGATTGATGAATCAGATATTTTTGATTTTTGCTTTTTATTCTAATGAACAATTCTAAATAACAAACGAAAAACAGATATGCACAATAGTTTTAAACGCGAATAAATTAAACTTAAAACGCGTAACGAAAAAGCTAAAACGGGACAAAAACTGAAATTTATAAAATTTAAATCCTAAAAATGTAAAATAACTTAAAACTTATTTAAAAACTTAAATTATATTTTCTACACTTTTTATTTAATTATTATTAATTATTTATTATTTAATTACTAATTAAACTATTTAAATTGATAAAAAAATACTAAATGGACAAAGAAAAATATGAAACTTTTTCTAAAAATATTACTAAGTAAATAAAAGCTAAGAAAATTATAAAAATGAAAATTACTTAATTAAAATTTAAAAAGATAAATTCTATTAAATAGAAGCTATCACTTTATTTCTATTTTTGGTTTTTCTTATGACCTAAAACTATTTTTATATTTTTTCCTAGATTAAAAATGACAAAAGAAAATTATGAAAATTGGATTTGTATTTTTCTGATAATTTTTCTATTTATTATGAATTAAATACTATTAAAAACTAATTAAAATGATTAAAAATATTAAAAGACTTAGGAAAATTATGAAAAATTACAGATAATGCTAAAATATTATAAGGAAGCTGGGAAAAATAAAATGAAAAGTTTACTAAGCTATATAAGCTGATTTGGGCAGATAAGCAATAAGCTAATAAGCCCAAAATAAGCTAAATGGAATCCAAAAATTCCCAAAAGTTCAGGAATGGATTAAACAACAATAATATGCACAGAACAACTTATAAATACAAATAAGCACAAAGGATCAGCAAGATAAGCACTTGGCTGATTTGATTTTATACACAGAAAAACCAGGCAAACTAGCAAACTTGCAGGGTGATTTAAGCAGACCAATAAGCTGTTTAAGTTAAACTTAAGGGGGGCAAAAGCAAGCTAGCAATACTGGGTATCTAAAAATCACAAAAGCCCTATCACAATAACACCAATTGAAGTCCAATTGTACCCTAGTTCAGGTGGCTGGAATCAGCTATGAGCTGACTCAGGTTCAGGGCAAAAATTGTGGAAATTGTGCAGACTAATTTAAGCTATGAAACAAGTTGTGATATGGAATCAGGGCACAGAAACTTGTTACCTACTAGGTTAACTACTCACAAACTAAAAATCAGCCCAATAGCTTAAGGGAATAAGCTATTAAAAGAGCTGAGAAAAAGGGTGCAGGCTTCTGTTTGTCTGTTTTGTGCAGAGTTGCACAAAATTGTGCACACCCAAAGGAGACCTAAGCAGCTATGTTGGATACACTAAATGGTCAATATGGAACTCAAAACAACCAAGGAATAGGCCAAAACAAGCTTGAAGCTTATTCTAGCTTATTTGGCTATTTGACTGCCTAAAACTTGCACAGTCAACACAAAATAGCTTAATTTGTCTAATTGGCCTACAAGAACCTCAAAACAGCTTCTAATGACTACTTTAAGCTGATAAGAACTTGGGATTATTGCAAATGTACAGTACAAACTGTTTTAACCTACTGACAGTTAAATACCAAACAGTCCTTAAGGATTGACTGTCTTGGATTTAACAAAGGAAATCCAAAATTTCAAACTAAAAGCTTATATATTTTTAATGAAATAACTTATATGAACACTAATGAACAACTTTTATCACTGAATTAAGCAAAGTATTAAGCTATACTAGTAATGACTGATTTTGGCTTTATATATGATTTTTTTAGCAAAGTAATGAAAAGCTATTACACTACTGACAAGGCTGATCAAAAACACTTATAAACTATCAAATAGCAAATAAGATCAATAATCAGAAGAAAATAAGCACTAGAACAGTACTTAGATAAGTTATGCCATAAATGAGGAAATTCTTACAACTGATGTGAACTGATGCACAAAGAACAAGGAACCAAGGACCAATCTAGCTTGTGAAAAACAAGCTAGATAACCCAGAAAAGCTTCTTGAACTAGCTTAATCATCCAGAAATAGCTTATTGACCTTCAGTTGACTTTCATTGACCATCTTCCAATCTTGGATTTAAGAACAAGTTACACTACAATAGACTTATGATAAGCTATGAGAAGCTTATATAAGCTATTGAAAACAGCTGAGAAGCTATTCTTGATACTACTTAACAATGATCTTATTCTCAGTGTCAATTGAAAATCAGAACACTTGCATAAATATTAATCTACTGACAATAATCAAATAACAACAATAAATACACTAATTTTAACTTGTATTGATTGATGGAATTTGAAATTACAAAGTACAATTACTGGAAATGGAAATTCGACTATACTACTTTTCCACACACTTTATTTAAGCTACATTACATTCTATTTATACATAAATTAAAGTGGGATAATCCTTGGTCGACATCCTCATCAAATCCCTACCCTTGAATTGCTCTAATTTCATCCCCACAGTCCACTTGGCATTTTGGCGGGAAAAGTGGATTTTGGTGATAATCACTGATTTAGCTAGTGGGAGAGTGGGAGAGAAGCATTTATTGGTTTTGGATGTGTTAGGTAACTTGTAGGAGGAGGGGGTTGAGGTGGTGAGTGGTATTGGTGAGGTGGGGGGTGACTGGATGGTTTGGCGGGATGGGTGGTTTAGGGAAGACGGGTCAAACTTGGTTTGACCAAGTTTAACTCAGAGTTGGGATTGGGCTAGGATAAGGATTGGGATTGGGTATTTGGGTATTGGGTTTAGGTAATAGCTGGGTTGGGTTTGTTGGGTAATTGGGATGGGTTGGTTTATTTATTTATTTTGGGTTAAGGGTTTAGTGTTGGATCCGGTTTAAGGTTTAAATAAATCACAAGGACTAAACTTGTAATTCTTCCATTCTTGAGGGGCTGAGTTTGCCAACTTCCAAACTATCTTCAAAGGACTAAACCTGCCATAACACAATTACACAAGGACCAAAGTTGTATTTTTTTAACATATTAAAACTTTAGGGACCTAAAATGTAAATTTGGATTTTAGAGGGACTTGTTTTGTAAATTCCCAAAAGTTATCAAAATTGTTCCAAATTGTAAGTTCATGCATAGTACAAGGGTATTTTGTGAAATTTCAAGTTTTATAATACCCAGGGACCATTTTTGCCAATTTTGATACTTGAGGGGTAAAAGTTGCCAAGTTGTGTAAACTTTTATCCAGGGACTATTTTTGAATATTTTTGGTTTCCCATGGACTTAAGTTGACTTTTCATTTATTTAAAACCTTCAGGGACTAGATTTGACAACTTTTAAAAGTTGAGGGACTGAAACTGCCAATTATGCAAACTTTGTTCGTTTTTCAACTGTTTTTAAACATTTTGCATCTGAAACATATAAAACACCATTTTGGGATAATTTCAGTATTATGATGCATTTCTGAGTGTTTTTGAGAGTTTTGGCAGCTCAGATTAGGTAAAAATGATGAGTATTTAGACACTCATCATGATGCGCCGTATGTAATAAGTGAGATGCGGCGCATCTGGAGCAGATTTGTCTTGATCTTGTACATTTTAGTAGACTCTTAACTTCTTGCATGTTTTGCTCCATAATTAGTCCAAAATCGCCAAGTTTCACCAAATGCTTGTTTTTACCTGAGAATTACAAAAGTAAACGATTAAGTATCAATCCTCATTCATAATATAATAAAACAAGTCAAATAATTAGGATAAATGATAGTAATAAAATGTACTTATTTGAGTTCATCACCTGGCCTGAGAGGTGAATCATTGACATTATCAGTATGTACAAAGGTATCCATCAATTCAATGTTTTCAAGAGAGCCCTGTGCATTATATGTTGCCATGCTTGAGGTCTTATTTATGTTAGCAATGTCCTATCCAGCTGCTAAGCCAGGATCAGTAGTGCTAGCCTCTCCCATCATGTCACCTAAATCTCCTGTGACAACCTCCTCCGGCGCCACCCTAACACTCGCCTCCGGTTGCTCAGTCTCCTTACCGGGTGAAATCCTAGGGGATTGGGTCTTTTGGTTTTCATCAGGTAAAGGTCTAGGAGTGGATGTGTCACACGTAGCTGTTGGGATTTCAACACCCTTACCCTGAGTAGCAGCCAGTTGTAGCACATGTTGGGACAAAGGAGTTACAGTCCCAGAAAATCCAACACCATTCTTTCTCAAATAACTAAACATTTTGCTTATAAGTCGATGACTCTTACGTGTACCTTTATGTCCCTTACGTTTCTTTAATTGCTTATTAATGATTAATTGGAAAAACCTAGGGTAAATATAAACTTTTCCAGTTTTTTTTTTATTCAACCCTCCAGAAATTTGTTTTTTCAACCCTTCAAGAATCATAGCCGAGAAATTAAAGGGTTGTCCTGTGGCCAGACAAATCAAGGCTGATGCTTGAGTTGAACTGAACTCATGCCACCCTGTGGTTTTAGGAGTAAGACAGTGGAGAAGGGTGTGAAGAAGAAATTTCCATTGTGGGCAGAGAAGACGTCTCAAAAACTTTAAGCCACTATCTTTCCCCTCATACCCAATTCTTTCAAGTTCTTCATAAATTGTAGCATTATCAAGGCAGCGTATTCGTTCATCGGTTCGAAAATGAAGTATTTCTCTTACAAGTGACTCAGAAACAATGATTATTTGTTTTTCTACCTTAGCTTTCAAATATTCTCCCTCATCATTAGTTTTGATCCTGACAGTGGACCAAAACTCTTCCATGTTGGATTCGCATATAGTGGGATTTACTGTTAGTGCATACCTTATATGGGAAGCATTGAGAAAGTCTATAACCTCAGTAAAACCCTCTGCTTCTGGGAACTTTTTCAGAAACGCCACTAGATTGTGATTCTTGGAGAAGCCTCTTCTTGTCATTGTGAATCAGGGCTGTAATTTTGGGAGTTTATGATCAGATGTTTAGAAATGGCTTAGGGATGGATTGGGTTTAATTTTGGGCGAACAAATTTGTTTGTTATATCCAATTTGGTTTCTTATACCGCTCGGATCTAATTAGGGCTTTATTGGCGCCAAGTTACAAAACCGACCCTACACTTCCAAACCAAGCAGCAGAATCCCAATAGTTTCAAATAGAGCAGCAGAACCTTCAGCAGGTGGATTTTTTTTAAATTATAATGGTACATAATTCATTTTCTATATATATATATATATATATATATATATATATATATATATATATATATATATATATATATATATATATATATATATATATATATATATTAGAGCATGTTAATCATTCCCTAAAAAATAATGTAGTGTTAATCAGACTGCTGCTACGAGGCATCACACTGCTGCTGGTGAAATAATAAGCTAAGGTTGATTCTACTGCTGTGTTGATTCATCCCACTACTGGTGAAATATATATATATATATATATATATATATATATATATAATATATATATATATATATATATATATTAGAGCATGTTAATCATTCCCTAAAAAATAATGTAGTGTTAATCAGACTGCTGCTACGAGGCATCACACTGTTGCTAGTGAAATAATAAGCTAAGGTTGATTCTACTGCTGTGTTGATTCATCCCACTACTGGTGAAAATGAAGTTGCTGCTGCTCCTACGCATGAATACTCGATTATATATATATATATATATATATATATATATATATATATATATATATATATATATATATATATATATATATATATATATATATATATATATATTTGTTTTTTAGTCATAATAAATATAATATTAATTAAGTAAACATAATTCATTTTCTATTTTTTTTTTAAATACAATTTTTTTTTTGCCTAAATATACTTTCCCCAACAAAAACTATAATTTATGTTTCCTATAAATTGAACGTATAACGCTTACTTTGTCATAATAGAAATTAATGTTTACATAGGAAACCAAGCCAAACTTTAAACAAAAAACAAAACGGTTATAAATACCCGTTTTGTTCAATGGAGTTCAACTTTCAATAATAAAATTAAGGTCCCTAAAATTAAATACCCGTGTTTTTCTGATCCTTTCTTAAATACGTTTACTCCTTAGGGAATGGCTTCTAAGTTTCCATTAGTTGATCAAATTTCAGAAGAGGCTCGTTCCGGTAGGATGCATAGAGTGCTCAGTGTTGTTTTTGAAAGAGAAAGAATGGCCAACAGATCTGACGAAAAAGATTACACCAAGAAGATCCAAGAACTGAAAGAACGTGTGAAGAAAAGACACGATTTAATGATGGAGTTGGAACAGTTTGCGAGCATTAAGGGCGTATTCCAGGAACAATTTGAATGTCTCGTGTCGGAAGAGAAAGAAGATTTGAAAGAAATTGAATTCCTGACTGAAAGGCGTCGGGCAAGTGGAAAGCGTTCACACCAGAAGACTAAAATGTTGAAAACGCTAAGCGATTGGAAGTGATTTTACGTAATGTGTACTGTCTACGTTTAATTAGAATGATGTTAACATTTCCCGTTGTTATTATCTGAATCTTTTATGAATTTTTGCATGGTGGTTTTAATTATCTTTAGCGAAATCTTTATTTACTTGTTATTATTATTTTTTTATTGTACATTTATTTTTTTATTTTTTTTAACACGACGTTTTTTGTAGTGTAAATAATTTGTTAAAGATTGTTTTGATATATATGATATACGCCTATACCTCAATGAGTTACTAATTTATCTTGAGGATATCCTGGTAGATTTTTATTCGGTCCCGCCCTTAAGGACGTTTTTCACTGTCAAAGCAAGCCTGACACAACTTAAGTCATCATGCCACTTGGAGCTTAGAGTTTTATTTTAGTGGGATAAGATGTGAATAAGTTAAAGGACAAAGAATCCATCAAGCTAGATGGGTTAATTACCAAGTCGCTTATCTAACCCAAACAGTCGATTAACAGACTATTCATCATGCCGCTTCCCTACACATTGAAATGACCAGACAGACTACTTTATGTCAAATCCAACATGCCCTAAAGATTTAGTCAAACTCCCTGTTCAAACCCAATAAGGAGTAAAGATTTAGTCACGGTCACTGTTCACCCCATTAACAACTAATACATCTAACAATATCGGGCTAAACACGTGTATTTTTTCCGCTCGCCTAGGTACCACCCAACAAGTCGTTTACGAGACTCTTCTCCCGGTTTTCAATTGTTTACATAAAAAATAAAAATAATAATAAATGTAGTTCTGACAATAGCGGGCTAAACACGTGTATTTTTTTCCGCTCGCCTACGTACCACCCAACAAGTCGTTTACGAGACTCTTTTCCCGGTTTTTAATTGTTTCCATAAAAAATAAAAATAATAGTAAATGTAGTTCTGACTTAGCAACAGTTTGCAACAGTTTGCTTTAGTATCTGTTATATAAGTAGATATCTACTCAAATGAATATACCACCATATACAAATAACAAAATTATCACATAAAACAAGGTTGTTTACCAATCCCACAATATAAAGTTGTTTACCATACATAACCATATAAAGTTGCTTACCATCTAACAAAAACTTGAAATTGTTTACCATAACCAAGGTCTTCACTGAATGTCAAAACGTCATTTGCTGATGACCGTCATTTACATAGTTGGTGTTAATTCAGGTATGTACTCACACAGTACGTGGGATAGCAAGCAGCGTCAAGAGGGTCATCCCACGGCCTAGACATGTTCTTAAATGACTACTAATAACAGTTAGTCGTTCTTAAATGAAGACTAATAACCCTAGCCTATAATGCTCTACAAATCCCATTCCTATAAACACCCTTCCATAACATCCTCGAGCGTCCTTTCGAGCAATACGGTGAATTTCAAACCGTTCTTGTTCCGAAAGGGGTCTCGTCTACCCGCCCTTCATCGTTCCATTACACCTATTCCCAATACCACTGACCTGGAAAGCCTAACTACCTCTTAGGCTCCAGTTGGCCATCAAAGTTGTAAAAAACGGGTATGTTTAATGGTTGATCAATAAGGCAACCTTAGGGGCACGGAAGGGTGATATATAATGGGAAGAAGACTTTTGGCTATCGATAGGTACAAACCGTACATCGGTTTGCAAAGGATTTATGGACAGCCTACTTGATTTGCCCAAAAGTCATAAAAGAGCTTATTACCTCAGGCTAGTGGTTCTACACCCGATGTTCGCTCAATAAGTTTGATGTATAGTGTAACACCCCAACCCGACAAGGGTAACGATATCACAATAATGGATTCATATCAGATCAAAACAGAGCATACATCTACAGTAATACAAAAATCTCAAAGGATTACAAATGAAATACTGAATCCACAAGGTTACAATGAAAGCTTTAAAAACTATTTCTAAAACATAATATCTTCTATCCAATTCTAATCCAGAATAGTTACCAAGCCTTCTAAGTCCAGAGGTACACTCTCACTCATCCCCAGCTTTATACTAAAACCTGCCGCAGGAAAAGAAATGCGGCTGAGCTTCAAAAGTTCAGTGAACAGATATATAGATAACAGAAACGATAACTGATAGCAGTACAAAGGAAAATCAGAAAATACAGATCATACAGAAACAAAATCAAATGAAGGGGTAGGAATAAGAAATGGAATAAATGAAACGAAATAAGAATAAGAAATAAATAAGGTTTAAGAATAAGGAAAACAGAAATCTATCACGAGCCCAGATAACAGATAATATCATAACAGTGCAAACATATAAGCAATCTAGAGGGGATTCCTCTCAAGTAAATAGATAATATGAGGGGTGACCTCATGTATCAAATCGGAGTGATCAGCTCCCAGATATATGTGAAAGACGTGTATCGCACACACCATCAGTCACCAGAGATATATATAACAGATAACATAATAACAGATAACAGAAACAGATCAGATCTAGGATGCATCCATGCGCCCCAGTAGGCCAGAATCTTCTCCTACATAACAAATAAAATCAGGGACGGGACAGGTCATCACTCTGCTGCCCTAGAGTCTTGCCATCGGTGCATCAATGACATGGACATGAAACCCTCATGCCTAGTGATTGGCTCGGATATCAGACTGTGGTGAAGGTCAGATGTCATATAATAAACAGAGTCATATCTAAGAGTTCATGGCAGAAGGGTCATGTCAACAATTCAGATTAAGATAATAAGGTTTAAATCAGAGTTTATCAGATTAAGTTTAATATCAAAGCTTAAGTTCAGATTAAAAGGTTTATTTCCAATAGTCCAAAAGAGTACATCAAAGGTTAATAATTACAAGTTTCTAGCAATAATCCATTTCAGAAGTTCCTGTCACAAGTTCATTTAAATCAATCCTTTAATAATGGTTTTCATTGAAATGATCTTACAAAATAGTTTTCATAAAAATGGTCTTCCAAAACTTTTAGTAACTTCCATTTCAAGTGGTATCGCTTCTTTTTAAAATAGCTTTTCTTAAACAGTTTCATATGTAGTTTAATAAAGGTTCAAAATCAATTAGGTTCAGATAAGGATTTAACAGGTTAAGGTTTATACCGAAAATCAAATCAAAAGTTTACAACAGATATGTCAGGTTAAGGTTCAGAACAAGGTTCACAGATCAGATTCAATCAAGATTCACAAATTCAGGGTTCAGAACAAGAGATCAAAACACAAAGGTTCAAGAAAGGTTCAGAACAGAAGAAACACATCAAAGGTTCACAAACAAGTTTACAATCAGAGTTCAGAAAAAAGGTTCAGAATAAAAGAATCATAGCAGAGGTTCAACAAAAGGTTCAAGACAAACAGATCACAACAAAGATTCACAACAGAAGGGAACATAGCAGTGGTATCGGAAATCCTAATAAAGAAAATGAAAAACTGAAAGAAAAGGGGATGAAAAACCCTTACTGAAAAAGGGCAGAATATCTGTACCTTATTAGCAAAGCAGAATACGCAAAACAGACACAGAACAGAAATCAGGGCTTCTCCTTCTTCACACCTAAAGAAGTAGAAGACGGAATTACTACGGATTCTAATTCAGATTATTACTTTTAGTTTATCTTTTCATTTTTAGTAACTTTCTATTTTTAGCAGGTTTTCAGAATTAACAGATTTCCATACTTAACCAGATATTGATATTACAGATTTAGTTAAGTCCTTAATTACAGAATATTATGGTATTAAGGTATCTTTTATCAAGTTACAAAACTTTAGGGTTAATTACGACAGATTTACATAGTTTAGGGTTTTAATTGTAACTTCATCAATTTCCAAGGTCTTAAGTGAAAATACTTTAAGTTACAGAATTATATACTCATTTTATTCAGAATGACATCATAATCCCTTTAGTTTCATAATTTACAGATTATACCCCTTTAGTTATATAATTTACAAAACCAACCTTATATTTACATATTTTACAAATTAAACCCTACAATATCCAAATATACCAAACAAGCATATTATATTTCATAATTACAGAATGTATCATCAGAATTTAGTACATTACAGATTAGACCCCTTAGAATTCAGAATTTACATAATTGGTCCTTTAAGTTTACCAAAACTTATAAATTAAATCATAATTCATAACAATTTCATATTTAACCCATAATTCCTCAAAATTACACAATAGCCTTTTTATATCAGTATTAACTCAAAGTAACCCCAAGATTCCAGAATTACACTTTTAGTCCCTCTCTTTTATTTAATTTCAATTCGTACCCTTTAAATACCATTTAACTCATTATCTTGTAATATTTACACTTAGGACCCCAAAGTTATATTTTTCCCACATTCTTACAGATGTATATGACCTTACAAAAATATCCTAGAAGTTTCAAAGTTGGCAAAACAGGTCCTTTTACTTTTATATTAAATCGGATTACACTTTTTAAAAACAAATACAAACCCTACTATTAACCAATCATTGCACCATCATTATTATATCCTTAAAACATCTTAAATGATAAGATTAGTATCCAAGAACCCTAACCCTAGTAGCCACGATTTGAATTTATTTTACCTACTTTGTTTTTATAAAATCCGGTTATAAACAAAATTCACCACGCTTAATCTAAGCTTCCAAAGATCAAACTCATATTTTTCCCAGCTTATAATACATATAAATAACCCACGAAAATTAATTAACATGCCCAGAAAAATCGTTTAGCATACATTAGATTTTTACGTACGTTTTTGATATTAAAATTACCACGAC
The DNA here is from genome assembly GCA_021014915.2 of Artemisia tridentata subsp. tridentata. Classification (NCBI taxonomy): domain Eukaryota; kingdom Viridiplantae; phylum Streptophyta; class Magnoliopsida; order Asterales; family Asteraceae; genus Artemisia; species Artemisia tridentata. The sequence continues at coordinate 419,490,357 of CP139508.1, read as the reverse complement.
ATGATCTAGGCTTCCATAATTCGTTCTATCATTTTTCCCAGGTTTAATACTTCATACGAGGTCTAAATAAAATACTTATCATGCACAGAAGTTCGGATTACATATATTTATAATTTACGTGTTCCATGTTCATATAATTTTCGTACGTATAGTTTAGCTTGCATGATTCGATTTACATAATTTATATGAGTTATATAGGATGTAAAGATCATAGGAAAATTGCTATATCAGATTTAGAACATATGGTTTAGGCGTACAAATTTATACCTTGCGTATGGGCAAAACCGACAAGAAAAGTGTATCAAGAACAAACCAACGAATCCACGAGCAAACCCTTATTTTTCCTAGCTTGCATGCACCTACAAGATCCCTAGAAAATTGCTTGTTCACATCCAGAAGTTGTGTGGATGATTGGGTCGAATTTTTGGTGCGTTTAGTGATATTGCGATTAGGGTTTTATTGTGATAAAGGTTTTATAAAATAAGAAGATTGTGTATATAAGGTACAACCGACATAGGGGGGGGGGCAATGAGATCAGTATTTCGGTATTAGAATCCCACAATAATTGGATTGTATTTATGCTAATATTTTCTTTATTTATTTTTACATATTACTTAATATAAATGATTTAATAATTATATTTGCTTAATTATAATTATTTCGGAAATTATAAATAAATATGTATGTTATAATAATTTTTGGACATTCGAAATAATATAACGTTGTCCCAGAAATTAGTTCGTTTCAGGTATAGTTTGTTTTCAGAAGTTTTGGAATTATTTCAGAATTTATAAGTTATTTATTTAGGTTTTATACTTTCAGGGGTAATTTGGTCATTTTACGGGTTATCTGAATTTCAGGTATTACAACTTCTTCCCCACTAACAAAAAAATTTCTTCCTCAAAATTTGCAGAAAGCAGAGAGAAAAGAGATCAGAAAACAAAACAAAACATATCAGATTAAAACGAGAATTGAGGTGAAACGAAACAGGAACACAACTGACGGTGAATAGACATATGAAAGATTTGTTTCTCATAATTCGAACTTGCAGATTCCAAAATTGTTTCAGGTCCTTAGAACAGACATAACATACTGAATCCAGATCAGAAGGATAACATACCAACGTAGTAGATGAAAATCATATTCTCTCGGAAGAGACAAAGAAATACATAGGGTTTTGACGGATATACGGTTCACAGAAATTGATTAGACAAATCAGATTTTGACGTACATGAATTAGATTATCGATAACATCAATTTGCATAAGGTTCTAGAATGGAACCTAAGATAGTTATCAGAAGTACAGAGGTCAGCAAAACGCGTGACGAGAATCCAGACGTATCAATTCGCATAACGGTGGAAGCAGATTACGCGTACAGTCAGAAATGAACTTACAGTCTCACTAAGGCAGATACTCCCAACAGTTATCAGAATTTCTATGGTTCAAACGCACTTCCCGAAATATCCTATGCCCACAACAAGTGCACGTTATATGATGTAAGTATTATCACGTTGGCCAGACGTCATAATACTGGCATCATATAAATATGCCCTCATGATGGTCATACTTTATCTCAAGTCGTGAACAGAACAAATGATGAAGCGAAAAGTGTACCGCTTTTAGGGGGTCATTTAAGCCCTAAATCGTATTTATTTGATCAAATATTGCCCTAAATCATTCCTTTTTTCATTTTAGGTACTTTGGAGAAGAAATCTGGAAAAGGAAGCATTTTGGACGTTTTTGGAGCATAAAAGTGAAGAAAATGACAAAGTCTCAAAATCGGCTGGAAAAGTACCTTTGACGGCGTCAAGGATTGCCCTTGACGGCGTCATGGCTTGGCAAAAAAGGTGGATATGAAAAATACACATGATAAGCCAGAGAATTTTACAAAGGATTTCTGACGGCGTCACCCTTTGAAGTGATCAAGGCCATCACAGTTTAACTTAAAGAGGGACGGCGTCAAGCCTTATTCTGACGGCGTCAAGCCTTGATAAGCCAGAGCGGATTTTGGAGCACTAAAGAGGGACGGCGTCAAGAAGGCCATCCGGGAACCCTAGACACGGCGAGGTGACGGCGTCAAGATCTACAACGTGACGCCGTCAGCCCTTAAACTCTATATATAGTTTTGCAATTTTTTGTCATTAGTGTGCAACTTTGTGAGGAGAAACCCTAAGACGAATTTCTGCCATTTTTAAGGGTTTTCATACCCTTGGATCTCCCATGTTTAATTGAAGATAAGTGTTCATTTAAGCAATCAATATGTCTATGTGTTATTTGATTATATCTTGTTCTTGTCTTTTGATTAACATGCTAGGCTAGATTTATCTTGTGTTTGCTTAGATCTAATGAAACCTAGCTATTGATTATTGGTTATTAGTGTGTTATTAATTGTATTGGATGATTGTTTATCGATGTTAGGCTTAAGAAAACTGGCTAACTTCCTATACGGTAACTTGCTTGAACGTCTTAAGAAACATGAACCAATGTGTACTAAGGTTTTTATGGTTGCATTTAATGCATGAGCGAATTCTAATGATCCCATGTTAGGAGCTTCCTAGCCGGCTTGACATAGAAGTGAAGTAGGAGCTTGTAGAGTTGGGGAAGTACGTACGCCACCCCATGATTGGTATTAAGGAATACACCCGTCATCCACGCAATTAATACACACTAATCAACCGGTAAAAGATAGTTAGGGAGTAAGGAAATCTAAGTAAACACATTTCTCTCCACATAAGTTTCACAACCTTTTCATTTTCAGTTATTTTATTTTATTTGCATTTGTAGTTATTTGGGTTAGTTGACTAGCAACTAATTCCGCCCACTCCTTCAAACCCGAGATTTTACTTGCTTTCATAAAATATAAAAATACAAAAAAGAATCTTCCCTCACCCTTAGACCTATTAGAGTAGTTTTTCAATCCCAACGACACTATTCCCTGTGGAGAACGATCAATCCCCCGTACTTACCACTACACTATACTACATCGGTCAGGTACACTGCCTGGTGGGGTTGTAAGCCTCTTGAGATCCCTCGAGAGGTAAAACCTGTTGTAAGGTTGCAAAACCACGCATCAAGTTTTTGGCGCCGCTGCCGGGGAATAGTTATTGTTTAGGTTGAATTTTTATTTTATTAGGTCTACTCACTAGATTCCTTTCTAGTGAGATTTTTATTTTCTTTTTCTAGGTTTTCTTTAGTCTATCTTTTTTTTTCTTCATTCTTTGTTCGTAACCATTACCATCCGACATCATGGAAGGTGGTAATATCCTTGATCCCAACAACCCACCACTACAACAACACCCACCTCCTAGAGCCCGTACCTTAGGAGACTACTCCTGTCCTAGCCACCATGGCTATCGAAACACCATTGAGCTCACTCAAGGAGCCAATGTCACACCCTTGCGATCCGACACCATCCGGTTGGTGCAAAGCGGATGCGCATTCCATGGACTTCGTTCCGAAGATCCTAATCAACATCTCAAGGACTTTCTCAAAATTGTTGATTCCTTAGACCTTGATGTTGCCACTTGAGAGACGACCCGACTGCGTCTCTTTCAATTCTCTCTGCGGGACCAAGCTAGTCAATGGCTAGAGCATCTACCCGCAGGATCCATTACCTCTTGGGATGATCTCACCACTCGTTTCCTTGCTCAGTTTTTCCCACCAGGAAGAACTACCAAGCTAAGGAATGATATCTTGATGTTCCAACAACGTCAAGGCGAAACCCTCTACGAGGCATGGACTCGATTCAAGGACTTACTCCAAAAAGTCCCTCACCATGGCATATAACTTTGGCTCCAAGTCCAAATCTTCTATGACCATATCAATTTCTCCACGAGGCAAACCATTGACCAATCGGCCGGTGGTAAGCTACGTGATCTAAGTGCGGAAGAATCATGGGCTCTCCTAGAAGATCTTGCTCTTTATGACAACGAAAGTTGGAGTGATCCCCGTGATTTGAATAAAACGGTCAAGGCAATATCTTTGCCTTCGAACAATTCAAGCACTTCCGACCGTAGGATCATAGAACTTGAAGACCAAGTCAAGTTTCTTATGAAATCTTACGAGGCTCCTAAACCTTCAAGCCAAGTGAACAAAATCAATTCTTCATGTGAATTATGTAGTGGTCCCCACGACACTCGTGATTGCATGGAACTCCCCGAACAAGCTTTTGCGGACTACGCATCCTCGCATACCGACGGAGCGGGAGACAAGTGGTACACTTTCAAACCCGAGCAAAACCCCTACGGTGATATATACAACCCCTCATGGAAAAATCACCCAAACCTTAGGTGGAAACAAAACCAAAACGCACAACAAACCAATTCTTCCAACCCACCTAATCGTTTCCAATCAAGCGGTTCCAACTCGAACCGTACTTTCAACAACAATCCTTCCAGCAATGGTAGTACCAATAACTTTGAAGGATTGATGTCTCAATTTATGGCATCTCAAGAAGCTCATTTGGCCAAGTTTGAAGCCGATTTCAAACAAAAACAAAGCGAGATGACCAATAAGATTGACACTTTGTTGAAAGCCCTCAATGACCGAGAAATGGGAGCACTCCCTAGCAACACAGTCAAGAACCCGAAACTAAACGTCAACGCCATCTCGTCGGTTTCGTTTCCTAGTTCTTGTCCACAATATTATTCGGTCAATTCCATGAGCTCGTGTTTCAAACAAACCCAAGTCGTAGTTGAAACACCTCCCACTCAAAACCTTGACGAAGAATTCAAGGAGCTCCACCTTGAAAGTCCGGTTATTGATGTGTTGGATGAGAAGAAGCTCAAGTTAGGCGAAAAAGGGACCGCCTTTGTTCAAAACAAGCTACCTAAGAAGTTAGATGATCCGGGCTTATTTGTTCTACCTTGCAAGATCGGTAATTCGGAGGCTTATGACACATTAGCCGATCTTGGATCAAGCCTTAACCTACTTCCGTTACCTCTCTACACCTCTCTAAAACTAGGAAAACTTGAAGAAACCGAGGTGATAATAGGCTTAGCGGATGGGAATGTTGCTTACCCGGTTGGAGTAGTCAAAGACGTGTTAGTACACATTGGAAAACTAACCATTTTAGCCGATTTCCACGTCCTTGATATGGTTAGCGACCCTACATGCCCCTTGTTGATAGGTAGAGGATTTTTGGCCACCGCTAGTGCTATGATTGATTGTTAGGAATCTAAGATAGCGGTAGGAGAAGGTGATACTTGGTCAGTCTATGATGTGAAGAAACATGCTTATGATACTAGTGATGAACCAACACCCCATTGGTTAGAGTTAAATAGGAGACCATCTAGATATGGACCTTGGATCGATAGAGACTTCATAGGACCCCAACACCCATTTTACCTAGAAGAGGACTTTGTGAACCGAACACATACGGTAGAGCAACTATTGGCTAGGGACACCGAATTGGATCCATTTGAAGACCCTCTAGTTTTTAGGAAGATGATTGATTTCCTAGGAGTTTTGCCAATTAACCTAGGGATGAATAAGTGGATTCGTGAGGACGATGATCATAAGTGGCATTGGGACAAACCACCCAAAGATGGAGATGGGTCATGGCATATTAAGATAACATTGTATGACCCGGATGGAGAGAAGTTTGAAAAGATATATTGTACTAAGCGGACCAATAGGAAACTTCAATCCAAGCTTAACCCTAAAGACGTCCTCGATGACGAGCTCACTTACATAGGGTAGAAGGACTTTGAGTCTAGCTACAAGACTCGTTAATAAAGAAAAGCGCTTCTTGGGAGGCAACCCAAGCTTTATTTGCTTTGTGTGTTTATTTATTTGTTTGTTTAATTTTATTTGTTTCCGTATGTGTGTTTAATTTTTATTATTATTGATTCATGTTCAAAACTAAATTGTGAAAATGCTTTATCTTGTTTTTAACTTCGTCTTAACTACATATAAAGGTATTTTGCAAATGATAAGTGTAAGGGAAATCCAAATCGGTTTATTAGAACACAAATGAACATGAATCGTAATGATATTAAATTAACATACATATTCGTATTTGTTTGAGTCAAATGCTTTTATCGAGTCATAATGATATTTTGCAGGATTTCCAGGAAGTAAGGTATAGGTTTTTCCAGGAATTTTCCGGAAACTAAACATGAGAATTCTGTCAGATCATTTCTGACGGCGTCAGGCGTTACAACCTGACGACGTCAGGTTTTAATTTTCAGAAATTTTTGAAAGTTTTGTTTTCATAAAAAGTTTTTATTAAATCTATAACTTATAATCTCCAGGAATCTGCAAAATTATCATTCCACAAGCATTATATCCTTATATATAGAATTTATCCCGCCGATGTTATGCAGGTTTTCGTGTTTGTTTTCTCAGGTTTAACAGGTTATTTTGGACAAGGAGATGTATGTGGAATCTAGCTTATGGCGTTGCATTAGTCTTGGAGCTTCTACATTACCTTGGAAGAAGATCTAACCATGTTACCACATTATCCACCGAACGAATCAGGGGAGTATTTGATTTCATTCTTTTACCTTTTCACTTTTACATCTTGTTATTTGAACATTGGGGAAAATGTTCATCTTAAGTGTAAGGGGGGGGGGGTAAAATATGATACTTTAGAGAATACAAGTGCGCTTGATTTTTGTTTGTTTGATGGTAAATGTGTAATAAAACTGAGATAAATACCTGTTAAGGCAATTTTAGTGCCAAATTTAAATTTTTTTACAACATTTAGGAGTAAAACTTTGATCTTAATGAGCGTCTCATGGATAGGAGTTATATGACTAGCACAAAAAACCGTACCACTAAAAAATTTTCCACCCCTAAATATGTGAGGTTCGCCCCTAGAATTGGTAGGAAAAGCATTTATGCTATGATGTGTGTACCGGTAGCACTTAGATTCTAGAACTTGCGTTAGGACCATTCCGAGGCCACAAGTGAGACTACATTCGTGTAGTTAGATTTACTACATGATAAGAGGCATTAGGATTAACCCATTGTTTTACACCTGTGTTTTTGTTATAATTACATTGGCGACATTGGTCAAGTAATTCTCCCACACCCTTTGCGTTGTACTCATTTTTAGTACACGATACCCCTAGTACACCCCTCAGAGCCTATCTTTTCGTTTTGACCTTTAAGCATTTTACTTAAAGGAAGAATCTGTTTACACCCCACTTAAATGTACACCCAAATCGCCTTAGCCTACCTTGTATGCACTCATTTTTAGTGCATTATTGTGACAACATTTGTTTTAAACCCAAGTTAATTATCTAATTGATTACATGGTTGCTAAGTCGAGTCATATCCTTGTACATATTGTTTTGGGACGATTGGGACTCATGGGTAAAGTACTAGTGTAATGGAGTAATGGGGAAGAACAACATTATTACCCCCATATGTGCTAAATATTTTAAAAGTACTCCAAGTTTTTCGATTATCTTAATTCGAGTCATTAGAATAGTTATTTGTAAAGTTATGCAAAAGTTCAAGTGTAAGGGGAACGCAACGCCCCTATGATGTATTATTTTGGATGGTAGGGCAAGAGTGTATGAAAAAAAAAAAAAAAAAATCCAAAAAATCAAGAAAAATACAAAAAAAAAAAAAAAAAGAATGAGAAAAAGAAAAATAGAAAAAACATACGGACTACCATCCCGTTTCATTTTATGCTTATTTTATGTTTTTGTTATTTTGTTTTTAGCTTAAGTCGAGTCTAGTCTTGGCTTAGCAACGCCATATTGTTCATGTAATTAATCATGATCTTTAACTCGCCACCAGTAAAATATCCCTTATCCAACAAAACCGTGTTTATCATATCCCTACACCTCACGTTATAACCCATTTAAAAGCCCTCTTTGATAGTTTATCTTAGGTGCTTACGCCTAGTGGAGGAGGTTTTCGATCCTTTCCCAAGCTTATGGTAATCTATTTGCTATGACAGGTAGTGAGAGATATTATCCGTTTTCATTTATGAGATTTATTTTGATGACACCTGAGAGATGTGAGTATCTAAACACTACTTCTGAGGTGCTAGTTTGTAATCTCCGTGCTTATTATGATTAAAGTGGAACGACTATTTATTGTAATTACTTTTATATTAGCGTTAAATGACCCCTAACTTGTATTTTGATTAGAATAAAAGCGCATTTGCTTGAGGACAAGCAAATCTCAAGTGTAAGGGTATTTGATGAAGCGAAAAGTGTACCGCTTTTAGGGGGTCATTTAAGCCCTAAATCGTATTTATTTGATCAAATATTGCCCTAAATCGTTCCTTTTGTCATTTTAGGTACTTTGGAGAAGAAATTTGGAAAAGGAAGCATTTTGGACGTTTTTGGAGCATAAAAGTGAAGAAAACGACAAAGTCTCAAAATCTGCTGGAAAAGTACCTTTGACGGCGTCAAGGATTGCCCTTGACGGCGTCATGGCTTGGCAAAAAAGGTGGATATGAAAAATACACATGATAAGCCAGATAATTTTACAAAGGATTTCTGACGACGTCACCCTTTGAAGTGATCAAGGCCATCACGGTTTAACTTAAAGAGGGACGGCGTCAAGCCTTATTCTGACGGCGTCAAGCCTTGATAAGCCAGAGCGGATTTTGGAGCACTAAAGAGGGACGGTGTCAAGAAGGCCATCCGGGAACCCTAGACACGGCGAGGTGACGGCGTCAAGATCTACAACGTGACGCCGTCAGCCCTTAAACTCTATATATAGTTTTGCAATTTTTTGTCATTAGTGTGCAACTTTGTGAGGAGAAACCCTAAGACAAATTTCTGCCATTTTTAAGGGTTTTCATACCCTTGGATCTCCCATGTTTAATTGAAGATAAGTGTTCATTTAAGCAATCAATATGTCTATGTGTTGTTTGATTATATCTTGTTCTTGTCTTTTGATTAACATGCTACGCTAGATTTATCTTGTGTTTGCTTAGATCTAATGAAACCTAGCTATTGATTATTGGTTATTAGTGTGTTATTAATTGTATTGGATGATTGTTTATCGATGTTAGGCTTAAGAAAACTGGCTAACTTCCTATACGGTAACTTGCTTGAACGTCTTAAGAAACATGAACCAATGCGTACTAAGGTTTTTATGGTTGTATTTAATGCATGAGCGAATTCTAATGATCCCATGTTAGGAGCTTCCTAGCCGGCTCGACATAGGAGTGAAGTAGGAGCTTGTAGAGTTGGGGAAGTATGTACGCCACCCCACGATTGGTATTAAGGAATACACCCGTCATCCACGCAATTAATACACACTAATCAACCGGTAAAAGATAATTAGGGAGTAAGGAAATCTAAGTAAACACATTTCTCTCCACATAAGTTTCACAACCTTTTCATTTTCAGTTATTTTATTTTATTTGCAATGTAGTTATTTGGGTTAGTTGACTAGCAACTAATTCCGCCCACTCCTTCAAACCCGAGATTTTACTTGCTTTCATAAAATATAAAAATACAAAAAAGAATCTTCCCTCACCCTTAGACCTATTAGAGTAGTTTTTCAATCCTAACGACACTATTCCTTGTGGAGAACGATCAATCCCCCGTACTTACCACTACACTATACTACATCGGTCAGGTACACTGCCTGGTGGGGTTGTAAGCCTCTTGAGATCCCTCGAGAGGTAAAACCTGTTGTAAGGTTGCAAAACCACGCATCAACAAACTTATCCTAATCCATCTAGTCTTCCTACGGTCTCAGGGGTCATCAAAATCAAATACCCTAACTAAGAGAAGAACGAATCACTCGAAAGAGTTAACGGAAGTCCCATAATTTTTATCAGAATTTGGTACATCAGATCGTCCATCATTTGTCAAATTTCACATAACAAAACCATCGTCCAACATACGCAGAATGAACACAGAGCGGAATTACTACAGAGAACCTAAATCATTCAAAGGATTTTATCATCGGGTAACAAAATTTAAATAGGTCAAGAGGAAATCAATTACGTCATCCATAGCTTCATCCATCACATAATTCATTCTTCCAAACCAACATTCGCTTCAGAATTTTCTTCCATTCAAAATCATGATCTCAATTTCCATTCTCAAGTCTGCTTCTGCTTCCAATTCATCTTAGTACAACTAAAATGAATAGAGAAGCAAGACTGCGAGTCTTGGACAAGTCTGCTAGCACACTTCGGAATTCGCCAACTCAGATTGTTGTCGTCATCGGATGCTTGGTAGTGGTGTCTGCTATAATCTCTGAACGCCAATCACATCTACTCTTCCAGAACAAAGGTCATTCCATTTAATACGAAGATGATCTACATGCTTCCTCGTTCGTCTCAGGGCACAAAACATGCTGTCATACTATGACAATTGTCCAGATACTCGTGAAAACATGATTCTTATTAGCCAATACTATTGGCATTATTTAAGACTCATAATGGTCACAATGAGTACGAAAACAGTTTTCATGAATCACTTCAGGGAAACTTCATATCTAAATCACATCACCCATCTTTACGAATAAAACTGAATTACTTTACGAAAGTTGCTCTCAGTTAGTCATCTCCCTTCTCAGGAGTTCTTGTGGTTGCTTCTTCAGTCCTTCGAACATTAAATAAGGTTGTCTGATACAGAGTTCACAAGGATAGAATAATTTAATCATTTATACTCGGAAATGAAAAGTGATTACAGTGAGATTACGGTTAAGTTTACGATAGTTGATATGTAGACGCAAAATTTTCTCTTTCTTCTTCATAAACTAATAGGGGTATTCAAGGGGAACACTGAGGTGGACAAAAACATATCTCATCATCTTCTCCAGCATCATGGTTCATTAACTGAGATCTGTTCAGAGTCAATTTTTCTGCTCAACAGGAGAGAAAACCCAAGAGTTTCATCAGAAAATGCCAGAAAATTTGTACAACAAAACTTTCAATGCCAACACTTTCTAGGGGTGGATACTAATAGGGTGTCAGGAGAATTTGATAATCAAATGTGATCAGGGTAAATATTTCCATAACAGTGATAAACTTAACAGATTTAAGCGGTTAAAGGTTATTATAACAAAATAGGGTGGGTCAGATTGTTACATTTCAGATGCGGTAGTTTATTATAGCTGAAGAACCAGCCAATCAATAATCACAAGATCTCCAAAATCAAGTATATCAATAGTAAACAGATCCGCAAAACGAATATGGTCATTAACCCAAACGGATAGTTCATATTTCAGAGTCAAGTACGTGGTTCAGTATAGTGTGGGGATAGGTACGCGAATAGTTCAAGGTGTTGGAGTTTTTGGTTTAGCTTTTAGCATAAGTGACAGGTAGGGTGTATCTCATTGGTAATACGAACATCGTATAATTGTCAGAAGTGAGGCTTATGGAACATCGGTTATCAGCATCATCATGCTCAGTTAACAGTTTCACACAGAGATAGTATTTGCATCAAATCCTTCCAAAGGAAAACTGATGGGCAAATAAGATTCATCATTTAAGGGAGGAAACAACTTCTATATCCAGCACGGGTAGTGAATTTAAAAAAGGTGTCAAACACAGTAAGGTTAAACGGCCTTCGGGATGGTCGGAAAGATATCTGACTGTTTATCAAACAGATCAGAAATGAAGGTCAAAATTAGGTAGTGGCAGCAAAAGTTTAACAATCGGTAATCATGTCAGGGGTTCCAAAATTGTTTCAAACGCCAAAGGTGAGACATAGGAGGATAGTCGTCAATATTAAATGATCAAATCAATCAATCCTTATAAGGATAAAATCAAGGTTACTATCAAAGAAAGACGGATCAATAAAGATAAATCTTATCGTTCAGAATGAGAGGGAAAGCATTTTTATACCCGTGGTCAAACGCCACAAAACTTCTCATGGGAACAGAGATGGTTAAGACGGAATCAAAAGATTCATAGGTAATTATCAGAAGCAAGAAACAAATAACAGAATGTATCAAGTGTATCATCATCATGGGGATTCTCAGATTGCCCAAAGTGGCATCAGAATGATTAACAGAAGGTTCAGAGGTCGGAGTTGAAATCGGAAGGCAAGGATCAAATAATGTCAGATAATTAATACGCAATTTCCAATGCTTCAGATTTTATTTAGGTTTCACTTCTTAGGTGGTGCAAGGCATAATCTCTAAATTTCCAAATGTGATTTTAACCAAAAGCAAGACACGAATCAGAGTGGTGCGGAAGCAAGATACTTAAGCAAATGACTTATAGTCTACCCATTCCTCACTGGTCAGAATTTAAGTTCCTATAGGGAAATCCTAAAGCAAATTCGCAAAGGTTGTCCTACGAGCGCCTACAGTGGAAACTTAGTGACCCAGACTTTACAGGTCAAGGGTAAATGTATTACGAGTCGCAGCCTGTGAGCTCTGATACCATAAATTGTAACACCCCAACCCGACAAGGGTAACGATATCACAATAATGGATTCATATCAGATCAAAACAGAGCATACATCTACAGTAATACAAAAATCTCAAAGGATTACAAATGAAATACTGAATCCACAAGGTTACAATGAAAGCTTTCAAAACGATTTCTAAAACATAATATCTTCTATCCAATTCTAATCCAGAATAGCTACCAAGCCTTCTAAGTCCAGAGGTACACTCTCACTCATCCCCAGCTTTATACTAAAACCTGCCGCAGGAAAAGAAATGCGGCTGAGCTTCAAAAGCTCAGTGAACAGATATATAGATAACAGAAACGATAATGGATAGCAGTACAAAGGAAAATCAGAAAATACAGATCATACAGAAACAAAATCAAATGAAGGGGTAGGAATAAGAAATGGAATAAATGAAACGAAATAAGAATAAGAAATAAATAAGGTTTAAGAATAAGGAAAACAGAAATCTATCACGAGCCCAGATAACAGATAATATCATAACAGTGCAAACATATAAGCAATCTAGAGGGGATTCCTCTCAAGTAAACAGATAATATGAGGGGTGACCTCATGTATCAAATCGGAGTGATCAGCTCCCAGATATATGTGAAAGACGTGTATCGCACACACCATCAGTCACCAGAGATATATATAACAGATAACATAATAACAGATAACAGAAACAGATCAGATCTAGGATGCATCCATGCGCCCAGTAGGCCAGAATCTTCTCCTACATAACAGATAAAATCAGGGACGGGACAGGTCATCACTCTCCTGCCCTAGAGTCATGCCATCGGTGCATCAATGACATGGACATGAAACCCTCATGCCTAGTGATTGGCTCGGATATCAGACTGTGGTCAAGTTCAAATGTCATATAATAAACAGAGTCATATCTAAGAGTTCATGGTAGAAGGGTCATGTCAACAATTCAGATTAAGATAATAAGGTTTAAATTAGAGTTTATCAGATTAAGTTTAATATCAAAGCTTAAGTTCAGATTAAAAGGTTTATTTCCAATAGTCCAAAAGAGTACATCAAAGGTTAATAATTACAAGTTTCTAGCAATAATCCATTTCAGAAGTTCCTGTCACAAGTTTATTTAAATCAATCCTTTAATAATGGTTTTCATTGAAATGATCTTACAAAATAGTTTTCATAAAAATGGTCTTCCAAAACTTTTAGTAACTTCCATTTCAAGTGGTATCGCTTCTTTTTAAAATAGCTTTTCTTAAACAGTTTCATATGTAGTTTAATAAAGGTTCAAAATCAATTAGGTTCAGATAAGGATTTAACAGGTTAAGGTTTATACCGAAAATCAAATCAAAATTTTACAACAGATATGTCAGGTTAAGGTTCAGAACAAGGTTCACAGATCAGATTCAATCAAGATTCACAAATTCAGGGTTCAGAACAAGAGATCAAAACACAAAGGTTCAAGAAAGGTTCAGAACAGAAGAAACACATCAAAGGTTCACAAACAAGTTTACAATCAGAGTTCAGAAAAAAGGTTCAGAATAAAAGAATCATAGCAGAGGTTCAAACAAAAGGTTCAAGACAAACAGATCACAACAAACATTCACAACAGAAGGGAACATAGCAGTGGTATCGGAAATCCTAATAAAGAAAATGAAAAACTGAAAGAAAAGGGGATGAAAAACCCTTACTAAAAAAGGGCAGAATATCTGTACTTTATTAGCAAAGCAGAATACGCAAAACAGACACAGAACAGAAATCAGGGCTTCTCCTTCTTCACACCTAAAGAAGTAGAAGACGGAATTACTACGGATTCTAATTCAGATTATTACTTTTAGTTTATCTTTCCATTTTTAGTAACTTTCTATTTTTAGCAGGTTTTCAGAATTAACAGATTTCCATACTTAACCAGATATTGATATTACAGATTTAGTTAAGTCCTTAATTACACAATATTATGGTATTAAGGTATCTTTTATCAAGTTACAAAAATTAACGGTTAATTATGACAGATTTACATAGTTTAGGGTTTTAATTGTAACTTCATCAATTTCCAAGGTCTTAAGTGAAAATACTTTAAGTTACAGAATTATATACTCATTTTATTCAGAATGACATCATAATCCCTTTAGTTTCATAATTTACAGATTATACCCCTTTAGTTATATAATTTACAAAACCAACCTTATATTTACATATTTTACAAATTAAACCCTACAATATCCAAATATACCAAACAAGCATATTATATATCATAATTACAGAATGTATCATCAAAATTTAGTACATTACAGATTAGACCCCTCAGAATTCAGAATTTACATAATTGGTCCTTTAAGTTTACCAAAACTTATAAATTAAATCATAATTCATAACAATTTCATATTTAACCCATAATTCCTCAAAATTACACAATAGCCTTTTTATATCAGTATTAACTCAAAGTAACCCCAAGATTCTAGAATTACACTTTTAGTCCCTCTCTTTTATTTAATTTCAATTCGTACCCTTTAAATACCATTTAATTCATTATCTTGTAATATTTACACTTAGGACCCCAAAGTTATATTTTCCCACATTCTTACAGATGTATATGACCTTACAAAAATATCCCAGAAGTTTCAAAGTTGGCAAAACAGGTCCTTTTACTTTTATTTTAAATCGGATTACAATTTTTAAAAACAAATACAAACCCTACTATTAACCAATCATTGCACCATCATTATTATATCCTTAAAACATCTTAAATGATCATATTTTTATCCAAGAACCCTAACCCTAGTAGCCACGATTTGAATTTATTTAACTTACTTTGTTTTTATAAAATCTGGTTATAAACAAAATTCACCACGCTTAATCTAAGCTTCCAAAGATCAAACTCATATTTTTCTCAGCTTATAATACATATAAAGAACCCACGAAAATTAATTAACATGCCCAGAAAAATCGTTTAGCATACATTAGATTTTTACGTACGTTTTTGATATTAAAATTACCACGACATGATCTAGGCTTCCATAATTCGTTCTATCATTTTTCCCAAGTTTAATACTTCATATGAGGTCTAAATAAAATACTTATCATGCCCAAAAGTTCGGATAACATATATTTATAATTTACGTGTTCCATGTTCATATAATTTTCGTACGTATAGTTTAGCTTGCATGATTCGATTTACATAATTTATATGAGTTATATAGGATGTAAAGATCACAGGAAAATTGCTATATCAGATTTAGAACGTATGGTTTAGGCGTACAAATTTATACCTTGCGTATGGGCAAAACCGACAAGAAAAGTGTATCAAGAACAAACCAACGAATCCACGAGCAAACCCTTATTTTTCCTAGATTTCTTGCACCTCCAAGATCCCCAAAAAATTGCTTGTTCACGTCCAGAAGTTGTGTGGATGATTGGGTCGAATTTTTGGTGCGTTTAGTGATATTGCGATTAGGGTTTTATTGTGATAAAGGTTTTATAAAATAAGAAGATTGTGTATATAAGGTACAACCGACATAGGGGGGGGGGTAATGAGATCAGTATTTCGGTATTAGAATCCCACAATAATCGGATTGTATTTATGCTAATATTTTCTTTATTTATTTTTACATATTACTTAATATAAATGATTTAATAATTATATTTGCTTAATTATAATTATTTCGGAAATTATAAATAAATATGTATGTTATAATAATTTTTGGACATTCGAAATAATATAATGTTGTCCCAGAAATTAGTTCGTTTCAAGTATAGTTTGTTTTCAGAAGTTTTGGAATTGTTTCAGAATTTATAAGTTATTTATTTAGGTTTTATACTTTCAGGGGTAATTTGGTCATTTTACGGGTTATCTGAATTTCAGGTATTACATTTAGTGTCTGGAGCGAAAGATTGTGGTAAGGGCTGCCAACATCAAGCCGGGGCAGCATATACCCTGATGGACGGCGCATGAAACGCACCGCGTCTAAGCGGGTTCATGGTGAAGCAACAAAGCAGTTTAGTGAGAGAAAAGACTCTACAACATCAAGCAACAAATCAGTTTAGTGAGAGAAAAGAATGTATATTATTTGGAAAATTAAATTATGCTAGTTGTACAAAAAATGTGGTTGAATAATGTATATTAAATTGAATTTATGAAGATTTTATCTTTATTTATTTTTGTTTGTAAGTATTGTTATTTCTTTGTAAGTTTTGCAATGATTCAACTGCTTCAGCTAGAGCAGAGGCATATTAGATGCATTGTAGGGAGTAGTAAAAATTATTGGGTATAAAGAGATGGTAACTTTTTAAAATCAAAACTATGGGTATCTTTAATCTAATCTTGTGTTACATGTTGATTGTTGTTTTTTTTAGTATGTGATTAATTGCATAAAGTGTACATATTTTAGCCAGACATTTCATTTGCCATTAGGCTTGCAGAGAGAGGGGCAAAATAGTATCGTAATCTTTTGTAAAAGGTGTTTAAAAGCGACTTATAGTAAATGGGGTTGAATGTATAAGTGGCAATTTAGTCTCGTAATCGACTCTAAAGAGGTTCAAATGCGAAATAATCCACTCGAAAAGTAGTAGCCGAACCAATTAGTAACTTAAGCGACATTATAGGCAACTATAAATGGGTTCATAAGCGACTTTAAAAAATCCAATTAGTAACGTAAGCGACATTATAGGCAACTATAAATGGGTTCATAAGCGACTTTAAAAAATCCACTACAATAGTACAGGTTGCAAATTAGTATCGTAAGCGACTTAAAACGGATTTATATGCGACATTATAAAATCCACTACAATAGTACACGTTGCATATTAGTATCGTACGCGACTTAAAACGGCTTGACATGCAACTTTATAAAATCCATCAAAATATACCCATGGCATGCAACCATGAATGCAAACAAGGGGTAACATGATAGTCGCTTAATCGGCTTGGTAGGTGTATTTAAGCGATTTAGTAAAAAGTGGGATATAATGATGACGCTAGTCTAATAACTGCCATGTTGACTTTTGCAGAAAAAAAAGGCGGGAACGTAGTCGCATAAGCTACCTATTACGGGTAAGGTGACCGACTTTCTTAAATAAAAGGCTACTATGCTAGTGGGCTTGTAGTGTAAATATTTCCTTCAAGTTTTTTGTTGTGTACTGTATTTTTGATTGTCAAAATTTTATTTTGCATGTGATTTCTAAAAGATTGTTGTCTATGACTTTAAAAAAATACAACGTTTTTTCATTTTAAAACGTTATGATACCAATAATTGAAAATTACTACAAGTTTTTAAGTCAATTATAACTAAAAAAAAAAAAAAAAAAAAAAAAAAAAAAAAAAAAAAAAAAAAAAAAAAAAAAAAAAAAAGAAAAGAGAGAAAATAAAAACAAAAAGTTGAAAATACAACGTTTATGTAAGTTTATTAAGACAAACTACGAATGCCAAATGGACATAAACGATCGAACTAAAATGAATATAGACAAATGAACGTAATTTATATAAGTGTTGTTCTGTTGTAACTAACTAAGTTTAAAATCATACAATTAAACGACGTGACTAAACGTTCAGTTTGTTTGCAACACTACTTGTTACTCGATACTGTGTCTCGATGTTATCATTAATTATATATACAAACATCCACCCATTCAAGTCGTCATCCACCAAAGTTTCTTAATTCGAGTCGTATGATAGCTTGAAATGAGTACACAGATATCTACCCAGTTATAACATAAGCAGTAGAAAATCTGTCCAGCAGTAGTATCTTCAACGCCTAGCAGTAGTATCGAATTGTATCTAGCAATAGTATCCAGCAGTAATACAAATTAGTTTCTTTGTGGTCAGTATTTGCTAACCATATGAACGGAAACAGTATAGGCGTTCGGCAACAGCACGCAATGTGTAGTTATTAATGTATTTAACTAGATTGAGAGGATAATAAGTTGGCCATTAAAAATTATATATATTGAAAATATCAATGTATTTAACTAAAATATAAAAAATGGAAGGAAAGTACCATAATATTGAGGAATATTGGGAAAATTAAAGTTGGCAAAATTAAAAAGATCAACCAAGCTACATGGGAATATGGGATAAATACGAAGTCGCTTATGTAACCAAAAAAGTCTATTAAGAGACTATGTTCACGCCTTATACATAAAGATTTAGGCAAAGTCAAAGTTCACACTAGAAACAACACTCGGTCCTCTTCTATAAAAGGTTATTACAACGAAAAAAGGCAAAACCAGTACCACAATATAAAGTTGTTTACCATCTAACAAAAAACTTCAAATTGTTTACCATAACCAAACTATTCAGTCAATGACAAAACGTCATTTGCTGATGACCGTCATTTACATAGTTGGTGTTAATTCAGGTATGTACTCACACAGTACATGGGTTTGCAAGCAGCGTCAAGAGGGTCATCCCACGGCCCAGACATGTTCTTAAATGACGACTAATAACCCTAAACCATATTGATGTATCTCGGGCGTCCTTTCGAGCAATACGGTGAATTTCAAACCGTTGTTGTACCGAAAGGCGTCTCATCTACCCGCCCTCCGGCTTTACATTACATTCCCAATACCACTGACCTGGAAAGCCTAACTACCTAGTAGGCTCTCGTTGGCCATCAAGGTGGTACAAAGCGGGTATGTTTGATGGTTGATCGTGAAGGCAACCATAGGGGCACGGAAGGGTGATATAGAATGAGAAGAGTACTTTTGGCTGTGGATAGGTACAAACTCTACATCGGTTTGCAACTCTTTTGTGGACACCCAACTTGATAGCCCAAAAGTCACAAAAGAGCTTATCCCATGCGGGCCACCCCAGGAAAGTGGTTCTACACCCAATGTTTGCTCGATAACTTTTATGTATACTGCCGAGAGCGACATGTTGGTAAGGGCTGCCAACATCAAGCGGGTTCATCGTCAAGCAACAAAGCAGTTTAATGTGAGAAAACACTCCCTACAACGTCAAGCAACAAAGCAGATTAGTGAGAGAGAAGAATGTATGTTATTTGGAAAATTAAAGTATGTCAGTTGTAAAAAAAATCGGGTTGAATAATGTATAATAACTTCAGTTTATTAATATTTTTAATTTTATTTTTGTTTGTGAGTATTATTACTTCTTTGTAAGTTTTGCAATGATTCAACTGCTTCGGTTAGACCAGAGGCATATTAGATACATTGTAGGGAGTAGTAAAAATTATATATTTAGAGATGGTAATTTTTCAAAATCAAAACTATGGGTAATCTTGTGTTACATGTTGATTGTTGTTTTTTTTAGCATGTGATTAATTGCATAAACTGTACATATTTCAGCCAGCCATTTCATTTGCAAAATAGTCTCGTAATCTTATGGAAAAAGGTGTTTAAAGCGACTTAATAAAATCCACTCCAAAAGTACTAGTAGCCAGATGTTATGTCAAGCTACTTTCATGGATTTGGTAAGCGGCGTTATAAAATACACTTCATTAGTGCAAGTGGCAAATTAGTCTCGTAAGCGACTACAAAGAGCTTCACATGCGAAATAATCCACTCGAAAAAGTACTAGCCGCACAATAGTTGCGCAATCGAGTCTTAAAGGGGTTCATAAGCAACTTTATAAAATCCACGACAATAATACAAGTTGCAAATTAGTCGCGTAAGCGACTTAAACCGGAATGATAGTCGCTTAATCGAGTTGTTAGGTGTATTTAAGCGATTTAGTCTATAGTGGGATGTAATGATGACGTTAGTCTAGTAAATAAATGCAATGATGACTTGTTCAGGACAAAAAGGCGGGAAAACAGTCTAAATAAAAGGCTACTATGCTAGTGGGCTTGTTGTGTACTATATTTTTGATTGTCAACATTTTATTTTGCATGTGTTTTCCCTAAAGGGTTGAGTTAGGGCCTACGGAGTGGCAACGGGTTGAAGAAGGGCTGGGCTAACCCGCTGGAAAACACCGGCGCCGAGGACGCGGGCTGCCCAACGGGTTGATTTGGGCTGGCTACACTACCAGCTGCTGCTTGTATTCTTTGTTCCTAAATAAGACCGTTGGGAGGGTTGGTTGAAAAAATAAAAAAATAAAAATTGGGAGGGTTGAAAAAGTGATGAATGCCTAAGAATTAAGTTGGGAGGGTTGGTTGATAGGGTTGGAATTACAGTGCATGACATCGATCCGTGATGTATTCAAGCTCCAGTCTATATTTGTACTGAAGACACTCAAAATGAAGAGGTTGCAGAACTGAAGATAACATATTCAAGCTCCAGTCTATATTTGTACTTCATCAGCATCAATAGAATAAGGTGTAACTAAGGGCTAATAGCCTGTAAATGTATACTAGATGTCATCGTTTCCTTGTATATGTATCGAACAGTTTTCTTT
This sequence comes from Artemisia tridentata subsp. tridentata, assembly GCA_021014915.2. Classification (NCBI taxonomy): domain Eukaryota; kingdom Viridiplantae; phylum Streptophyta; class Magnoliopsida; order Asterales; family Asteraceae; genus Artemisia; species Artemisia tridentata. The sequence goes on along the minus strand of CP139508.1, from coordinate 419,469,695 downwards.
GCTATATTGTGCACTAAAATTTATTTTTTGGCATTTTTTTTACTTTATGACCATTTTGCCCCAGCCATGCTAATAAAATGAGGGGTAAAATGGTCATAAACTACAACAAAATGAAAAAAAAAATCAAGTTTAGCACATAGAATAGCAAAACAATTTGTTCGATACATATAAAAGGAATAAGTGACGACCATAATACATTTTGTTCCCAGTAGACCTATAATAAATATTGTAATTATTTGATGTAATAAGCATTATGTAAAAATAGGCCAAAGAAACTAATCCCCTTGTCGTTTAGTGCAAACGTTGCTTTACGTGTTGCTTGAATGTCTGTTTATGATAATTTGGAGTGGTTATAGATTTTATTTAGAAGGGAAACAATACTACGTTACAACTTTTGGGTTACTTGATTATAATTATAAATGTGGTTGGACAATCATGCCCCTGAAAATATAACACCAAACGTGCGTTGACATGACATTTAAAATATAAGAACATTTTATTTATTCAATTACCAAAACAACTAATATTCTCATAATACTGCTACTGTCATTCTACTGCTGGGCTTCATAATACTATTGCTGGTTGTTTGCTAAAAATATCCTTGTTCTATTTCCCAAAATATTTACTAGCCCTTGTATCTAATGTGTGCGCAATTTTTTATTTTTCTGGCCGTTGGGTAAACCCGTCGGTTACCATACGTGTAGGAATATTCTAGAAAAAAAATAATATTTTTTAACCAAATATTTTCTTATTATATTTCCAAAGATAATTTTTCAAGTCACGCACAATTCTCAAACCCTAATAGTACAAACAAAAACAAAAAAACGATTGGCGGTGAGCATCATCAATTAATCCACATACGAATCATATGATCATCGTTGTTATATAAACCTACAAAAAGCTTCACTCATCATGGGTGTTTTGGACTTTGTTAAGTTGCATAATATGGTTGCCTTTTTGGAGAAAACAGAGCAAGGGGATGGATCTAACTTCTATGAGGTTGTGGATTTTCTAAACAATTGCCATATAAGGTATGCGTTAACTGTTTCCCCAACTCTTTTTGTCTCTCACATCACACAATTTTGGGAGACGGCTACTGTCCTAAGTGGTGAAAATGGAAACATAGAAATCCATTCTAAGGTGGATGGCATATCATTTATTGTTACCGAAGCTAGTGTTAGGAGACATCTTAAGTTAGAAGATTTAGATGGTATGAATAACATGGCAAACACTGAAATATTTCAACAAATTGCCAGGATGGGGTATGATACTTCCAATCAAAAATTAACTTTTCAAAAAGGAGGTTTCTCCCCACAGTGGAGATTTCTAATACATACTGTCTTGCACTCTTTAAGCCCTAAATGAACAGCCTGGGAGAAATTCAGTAGCAATATTGCTACGGGTCTTATATGTTTGGCAACAAACAGAGTTTTTAACTTTTCAAAATTCATATTTGACTGTATGGTTGGTAATGTGAAAAGTAAAACAAAATTTCTTATGTATCCAAGATTTGTTCAAACCTTTTTGAATAAGAAAATGAATTTGCTTAAGCAACATAAAAACAAATTTCCTACTCCTAGTCTACAAAAAAAAGTTTTTCAAAACATGACTATGGCAAGTAAACTCTTTAATGGGGTAGTAATACCACTCTTTCCTGAAATGCTTCAAACTGGACAGGGTGAAGGGTCAGTCAATCCAAATAGGCCACAACACACTGGCATTGAGTTTCCTAATATCACTCATGCACCCCCAGCCACAACAACATATAGGAGGAGAACCAGAAAGGAGACTGTATCAAATACCTTTGAAGCAGATGAGCATGTATTTCATGATAGTATGGATGGGGCTTGCACTACTGCATCTGGCTTAGTAGATAGGCAGGCCAATGTAAACATCAGTAAGACATCTTCCATGGCAACACCTAATGTGCCGCGTATCCAAACATTAGACGCAGTTGGTGTGATCCCAGGCCAACAGGAAATTCTGCGTGATTCAGGTGTACGTCTTACTCTCACTAGGGTGGAATATGAGTTTTTGCCACATGACGCACATCTCCTATATGGTGACACGGCTAGAAGTGATGAGGGCGATTCGCTAAAGGAATTGATGGATATCTGTACCAATTTGTCAAACGAGGTAGTATCTCTGCAAGAAGAACTGAAGAGACACAATAATACTTTTTCCAAGGTATGCACAAAGCTGACACTAAGAGTGAAGAGTTTGGAAAGACAGCATAAGAGAAGAAGATCCAAAGTGGTCCTCTCAGATAGATCAGATGATGATGGGAATGCTTCTCATAGACAGGGGACGAAATCAGGAACATCTGCAAAAGAAGAAGTAATGAAATCAAGAGCTGAGGGGAGGAATGAAGACGGAACTGGTGGATTAAATGAAGAGGGTACTGGTGAATATGCAGATATGGGTGCACAAAATGATGAACAATGTATTGTTGCGAAATGAATTCTGATTGAAGAAGATGAGTCAAAGAAGAAAAAGGTTGATCCTAAGATACAAGCTTAGATAGATTATGATGGAGTTAATGGATCAGGAACTGATGGGATGAATGAAGAATGTTCTGGTGGATTAAATGAAGAAGGTGCTGGTAAAAATGCAGATATGGGTCTGCAAAATCATGAAGAAGGTACTGTTGATAAAGGAAATCTGATTGAAGAAATTGAGGCACCTAAGAAAAAGGTTGATCCCAAGATACAAGCTCAGATAGATTATGATGGAGAAATAGCATAGAAAATGGCTGAAGATGAGGTTGCTGAGTTAATGGAAGCACAGAGATTAAAAAACATAAGGATGGCTGAAGATGCTAAGATGGCTCAAGAAATGGCTAGATTAGAAAACCAAAGGATGGCTGAAGATGCTAAGATTGCTCAAGAAATGCCTTCAGATGCTCGGGTGGATCAAGAACAGTTTGGAGAGCAGTTACAATACCTGATAGATGCCGATCTCATTGTGAGATCCGAAGCTTTAAAACTTCTCAAAGATAAGAGGTTAAGTGTAGAAGCTAAAACAGAAAAGCTTACTAGATTCATTCTATCAAGGAACATGGAAGTAAGATGGAGTGATCTTATGCAGAAGATCAGGCAGGGTCAAAAGAGAGGTTACAAGACGAAGCTACCAAGACGAAGCCGGCTCACTTCAGGGGAAAATCAGATGAACAGATTGAAAAGGCATATTATGAAGCTTATGAAAGGCTCAGCGAACCAATATTCCCAATGGAATTCACAACATTTGGTGGGAATGATAAAGGAAATAAAAGAGATCCAGAGGTGTTAGAGTCTGGTACTTCTAAGAAGCAGAAGACAGGATACGAAGGATTAACGGATGAGCAGATCAAGAATAAGATTGTAGTAGTACCGGAATCCTCAAACATCAAACCAATACAACCAAAACACCCTATTATAGATTGGGAGGTTTTCACTGAGGGGAGAATGAAAGGGTAGAAAATTATAAGAATTGGCAGAATTACGGAAAGATACAAACTGTTTGAGGATTTACTTAAAGAACTTGACAGGGATGATCTCAGTCACTTGTGGAAGTTAGTACAGGAGAGATCCATAGTTGCAGATACACTTGAAGACAAAGACAAAGAATTATGGGTACAACTAAAGAGGATTTATGATCCGGATGGTGCAGAAGCAATATGGAGGTTTACGGCTAATATCAAAGATGTCACTTGGAGGTTGTTTAATACATGTGGAGTGCATAGAATCTCTACCAAGGATGGGATAGAAATTTATATGCTGGTTGAAAAAGACTATCCTCTCAAAACAGCGACCGTGTTGACATTAGAGGATGCAAAATTGCACGTTGAGACTGAATCAGAAATGGAAAATACTCTAGTCAGAAGGATTTTTCACCTTGCAGAACAGCGGAAGGCCCGTAGCAAGAGGTTGGCATATTAGGCGTTTTGCAAGAATCTCCCCATCATGGATAGAAATCACAAGTGCGGCTGAGTAAGATATTGGTCAGAGGCGCCTATCTTTGCGTTTCAAAGTCGCTTAAGAGACTCTGTTCTTCCCTAGCATAAACGCTGGCTGTAATTGCTATTTTCTAGCTTATTTAACTAGATGTAAAAAAAAAGTTGCGTTCATTAAAGATGTTAATTTTTTGTTGCTATAAAAACTTCCATAAAACTTGAGTTGACATCTTCCTTATAGTTTATTTTTGAAATTCAAAGTAACATTCGTTGGAATATCATCTACGTTTAGAATAATTATGTGAGTATTTGGGACTAATACATTTGGTTTCAAGTCTGCTGCAATAGTTTCAAATAGAATAATGATACATGACTAAATACGAACCCGATGTTTGAAAAAAAACTTAGCCATTTGTTCGCGGTATGCGAGTGCAGCCTGAATAGGATCCTTAACGTCAAACGACTTACCGTAAGCTAAGCGGTATAAAAAAATACAAACCCAAATACCACAATCACCAAATATCCCGGCTTGCTTAGGAACTTTGTCAACATGAGAAAACGTAATGCTGTAAGTTGAAGGATTTATGCCTTTCTTCTTGAATGCTAGCGCTTGACTAAGGACCTCCGGTTCTAACAAGTTGGGTTGAAATGCATTGAAACACTTCAGGTCTTCAGGATGACGTTGTTTTTATGTTTCTAGTATGTTTAGTATTTAGGTTGGATAATGAGATGTATATATGGTTACACTTAAACCAGTAGTGTCAATTACTTTAACAGGAGTATCTTTTAATCGAGCAGTAGTATTCTCCAACACGAGCAGTAGTATAGAATACACTAGCAGCATCTCCAACTCGAGTAGTAGTATTCTCCAAGACGAGCAGTATCTTTTAACCGAGCAATAGTATTCTCCAACAGCATAATCTCCGACACGAGTAGTAACTATACAAAACAGTAGCAGTAGTATGACACATGGAGTATTTTCCTTCGTACACCATGACCAGTTGTATATATTTTGAGCAGCAGCATCTCCAGACAAATGAAAACCTTAGCACACTTATCATCCATTCTATATTTTTGGCCTTAACGCACTTTAACTTCGCGTTAACCGATGAGAGGAGTTGAGTTAACGTGGCGTTAAGGGGCTGCGTTAGCCCCTTAACGTTACGTTAGAGGTGGTTTTTGTAATATATATATATATATATATATACACACACACTTTCGGCCCTTGTTTTTTTTCAATTTTGCCCGGGGTTTTAAATTTGTGTTTTATATAGTATATGTTTTTATATAAATTACATGAAAGTCTAGATTCAGAAATTAGAATACAATAAACATCAACTACAAATACATTAAACGGAAAATATAAATTACATTAAACTCATTAACGGAAATTAAAAACCAAACTACAACGATTAATGAAAAGTATCATCTGAATCTGGGTAACCATCTTCAGATGATTTGGAAGGCATGTAAATACCACACTCCCACCTTTCCCTGCGTTCTTCAGCCTCTTTTGCTTCTCGCACCAAACGATCCCTTTCCTCTTCTCTTTCATTATATTCCATTTCCAGCAAGACCTGCATGTCTTGATCAATTAGGCGAAGTTGTTCATCAGTTAACCGATACGGATTTGGGTCTTCGTTGGCAACCGGTGGATTGTGCACCGGTTCATTATCTTCCATTTCCCACAATACCTGCATGTCTTGATCTATTTGCCGAAGTGGGCTTGGAAACTGTTGTCCAAAATCCTTTTTGCGAGGTGGGCTTGGAAATTGTTGCCCGAAGTCTTTTCTGGAAGACATTATGAATTAGAGATGTTTGGATCTAGAGTATTTGAGAAGCTTGGAATGTATTTTTGTGTGACATGTGCTTCAGAAGCATGGGTATTTATAGGGTACAAATGCACACGTTTTGTTAACGTGACTTTGAATTTTAATTGTTGTGACTAGGATGCGTTAACTGATGTGAGTGGCCTTAGTGACAAAGACCTGAGCAGCAGTATTCTCCAACACGAGCAGTAGTATTCTCCAACACAACCAGTATCTTTTAATCGAGCAGTAGTATCCTCCAACACAAGCAGTATCTTTTAATCTGCAAAACAAGCAGTAACTATACAATACACGAGCAGTAACTACACAATATACACCACCAAGAACAGCCATCTGACTATGTAACATTTTACTCAGTTCACTAAAAATGGAATCACAACTAGCACAACAAAAAGGACCCTAATTAGAGAAACACAAGCATTTTAATAAGCAGGTAAACAAAAAAATAATTAAATAACCCTCGAACAATCAAACCAACAAACAAAATCAAATACAAGGAATCCTAAAGCTAAATTTGATTAACTAAAATTTGAAAAGATAATTACTTACCCTACCCGTAACCATTTTTTTTCCTAAGATGGAATAAAATTACTTTACCGTAGCACTAAATCGAAAAAAAAGGTTGTTGTCTGGGGCTTCAGGCCTGTGTGTGTCTAATTGCTAGACTTGGGCGTTCGATTTGTTGTTCATCGACGTCGGATGAATTTATTCGTGTGGCTCTGATTGCCAGATCAAGATAAAGAAGTTTTAAACGAAGAGTGTTTGATACACTTCTTTGTATTATTGTTTGTATTACTTTTTGAAAATAAAAGTATAAAAGTATAAAAGGTATAAATAATATAAAAAGTATAAAACTTGGATAACACAAAGTTAACTGGCAAAAGTAAAAAAACTTGTCAGGTGAAAATGTCGCTCAAAGTGCATGCGTCAGGCGCTTAAAATAAAACAAAGTCGTTGAAGGTGTGGAAGAAGCAAAAAGAATAAAATAACAATTTTCGAGGTTTGACCTTTTGGCTAGATAAGAACAAAATAGAAAGTCGCTTAATAATCAAAAAGTCGTTCTAGTAAAGTCGATTAAATAGTACGGTGACACGTTTCGTACCCACATTTAGTCACTTTTTTGCTTGGGCTATTTTGAGAAAGCGCCTTATTTGGGGCTATAAAAGGCCAACCCTTCAATAGACCGGGCTACTTGTAGAATTAGCCCTAATAATTAATATATAAACCGTTATGTATTTAATTATTAGAACACAAAATAATGACTAACGGACGTTAAGTAATTAACAGAAATTGACTAACGACCGTTAGGGAATAAAGGAAGGACTATAGATGAAATTAGATGATCAAGAAGGTTCCGTAATCCCCTTGGGATCCCATAACCGATCGGCCATAGGGTTTCCTATTCCCAACCCATGCCAAACTTGTCCTCCAAGATTTGCACTCTATAAATACAAGGCTAGGGTTATTCAATCTTCACTTATTGTGCACTAGCTATAACCCTAAAACCTTCTCTTCTTCTCTTGCTAAAAAAGTCGATCGATCATATACCCTTATAGGGTCGATCTAGTTGTTTTTCTTAAGCAAAATTGTTCTGGTCAATTTGTATTCAATTACTAGCATAATCTTTAATTCGGTTGTAGTACGTATGTACAAGATTGTGATATAAATTCATTATAGTTTATATATCTTGGATTGTGATACAAAAAGGTAAGGGGTATCTCGTTAATCTGTTTTGTTAAAGATTTGAAGAAGTTTGAAGTTTGATTCTTGTTCTTCCTAGAATCAAAGGTACGTTACTTTAACTTTCGGTTAATCTTTACGTGTTAAAATATAGATCCTACGCTTCCGCAACGTGTTTGATTGTTATTAGAGTAAATATGAACTTGTCATGATATTAAAATTCTAACAGTGGTTTCACGAGCCGTTTTAACATGTAATTGAATTACCGAAACACATAAAAATCAAATCTTGGATTAGGATTAATGTTGATCAATTTTTAGGGTTTAATAGAATCGAAACCCTAATTTTTAGGGGGGGGGGGGAGGGGGCGATGCCCTTGATTATTAAAAATTAGTTTTGTAACCCTAAAATTGTAACATGTTTATGTGGTTAAAGGTTGCGTATCTTGTAGGATGTAATTAATCCATGATGAAACATGCATGTTTGTCATGGAATAGGGTTTAAATTAATTGTTAAGTTGATTGTCACATGTAATTTAGATAGATCTAAAATTGGGGAAGACCTCAATTATATATATTAATGAATCTATTTATGTGCTATTTGGTATATGTTTGCTAAGACTAACGCAATCGATTCGTCGATGCATGTGGCTCACCTACCATTGTAGAGGATAGTCTTAGTTAAATATATGCATATTAAAAACATAGATAGATTATTAATAGGGTTTTATCAACAAGTTTGCATGTGGCTACAGGATTTAATTGTTAATATTATGTGTACTTATTTAGTTATTTATTTTTATTGCTTACTTGTTTTTTGTTTAAATTGTTTGACAAGATTGTAAGCAAAAAAAGGTAATTTTCGAATAGAAAATAAATTGACCTAATAACTATGAAACTTGATGTGATAAATTATACATATTGTAAAGTCTTATGTGCCGACAGTGGCTCGCTTCGCACGGTAATTTGCTCCCAGGCGAGACTAGCAATATTATAGTTTATAACATATTTTTTAAGACTTATAAATCATAAACTTTTAATTGAGTGATGAGTTTTGTACCAATAGTGTGAACGGCTCACCCAATTTTGACAAACTATAAGAGGGGTATAAGGAGGATTGACATCAAATTGTCAAACCGAAAGAGACGCGTTTTTAATGGGCATTTAGTGCTGACGTTTGTCTCTCCGCTCCTTTGTGCGTCTAATTGGAGCTACCAAGTAAGCTATTTATGTACAAAATCATCTTAAGGGTGAATTGACCTCAATTCCACACTCCACTTTGTGGTAATTATCCGAATAACTTAGGTCTTTTGACTCATGCAACAGTAGGATATAGTGGGCGATAATTGTAGGTAATTCTTTGATTGGTGAACCCAATACCTCAATTAAAACTTTGTTGATTTAAATCTTAGCCTAATTGGTAAATAAAACCGTTTTGAAAACATATGATACGAAGATGTGTGCATGCTTCTTCGTACATATTTTTATTGTCACATCAAAATAAATACCCTAAAATTAAGTCCATGCTATCTAATTATAAGAAACACTTGTAGTTATTATTTAGCGTAAGTGAGACCTTACTTAGATTTTAATGACAAGGTAAATTTCCATTATGCGTGAGACCAGTAATGGAGAATTTTCAGTTTCTAAATTAGATGACTTAATTAAGTTGTTAGTGAGACCAAGAAACTTAAGGCATGAGATGGGTTGAAACATGCTTACATTGCAAATTGTATTTGGAAAATGTAAATCCCATAATGATCCAGGAGTCGGAAATTGTTTGCCGATTATTATTCGACAGATTACCAAATTTTGTACCTTCACTACTAGCAGATCAACTGATGTAGTGAAACTATGAAAATTTGAATCCTAGTTTTCATGAAGATTAAATGGTTATATGAATATTTCCTGGGTATTTTCTTTTCTTGAAAATTTGTATTATCAGAATACTAATATTTGAACTTTTTCTGTAGAAATGGCTCAACCCGAAAATGCTGTATTAAGTTCTGCTTTCAAAAATCACTATGAAAGGGAAAAATTGACTGGCCCAAATTTCAATGACTGGTATAGGTCACTCAGGATTGTATTGAGAGTGTCCAAATAGCTGGAATATTTGAATAACCCTTGCCCTCAAGAACCAGCTGCTACTGAACCCGAAGAGGTTAGAGAAGCCTAGAAATTAGAGTATGAAAAGCACAATGAAGTTGCATGCTTGATGCTTGGAAGTATGGTTCCCAAATTGCAAAAGCAGTTTGATAACTATTTTCCTAAAGACATGCTGGAAGAACTCCAAAAGACTTATGAGAAGCCACCAACTGTTGAATTATATGATTTGATCAATGCATTACACAGCTGTAGGCAGGGGGAAGGTAAACCTCTTCGTGATCATGTGTTGGAAATGAAGATGTACATGGACCAACTACAACTGATCAACTACGTCTATCCTGAGAATGCGTGTGAACCTAATCAATAGGTCCTTGAACAATGATTTTAAAGGTTTTGTTCAAAACTATAACATGCATTGCTCGGGGAAGACAGTCACGGAATTGCTCGCAATGCTCGTGGACTATGAAAAGGGTTTACCAAACAAGGTACCTACTCCTCAGGTATTTGCTATACAAGGAGGTAGGATCCAAAAGCCAAAACCGCAGGCGAATAAAAGGGTAAGGGTAAGGTTGACAAGGGTAAACAAGTTATGGCCTATCAACCTATGCCCAAGAAAAACAACCCTCAGAAGAAAAAGGAGAATCCTAACAAGAAGGATCAGGCTTGTCACCACTGCCATGAGATAGGACATTGGAAGCGGAACTGTCCACTCTATCTCGAGGAGTTGCGTGTGAAAAATATGAAGGTTGAGGCTGATAAAGGCAGCACTTTAGGTAACTTTTTCATGATTGAATTATTTTCATTAACTCATAAAATAAATTCCTGGGTATACGATACCGGATGTGGTATTCATATTTGCAATACACTACAGGGATTTAGAGCTGAAAGGAGACTGGCCTGTGGGGAACAATATCTGCATGTGGGCAACGGAGCACATGCAACTATTGAAGCTATAGGCGTATTTAAATTAGTTTGCCTTCGGGCTTAGTACTGTTTTTAAATAATTGTCATTATGCACCTACTATTGTTAGAGGTGTTGTCTCTTTTTCATGTTTATTAGATATTGGTTTTCAACATACTGTTTCAAGCAATGGAATTTTTGTTTCATTAAATAATTTTTTTTATTTCAATGCTATTGCTGTGAATGGTGTATTTGAGATTGATATGAATGAACAAAATAATTATAATTCAATGTATAGCATCAATAATAAGAGAATCAAGAATGTCTTGGATTCATCTTATCTTTGGCATTGTCGACTTGCTCATATAGGCAAGACTCGTATGGAAAAGCTGCAACGCGATGGGCTTTTACAAGATATCAATGATGAATCATTTGATAAATGCGAATCTTGTATATCTGGGAAGATGACCAAGAAACCTTTCAATAATTGTATGGAAAAGGGCTACTAGTCTACTTGGTTTGATACATACTGATGTATGTGGACCACTTAGACATGTGTCAAAGAGAGGTGCTAGCTACTTCTTAACCTTTACTGATGATTTTAGCAATTATGGATATGTTTATTTACTTAAACATAAACATGAGATGTTTGAAACATTTAAGGTTTTCAAAGCAGAAGTAGAACTGCAACTTGGAAAGAAGATTAAAGCTCTTCGATCTGACAGAGGTGGTGAATACCTGAGTCAAGAGTTTAAAGTTTATCTAGCTGAGAATGGAATTGTACAGCATCTCACATCTCCATATACTCCACAACAAAATGGTGTATCTGAGAGAAGGAATCGTACATTGTTGGACATGGTGCGATCAATGTTTAATCTTACAACTCTACCTTTATCCTTTTGGGATTATGCCTTAGAATCTGCTATTCTCATTTTGAATATGGTTCCGACTAAGAAGGTTGATAAGACACCTTATGAGTTTATGGTTTGGGAAAATGCCTAACTTGTCTTATTTAAAGGTCTGGGGTTGCGAGCCGTTTGTTAAACGTGACTCAGCAGATAAACTCCAACAGAGATCTGTAAAGTGTATCTTTGTAGGATACCCAAAGGAAATGATGGGTTACTACCTTTACTACCCACCTGAAAACAAAGTAATTGTTGCTAGGTATGGAGATTTTATTGAAAAAGATCTCATATCTTAAGAATTCAGTGGGAGGATCTATGATCGGGAAGATGATCAAGAGGATACACTACCTTATGAAAACACTAGCGAACTTTCTGTGGAACCTGAAAGTCTGGGTCCTCCACCTGAAGTTGTCCTCATTCGCAGATCTGCAAGGACTGTGAAAGCACCTGAACGTCTATGTATTAACATAGAAGTTGAGGAGACTATATTAGGGGATCTTGGAGAACCTGCTAATTATAGAGCGGCCATGAATGATCCTGAAAAGGATAAATGGCAGATGGCTATGAATGGGGAAATGCAATCCATGAGAGATAATCAAGTCTGGATTGAAGTAGACCTTCCTCCCAATGCCAAGGTAGTTGGAAGTAAGTGGCTCTTCAAGAAGAAAACTGACATGGATGGCAATGTACACACCTATAAGGCCCATTTGGTAGCTAAAGGCTTTACCCAAACATATGGTGTTGACTACGAGGAGACCTTTTCTCCTATAGTTGACATAAGGGCTATTAGGATTCTCATAGCCATAGTAGCGTACTATGATTATGAGATTTTGCAAATGGATGTCAAAACCGCCTTCTTAAATGGTCGCCTAGATGAAGACATCTACATGGCGTAGCCTGAGGGGTTTGTGAATCCAGAATTTCCAAACCGTGTATGCAAACTTCAAAGATCCATTTATGGATTGAAGCAAGCATCACGGCAATGGATTAAGAGATTTGATGAAGAAATCAAAAAGTTTGGGTTTACTCAGAATCTCGATGAGCCATGTGTATATCACAAAGCTAGTGGGAGTGATGTTATTTTCCTAGTCCTATATGTAGATGACATATTAATCATGGGTAAAAATATTCCAAGATTGGAAGAGGTGAAAGCCTATCTTGGGAAATGTTTTTCCATGAAAGATCTAGGAGAAGCAGCATACATTCTAGGAATCAAGATTTATAGAGATAGATCAAAGCGGTTGATTGGAATAAGCCAAAGTGCTTACATTGATAAAATATTGAAGAGATTCAATATTCAAAACTCCAAGAAGGGATATTTGCCGATGCAAGAGAATCATGGCTTAAGTAGCAAAGCATGTGCTTCAACACCTGAAGAGGTGGCACGCATGAAGAGAGTCCCTTATGCTTCGGCTGTGGGATCTATTATGTATGCGATGAGATGCACAAGGCCGGATTTGGCATTTGCTCAAAATATAACTAGTCGATATCAACAGAATCCAGGTGAACTCCACTGGACTACTGTTAAACATATTCTCAAGTACTTGAGAGCTACAAGAGATATGTTTTTAGTATACGGGGGAAATCCAGAAGCAGAACTTGGTGTTACAGGTTACTGCGATGCTTTTTGGAAATGTGATAAAGATGATACGAAGTCTCAGACGGGTTATGTGTTTGTCATTAATGGAGGAGCAGTAGATTGGAAGAGCAAGAAGCAGAGTACCATAGCGATGTCTGCAATAGAAAGTGAGTATATTGCTGCTTCGATAGCTGCAATGGAAGCTGTCTGGAATAGGAAGTTCGTTTCAGGGCTTGGAGTTATGCCCTCAATCGAAAGATCTATAAAGATGTATTGTGACAATTCAGCTACAATTACATTTTCCAATGAACCTGGAATCATGAAGGGCACCAGACATTTCCCGATTAAATATCACTATTTTAGAGAACAAGTGGAGATAGGTGAAATTGAGTTACTCAAAGTTCACACAGATAATAACCTAGCTGATCCTTTAACGAAGGCTTTACCTGGTGGAAAGCTTAATCAACATGCTGAAGGCATAGGACTTCATTTAGCTAGTAGTTTCATGCCCATCTGTGATTAGTGTTTGGATAATGGGATGTTATGAACAATTATTATTTTAATGAAATAAAATACTTGTTATGTTTGATTGTCATTTTCTTAATAATATATCTTGTATTTGCATGTTTAATCCTTGAATATATTGATTATTCTAAATTTTCCGTTGTCAATTAATAATATGAGAATATCATTAAATTAATACAATTCTGAGTATTGGTAGAATATACTTGAAAGTATATTGATGCGTTGTCATGCCAATTTCACATGATATTCAATGAATTGAATATAGGACTTATCCCGACTTCATGAGTTTACTTTATGGATCTTGTCATTAAGTAAATCATGTATATATAGTTATCCTCAGACTTGAGATACCAGATAATTGTCATGGAAGTAGTGCATTTCTGTGAAGCAATTTACCGCTATACGTAACTGGTAGCTATAAGGATTGTTTTCAGGAGTGTTGCAAAGTTCATGGGTTATGCTTGTAGTCAAGAGAGAATTTGTTCCTTCAAATTTGTTTTGAAGTTTAATACTGCTGGGCCCCTCGTAGGGTTGACAAGATACTTGTGCGGCCGCACCCTAGATCTATCTGGAATACGTTCAGATGATTTGGTGATCTTGCTCAATCAGAAACAACGAGAAACAGAATAGTTAATAAAGAATGACTAAGATCCATATCTTTATTAACGTAGTATTAGAAACAAAAGGATAAGTATGATGATGAGTCATCGAATGGTTTTTCTAGGAGACCACCACCCGAGTTGCACTAGGGGCATTGGCGTGTTGCTAGACGCTAACCAATGTCATTACACTATTAATAGATGTCCAAGTGGGAGCTGTGTTTAGAATCAAACTCGGGACCACGGGATTGCACACATTACATATGAGGAATTAATGTAATAATAATTAATATATAAACCGTTATGTATTTAATTATTAGAACACAAAATAACGACTAACGGACGTTAAGCAATTAACGGGAAATGACTAACGACCGTTAGGGAATAAAGGAAGGACAATAGATGAAATTAGAGGATCAAGAAGGTTCCGGAATCCCCTAGGGATCCCATAACCAACCCATGCCAAACTTGTCCTCCAAGATTTGCACTCTATAAATACAAGGCTAGGGTTATTCAATCTTCACTTCTTGTGCACTAGCTATAACCCTAAAACCTTCTCTTCTTCTCTTTCTAAAAAAGTCGATCGATCATATACCCTTATACGGTCGATCCACTTGTTTTTCTTAAGCAAAATTGTTTTGGTTAATTTGTGTTCAATTACTAGCATAATCTTTAATTCGGTTATAGTACGTGTGTACAAGATTGTGGTATAAATTCATTATAGTTAATATATCTTGGATTGAGATACAAAAAGGTAAGGGGTATCTCGTTAATCCATTTTGTAAAAGATTTGAAGAAGATTGAAGTTTGATTATTGTTCTTGCTAGAATCAAAGGTACGTTACTTTAACTTTCGGTTAATCTTTACGTCTTAAAATATAGATCCTACGCTTCCGCAAGATGTTTGATTGTTATTAGAATAAATATGAACTTGTTATGATATTAAAATTTTAACATGAGTTAGTAGCTAGATAACAACTATCCAAAACTCATTCTTAAAACGAACATCATGGTTTTCACTACAACTTAGAAAGTGAAAACCAATTTTTGTTCGAGTGTCATCATACAAAAAAAAATAATAAATAAATAAAATAAATAAATAAATAAATAAAAACTACAGACGTCTACTTTTAGACAAAATCTCAAATCAACTTTATTTTTGTAAACAATTCTTTATGAATATATTATATATGTATATACTAAAAGCCGTTTGGAAATGGGGTTCAAAGCAAGTGGTGCACTGTTGTGCACTGTACTACACTGTTTGGTACTGTAGCATTTTTAATTCTAATTGTGTGGCACTGTAGAATCTGTAACACACATGTTACTTGACATGAGTCATTAATTAATTAATTAGACAATATTCAAAGTAAGTTGTGCTGTAGCATTTTTAATTCTCATTGTATGGCACTGTAGAATCTGTAACACACATGTTACTTGACATGAGTCATTAATTAGACAATATACTATAATTTATACAACATTATTTAGGATTATACATTGCTTTTCTACCCAAAAATGAAACTAGAAACTTCTACTATACCTTAACTTTGTCTTCTTCATTACACCATCTACACACATAAGCAAACAACCAAAAAAAGAGAATCTTGCATAAAGGTATTGCATATGTTTTTTTCTTCCCTTTTCTTCCTACCAGATCTTTTATGTGTGCCCCTTCCTTTTTTTTCCGCCTTTTTTTTAACATACCAGGTAATTTTCCCTTCTGCAGAAACGCTGCTGCACACCATCTATTGATTTAGGCTGCATAACATCTGTTGATTTACAAACAGAGGACATTTTAAAAATACTACAACAGGTAAGAAATTAACTAAATTTGCTATGTTTTAAATTGTTTACCAGCAAGTTCCATTACTGATAATCTTACTTGATATTAACCTGCACAAAAAAAAATAATAAAATAATGAAAAAAACCATAAACTTTACAATCATGCTTGCTTATATATTTGTTGCTTATACTATTTTGTGCAGTTTTATTCCTTTTATTTTACAATGTTTAGTTTTGCTGATTCCTGGTGTACATATTAAAAAAATGCCAAAAAAATTGTCCAAAATAAAAAGAGCAAAAAAAATTGGTAACTATACATATGAAGCCGTTGATACTTACTCAAAAACAACACCACAAACATTTGGAAATCATGAGTATGGCTACATTGATGATAATACATCAAATGTTCAACCAACATCCGCTTTGAATGGCTCGGTATATCTTCATCTTTTTTGTCAAAAACCGTCCTGCCAAGAAACAGAAAATGTAGAAATAGTAAAAGCCCAACAAAACAGCTACTTAAGTACAAGTGAACAAGTTTTACCAGTATATGAATCAGTTCCAGCTTTAGATGTTTCCCAAGAAGGAAAAAAAAACTTTGGAACTGTGTACGTCCAATGTTAACTGCCAAAATGAATACACCTACACAAACAATAAACAGAAAAGGAAAGTCAGTCCAGACGACTCAATTCCAATCAACAAAGACAAAAAAATGAAAGGTAATTTTCAGTTATTCCATCAATTTTATGTATAACAATTATATGGAAATTAACTTTGTTTCACTTAATGTAGGTGCTCTACAAAATGAACAATGTTGTGCACAATGCCAGTGTTGTTCCAATACTCCAGTTGACACTTATACATCAAATGTTCAACCAACATCTACTTTGAATGGCTCGGCATATCTTCATCTTTTTTGTCAAAAACCGTCCTGCTAAGAAACAGAAAATGTAGAAATTGCAAAAGCCCAACAAAACAGCTGCTTAAGTACAAGTGAACAAGTTTTACCAGTACATGAATCAGTTCCAGCTTTAGATGTTTCCCAAGAAAAAAACACTTTGGAACTGTGTACGTCCAACGTTAACTACCAAAATGAATACACCTACACAAACAACAAACAAAAAAGGAAAGTCTGTCCAGACGAGTCAATTGCAATCAAGAAAGGCAAAAAAATGAAAGGTAATTTTCAGTTATTCCATCAATTTTATGTATAACAATGTTCTTCCAATACTCCAGTTGATACTTATATGTGCCATTCTATTAATGCGCATCAACAATATGCATATGCAGGAATTTAGACATGCATTAAATATAGGTATTAATATAGAAAACCCTAGGAGGAGTAACATTATTACCCACTTGAGTAATAAATGCACAATAGAACATAACCCATACTTTTTATACTTCATTAAATATGCAAAGTTCAATATCAAAAACTGACATTTGCTTCTTGCACATTCACTTTTTGCAGGTTCACATGGATCTAACACTAAAGACAAGGGTATATGTATAGATTGTACAACTGCTTATGAAACACATCCAGGGATACCATCTTTACCTTTTGGTAACACATCTACAGCAACTCAAGCCATCATTAAAAATAATGGTAATCAAAATGAATTCAGAGAAAGCAATATCAAAATGAATTCAGAGAAAACACACACATAGTATTGCAAACAATCATTGGTATACTGACATCTCCAACAACAATTGCAATCAGTTCTGTATGAATAGCAGTCTGATATATCAGTTCTGTATGAATAGCAATCTGATATATGAACTGTTGGAGATAAATCAGTTTTGTATGAATAGCAGTCTGATATATATATATACAATTTTTAATCTTCATACTTGAATTATTTAATCCTCTTACACCATATTAACATACCTATACTATTGTCTTACAACAAAACATGAAACAAAAGACAGGCTGCTGAAAGAGTTACAATGGATGGTCAAAAAACATTACAACACATAAGAAGTTGCCCAAATGAATCTATGACCAACAATGAGGGTACATCATCATCTTACAAAAAAACAAGAAACAGAAGACAGGCAGAGTAACAAGTTACAACAGCCCTTCAAAAAGCATTACAACGTAAAAGGAAACATGCAAATGAATCTATGAACAATGACCAGGCAACACGATACAACGAAGGTGGGAAATAATGTGCAAAATGATACATAACTAATTTGTAAATTCACTTTTCTATTACTAAAAAAGCATACATAATATTGAACTAACATTGCTACACTTTATAAAATGCAGATGTGTCACACTTATACATTGATTTGGGGGATTGTTGTTGGAGATGTCAGTATTGTAATGCGGCATTTTGGTATGGAGAACGGTTGAATAGAGCTGGAAACAACACAGTAAAGTACAACCGTTGTTGTGGAGGAGGACAAGTGTACCTTCGAGAAGAGTTAGATCCTCCTTACTATGTGAAAGAGCTGTTTAAAGATAGGCACTTTTTGGAAAACATCCGCGCATATAACCAAATGTTCAGTATGACATCGTTTGGGGCAAAAATTGATGAATCAATAAATGATGGAAGAGGCCCATATGTGTTCAGGATTTCAGGTCAGATTTACCATTGGATTGGAACATTGTGCCCAGAAGATAATAAAGATCCAAAATTTCTACAACTTTGCATCTACGATACAGAAAACGGAGTTGCTAACAGAATGAAAGCTTTTGGTGGTGAAGCTAAAAGTAATTTGAACCCTCAGATTGTGCAAAGTTTGATACAGATCTTAGATGAACACAATGAATTGGTTCAAATATTCAGAACAGCTCGAGACAAATGCAACGAAGCAGATGTACCTGAATTCAAGATTCAGCTGTATAATGTCGTTGGTGCACAACAATATCAACTGCCTTCTAATGGAACACTTGGAGCAATAGTGTTTGAGAATGGTCCAAATACTCAGACAGACTATAATGTAATCATAGAATACAGAGACAAGGGTCCTAAAAGAATCAACAAGCTTCACAGCTCATACATGTCTCTCCAATTTCCTCTTCTCTTTGTTTATGGTCAGCCAGGTTATAATACCAAACTGACACTCCGTGGTGTTAATGGAAACAAAAAAAGGACAAAATTATCTGTGAATTCATATTATACGTACCAGTTGCACGAACGTTTTGATCAATATGGGCTGCTGTTTAGAAGCGGAAGATTATTCCAGCAATATGTAGTTTCCGTGTACTGTACACTAGAACAAGACCGTCTTGAATTTATCTGAGCTAAGCAGAATGCTATCCGAAGTGAATGTTTTTCTGGCATTTGTGATGCAATCTCAAGAGGAGACCACTTTGGCGCTGATATTGGAAAAAAGATCATTCTTCCGTCAAGCTTCACTGGAAGTCCAAGATACATGTACAGTCACTACCTTGATGCTCTTGCAATTTGTCGTGTTCTTGGAAATTCACAATTCTTCATTACATTCACATGTAATGTTAATTGGCCCGAAATCAAGAGACATATGAGACGCTATCCAGAACTTAATCCATCAGACAGGGCTGATGTAGTAGATCGTGTGTTCGAACAAAAAGTGGAAGATTTTGTAAAAATACTGAAAGAAGAAAATATCTTTGGTCGTTGTACTGGAGGTAAGCAACAACTGTAATGTACTTTGTTTTTCCCTTTACCTTTTATTTTCTTTCAGTTTTAAATTTAAATTAAACCACTTAATAAACAAAAACATTTTTTCCATGCAGTTCTTTACACTATCGAATTCCAAAAACGCGGACTTCCACACTGTCATACATTGTTATGGATAGATTAAAAAGACAAAATACAGAGTCCTGAGCAAGTAGACAACTTCATTTCAGCAGAATTACCTGATAAGACATCCGACCCTGAAGCTTACAGAGTTTTTGCCGATATGATGATGCATGGGCCGTGTGGAAATGCTAAACCAAACGCACCATGTATGCAAGAAGGTGTGTGCACAAAGAAATTTCTAAAAAAATACAATTAGAGCACTTACTTTGATAAAAACAGCCACATACATTATCGTAGAAGAAAAACAGAAGCTTATGTACAAAGAGGTGAGTTACAACTAGACAACAGTTATGTTGTGCCTTACAACCGATTGCTTTGTCTTATGTTCCATGCCCACATAAATGTTGAATATTGTGGGTGGAGCATGTTGATAAAGTATCTATTCAAGTATATCTCAAAAGGTACAGACAGAATTGCTGCACGGATCACAAGACCCATTGGTGATCCAAGCGCATCATCGTCTGCTCCAAAAATACAAATAGACGAGATTCAAAACTTTATTGATGGACGCTTTAACTGTCCACATGAGGCATGCTGGAGAATACTTAATTTTCCTATACATCATAGGGAACCAGCAGTTCAGATTCTTGCAGTCCACCTCGAAGACATGTAGACAATTACTTTTCGTGACAAAGAACCATTGGGTTTGTGATGGCAGATGATAGTAGAAAATTGAAAACGCTCACTGAATGGTTTACATATAATACACTATATGAAGACGGAAGGCATTTAACATATTTAGATTTCCCCTCAAAATATGTTTGGTATGAAACTTCAAAACAATGGAGGCGCCGAAAGCATAAAACAAAATCTGCAATTGGTCGATTAGTTTATGTCCATCCAGCTGCAGGTGAACTCTTTTACTTCCGAATGTTGCTTGGCCACCAGAAAGGTTGTAAATCATTTGTGGAAGTCCGCACTGTTAATAGTCGAGTGCTTCCTACATATCGCGCAGCATGCCAAATTTTGGGCCTACTTGATGATGATAAAGAATGGGACATAGCACTAGAAGAAGCATCATTAACAGGAAGTTCTGCAGAACTCCGTACACTCTTTGCTCATATTTTGTTGTACTGTGAAGTTGCAGACCCTGTTCAGCTCTGGGAAAGACATTGGAATCGTATGGCAGACGACATACCAAGAAGAGCTTCACAAATGGTTCACATTAGAGATTTACACGTCAATGACGCAGAAAAAAAGGGTTACATTATGTTTGAAGTAGAGATGATCTTAAACGGTTGTTCAAGGTCAATTAAAGAGTTTGGCTTAACATTACCTCCACAGGATCTGTTAGATGAACTCCAAAATAGATTGTTAATGGAAGAAAAGAATTACAATCGGGTAGAGTTAAAAGAAGAAGCAGACGCTGCTGTTGTAATATTAAACAATGAACAAAGAGCCATTTACAACCTTATAGTCGATGCGTGTCACAAGAAACAGCAGCAATTGGTATTTGTCTACAAACATGGTGGAACAGGGAAAACTTTTATGTGGAAAACAATCATTAACACACTGCATTCAGAAGGAAGGATCGTGCTCGCTGTTGCATCTTTAGGCATCACATCTTTACTCTTACCTTCTGGTCGCACAGCATATTCCCGCTTCAAATTTCCACTTGAATTAACCGACGAGTCAATGTGCAACATTAAAAAAATACTCTTATGGCCAGATTATTACAAGAGACTGAGCTTATAGTATGGGATGAGGCACCGATGAATGATCGCCGCTGTTTTGAAACACTAGATAGGAGTCTAAGAGATATTCTGAGCAACTCGAGTAAGCCATTTGGTGGGAAAACAGTGATGTTGGATGGTGATTTCAGGCAGACATTACCAGTTAAAAAGAAAGCATCAAAATCCCAAATAATTGATGCATCCATAGCTAGGTCATATTTATGGTCACATTTCAAGGTGTACAAGCTAAAACAAAACATGAGGCTGCTACAAACAAAGTTGAGCGAACATGAAAGAAACACTATACATGGTTTCTCCACATGGTTGCTTGATATAGGAGATGGCCGAATTGGGGAACCTGATGAAATGGAACCAAATGATGCTGCATGGGTCACAATTCCACAACAATATCAAATTGAAGATGACGAGAATGGCATCCAAAATCTTATTGATTTTATCTATGACGAACATACACTAAAAGAACCAACAACACAAGTCCTACAAGAAAAAGCAATTGTCTGTCCAAAGAACGAAACTGCTGATACTATAAACGAGAAGGTATTGTCAATGCTTACAGGAAACACTACAACATACATAAGTTCGGATGAGGCAATCCCAGTTGGAAAAGATAGTGCTGCCACAGAAATGTTATACCCACCAGAGTATCTTAACACTTTTAGATTTCCCGATTTGCCCCCGAATAACCTTCAACTAAAAGTCGGAGCACCAATCATGCTACTACGAAATGTTAACCTAGGAGGCGGTCGCTGCAATGGAACGAGAATGATAGTAAAAAACCTTTGGTCAAAGCTCATCGAGGCAGAAATTATCACAGGCACCAGGGTTGGAGAAAAAGTTTATATTCCAAGAATCCCACTCACCCACAAAGATCCTAACTATCCTTTTATATTCAAGAGGAAACAGTTCCCGGTCAAGCTTTGCTACGCAATGCCGATCAACAAAAGCCAGGGACAGTCTCTAAAAAAATTGGCATCTACCTGCCAGACCTAATCTTTGGAAACGGACAGCTATATGTTGAATTATCAAGGGCCACATCACCACATGGGTTAAAAATCCTAATTAAACCCCATCCCGAACACCCATCAAATACAACCAAAAATATTGTCTACAAAGACTTTTTAAACAACCTATATGAAACAGAGGTCTCTATGATCAAAACACCCACTCACCATTCCTTTGTCATTATTCATATAATGTCACTTCATCTTAGTCTATAATTATACTCCCTCCGTCCCAAAATAAGTGTCCAGTTTGACTTTTCGGAGTCAAACTGGTTCAACTTTGACCTTAAATATTTTTTTTGTGTTATATAGTACTTGATGAAAAATTATACCAATGGAAAATACACTTAAAACCCAATCCATTTATATATTTTGCATCAAATATTATATAATACCCGCAAAAATAGAGAAGGTCAAATTTGAACCAGTTTGACTCTGAAAAGTCAAACTGGACACTTATTTTGGGACGGAGGTAGTATAATAATAGCCATACATCAGCAGTAATCTTTTTACCATTCAGTAGTGTATATTTAATCTACATTCCATTACATTTGTTAAACCACACATACTAAATCCTATATGATTTTTATATATGCAGGATGACAGAAGCTCACATCAAGGACCTAAAACCAGGAGACAGGGACAAGATACTGGAAGCAAAAATCTATCGAGCATGGATACATAGAGACCCACCAGATACAACAGACAAAGGCTACCGTGCAATTTTATTAGACAAACAGGTATCTCATACATAGAATACAGAAATTAAATAAACAATGTATTTATAAATGAGCAACAACTAACAGTGTAAACTGAATAGGGTAACGCAATACAAGAAAACATGAATGCGAGCGACATTAACCACTTCACCAATATTGTCATACCTGGAAAGACATACCGGATATCAAGATTCACATGTATTGATACAGACAACTGGCAGCAAACCCTCGCAAATAAAACATCACTGTCATTTACCAGATTTTTCACGAAATTCGATCCCATAGAAGATGTTGGATTCCCAAACCATTATTTCGACTTCATCTCTTACAATGAACTGCCTTACCGAGTCGTTGATCCAAATAACAAGAGCAAGCCACATCCAATCCTAACAGGTAATAACAAAGACAATTCTTATTTTATTAGTATATACAAAAAACTTAAAAATAATTTTGTTTTCTTTATTGAACAGACTATATCGGGTGCTACATACGATCCGGGGAAAAAGAAAAAATGGGCAACCCAAACAGAAACCAAGTGATGCATCACAAAATCGAAATACAAATGGATTTCAAATTTCGGTAAACCCGTTGGCGCCGTACTTAAATGGGTTCCCGAGGTTGTTGTCTAATCAGATATTCAAGCATTATTTGTTGTATAATACTTGATTGTGTTTTCTAAAACGTTGAGCAGAATCATCTTACGTATTTAAAAAAAAAAGTATTTTTTTTAATACGATTCAAAATTATGCTCAACAAGACTATCTCTCGAATAAACTTTATTATTTGAGGGGGAGTATTTTGTTAAAAGAAAACAAATTTTGTATTAAAACAATGGCTTGTGCACATGTAACAGTGCACAACCCGATCTTTGTAAAGAAAGGACCCCGAGGTACGCTTTACTGCCTCAATCCTAATATAAGGAGCGAAAGCTTCTTACTTTTGAGTAAAATTAATCAAATTCTAAGTTTTTCATAATTCTTCTCAAAAGGACAAGTATTCCCTCTCGTTTAATCTAATACTCGTGATTTAGTAAAATTTAGTACGTTAAACACTGTATGAAGCTTAATTCGTACTTAACTCACGCCTAATTAAGTAGTGCCAAAGCACCTAATCCCACTTTCTCCTCTCCTAAGGTGTAATGGTGAACTATATTCTTGCTTTTATATACTTTTGATGATGAAATTTCCTAGAGTGGAAAAGTAACTTACTCATTCGGGAATAACATTCCCTTTAGACCAAGTAGGCAATACGTAATGTAACTAGAAAAATTAATTAAGTTTATGAAGGACAACACAGGTGCTCTATTAGTTCACTAAACTAAGTTCGATACTTTTATTCAATCCACCCATTTGGATCACACTATTCTCATTGTACTTGATGATTTGACAAGTTTTAGCCAATCATTAGATTAATAAGTCAAACGCTTCTTTGGCAAACGAACAATAAAAAAAAAAAAGCTCATTGCTCACCGCTAATCGCCCCAAAAGCTCCAAAAAGCTCAGCGCCAAATATAGCCTTAAAGTAGATAATAGAAAATGTAAACAAATAATTATAGCTAATGAAGGACGACAAAAGCGATTAGATATAGTTAAGGGGGCAGTTTATAAAGACCCTCCTTATAGGGAGGGTATCCAATGATTGCAAACTCCTAGTGATTGTATCATTTGCTCCGCGGTTTATACATATAGCCCATAGGAAGGATATGTATAACATGCCCCATAGTTAATTAACTAATTAGATACTCACTTTACATTGTACTTGATGATTGGACAAGTTTTAGCCAATAGTTGGATTAAACTCAATTTTTATTAGCAAGATAGATCTACAAAATCTTAGGCTGGACAAATCCCATCGGAAATAATCGGTCGGTCGCCACATTTTTTCAAAACCGACCGATATACATTTGGGTCGCTTGGGTTGTAGTAGATTGGTCGCTTGTCATTGAAATGCAATATCGATCGGTTTACCGACCGACTTTAAAGCTTGCATCAAACCAATAAGTTGTGTAAAAAAAAAAAAACTTATTCGACCGTGGCACTTTGGTCGCTTCTGGTCGCTGGAGAGAGAAAGCTGACGTGGCAGCCGGTGACCCAGGTCGCTTGGGTCAACGATTGTGTCCAGCCTTATAGGTGTCTTGTGTTTATTGATCAAACTTCTAATCCGTATTAGGTACGTATTATTAATTCCACGGACCCTGCCGTTAAATCCATGAACCCAAATTTTGGTTGAGATTGTTAGTTTTACTTGTAATTAAACACTTTAGTAAATAATAATTTATACATTATATTCATGTATATGTAATAATTTTTGTTATACATAACTCGCATATATTATATATTATTGCTCATTTGAATGTGTTTTAATAATTGTAGACATGTGTTATTCGGAGCGTGACTACGACTATACGTATATACATGCTTTAAATAAGTGGACAATTGTTTAAGATATCCTTTAGGGTTACCTTTTGCAAGTGGAGTTTTTGATTCCAAGTGTTTCTCACGAAAATATTAGGTAGTATTTAAAAACATAAACAAAATTATATGCCATGAAAAATAATATGAATAGCCACTTAATGGCTAAATATTCTTTTAGGACCTTAGACCTAGTAACTTATTACACAATATTAAGCAAAGATGGTGACAAGAGTATATATGTATGTCGTATGGAATAGAGAGAAAGAGAAGATAAATGAAACTTTATTAATAAACAAAACACACACTTACACACTCAAGTACACACATCAAATGTGTCATTTGAGGTGTATTTATATATAGAAAGAGTTGCCCTAAAGGGCCTTGTTTCGGCAAGAAAACCTCTTAAAATCTTCACTGGCGTCAAACCATTCATCTATGATATCGTTACCAGTTCAAAACTCGTCAATCGAAGCCTTAAGCCCTTCGGGGTACACTCTTCGAAGATAATAGAGAGGAGAACACCTTGACTTGGTCATACCCACGTCTCCTCTTTCCCTTGAGCTTTCCCGCTAAGAAAGAGATAGTGGGTCACTAAGCCCTAGCGGTTACCTTAAATCATGGGACGCCCCCATGATCTCCGATATTTGTGCATAAACTCTCCAAGGCCTATTTTCTCCCATATAAATAGCTTGGACGAGCTGGGAACAATGGTATGTAAACTTGACTCTCTCATTTCACTACAAACTTACCAACTCATCATATCATATACTCATTCGCACGCCGGAGGTGGTTCGCAGGGTCCAACTCCTGCGCAATCACTTAACGTAGTGTCTTTTTATTTCTTTTTTAGATTAACGACAAACTTGGCGCAACCTCAACACCCCTTATATCCTTCGATCACCATCGCAAGGCCTGGTCGTGCAATTTATTGCACAATCAGTGGCGCCATTCGTGGGACCCGCTACAATTGGTCTCGTTATTCCCAAGTTTATAACCATTCAACTACATTCACTACATATTCGGCATGGATCAAGGAATAGGAGATACTCCCCCACCGGGTTTCTTGACCTTGACGCCAATACCAATTAATGACCCTAACAACTTCCCCCTATTACCGCTTCCACGTTCATAACAGGATCTCACCCAGAAGTGACACCTAATCATCATGCTTCGACATCAGCCAACCTGGAACTTGTCATTAGCCTAGCCTTTGTCGAAGCTAACCTTGAAGCATTGTAATCTCTCTTAAGGGTTCGCAAGAGGCAAGTTCGGAATGATGAGATGCGAAGGGAGTTGGAATATTCTAGTGATGATCACGATGAAGAGATGGAAATGGATCCTAGGCCTCCGGCACAGGGAACGTCACACTCGGCCCTAAGGATAGGGTCACCTGTTGGTCGAAGGCTAAGCAGAAGGTCTGTTGGGTTCGAAGGGGTCCCTGAGCGGGCTCCGACTAGGAGAGAAGGAACGGTAGCCGAAGGTTCCAATGGGAAAAGCCAACGAAGGGAGGAGACGGAGGTGAATCTACCTTCGTTGTTAGCAGCTCATCTTGGAAAGACTGAAGCAGGGGTTCCGTTGCAGCCTTCTCACGAATCTGGCGTAGAAGGAAATCCACCTTCGATTAATACGGGAGGAAATCTTCCTCCCAATGGTATGTACCACTGGTTCCAAACTCAGTCTTACCCTCAGGGTTTGTATCCCCCGGTAAATGGACAGTCCAACAACCATAGCCTCCCTCAATAATATAGGAACATACCCTTCGGGCATCCAACGGTATACCCTCTTTATACCATGGGAAATGGTTATCCTTTTGGCATGAATGCATCCTACCCATCTTACCCCAACCAAACTCTTATGGGAGTACCCCAAAACCATAATCCATATAATGCCATCCCTATGTATGCACCACCTTATAATTGCCTGTATTCGGAGCCTATGGGTTCTACTACACCCTTCGTAAGGTGGATAGAAGAATACCCATTACCCGATGGGTTGGAAATGCCTGCACACATTGGTACTTATGATGGGAAGAGGGATCCGGACAACTTTCAACATTTGTTCAATGGGGCCATTAGGATGAAAAAGTGGGTCATGCCTGTAGCCTGTCACATGTTTACATACACCCTACGAGATTCTGCTCGTATCTGGTGGAATGGACAAAAGCCATGTAGTATTGTCAACCTTGATGACCTAAAGGCTAAGTTCTGATCACATTTTAGCCAGCAAAAGAAGTTCACAAGGACCCATCTAAGGGTGCACAACATTAAACAAAGGGAGAACGAAAGCACAAGGGCTTTCGTCACAAGGTACACCGATGACACTCTACAGATCTTGGGTCTACATGAAGATCAGTGCATCTCTGGTTTCATACATGGCCTACGAAATCGAAGCTTGGTGGAATTCTTATCCACTGACCTTCCGGCAACTTATAAGGGTTTAATGGAAAAGACTTATACTTGGATAGAAGCGAAGGAAGTATCCACCAATGGGGCTAAGATCGAAAATAGAGAAAGCCACAACAAGTTCTCGAAGCACTCTGCGTGGGAAGGATCGAAGAACAAAAACAAAAACAGGGACATGTTCTCTCCATACAACAAAGGTCCTAACCATGGGTTGCTAGAAAGCCTGACTAAATCTCTGAAGAAAATACGCGCAACGGAGAGGGCTGCTAAGGCTTTTGAACCACCCCCTTGCATGACAAGCAAGGGTAAAAACAGAGATACAACCAAGTATTGTCACTTTCACGAAGATTATGGCCATGAAACGAATAGTTGCAGAGAACTAAAAAGGCAGATAGAAGAAGCCGTAAAGTCCGGACAGTTGGCACATTTAGTGAAAGGCATAAAGAAGGGCAAGGAGAAAGTCTACGACACTTATTTGGCTAAAGACACCACTCCTCCCGAAGCCTCAATACTCATGATTCATTGGGGTGAAACAAGCTTGAAAAGGAAAGTGACGGAGAAGGAGGTAAATGAGGTGGGGCAAGTAACGTTTCCCTCCATCACAGGTCAGTCCCTTCGAACGATCTAGTAGTCATCAAAGTCTTAATTTCCAACAAGGAAGTAAATAGGGCCTACATGGACTGCGGAAGCTCCTGCGAGATCATATATGACCATTGTTTCTTAAAACTTAAGCTTTCGATCAGGTTGCAAGGAGTTGATTCAAAGATACCTTTGGTAGGGTTTTTAGGTAAGCATTCATGGCCTTTGGGAGAAGTACCGTTAGATATAACGATTGGAGAAGGAAAACTCGCAAGAGCAGAAACCCTCACTTTTGCAATCGTAAGGTCCGATTCTCCTTACAACTTATTGATAGGAAGAAACGCCGTGCAGAAGATGGGTATCGTAGTCTCCACCATACACGCAGCAGTAAAGTTCCATACACCATATGGAATAGGAACCGTACTTTCCACCTACAACCAGGGAAAGGAGGGAGAAGTTGGTAAAAAGATCAAAAAAAGTCCTAAGGAGCCTTCGAAAGTCATTCTAAGGTGTGCGGATGCCGAAGAGCGCATTGTGGTAAATGAGCTCTATCCGAAACAAACGGTGGTAATTGGGAAGCAACTCCCTACTAACTTCAAGACATATTTAGAGAAACTGCTTAAATCCAACAAAGACGTCTTTGCATGGACGTACTCATACATGACAGGGGTTCCTAGGACACTTATGATCGATGGCAAGCCTTTTGGCACAGAACACAAGCTAAATGAGTTCAAACACATTGAACCAATTAAGCAAAAGCGACGGAGCCTAGCGCCTGAAAGGAACGCAGCCGCCTGCAAAGAGGTGGATGAGCTTGCACAAGCAGGAATACTTAGAGAAGTGAAATACCAAACCTAGGTAGCAAATCAAGTTATGGTAAAAAAGAGTGATGAAGGGTGGCGTATGTGTGTCAACTTCACCGACATCAACAAAGCTTGTCCAAAGGACTGCTACCATTTGCCCTAAATCGATTGGAAGGTCGAATCTCTCTCGGGGTTCCGTTTGAAGTGTTTTTTGGATACCTACAAAGGGTATCATCAGATACAAATGACGGAGGAAGATGAAGAAAAGACAGCTTTCTACGCAGGAAAGGGTGTCTATTGTTACAAGAAAATGCCCTTCGGTCTAAAGAACGCAGAGGCAATATATCAATGATTGGTAGACAAAGCTTTCAACAAACAGATAGGATGAAACTTGGAGGCATGGTTATCAAAAGCAGGATAAAGGAAGACTTACTCTCCGACATCCAGGAAACCTTCGATCAATTAAGGGTGATCAACATGAAGCTAAACCCAAAGAAATGCACTTTTGGTGTTGAAGAAGGACAATTTTTGGGTCATTTGATTACCAAGCAAGGGATTAAAGCTAACCCTTTGAAGGTTAAAGCCATCACAAATCTATAGGCTCTGAAGTCACTGAAAGATGTACAAAGCATAAATAGAAATCTCGCAGCACTTAGCAGGTTCCTGTGAAAGGGTGCCGACCGATCTTTGCCATTTTTCAAGACACTCAAAGGGTGTATCGATAAGAAGACTTTTAAATGGAGTTCAGAAGCAGAAGCTGCTTTTCAAAAGTTGAAAGAGTTTATGGAGAAACTGCCAACACTTACAGCCCCAATCAAAGGCGAAGTGTTATTCATGTACATTGCAGCATCCTTCGAAAGCATCAGTGCTGTGCTCTTGGAAGAAAGGGAAAATAAGCAAATCCCAATTTACTTTGTTAGCAGAGTCCTGCAAGGAGCTGAATTGAACTACCCAGAGTTAGAAAAGTTAATTCTAGCTTTAGTTCATGCCGCAAGGCGTCTTCGAAGGTATTTCCAAGCTCATCCCATTACAGTATTTACTGATAAGCCAATCAAACAGATACTGTCGAAGCCTGAGAAGTCTGGAAGGATAGCCAAATGGGCTATTGAATTAGGGGAGCACGAGATAGAGTACAAACGTCAAGGGTCAGATACTTGCAGATTTTCTTGCCGAAACACCCTCTGGGCCCAGTCAAGACAAAGATATTCAAAAGAAAGAACCCTCGAAGACGAAGGAAGGGTGGAAATTGTATACTGATGGAGCCTTAAGCTCCGATGGTTCGGGGGCAGGTCTAATGTTGGTCAGTCCAGAGGGAAAGGAGTATACTTATGAATTACGTTTTGAGTTCGAAGCTACGAACAATGAAGCTGGGTATGAAGCTTTGTTAGCTAGCCTTCGACTTGCAAAGGACATGGAGTTTCGTGATCTCTCTGTTTTTGTTGATTCACAGTTAGTAGCAAACCAAATCAAAGGCTCTTACGAAGCAAGGCAGCCTACCATCAAGCAATATTTGGAAAAAGCTAAAGAACTTCTCAACGGATTTGAGTCCTATGCTATAGAGCATGTTCGTAGGAACCAAAACAAGAAAGCAGATGCATTAAGCAAACTAGCTTCAATGGTATTTGCTTACCTAACGAAGAAGGTTTTGGTTGAAGTGTTGGCCGAATGGTCAATCAAACGGAGTGAAGTGTCCGATGTTATACTTGAATAAGGATCCAACTGGATGAATCCGATAAGAGAATACTTGATAAGTGGTATCTTGCTAGAAGATCCAAAGCTAGCACGAAAGGTCCGAATCAAGGCTCCCCAATATAGGATCATTGGGGATAATCTCTATAGAAGGTCCTTCTTATCTCCATGGCTTCGTTGTGTGGGGCCAAAGAAAGCTTCAAACATCATCTACGAGGTTCATGAAGGATCCTGCGGCTTACACAAAGGACCTCGCTCTGTTGTTTCAAAGATAACAAAGCTAGGATATTATTGGCCGTCAATGCATAGGGACGCAACAGAAATAATACAAAAATGTGAAGCATGCTAGATTCACTCCAAGGTCCCACGACTGCCAAAGCAGGACATGACCTACGTAACATCCGCATGGCCTTTCTGCCGGTGGGGAATCGATATAGTTGGACCCCTACCAGTAGCCCCAGGAGGAGTAAAGTTCTTGGTCGTAGCCATAGACTACTTTACTAAATGGGTTGAAGCCAAGCCTTTGGCATCAGTAACAGGAAGACACATGGAAAAGTTTGTGTGGGAACACATAATCTGCCGATTTGGAGTCCCCCAAATTATCATTTCTGACAATGGGAAACAATTCGCCGAAGGGGTATTCCTAACTTTCTGCAATGGTCTGAAGATCAAACAATCGTTCACTTCCGTGTATCATCCTCACGGTAACGGACAAGTAGAAGTAACAAACATGGATGTTGTCAAGGGAATAGAAAGAAGGTTAGGTCGAAGCCATCATGGTTGGGTAGATGAACTACCCCAAGTTCTGTGGGCACATAGGACACACCCCAAGTCAAGCCATGAGGAGACTCCTTTCAGCCTAACCTATGGAACAGAAGCCGTTATACCTTCGGAAATAAGCGTTGAGACAGAACATATCATGAACTTTGAGACATCGAAGAATGAAGAAAGGCTTCATGAAAACCTTGATCTACTCGAAGAACGAAGAGAAATAGCCTAAATTAGAGAGGCTATCTACAAACAAAAGTTTGAGAAGTACTACAGCAACAGAGTTAGACTTTCAATGTTCAAGCCGGGTGAATATGTCCTTCGGCTAAACAGCGCAAGCAATGCTGAGTATGAAGGAAAGCTAAGGCCCACATGGGAAGGACCCTACGTGATATCCGAAGCCTACAGCAATGGAGCCTAAAAGCTCAAAACACTCTTTAGAGATGTCATGGATAGGACTTGGAATGGTACTAACCTTCGTAAGTTTTACATATAAGACTTACTGTTTTCAAAACATTTAGCTTGTTTTCAAAGTCATGTATTGCATTCTTCTCATTTGGGGAAAGAAGCATTAATGGTAGGCGTCCTAGTTTTCATTTCTTAAAATGATGTAATCCTCCCTACCCAATTAATGATATAACGCATTTCCCTCAAATCTCTTGTTTCGTTCTATACAACAAAGATTTATTCAGCCAAGTGATTTACAAGTTTCGATGTTGAAGGATGATTCAGGACACATATGTCTTGTATAAAAATAACATCCATTACAATTCACATTAACTTTCCTAAAAGTCTTAGGGTATTCCAAGCCATTTGTATCATAAGGAAAAAGACGTAGTGGGTCGCGACCCTCTGTCAGCAATTAAATTATACGATTGCTAAAATCTTGGTTCAAAATACACACAATAAGGTTATCTATCTACTATAGCCTTAGGTTGTATATTCACGTTTATAAATAATGTAAGAGAAGAAAAGCATAAAAATAAAGGTGGGACGTTTTCCCCTACCTGCATTAGTAGATAGACTATGGCCGAAGCCAATAAAAACATCTAAATATTGTCTACGAGACAGGCCGAAGCCCAACAAGCACATGAGCTAAATTATTCTCCAATAGTCACCAGCCTATAAAGCATTGACTGTCTAAGGGTACACACTACCCTTAGGGTCAAATAACTGCCAACAGGGCAGCCTTCATGCATTCTTGAATGACATGGGGTCTTCTTGCTGAAGGGGAGATGGAGGCTTCACAGACGGAGTCTTTTTGCTTGGAGATGGTGGTTGAATCTTGTGAGGCTTCTTGGAGAGGAGATCTTCTATGGGTGCTGATGGATTCTTGGTTGTTTCGGTGAGAAAGGGGTACTCTGGTGCAGTGTATGCATTGCCAACATCATTGTATTCTTGCTCAGACGTTGGACGGTAGTAGGGCACTTCCGATAGGACCACAGACTTCTTGGTCTCTGCAATCTCCTCCAACGTTGTGCATTTTCCATAAAAAATGGCGGCATTCACCAGCTTTCCCACAATTTCTCCCACCTCATCAGTGTGGTATAATTCCATGGCTATGTATGGAACAACCTTCGACACCACATCACCTCTATCTTTTTTCATGCTCTTGCAATGGAGGTTCAAGCCATCTACCTCCTCACGCAGTTTTATCTCCTGCTCTCTAAGTCTAGCCCTCTCAGCCTCAAGACCTGCACATTTAGATTCAAGAGTGGTAACCTGCGCTTTGTAGCCAGCTACCTTCGCCTCTTCCAATCTTAGCCTCCCACACTCTGCTTGGGCTTTCTTCAGCTGCTCTTCAAGATTGTGAACCTTGGCTCGAAGGTCTTGAACAAGAGGATTCTTCTCGAAATCAACCATGGAATCCTTACACTTAGCTTTTAATTCAGCATACTTGAGGTCTCTACTCTTTTCCTTGGCCAAAATGGCATCCATCTTTTCTCTCGCGGCCTTTAGTGTACGGACTAGATCCCTTGTTCAGGAGTTGAGACGATTGTCTAGCACAGCTTGTCCTGTGTAGCTCTTATCATGCAAATTGCACAACTCCTCTATGGACATATTGTCCAGAGTCCTACTCCAACTAGTAGGGGTCACATTCTCAACCAACTGATGGTAGGCAAGGTAGTTCGAAAGCTCCTTAGTGTTGGGCAAACCTGCATAAGATACATTAATCAGATATATGGCGTATTAAGGATCATTAAGTTAAGAAGATCTTTATTTACCATGGATGTCATCGTCATTTGGAATCTCTAAAGCCGAAGGCATGATCGACTTACCATGTGAACCTTTTTCTCTTGTGGTTCTAGAAGGAGGGGTTGGTAAGGTAATCTTCCTCTTGGGTGTGGCTTTCACAGACTTCGCACTGGTCCCTTTCCTGCTCTGTACCCTATCTGCAATGCTGGAAGACCCTACGATAATGACCTGATCACCCTTGGAGGGAGGATCGTCAGAATCTGCAACATTTTCCACCAGTTGTGGAGCTTCTTCTATGTTCACAGGCTTCGAAGGTTGGGCTGTTGCTATGGGTTCAACTATTTGAGCGTCCACATCGTTGTTGTTCACTGAAACAGATGGAGAGCCTACACCATAACTCACATCCTTAGGGTCCTTCGGAATGAAGCTCACTTCCGTCGCACCACCAGACACTTCAAAGTTTCGGAAGGTCATCTTTGAACCAAGAAGAGAAAAAAGATAAATATCGTCAGATAAGTTATTTATTTTAATTAAATAGGAAAGTACATACTTTGTCCATCACATTTTATTTCAGGCTTCAAGGGAGATCCTTCCCAATGGTCAACAATACCAGCCATGAAGAGAGTGGGCTCAGGGAATGTTTGGACATCGATAGAATGGCGAGCAAGACGCTGGTAGATTGGGCTCCTTCTTATTGTGTACGGCAATGGATCATTAAACCGCTTTACATCGTATTGAAATGCTTCATTTAATAAAGCAGGATATTGTGGAGCTATTATAGTGTTTTGTACATAGAAGAGTTGGTCCTTCCAGTTCCTTATGTTTGAAAACGGTTTTGTGACCAAATACGGCACATCATGCTCACCCCTTTTTGTCAGGATTAACCAATCTCCACCAGGGTAAAGGTTTAGAAAGCCCCTGAGCACTGTCAGTGTGGGCTCATACCTGTAAGCCTTACACATTACTATGTAGGTGGTAAGTTTGGCTAAGCCAAAGGGGTTAAACCTAGAGATGTGTACATCATAGTACTGCAACAACTCTAAAATCAATGGGTGGATTGGTATCCTCAAATTTGACTGGGTAAAAGCATGTACATACAGCCTTACATACCCTTCGGGTGCATCGAAGATATTTTAGTGTTTGCTCGGAAGCATCACCTTAAACTCTTTGGGTATAGGGTACTCATTGAGGAAATCGGATAATGTTTTTTTAGACAATGTACATTTTTTTGTCTAATTATGCGTTTTGCACCCATGCTCATGATGAATGTATAAAAGTAAACTAGAAATTAAAGATCGGAAAAGGAGGATTACCTTTCGATTGGAATGATACACGAAGAACAGTACTATGTGTAAAATTTTGGGCGGAGTGGTAAAGTGAAATAGGGTTTACGGTATAAAAAATTTATATACCCCTTAACCCTTTTAATCCTATTTGACCACGTGTCCTTATAGATTTTGAAAGGATGTTTGGGGTTACCGAGATAAGAGCAACTGTAGCCTATGGGGTGGGTTGTTCCGATAATAATTACCGCATTTAATGCGTAATTAGTTAAAGCACTTCATCCTTTTTTGTACGAACTTGTGACGAAATGGGAATGGTGTACACAGATGAAAGAGTTGTAAGCAATATATCCTCGTATGTATATATCACTTTCGACTGGGGGTTTGATGTTGTACCCTCCGAACAGATCGAAGGACACCCCTTCGAGCCTGTACGAATACTTCTTCTCAAAGGTCCAGGTCAACCTCCTAAAATCTTAACTAGCGTCAAACCATTCATCTATGATATGGTTATCAGTTGGGAACTCACCAATCGAAGCCTTAAGCCCTTCGGGGTACACTCTTCGAAGATAATAGAGCGGAGAACACCTTGACTTGGTCATACCTACGTCTCCTCTTTCCCTTGAGCTTTCCCGCCAAGAAAGAGATAGTGGGTCACTAAGCCCTAGCGGTTACCTTAAATCATGGGACGCCCCCATGATCTCTGATATTTGTGCATAAGCTCTCCAAGGCCTATTTTCTCCCCTACAAATAGCTTGGATAGGCTGGGAACAATGGTATGCAAACTTGACTCTCTCATTTCACTACAAACATACCAACTTATCATATCATATACTCATTCGCACACCGGAGCTGGTTCACAGGGTCCAACCCCTGCGCAATCACTTAATGTAGTGTCATTATATTTCTTATTTCAGGTTAACGACAAACTTGGTGAAACCTCAACACCCCTTATATGCTTCGATCACCATCGCAAGGCCTGGTCGTGCAATTAATTGCACAATCAGTAACCATCATGATAGATAAGGCAAGATCCGTAGATCTTATAAAGACTCTTATACACCTTGTGTCCTTTTTGGTGAACACAAGTGTATTATATTGGAAAGTGTATCCTAAGATATCCTTTAATGAATCTCATAGCTCTAGACTCGATTACGTGCATTTTTGTTTTAGTCGTCGGAGGCTTGGAGCAGAGTGCCTCCTTTTCAATATCAACACATCTCAGAGTGAGAGGTCGATAGATTATGCAAGGTTATCCGTGAGAATTGAATCAAATATCTTTTAAGAGATACTTGAGTGTCTAGGAGGGGTTGTGCAGTGCGTCACTGGGTCCATGACGTCTTGTCTTCAATATCAGTATCAACTTTGTGATTACTGATAGCAGATGTATTGACCCAGTTTCTGCCCTAAGTTTTCATGGAGGACTATTTCATTTCACCCGTTCATAAACTTTTCTTTTTAATTCTTCAACCCCTTCTTTCTATTTTCATCACTTTACTCCTTTTTTCAATCATACCTAAGGACTTCTTATTTTAATCTATTGGAATTTTCCTTAGGTAGATCCCTCCGGCTCTGGCGGATCATAGGACATAAACCTAACCATAATCACCTTATTAGTCCATGATTATCCTAGATTTATTGATCACATGCCATAAAACTTTTTGTAAAATCTCTCGAAGTGTTTTATGATAATAAAACATATTTTGTTAACACTTTAAGAGTTTTTTCATTTTTAGAAGTACTCCCCCTTCACATGTGCTCATAAGTTTTTAATATAAATTTGCACATGTTGGGTAGAGTTCGCATTTTTGAATTGATCAATTTTCAGTGAACATGATTGATTCGAGAAACACTTACATCACTAGTTAGACTAGCTTGAAATTATTACCCGTCCTGGTCAAGTTCAAAGAAAAATTCTCAAGACGGTACATTCTACTTAGACAAGTCCTATTCTATACACGCTTGCATCACTGGTTAGACCAGCTTGAAATTATTACCCGTCCAGGACAAGTCTTTCCGATTACTGAAATTTAAGCTTCGTCAATTCGTTGGTTATATCAGAGTCGAGCTCATTTGAGATTCAACGTCGACCTTTAAACATTTTTTATCACATTTTAATCACGTCTTCTCCCCCTCAAAAATAGCATGTCGTGATATTTTTGATATCAACTGATTAAAAGAAAAGCTTTTGGGAGAGATAGACGGATTTGGTTTTGCATGAAATCGGAACATTTTTGTTTTTATACCCGCCCCTCTTAATTAAAAGCATAATTCATACAGAAATTTTTAAATCAATTAAGGGTTTGGAGGGACTTATCTTGAGCACTAATTTGAAATATTTTGAAAATCCTTCTTTTGAAAAATCTTGAAGAGGTGCTCAAGACTTGCTGTTTGACAAACGAGTTTTTGGTTGAAATCTTTTCGTTTGTTTATACACGAACTTTTGAAAATGATTTCATCTTTGAACGTACGAGTCCTAATTTGAAATAATCAGAAGTAATCATTTAAGTTGGGGATTCGTATTGAAGTATACGAAAGCCATTGTGAAGAAAATTTTAAGAAATGACATGTTTTAAAAAACATTTTAGTGAACTCTCGCTCAAGTATCTGCACATGTCCGTATCATTGTTGAATGACATTTCTAGATACCTATAGAATATCGATTATACGAGAGACATGTCGTGAGAATATTTTTTTTGGATTTTTTGTTTTATATTGTTTTTGTATTTTTGAAAATTTTCTAATGTTTTTGGATTTTTGAATTTTTATATTTTTGTATTTTGTTTTTGTTGGTTTTTCAAATTTTGTATTTTGTTTTTCAAAAGTATTTACAGCGAAGCTTTTAGAAAGATATTTTCAAGAAGATTCGAGAAGACGTTCTAGCTCCTCAGGAGTTAGGCTTCGCATGCCAATTCGTCGAACTAAATCGTCAAACATATCTTTTGGAAGGGCTTTAGTAAATTGATCAGCGAGTTGGTAATCTGTTTTCACGAAAAATAATTCAACAGTACCCTCTTCTACGTGTTATTTGATGAAGTGATAGCGGACTCTAATATGCTTGGTCTTCGAGTGTAACAACCGAGACATTTCAGGTCACTAATATTACTAATTCTAATCACTTAATTTTTTCTATTTTAAGTAAATTAACTTTTACCGGGAAAGTTGCCCGTGTACGTTGTGACATGTACATTTAAATCCGTAAATTGACTCAGACTATGCCCAGTTACCCATTTATATGATTTATTTTACCCCATGTACTTGTTTTCATATGGAATAAATTAATTTTCCATTTCTACGCGAAGTGTGCACATTTTACGGTTTACGCGTTTGCGGCTCGCGGTTTGAGCTTTAAAGGCATTATAACACTCCGAAAGGCTCGAGAAATTTATGAAACATCAAATTAGATCATTTTAAGTTACATTTAACATTTTTATGAAAATATTATCTTCATGACTTTTATTTCCATAAACTAGGCATAAAACGTTACCGGTTTAGCTCCATTGGCCCTTAAATCACTCCGTAACTTACTATGCTTATACTAAATTGATGCGTGGTTTTGCAACCTTACAACAGGTTTTATCTCTCAAGGGATCTCAAGAGGCTTACAACCCCACCAGGCAGTGTACCTGACCGATGTAGTATAGTGTAGTGGTAAGTACGGGGGATTGATCGTTCTCCACAGGGAATAGTGTTCGTTAGGTATGAAAAACTACTCTAATAGGTCTAAGGGTGAGAGAAGATTCTTTTTTATGTTTTTATATTTTTTTTATGAAAGCAAGTAAAATCTCGGGTTTGAAAGAGTGGGCGGAATTAGTTGCTAGTCAACTAACCCGAATAACTACGAATGCAAATAAAATAAAATAACAGAAAATGAAAAGGGTGGTGAAACTTATGTGGAGAGAAATGTGTTTACTTAGATTTCCTTACTCCCTAAGTATCTTTTACCGGTTAATTAGTGTGCATTAATCGCGTGGATGACGGGTGTATTCCTTAATACCAATCGTGGGGTGGCGTACGTACTTCCCCAACTCTACAAGCTCCTACTTCACTCCTATGTCGAGCCGGCTAGGAAGCTCCTAACATGGGATCACTAGAATTCGCTTGTGCATTAAATACAACCATAAAAACCTTAGTACGCATTGGTTCATGTTTCTTAAGACGTTCAAGCAAATTACCGAATAGGAAGTTAGCCAGTTTTCTTAAGCCTAACATAGATGAACAATCATCCAATACAACTAATAACACACTAATAACCAATAATCAATAGCTAGGTTTCATTAGATCTAAGCAAACACAAAGAAAACCTAGCCAAGCATGTTAAACAAAAGACAAGAACAAGATAGAATCAAACAACACATAGACATATTGAATGATTAATTGATAACTTATCTTCAATGTAACATGGAAGATCTCAAGGCAAAAAGCCTTGAAAAAGCTGCTAAAATCGTCTTAGGGTTCTTACACACAAAGTTCCTCAATAAGTTCCACCCTAATGACAAAAAATTGCAAAACTATATATAGAGATTAAGGTCTGACGGCGTCACGTTGTAGATTCTGACGCCGTCACCTCGCCGCTTTTAGGGTTCCCGGATGGCCTTCCTGACGCCGTCCCTCTCTAGACCTCCAAAATCCGTTCTGGCTTAACAAGGCTTGACGCCGTCAGATTAAGGCTTGACGCCGTCCCTCTTTAAATTAAGCCGTGACGACCTTGATCAGATTAAAGGGTGACGCCGTCAGAATTCCATGCAAATTTCTCTGGCTTATCAAGAGTAATTTTCACATCCACCTATTTCTTGCCAAGCCATGACGCCGTCTGGGGATAATCCTGACGCCGTCAAAGGTAATTTTCAGCCGATTTTGAGACTTTGTCGTTTTCTTCACTTTTATGCTCCAAAAACGTCCAAAATGCTTCCTTTTCCAGATTTCTCCTCAAAAGTACCTAAAATGACAAAAGGAACGATTTAGGGCGATATTTGATCAAATAAATACGATTTAGGGCTTAAATGACCCCCTAAAAGCGGTACACTTTTCGCTTCATCAAATACCCTTACACTTGAGATTTTCTTGTCCTCAAGCAAATGCGCTTTTATTCTAATCAAAATACAAGTTATGGGTCATTTAATGCTAATATAAAAGTAATTGCAACAAATAGTCGTTCCACTTTAATCATAATAAGCACGGAGATTACAAACTAGCACCTCACAAGTAGTGTTTAGATACTCACATCTCTCAAGTGTCATCAAAATAAATCTCATAAATGAAAACGGATAATATCTCTCACTACCTGTCATAGCAAATAGATTACCATAGGCTTGGGAAAGGATCGAAAACCTCCTCCACTAGGCGTAAGCACCTAAGATAAACTATCAAAGAGGGCTTTTAAATGTGTTATAACGTTAGGTGTAGGGATATGATAAACACGGTTTTGTTGGATAAGGGATATTTTGCTGGTGGCGAGTTAAAGATCTTGATTAATTACATGTACTATACAATGTTGCTAAGCCAAGACTCGACTCGATTTAAGCTAATGAACGAAAATAACAAAAACATAAAATAAAGAGTAAACCTCATTTTTGGTCCTTGTGGTTGTACCAATATTTCACTTTTGGTCCAAAATTCAAAAAATGTTCAATTTTGGTCCAAAAGTACACGTGGACTTCAATTTTGGTCCAATTTCTAACCTAGTTAATGGTCGTTAGTCTTTTCAGTTAAGTACGTTGCACCGTTAGTCCTTTAACCTAACGGTCGTTAGCAATGTTTGCACCGTTAGTCCTTTCAGTTAAGTATGTTGCACCGTTAGTCCTTTAACCTAGTTAATGGTCGTTGAGTCCGTTTTTCTTCCGATTTCATACGTTTTCGTCCGTTTTTCTTACGTTTTTTCCGTTTTTGTCCGTTTTTCTTACGTTTTTTCTTACGTTTTGTCCGTTTTTCTTACGTTTTTGTCCGTTTTTCTTATGTTTTTTACGTTTTTGTCCGTTTTTCTTACGTTTTTTCCGTTTTCATACGTTTTTGTCCGTTTTTCTTACGTTTTTTCTTTTTTTTTCGTTTTTCTTCACGTTTTTGTCCGT
This sequence comes from Artemisia tridentata subsp. tridentata, assembly GCA_021014915.2. Classification (NCBI taxonomy): domain Eukaryota; kingdom Viridiplantae; phylum Streptophyta; class Magnoliopsida; order Asterales; family Asteraceae; genus Artemisia; species Artemisia tridentata. The sequence continues at coordinate 419,428,449 of CP139508.1, read as the reverse complement.
TTTTCTTACGTTTTTTCCGTTTTCATACGTTTTTGTCCGTTTTTCTACGTTTTTTCGTTTTTGTTCCGTTTTTCTTCCTTTTTTTTTCCGTTTTTGTCCGTTTTTCTTACGTTTTTTCCGTTTTCATACGTTTTTGTCTGTTTTTCATACGTTTTTTTTCCGTTTTATACGTTTTTGTCCGTTTTTCATACGTTTTTTCCGTTTCATACGTTTTTTTTAGTTTTTGTCCGTTTTTCTTACGTTTTTTTCGTGTTTTTGTCCATTTTTCTTACGTTTTTGTCCGTTTTTCTTACGTTTTTTCCGTTTTTATCCGTTTTGGTCCGTTCCGTTTTTGTCCGTTTTTCTACGTTTTTGTCCGTTTTCATACGTTTTTTAATTTTTTTTTAAATTCGGATAATTTTTTTTTTTTTTAATTTTTTTTTCTTTAAATTCGGACAAAAAAAAAATTTTGAATTTTTTTTATTTTTTTTTTAAATATTCGGAAAAAAAATTTTGATTCTTTTTTATTTTTTTAAAAAATTCGGACAAATTTTTTTTTATTATTTTGAATTTTTTTATTTTTAAAAAAAATTAGGACAAATACAAAAAAAACGTAAGAAAAACGGACAAAAACGGATAAAAACGGACAAATACGGAAAAAAAACGTAAGAAAAACGGACAAAAACGTATGAAAACGGACAAAAACGTAACAAACGTAAGAAAAACGGACAAAAACGGAAAAAAATGTAAGAAAAACGGACAAAAACGTATGAAAACGGAAAAAACGTAAGAAAAACGGACAAAAACGAAAAAACGTAAGAAAAACGGACAAAAACGGAAAAAACGTATGAAAAACGGACAAAAACGTATGAAAACGGAAAAAAGAAGAAAAAACGGACAAAAACGTATGAAAACGGAAAAAATGTAAGAAAAACGGATAAAAACGTATGAAAACGGAAAAAACGTAAGAAAAACGGACAAAAACGTAAAAAAAAACGGACAAAAACGGAAAAAACGTAAAAAAACGGACAAAAACGTATGAAAAACGGACAAAAACGTATGAAAACGGAAAAAACGTAAGAAAAACGGACAAAAACGTATGAAAACGGAAAAAACGTATGAAAAACGGACAAAAACGTATGAAAACGGAAAAAACGTAAGAAAAACGGACAAAACGTAAGAAAAACGGATAAAAACGTAAGAAAAACGGACAAAAACGGAAAAAACGTAAGAAAAACGGACGAAAACGTATGAAAACGGAAGAAAAACGGACTCAACGACCATTAACTAGGTTAAAGGACTAACGGTGGGACGTACTTAACTGAAAGGACTAACGGTGCAAACATTGCTAACGACCGTTAGGTTAAAGGACTAACGGTGCAACGTACTTAACTGAAAAGACTAACGACCATTAACTAGGTTAGAAATTGGACCAAAATTGAAGTCCACGTGTACTTTTGGACCAAAATTGAACATTTTTTGAATTTTGGACCAAAAGTGAAATATTGGTACAACTACAAGGACCAAAAATGTAGTTTACTCTAAAATAAACATAAAATGAAACGGGATGGTAGTCCGTATGTTTTTTCTACTTTTTTTTTTTTTTTTTTTTTTTTTTTTAATACACTCTTGCCCTGCCATCCAAAATAATACATCATAGGGGCGTTGCATTCCCCTTACACTTGAACTATTACATAACTTTACAATTAACTAATCTAATGACTCAGATTAAGATAATTGAAAAATTGGAGTACTTTTAAAATATTTAGCCCATATGGGGGTAATAAATGATGTTCTTCCCCATTACTCCATTACACTAGTACTTTACCCATGAGTTCCAATCGTCCCAAAACAATATGTACAAGGATATGACTCGACTTAGCAACCATGTAATCAATTAGATAATTAACTTGGGTTTAAACAAATGTTGTCACAATAATGCACTAAAAATGAGTGCATACAAGGTAAGCTAAGGCGATTTGGGTGTACATTTAAGTGGGGTGTAAACAAATTCTTCCTTTAAGTAAAATGCTTAAAGTTAGAAACGAAAAGATAGGCTCTGAGGGGTGTACTAGGGGTATCGTGTACTAAAAATGAGTACAACGCAAAGGGTGTGGGAGAATTACTTGACCAATGTAGCCAATGTAATTATAACAAAAACTCAGGTGTAAAACAATGGGTTAATCCTAATGCCTCTTATCATGTAGTAAATCTAACTACACGAATGTAGTCTCACTTGTGGCCTCGGAATGGTCCTAACGCAAGTTCTAGAATCTAAGTGCTACCGGTACACACATCATAGCATAAATGCTTTTCCTACCAATTCTAGGGGCGAACCTCACATATTTGGGGGTGGAAAAATTTTTAGTGGTACGGTTTTTGTGCTAGTCATATAACTCCTATCCGTGAGACGCTTATTAGAACTAAAGTTTCACTCCTAAATGTTGTAAAAAATTTTAAATTTGGCACTAAAATTGCCCTAACAGGTATTTATCTCAGTTTTATTACATATCTACCATTAAACAAACAAAAATCAAGCGTAATAGCATTATCTAATCGTACTTTTACCCCCCCCCCCTTACACTTAAGATGAACATTGTCCCCAATGTTCAAATAACAAGATGTAAAAGCATAAAGTAAAAGAATGAAATCAAATACTCCCCTGATTCGTTCGGTGGATAATGAAGTAACATGGTTAAATCTTCTTCCAAGAGAATGTAAAAGCTCCAAGACTAATGCATCACCAATAGCTTGATTCCACATACATCTCCTTGTCCAAAATAACTTGTTAAACCTGAGAAAACAAACACGAAAACCTGCATAACATCGGCGGGATAAACTTTATATATAAGTATATAATGCTCGTGGAATGATAATTTTGCAGATTCCTGGAGATTATAAGTTATAGATTTAATAAAAACTTTTTATGAAAACAAAACTTTCAAAAATTTTCAGAAAATTAAACCTGACGCCGTCAGGTTGTAAATCCTGACGCCGTCAGAAATGATCTGACAGAATTCTCATGTTAAGTTTCCGGAAAAATTTTGGAAAAACCTATACCTTACTTCCTGGGAATCCTGCAAAACATCATTATGACTCGATACAAGCATTTGACTCAAACAAGCACTAATATGTATGTTCATTTAATATTATTACGATTCATGTTCATTTGTGTTCTAATAAACCGATTTAGATTTCCCTTACACTTAACTTTTGCAAAATACCTTTATATGTAGTTAAGACGAAGTTAAAAACAAGATAAAGCATTTTAACAAATTAGTTTTGAACATGAATCAATAATAATAAAATTTAAACATACATATGGAAACAAATAAAATCAAACAAACAAATAAATAAATAAACAAACAACTAAGGCTTGCATGCAATAAAGAAAATCAATGTCACAAATGTTTAAAGGCCAACAGAGGCCTTATCCTAAATTATTACAGACCCAATTGTTCTAAATCATACAACCATAAATTAAATTGTTCAAATATCATAACATCACATCAAATCATCACTGGGGTGAGGGACCTTGGCGATAGTCGTAACCAGGAGGAAGGTACCCGTAGTACCCATATGGTGGGTAGTCCTGCTCACGTCCCGGGAAGGGGTCGATCTGCAGGTGTGGGTCCAACTGATCACGCGTAGATAAGTGCTGCATCTGACGAACAGTGTGATCATACATCCAGTCGAACCTCTCGTCTACCCGGGTCCTCCAGGTATCAACCTGGCCCATCCATGCCCCCTGGTGAGCCTGCCAATCCCCTCTGCTCATGTGCCGGTAGTAATCTGCTGTACCAGCCTCATAACCCCCATGCTGCTGCTGCTGATGCTGCTGCTGCTCCTCCTCCTCATCATCCTCATCACCCGCATCCTCACCACCGTCTGGATGATACCACATAAAGGTCCCATCATGCATCTCCATAACCACCTCCATCTGCTTCAGGGACCTAACCTTCACTGTCCTGCATGCATCACCACTACTCAAATACCTCATGACCTCGGGCCTGAGGACTCCATAGGATCGGGCCAGCCGGGTGATAAACATCCCACCATAAATCCTGTCTCCTTCCTTTTCCCCAACTCCACCATGCAGAAAGCTAGCAACCCAAAATGGGATGTTGCAGTAAACCTCATTCGAGTAAATGGTGTACAAGTAGAAGAGGTCTGAAGTGGTGACACGGTGATGACAGCTGTGGCGCCTTGTCAAACTGTAGGTGAGACACCTATGGGTCAACCTAATCCTAGGCTCCCTGATTTGAGACGCCACAGTAGTTGAGGTGTACACCCCATCCCCAATAGTAGGCCAAAACATGAAACATCTAAAATCATTCCTCATCGACTCCCCATGCAACAACATAGGCATGAACCCTGCTTGAGTGGTTTCATGCTGACTATACAACCCAAGTCTCCATCCAAACTCAGTAACCGAGCATGTCCTAAGCTCACCCCCCAGCCTGAAGTAGATTGTGTTACTGCCCACATCGGTCCTTGCCTCGGCCATGTCAAAGTGAAAAGTGGCAAAGAATTCACGTACCAATTCATCATAGACCGGCTCCTGAATTCTAAATAGGCGTTCCCACTGAGGGCCGGTAAACTCATCCGTCTGAAATCTTTGGAGAAAGGTTTGCTCAAGACCTTCCCTCCTCAGAAAGCTCCAATCTACCACAGCCCCATTTTCAACCTTATGCTGTAGCAGTTGGGTGTATTTAGTTGTGGCGGCATCATCATCAAAGACACCCCAACTGAGGACCGTGTCCCCAAAGTTCTCTTGTTGAGATCTGGAAGAACTCCTTCGGCTAGGTCTTTGACGCTTACTCATTATCTGGAACAAAGCAGGGAGGAACAAAAGTGTTAATATGTGAATTAAAGATTCGGTGGAGCATCAGACAGATCTGACGCCGTCACCCTTTGCTAGGTGACGCCGTCAGGTTCGACCAAATTTAAATCCGAAATTACGAGGGAAAAATCAATATCCAAACTTTAAGCTTATAAACCAAACGCCCCTTTTTACAGCAAAATGGGTGATTGGATCATAGGTTATGGTTCAAATTCGTGGCCTCCCCATTAGTGAATAGACCCAATTGATTGCTAATCATCAAATGCTTTAATTATTGCTAAATAACACTAATTAAAGGACATTATGAGTTCTAAGCATGAATCAATCCTAGGGTTTCATGAGTTGGGGATTTTCGAAATTTAAGAATCCTATGAGTAATTGAAGCGAAAAGAATGAGTAAAAATTACTTACCACGCGAAGATTGGTAGCGGAAGTTGGCGAATTGGTCCTGGGAAATTCGAAGGTGGGGTTGGAGTGGATATGGTTTGTGGGGTTTGTGATGAAAGTGATGGAAATAAAATTTATTATTGCTGTGCAGACGGGGTGACGGCGTCACGTTCAAATCCTGACGCCGTCAGGCCAGCGTATTTTACTACTTTGTGCCAGTTTACAAAAGAGCCCCTTGTATTTTAAGGGAGCAGCTAGTCAGGGTCAATAATTCTGATAGCTAGTCTCGTTAACAAGTTCCTCCTGGGTCAAATGTTTTGTTACTGTCACGGGATGTAGTAAAATGTCGAAAAGGGCCAGTTGATGTCTCATTCAGGTTACAATTTTCATCACGGCAGGTATTCAGGGAGTGAGAGGAACTTTTCCAGGGGGTTTTCGAAATGAGGGTGTACTTTAATTGAGTTCTTCTCACACTTGGCTTAAAGCCAAAAGATCGTTTCCTAGCTTCATGAAAGTTAGGGAGCGTGACAACCATGCTTCCTACGAAAATGCTATGATCTTGAGAATTCTCTTTCTCGCGAGGGGATCCAAATGGATAAGAGGGTTTTAAAGGTGAAGGCTTGGGGAGAGGGGTTTCATCATCCCATTCGTTGTATGGTTCATTAGGGACCGGGAGTTCAAAGATCTTCTCGATCTTTTTGTGCGAAGCTTTTTCACTAATTTTCTCCTTTATTCTCGAGATGAATTTTTCTGCTAGTTCCATGAACATATCTTGGGTGTTTTTCAAGTGAGTTTCTAATTCCTGGATCCGTCTCTCTTGGTTGTTCACGAAAGTTAGCATTATCCCTTCAAATTCAACTTGTCGTGAGAATTGATGAGACGTATGTATACCAATTGTGTTCACACACTCATCGGGATTTTCCTCAGCCGTAGGTATCTCGGCTTTCATCAATTTCTCAACCTGCCGTTTTATGTTTTCGAACAGCTGTTCTTGGGTTGCACTTATGCAATTTAAAGTCCCTACTTCCGAGAACATTGAGTCATTCCATTCTTCTTCTTCGTACTGTGCTAAGTCCTCGATGACTTCCCAGCACTTATCGACACAGAGCCTGCTCAGCCTCCCATTGGCATCGTAATCAAGGGTTCTTCTAGTTTGATGGTTTACGCCGTCATAAAATCGTTGGATTTGTAGCCAAGGATCCATGCCATGGTGAGGGACTTTTCGGAGTAAGTCCTTGAATCGAGTCCATGCCTCGTAGAGGGTTTCGCCTTGACGTTGTTGGAACATCAAGATATCATTCCTTAGCTTGGTAGTTCTTCCCGGTGGGAAAAACTGAGCAAGGAAACGAGTGGTGAGATCATCCCAAGAGGTGATGGATCCTGCGGGTTGACGCTCTAGCCATTGACTAGCTTGGTCCCGCAGAGAGAATTGAAAGAGACGCAGTCGGGTCGTCTCTCGAGTGGCAACATCAAGGTCTATAGAATCAACGATTTTGAGAAAGTCCTTGAGATGTTGATTAGGATCTTCAGAACGAAGTCCATGGAATGCGCATCCGCTTTGCACCAACCGGATGGTGTCGGATCGCAAGGGAGTGACATTGGCTCCTTGAGTGAGCTCAATGGTGTTTCGATAGCCATGGTGGCTAGGACGGGAATACTCTCCTAGAGTACGGGCTCTAGGAGGTGGTGGTTGTTGTGGTGGGTTGTTGGGATCAAGGATATTACCATCTTCCATGATGTCGAATGGTAATGGTTACGAACAAAGAAACGAAGAAAAAAAGATAGACTAAAGAAAACCTAGAAAAAGAAAATAAAAATCTCACTAGAAAGGAATCTAGTGAGTAGACCTATAAAATAAAAATTCAACCTAAACAATAACTATTCCCCGGCAGCGGCGCCAAAAACTTGATGCGTGGTTTTGCAACCTTACAACAGGTTTTACCTCTCAAGGGATCTCAAGAGGCTTACAACCCCACCAGGCAGTTTACCTGACCGATGTAGTATAGTGTAGTGGTAAGTACGGGGGATTGATCGTTCTCCACAGGGAATAGTGTTCGTTAGGTATGAAAAACTACTCTAATAGGTCTAAGGGTGAGAGAAGATTCTTTTTTATATTTTTATATTTTTTTATGAAAGCAAGTAAAATCTCGGGTTTGAAAGAGTGGGCGGAATTAGTTGCTAGTCAACTAACACAAATAACTACGAATGCAAATAAAATAAAATAACAGAAAATGAAAAGGGTGGTGAAACTTATGTGGAGAGAAATGTGTTTACTTAGATTTCCTTACTCCCTAATTATCTTTTACCAGTTAATTAGTGTGCATTAATCGCGTGGATGACGGGTGTATTCCTTAATACCAATCGTGGGGTGGCGTACGTACTTCCCCAACTCTACAAGCTCCTACTTCACTCCTATGTCGAGCCGGCTAGGAAGCTCCTAACATGGGATCACTAGAATTCGCTTGTGCATTAAATACAACCATAAAAACCTTAGTACGCATTGGTTCATGTTTCTTAAGACGTTCAAGCAAGTTACCGAATAGGAAGTTAGCCAGTTTTCTTAAGCCTAACATAGATGAACAATCATCCAATACAACTAATAACACACTAATAACCAATAATCAATAGCTAGGTTTCATTAGATCTAAGCAAACACAAAGAAAACCTAGCCTAGCATGTTAAACAAAAGACAAGAACAAGATAGAATCAAACAACACATAGACATATTGAATGATTAATTGATAACTTATCTTCAATGTAACATGGAAGATCTCAAGGCAAAAAGCCTTGAAAAAGCTACTAAAATCGTCTTAGGGTTCTTACACACAAAGTTCCTCAATAAGTTCCACCCTAATGACAAAAAATTGCAAAACTATATATAGAGATTAAGGTCTGACGGCGTCACGTTGTAGATTCTGACGCCGTCACCTCGCCGCTTTTAGGGTTCCCGGATGGCCTTCCTGACGCCGTCCCTCTCTAGACCTCCAAAATCCGTTCTGGCTTATCAAGGCTTGACGCCGTCAGATTAAGGCTTGACGCCGTCCCTCTTTAAATTAAGCCGTGACGACCTTGATCAGATTAAAGGGTGACGCCGTCAGAATTCCATGCAAATTTCTCTGGCTTATCATGAGTAATTTTCACATCCACCTATTTCTTGCCAAGCCATGACGCCGTCTGGGGATAATCCTAACGCCGTCAAAGGTAATTTTCAGCCGATTTTGAGACTTTGTCGTTTTCTTCACTTTTATGCTCCAAAAACGTCCAAAATGCTTCCTTTTCCAGATTTCTCCTCAAAAGTACCTAAAATGACATAAGAAAGGATTTAGGGCGATATTTGATCAAATAAATACGATTTAGGGCTTAAATGACCCCCTAAAAGCGGTACCTTTTTCGCTTCATCATAAATACATCTATACACTTAATAAAAAATGAGAAAGATATAAACTACCCACGTGATACCCTAGGCCGGCCTCCCCCATTTAACCACTTTCACACTCTTTTAAACTTTTCATTTTCAAGAATACTCTCATCATTAGTACACGCATCAAATAAAACTCTCTCACTAAAACCATCCAGCTTTAAAACTTCCTCTCCTTGCTCTCTTGCTGCTTCCGTGACCTTCCCTCCCCCTCAAGACCATCATTTTCAAGCTTCCAAGCATTCAAGACCTTAGTTGTCCTTTTTAGCCCTAGTAAGTTTCGCTACTTAGTTTCACCTCGTTTTCTTTAGTTTCTTATGATTATTAATGATTTTTTTAAGGCTAAACAAAAATCTATTGCATGTGTCATTTTGGATGATTAGATTCAAGATTATATAGGATATAGGTTGTTTGATAAATGGTTAGTGTGGATTGGCAACTATATTGCAAGAGTTAATGGATTTTTATGAGTTTTTGAATAGTTATTGATCAATATCTTGGGTATTTTATTGTTAAAACTGAAATAAAACTTCAAGAATGAGCTTTTACTCTTGGACTTGTGAGGTTCTTGAGAAAATATTATGTTGGTAATCATTGATCATAGGCATGCATGTGTATTAGAGGTAATAAATGCACAAAAGTAACAATTTGGACTAATTATTAGGCTGTCTCAGATCTGATGCTACAAGATCCATCCACCATTTTATGCCCAGAAGGTTTTATGAAAAACTAAAACTACTAGGCGATAGCCTCAGATCTTAGGGTCATTTCCCCGAAAATCTTACCTCAAAATTCATCACGATGATTTTAGGAGAAAATCCACACTAAAACTTGTCCAGAATTGCATGTCAGTGTTCTAAGGCCAAAAACTCCTAGATTTAGGCATTTCCCCTACCTGGTCCTTTTGAATGAAATGTAGCCAAGACATAAAAAAAACTTCTACAATTAGATTCATGCTCATAGGACCTGTAGATAAAAAGATACACCTTTTTTACTAAACTTATTTGGATGCTGAGTATAACTATTTAGAGACTCAGGGGTAAATTGGTAATTTCACCCATGTTCTGAAGTTCTCAGTTATGTAAGGCCTTGATTTTCATATAGTACAGAGTCAAACATTTCTAAGCATATAAAGTTCATAATTTTAGCCTTCATGGTTTAGAAATGGCGACCCGATTAGTGTGACAATTTAATAAAATTTCCATCAGCTTTGCATTTATAAACCATATAAGCTTTATTAAACATTTTTTCGACCCATGACTTACTATAATACTTTTAAATAAATGACCATATGATGTTAGGAGTACAAGTCCTGAGTAAAAATCCCAAATATAAGTATTTTACTTTAATCCCCAAGCCTGAGTCGTGTTGTATTTTTATCTAGGCACTTGTGATCTTTGCGGTTTTTCTCGACGTGCACACTTCTCCGATTTCGATTGCTACTTCATCGTTGGTGAGTTCATAGCCCTAAGTTTTACTTATATTGTTTTACAAACTCTGTGGGGGAGATACATGCTATAAATATTTATGATCACAATGTTTTGAAACTTGTATGCTATCGTGTTATTATTATTGCCTAAGTTTCCCATAGCCGAAAGTCCCTTTATCGTGAACCGTTAGTCAGTTGCGAGTGAGCGCGAATACAATAAATAGATCTATTGGTAACAACACTCCCCATGCAGGTACGAGCCTATAAGGCAGTCGTGTCTATTGTATTCGTACCAAATGAAAGGTGTGGCTATTACCTATGTATGAAGGGCAGATTCATGCTTTTTAGCAACAGATACGTTAGTGTCGGGGTCACGAGCTTAGGGCAATAATAACCTTACTAGACTTTGCAATTGTTGCTTAGTTGTTTTTATAAATGATATTGTGATCGACTGCTTATGATTAAACTCTATGGATTCACTCAACCTTTGTGTTGACTTTTTTAGCATGTTTTATCTCAGGTCCTTAAGGCGATAGCAGGTGGGAAGCATTATCTAATCTTTTGCGTAAATGAAGACTTTTTTCATAATTATTCCATTTGATAAACTTTTGAACAATTTATGTTATGCACTTATGTATTGGGACCATTTTACGCTGTAAAACTCTGAATTTTCTGTAATATTGTCGAATGGTGTTGTTTTTCGAAAACGTCTCATTTTTGAGTTCGTTTTCTATGACTTGGACCGTGTAACTAATAAGTAACGTCCCAAATTTCTATTCTGCAGTATGGTAAATTTGGGGGTGTTACATCGAGTGTTGTACAAGATTGCACGAGATGGCTATGGCACTTTTCGAATCACAATACAAAGGTATTTTGTCGAAAGTAAAGCCATAATCTGTGATTTTTGTCCTCATCCATAGAACTTGGGCACAACACGCAAATAGAAACACATACTCAGCTTCTGCGGTTGATAATGCAGTCCAATCTTGTTTCCTTGATGACCAACCTACTAGCTTTTCACCCAAAAATTGTGCTCCTCCTGATGTACTTTTTCCTGTAACTTGACACCCTGCGTGATCGACATCTGAAAATGCTATTAGTTTAAACTCGGAATCCTTCGGATACCAAAGTCCTATGTTTATGGTTCTTCGTAGGTACCAAAAGATCCGTTTGACCTCTTGGAGGTGAAGTTCGGTAGGCCTTGCCTGAAACCGTGCTAATAAGCAAACAGCAAAATGAATGTCGGGTCGACTAGCAGTAAGGTACATGAGAGAACCAATCATGCTTCGATATTTCTTTAGATCGATGGGTTTCCCAAATAAATCAACACCAATTTTTGGTGAAGTGACCATTGGTGTACCAACAGAGTAATAATTCTCCATACAATGTTTTTTCAATAACTCAATTGTATATTTAGCTTGATTAATAAAAATACCACGAGGGGATTGATGTATTTGTAAACAAAGAAAGAGTTTAAATTCCCCCATCATGGACATTTCAAATTTGCTTTTCATGATATTTTCAAAATGTTTTGAATGATTCGGATTAGTTGACCCAAAGATAATGTCGTCCACGTAAATCTGAACAATCAAAATGTCATCTTTGTATTTTCTTGTAAACAAGGTAGGATCAACAGTTCCTTTGGAGAAATTGGTTTTGATTAGGAAAGATGATAGTTCGTCATACCACGCTCTTCGAGCTTATTTTAAATCATAAATGGCTTTCTTTAGCTTGTAAACGTAGTCTGGATGTTCCTTGTCAATGAATCCTTCTGGCTGACTCACATACACTTCTTCTTTCAGAGTTCTGTTCAAGAATGCAGTCTTGATGTCCATCTGATATACTGTGATGTTCTTGTGAGCTGCATAGGCTAAGAATATCCTGACTGCTTCAAGTCTTGCTATTGGCGCAAATGATTCTTTGAAATCTATCCCTTCTTCCTGTCTGAATCCTTTAGCCACAAAACGAGATTTTTTGCGAATTACAGTCATTTCTTCATCCTTTTTGTTCTTCCATAAGATCAATGACAAGTTTTTCAATTGGTCTTGGAACTAATTCCTAACTACAAGGTAACTGGTATTGAAGAAGTTCCTCCTGCATCGCTTCTATCCATGCATTTTTTGCCATTGCTTCTCGAATGTTCTTTGGTTCTTTGAGGCTTATTGAGCAAATGTAGATGCATATTTCGGGGTCTATGGCAAGTTGTCTTCTCGTCTGAACTAGCCTTGAAGGTTCACCAATAACTTGTTCTATTGGATGGTCTTTTGTACATTGGAGTGTAAAAGGGTACTTTAGGTTTAACGTATGCGTGTTAGATGGTTCTTGTAACCTTGAAGATGATTCATCCGAATCCGTAGCAAACGGATTTTCAAAAACTTCTTCTTCCAATGCAACATCGTTTTGGTTATGTGTTGTTTCTTTTTAAAGTGGTGTACTTTGGTTTTGCTCATCAACTCTTGATAGAACAATTTCAAATACTAGAGTTGCTGGAGTAGATGTAGATGATGTTGTGGGAGTTTGTGCGTCAGATTCGATTATAGTAGATGCATCTTGTGGTGGTGGTGGTGGTTGACAGTTTTGAGCAGGTGCAGCGGAATGTTGTTGTGATGCATTTGTCGAAGTTCCACGATAGTATTCATCAAACATTAACTCGAAGAAATTTTCCAGTTCTTGTTCTGAAGGTTTGTCGGTGGTTGTTGATTGAACTCCTTGAGGTATGAGTCCTGAACTAATTTATCCAGAAGTCTGCGGGTTTGATGCGGGTCCTAATTTGGTTTGGTTAGAAGCCATCGGGTTCAGCACGGGTTCTAGAGAGAGTCTCTCAGAAGCCATTGGGTTTAGCGCGGGTTCTAGAGCTAGTCTCTCAGAAGTCATTTGTGAATTCTCATCAAACTTCACATTCATCGTCTCCATTATCCTTTTTGTTCTTCTATTGTACACAATGAATGCCCTCGAGTGTTCTGAGTATCCAATGAAGATTCCAATATCACCCTTAGCTTTCAGCTTTCCTAGATCTTCTCTGTCGTTCGTTGGATAGCACAAAGCGCCAAACATGTGAAGGTAAAAGATATCAGATTTTCGATTGTTCACTAGCTCATATGGTGTTTTATTGAATCTTGGATGGATTAGGGAACTGTTCTGAGTGAAATAAGCAGTGGCAACAACATCAGCCCATAAGAATAACGGTGCACTAGAATGAATTATCATTGTGTGAGCAGCTTCCACAAGAGTTCGATTTCTTCTTTCAACTACCTCATTCTGCTGTGGAGTTCTAACAATAGATGTCTGACGTGTGATTCGAGCATCTTCAAAATAATTTCTTAACTCCTAATTTGTGAATTATGTGCCGTTATCTGTTCTTACAATCCTTACTGGAGCTTGACGTAGGACTTGAATACGCATCAGAAAGGTGATGATGATGCCTGGTGCTTCTTCTTTTGACCTCAGAAACTTAACCCATGTATACCTTGAATAGTCATCGACGATAACAAGAATATACTTCTTCCCATTTATGCTTTCAACTCTCATTGGGCCATATAAGTCCATGTGCAACATACGTAACTTTCCTTCCGAACTGGGTACGGTTTTAGGTTTATATGATGCCCTTTTTATTTTTCCTTGTTCGCATGATGGACATATGTGATCCTTGGTGTATTTGAACTTAGGAAGTCTGGTGAAGATTTTGTCTTTGGCAAGTTTGCTGATGTTATCGAAATTGAGATGGGATAATCTTCTATGCCACAGCCAGGACTTTGTTCTGCATGCTCTTGTCATAAGACATATTGGTGATGAAGAGGCCATTTGGTTGATGTCGATAGCATATAGGTTGGTGCCACGATTTTCAGTTAAGTGATCATCGCCAACCAAATTTCTAACAAAACATGTGTTTCTCCTAAATGCAACCTCTAAATCTGCATCACAAAATCGACCAACTGAAAACAAGTTGTGTCCCAACCCTTCGAGGTAGTAAACTCGAGTGATCAAATAATTCCCAAACTGAAGATCTCCATAACCCAGAATAGCTACTACATGATCATTTCCAAAGTGTACAGTTCTCATGAATTTCCAGACAAAATTGATCAGCAACTTTAGATTCCCGGTCATGTGCTTGGAGCAACCCGAGTCGATGATCCAAAGACATATTTCAATAACCTCAGAGAGTGCACTGGTGTCATAAACAGGAGGTGTGTCAGAATTCATGTCATACTTAACCTCTTGAAGATTTGCCATAAAGATGAAGTTTGCATTAATATCCTCTCGATCTTCCATTGCATCCATGAGAGCCATAAAATCATTTTCCTCAGCGTTCAACTGAAACCCTACATTTTCCTTCTATGCCAACAGCAACGCTTTCTGCAAGTACGTTTATGCCAACAGCAACGCTTTCTGCAAGTACGTTGTATCCTTCTTTCTCGGCTTAGTAGGACAGTTCCTTGCAATATGACCTACACCTTGACAGTTGAAACACTTCATCGGATTGCCCTGATTCACATTTCCATAATTCCTGACAACTGTAGCTGCAACATTCCCAATCTGATTACCCACTGTCTGATGCCCAACATTCTGACCCCTCTGATTTCCAACAAACAGACCCATCTGATTCCGTACATACTGACCCAACTGATTCCCTGCATACTGTCCTGCGTTCTGCATATTCTGATTACCCATGTGAAATCCAGTAGCATATCCCTGCTGATTCCCAATAACTCCAACCATTTGTCCTCCTTGACCCATATTGAAACTCGGCTGAGCAATCTGCTTATTGCGAGTGTTCGATGAAATCCTTTGGTTGTTGTTTGTTGGTTTAGATAGCGTCCTTGGAATGCCTTTGTTAGAAAAGCAAATGCTTGTGTCACCGCAGCAGTAAATTCATCATTGTCAGTGAACTCATGTTCTTGGAATTGTAGATATTGTTGTTGTGGAATGACATGTTTTTGTAGGTAGAATTGTTGTTTTGGGATGACAGTAGTTTGTTGTGGAATGTACTGTTGTTGCATATAGTTCTGAGTGGATGATGATGGTTGATGTGGTGTGTTCACTGGTAAAGGCGTTGGTGTGTTAGCAATGAGGGCGATAGGATCATGCCTTTTAGCAAGTAATTCTATCCTAACTTCATTTGCCTCAGCTTGGCTCTACTTTAAGAAGTCGTACAGCTGATCATAGTTAACTTCATGCAAGTTCTTTGTCTGATAAAGAATGGTGACGTATCTTCCCCATTCTAGTTGTAACTATTCAGAAACTTGGTGTTGTTAGCTATGTTCTTTTGTGTGAGGTTTTGTATGGATAAGTCATTCATGATCTTGTAGAACCTGTGATAGTATGACTCTATTGATTCACAAGCAATGGAAGTGAACTTGTGTAGTTCCTTGAGCAATTATGTTTCCATTTCCTGCTTCCCGATGTCGGTCCCATACATTAACCTCTTGACTCTTTCCCAGATTGCATGAGCACTTCCTTCACTATCCATAGTTGCATAAGTCGTCTCAGGTAGCCCAAGAACAACTAGATGAAATGCCTGATCATCAGATGCAATTTGTAGTTTGTCTTCCACAGTGTACTCAGCCTTAGTCTGATCTCTGTAGAATGGTTGTACTGGGGGGGTTTCATTAGGATCTCCACGATCTAGGACTTTTCGTAGTTTAAATGGTCATTCCAAAATGGATTTGATAAGAAGTTTTCCATTTTGTTTGCTCTTAAGATAGCGCATCATACGACTAGCCTACTATGAGTATCCACCCTTTGACAGCATGGGAGGTCGGTTTTCCTCACCGGCTGCGTGAATATCTTGCTGAGTTGCCATTGATGAATTTATGTATGATAAAGTTGATCTTGGATCAGTTCAATGAAGTAGGAGTTGAGTTTGGTGAAAGTAGAGTTCATTTGTTGTAGTGAAATTTTGGTCTGAAAACTTAAAAACTTCAATAACTTCTTTCCAGAGCGATTTCAGGCTTCAAGAATTTCGTGACCCAACGTAGTGGGGTAACCTCAGAATATTCTGGCTGTTTTGGTCGTGTTAACAGGTTTTTCGCTGAAAACGGAGTTACGGTTCAAAAGTTATGGCCGTTTGAAGTTTTGTTGTATAAAGTCAACTTTCAGATGCAAAAAGTCAACAACATCCCACTATTAGAAACTTTCCCTAATCGAAACTATGCAGCTTATTCAAAATTTTCAGACTTATTCGAAACTTTTTAGGTTATTCGAAATTTTCAGCCTTCTTCGAAATTTTTAGCCTTATTCGAAATTTTCAGCCTTATTCGAAGCTTGCAACTTTCCAATTCGTACGAATTGAAAGTTTTTCCAAAAGTCAAAGTGTTTTTCTAGCTTATACAAGAAAGAATAACACTGAGTAATCCACAAATCCTGAAGAAACTGCCATGAATGCTTATTCGAAATTTTAGGATTTTGCTTATTAGAAACTTTATGGTTTAAGGGCTTATTCAAAATTTTTGGGGTTTTTGCCTATTCGAAATTTTTCCAGATTTTTCAAAACTCTAAAAATCGACCAAGAAACGTTTCTAACCAAGATTTTCTTGTACAACTAAGCTAAACTTAAAGGAAGTTGCAAACTTTAACGCTTTTAAGACCTAATAAGCTTATTCGAAATTTGCAAGAATATAAAAAGTACGAATCAAAAACTCAAATTTTAAGCAAAAAGCTTGAAACTTTCTTGTGAGAAAAAGTTTATAACACTAGTTTGTAATAAAAAAAGTGATAAAACCACAAAAAAAGAAAAGAAAAGTAAGAGTCTTTTTATAAAATACTAGTAGGAAAGCTAGAAAACGAGACAAAACTAAACTCAAATCACTCCTAAATCATTGTTAGGCGATTGATACCACTTGTAGGACCTTAGATCTAGTAACTTAACACACAATATTAAGCAAAGATGGTGGCAGGAGTATATATGTATGTCGTATGGAATAGAGAGAAAGAGAAGAGCAATGGAACTTTATTAATAAGCAAAACACACACTTACACACTCAAGAACACACCTCAAATGTGTCATTTGAGTTGTATTTATATATAGAAAGAATTGCCCTAAAGGGCCTTGTAATGGGCTTCGTTTGGTGGGCTTGGATTACATGAAACTAAAAAGCTTATTACATAACCTATGGAATATTAGATTAATCAAGTCCACGAGCCCAATTACTAAATAAAACTTATACATTTTATGACACGTTACAAAGTTCCTAATTTAGAACGATCATCACTTCTTTTTACTCATCTTTAATGCTAACAATTCTGATGTTTTTACAAGGGGTTTTAAGTTCAAACTTCATTAGGAGCATATTTCAAGGATGGTCGATGCAAGGGTCGAGAAAGGTCACCGGATATTTCGATTAAGCTACGTACATTTGTTGTTCGCCATGAAAGTGTTATAATGATAATCTAAGTAACAAAAACACTTTCCATGGTAACTCATCTAGTTTAACTAGTTTGTAAGTTTGTAGACAAATTTGAGGTTTAAACAAAAGTACACAAGATAAAATTTCAACGTTTAAATTCTTATTTGAATAAATCAAAGAAATTTTACAAGGATTATTTGCGGAACAACAATCTTAGTTGAATGACAATTTAGTTCTCCTCTCTTAATTTCACTAAAACTAAAACCAATGTTATTGTTTAAGAGTGAACTTGGTGAATGTTTCTTCAGCTACTTAAGTTCAAATGAGGGTAAATGCTCTTGAATGTGTATCACATTAGTTGCAAGAGATAACATTTACTCCACTACAAATATTGCCTTATGTGGGCAGAGAATTAGGCTTTTCTAAAAGGTATTCTATATATGCGTCGAGCATTAAATGGTTGGGTAAACAATGCATTAAATGTTTCTACTTTAGGTAAGGGATAAACATTTATTTAGGAAACAATGTTGACAACTATTGTACCTTTTTACCAACTCTTGGAAAGGTGCTGACCTCCTGAAGACTTGCTCTATTCACTTTTTCTTAAAGGTTTTCCCGCCTCTCAATTTTGAATACTTTGATTTTTTTGAAGTATCTTTGATTTAGAGAGAAGAAATAATGATTAGCAAGGTATTGTTAAACCTCACTGTTAGCATTAAAGAAAAGTGATGGTCATTCTCGTATTTATAACTTTGTAATGTGTCGTAGAATACGTAATAGAATAGTCAATTGGCTTGTGGATTGGGCTAAGCTAATATGTTAGTAGTTGATGATATACCCTCCGAAAGGGTCGAAGGACACCCCTTCGAGCCTGTACGAAGCCTTCTCCTCGAAGGCCCAGGTCAACCTCCTAAAATCTTCATTGGCGTCAAACCATCCATCTATGATGTGGTTACCAGTTGGGAACTCGCCAATCGAAGCCTTAAGCCCTTCGGGGTGCACCCTTCGTGTAATACCTGAATTTACAAAACATGTAGAATGACCAAAATACCCCTGTAATTTTAAAATTCAATTAATAAACGCTTAAAACGCCAAATAAATCCCAAACCTCTGGAAATGAACAACATATGAAATATGATAATTTTTACATGAACATTTTAACATCCTAAATGTCCTAAAAATATTCGTCACCTTTACATGGGCCAAATTATTTTAATTCTAATTATTTTCGGTTTTATATATTTAAATAAAAACAAATTAAATAGGATAAGCACTACAACAAATAAGGAAACTATGTACATATCAGTAATTGATTTCCAATTAACATCAAATACCGAAATCATCTCCCTCCCCCTCCCTCTCACACGGTTTCTTATTTATTTCCCTTCCTTTTCATGTTTAAACCCTAATCGACACCTACCAAAACTCCAAACCGGCCTCCACAATTTTTGCAACATCCTTGGCTATTTTTCCTGGGTACTTTGATGATAGAAGAAGGGTAGAAAAATGGGAGATCGAATTTTAGGAGCTTGGTTCGTTGGTTTTGAGTTTGCTCGTGTTTTATCCTAGCCGAGAGGTGCAAAACTCTCACTCCCTCATCCGACCATTCTGGACATTATCTGGTATTTTCCTACGTTCTTTTCATCACATGTGATCTGAATAAAATACTTGCTATGATCCATGCACGCTAGATAAGTCGTGATAATTCTATATATCAAAAACATACATAAGATCGAAAATAAGCCATACGATTTTTCTGGACTTTGTATATAATTTTTATGGGTTCTTTACTGATCATATAACTCTGGAAAAATAGATATTGAATTTTTCGAAGCTTGTATTAGTCATGGTGAAATTTTGTTTCTAATCGGCTAAATAAGGAAAAGGGGTTTTAATTTAAATAAATCATGAGACCTAGGGTTTCATTTTCTTGTGGATGAATCTGAGCATTTAATGTATTTTTAAGGTTGTAATAATGATTAGTGATGATTAGTAGAATTAGGGTTAGGGTTTTCTAATTAAAAAGTATTACCGATTGGAATAAATAAAGTATAGGGTGTGTTTTGTAATTTTTGAAACTTGTGGGATATTTTTGTAATATATTTTAGACCAGGTACTGTTCGTATAAAATATAATATGGGGGTAGCATGCGTAAATTTTGTAATTTAAAAGGTTTAAATGGCAATTGTTTAATTATGTAATTCGTATTGCAATTTATTAAAATAGAGGGACTAAAAGTGTAAATTCTGGAAACTTGAAGGTGTCTCATGTAAATACTGATATTAAAGGTGTAATGTGAAAATTTGAGGATTTGTGGGCTTAACATGTAATTGTTATTAAATTATGATTTGAATTATAAGTTTTGTAAAGTTAAGGGACCAAATGTGTAATTTCTGAATTCTGAGGGTCTGATTCATACTATACTTAATTCTGAGGTTACATTCTGTAATTTTGTAAAATAATATGCTTGGTTGGTAAATATGGATATTACAGGGATTAAATCATGAATTATGTAAATCTAGGGTTTGTTTTGTAAATATTGAAACTAGAGGGGTATAAACTGTAATCTGTGAAACTAAAGGGATTAGGATGTCATTCTGAATAAAATGAGTATTTAAATCAGTAACTTAAAGTATTTTCATGTTAGACCTTTGAATTTAGAATATTTGCATTTAAAACCCTACAATATGAAAATCTGTCAAAATTAACCCTAAAGTTTTGAAACTTGATAAAATATACCTTAATCCCATAATAATCTGTAAATAAGGACTTAGCCTACTATGTAATAATAGTATCTTGTTAAATATGGAAATCTGTTAATTCTGGAAACCTGCTAAATAAGGAAAGTTGCTATTTCTGGAAAGTTACCTAAAAAGGAAAAGTTGCTAAAAATGGAAAGCCGACTAAAATAAGTAATCTGAAATTAAATAAGCTTTTAATAAGTTAGTCATGAATTCGTGTAGATTCGCTGAAGATGGAGTTCGCTTCCGGTCTTTATTATTCTGTTGTGTGTTTTCACTTGCGGTATAAGGTACACATATTCTGAACCTTCTCACAGGTTTCTCATGATCTTTTTCATTTTTCTGATCTGTCAGCTTCTGTATCGATGCCATTGCTATGATCCCCTTTACTTTGAACCTTTCATATAATCCCCTTTGTTATAATTCCTAATACGAACTTTGTTACGAAACTCGATTCTGAGCCATCTGTTATAAACCCTTTGAAATATGAACTTGTTATAACACTCTGATTCTGACATGATATCTGACTCTGAATTTTCCCTTGATACTTGAATCATTACCTTGTGACCTGAATATGCAAACCTCTGAATACCCTGAAGATTCATTTTGACATTTTAACTGAAATTGGAAACTTTCCTTAATGATATGAAAATGTTTTTGAAAAGGTTTTGAGTACGATGTTATAAACAGCACTAAAGGTTTTATGAAAATTTCTTTTAAAGACTATATGTATAAGAAGGTTTTACCAAACATCATTTTATGAAAGTTACTGGAAGATTATTTAAATACAAGTTAAATATGAAACTTCGAATTAAAATCTTTTCTATGAACCTATAAACCTTTTGATTATGAACTTCTGATATGACCTATTGAACCTTGATTTAAACCTTATTCTAAACCTGGTTATAAACTCTTGTTTTGAAACTTAATTTGAACTTTGATATAAGCATTAATCTTGTATACTATTTTTGAACCTGGACTTGAACATTGTTATAAACTCTGATATAAACCTATCTGATTTCTGAGCCTCTGATACACACTTCTGTAACATCTGACATGGACCTTATAATCTGAACCTTTTGACATGAACCTTTATTTATGACCCTCTGATATGATATCTGACTCTGACCACAGTTTGATACCTGAGCCAACTCACTAGGCATGAGGTGTTCATGTCCATGTCATTGATGCACCGATGGCATGACTCTAGGGCAGGAGAGTGATGACCTGTCCCGTCCCTGACTTTATTTTATCTGGTGTATATTGGTAGACTCTGGCCACCTGGGGCGTATGGATGCATCCTAGATTTGTTCTGTTTCTATTATCTGTTTATATTATCTATTATATCTCTGGTGACTGATGGTGTGTGCGATACACGTCTTTCACAACCTCTAGGAGCTAGCTACTCCATATATATTTGATACATGAGGACACCCCTCATATTATCTGGTTACTGAGAGGACACCCCTCTAATTGATGATGATGGCATGGTTATATATATTATATCTCTGTTTCTGGGCTCGTGGTGGATTACTATTTACCTTTACCATATACATTACTTACCTTTGACCATTATTATACCTTGCACTATTTTCCTTTACCTTTACCTATTTATTATTCCTTATCCCTTATCCTTTCTCCTTTATTTACCCTTTAACTCTGATTATGTCTGCATGACCTATATTTCTGATACTCTGTACTATTCTTTATTACTGCTTGTTACCGTTATATCTGTTCACTGAGCTCTCGTAGCTCAGCCGCATTTCTTTTCCTGCGGCAGGTTTTAGTAGGAAGCTGGGTAGGAGTAGAGAGTATCATTGGGCTTAGAAGACTACATTGTGATATCCATTTGATATAGATAACTAGAAGAATTTATATTTTCAGACTTAGTATTTATTCCTTTGTAATTTTGTATTTCCTTGAAATTTCTTTGTAACCTTTGTATTCCTTTGTATTATTGAAGATGTATGCTTGTGTATGTTTCTGATATGTCACCATTGTTGTGACATCTCTACCCTTGTCGGGTCGGGGTGTTACAATTTATGGTATCAGAGAGACAGGCTGCGACTCGTAATACATTACCCTTGACCTGTGAGTTCTGGACCATTAGGCTTCCACTGTAAGAACATAGGAGAACACCCTGAGAACTTGCTTAGGATTTCTTGATATGAACTTAAGTTTTGACCAGTGAGGAATGGGTAGACTATAAGGTGTTTTGCTTCCGCATCACTCTGATTCGTGCCCTGCTTTTGATTTAAGTATGTTAAGATCACTTTTAGAAATTGAAAGCTTATGCTTTGCACTACCCAAGATTTGAGAATTAAATAAATCTGGAAGGCATTGAGAACTGCATAATATGGCCTGACACTATTTGATCCTTGTCTGCAGAGTCCGACTCTGACCTCTGATCCTTCTGTTAATCATTTTGATGCCTCTTCGGGCATTCTGAAAATCTCCTTGGCGACGACGTACTTGACACCTTCTGTTATTGTCTTCTGCTTTTGATAAGCATTTGATACCTCCTGTTAATTGTCTCTTGTCTCTTGATAAGCATTTATAAATTTTCTGACACCATTTGATTTCGTCTTAACCATCTCTGTCCCTATGAGAAGTCTTGTGGTGTTTAACCACGAGTATAAGAATGTTTCCCTCTCATTTTGGACGATAAGATTTGCTTTGTTGATCTGTCTTTCTGTGGACTGTTAACTCCAATGTTATTCTGATAAAGGATTGGTTGTTTGACAACTATCCTCCTATGTCTCACCTTTGACGTTTGAAACAATTTTGAACTCCCTACCATGATTACCGATTGTTAAACTCTGGACTATCATTATTACTCTGAAGACTCGTGTGTTATGTTCGCGATTATGAAGTTTTCCTTGAACCCATTTTCGTACAACAATCAATGAACCTTATCTTGAAAATTACTTGGCACCCTGAATTTTCTGAACACGATTTCTGATTGAACCACCAAATTTTCCACCGGAGTGAGAAGTAAGTTTGCTTAAGTGCATTTCTTGGCGTAATTCAGTTTTGTTCGCGATAAAGAAGAATGATGACAGGAAACATGTATTGATTCTGGAAGCTGAACCGTATTGCTATTTGGAACCCTTATTTCTCCACCCTGAAACGACTTTATATCTATTCAATTTCAGAGCGCGAAGTTTCCTTCAGATGGAAATATGAATTGAGGTTATTCTTGAGATCGCTTCCGTATTTGTAACGACCGATATGACGGTTTGTGACGCTAATAGTATTAGCTAAGCTCTGACTATTCTGTAAATTTGATAAATGAATGTGTTCTCGTGAGTAC
Source organism: Artemisia tridentata subsp. tridentata (assembly GCA_021014915.2). Taxonomy (NCBI): domain Eukaryota; kingdom Viridiplantae; phylum Streptophyta; class Magnoliopsida; order Asterales; family Asteraceae; genus Artemisia; species Artemisia tridentata. The sequence goes on along the minus strand of CP139508.1, from coordinate 419,404,996 downwards.
TTGGGCAAATGGTCATTGTATGACTTAATAGTACATTCGGAGACGAAGAAGAACATGAAAATCATTTTTGCACTTTGTAAGAAATTTGATGATCACTTGTGCATTCTGAGAGATTGATATCTGTTGAGACAACAGTTTTTCTTGATTGAGAATATCCCTTTTAAATCCCGTAAATTTTGAAACTATCACCGAATTATCAAGACCGATAACAAAATGGTAAACCGAAATCTTTTGAACCTTGCATCAGAATTCTGAAAGACGTTTACAACTTGCGTTACCCTTGATAAATTTCGTGACCAGAGAGAAACAGCTTAGTTTGATTGAGAACGGAGTTTTGGAAAGCGGAAATAGAAATTTGTTTCCATACCTTCAGACGGAACAAATTTTGAGACATTTCAGAAAGAGACTCGGTTATACTCCCTTGCAACACAAAAGGTTTTGCGTATGCATCAAGACAACTAGAAACGCATCAGAAGAATTACTTCACTTCCTGAACTGGAGTTGACAACACCGGTGACTACCCTGAAGAGCGAAGACACTTCCTTACAAGGCAGAAGTATGGCGATGCAGAAGGAAGATGGCGACCCTGGAGCTGACGAAGACGTACAGTCTCACTTCCCTATTCATCTTGGTTGTACTAAGATGAATTGAGAGCGGAAGCAGACTGAATGATGAAGAAACTTAAAGATCGTGCTAGAAATTCACATTACTCCATCACATTCTAAGAAGAACTGCAGGAGGCGTGATGAACCAGACGATTTTGCTTCACTTACAGATTGATGGAAAAACGAAGACATATTAACCGGACTTGAAGAGATTAGATGTTTTGAATGAACGAATTTCTGAAACAGACCTTTTATGTTTGGAAGAATTGATTCTGTGAAGACCGAAGTTATTGACGATTAGTTTTCATTTCCGTTGACTCCCTTAAGCTTCGTGATAAGATCCGCTAATGATTTAAGTTTCCTAGAAGCATTTCAGCCCCGTGCTTATTTTCGTATGTTCGATGATGGTTTTGTTCTGAGGAATTTTGGCGAACTGTGGAAAATCTGATGCTTGTGACGGCGTGCCTTACTCTGCTAGGCAATCTGGAAATTCCGATACTCTTGCGAATAGTCTTATTTCTCTCTTGACTATGACTTTGATCTGGTTGACTCTGAGACTGTAGAAGTACTAGGTGGATTAAGATAGGTTGTTATACTCACGACTCGAGATAAAGTATGATCATCATGAATGCATAATTATGTGGTGCTAGTATTATGACGCCTGATCAACGTGATAATACTTACACCATATAACGTGCACTCATTGTGGCCATAGGATATCTTAGGGGAGTACCTAAGAGGTTTAGAATATGATCTCCGTTGGTTTATCCGTGATTAGTGAGACTTTAGGTTCATTCTACCTATGCGTATACTCTGTTTCCATTCATTAAATATCTGGATGAGTTTGAACACTCGTACTGCATTCTGTTGACCTCAGTTATATATCTTGAAACTCCTTGAAGAGCTCTCAACTGATGGTACAGTTAATCTGATTCGAAATTCTGTTCGCATTCCATATAAGCTTTTCGGAAGATTCACCTATCATCCATTTTATATTGTATGGTTCTTCTGATATGAAATCAATCTAATTTGTCTCTGTCTGAGGAAATCTGAACCCATTTTGTTTTGATCGAGTCATGAGAAACCAATTGTCTGAAGATCCTTTTGGAAGAACCTCTACGGACGTGAGGATGTTAGTGGCGACCTTTTTCGATTTGCTACGACGTTGTCTAACCATGCGACTTCAAATTTCGAGGACGAAAATTTTCTTTTAGAGGGGAAGAAGTTGTAATAACTGAATTTTCAAAACATGTAGAATGACCAAAATCCCCTGTAACTTTAAAATTCAATTAATAAACATTTAAAACGCCAAATAAATCCCAAACCTCTGGAAATGAACAACATATTAAATATGATAATTTTTACATGAACATTTTAACATCCTAAATGTCCTAAAAATATTCGTCACCTTTACATGGGCCAAATTATTTTAATTATAATTATTTTCAGTTTTATATATTTAAATAAAAACAAATTAAATAGGATAAGCACTACAACAAATAAGGAAACTATGTACATATCAGTAATTGATTTCCAATTAACATCAAATACCGAAATCCTCTCCCTCCCCCTCCCTCTCACATGGTTTCTTATTTATTTCCCTTCCTTTTCATGTTTAAACCCTAATCGACACGTACCAAAACTCTAAACCGGCCTCCACAATTTTTGCAACATCCTTGGCTATTTTTCCTGGGTACTTTGATGATAGAAGAAGGGTAGAAAAATGGGAGATCGAATTTTAGGAGCCTGGTTCGTTGGTTTTGAGTTTGCTCGTGTTTTATCCTAGCCGAGAGGTGCAAAACTCTCACGCCCTCATCCGACCATTCTGGACATTATCTGGTATTTTCCTATGTTCTTTTCATCACATGTGATCTGAATAAAATACTTGCTATGATCCATGCACGCTAGATAAGTCGTGATAATTCTATATATCAAAAACATACATAAGATCTAAAATAAGCCATACGATTTTTCTGGTCTTTGTATATAATTTTTATGGGTTCTTTACTGATCATATAACTCTGGAAATATAGATCTTGCATTTGTCGAAGCTTGTATTAGTCATGGTGAAATTTGGTTTCTAATCGGCTAAATAAGGAAAAGGGTTTTTAATTTAAATAAATCGTGAGACCTAGGGTTTCATTTTCTTGTGGATGAATCTGAGCATTTAATGTATTTTTAAGGTTGTAATAATGATTAGTGATGATTAGTAGAATTAGGGTTAGGGTTTGCTAATTAAAAAGTATTACCGATTGGAATAAATAAAGTATAGGGTGTGTTTTGTAATTTTTGAAACTTGTGGGATATTTTTGTAATATATTTTAGACCAGGTACTGTTCGTATAAAATATAATATGGGGGTACCTTGCGTAAATTTTGTAATTTAAAAGGTTTAAATGGCAATTGTTTAATTATGTAATTCGTATTGCAATTTATTAAAATAGAGGGACTAAAAGTGTAAATTCTGGAAACTTGAAGGTGTCTCATGTAAACACTGATATTAAAGGTGTAATGTGTAAATTTGAGGATTTGTGGGCTTAACATGTAATTGTTATTAAATTATGATTTGAATTATAAGTTTTGTAAAGTTAAGGGACCAAATGTGTAATTTCTGAATTCTGAGGGTCTGATTCGTACTATACTTAATTCTGAGGTTACATTCTGTAATTTTGTAAAATAATGTGCTTGGTTTGTAAATATGGATATTACAGGGATTAAATCATGAATTATGTAAATCTAGGGTTTGTTTTGTAAATATTGAAACTAGAGGGGTATAAATTGTAATCTGTGAAACTAAAGGGATTAGGATGTCATTCTGAATAAAATGAGTATTTAAATCAGTAACTTAAAGTATTTTCATGTTAGACCTTTGAATTTAGAATATTTGCATTTAAAACCCTACAATATGAAAATCTGTCAAAATTAACCCTGAAGTTTTGCAACTTGATAAAATATACCTTAATCCCATAATAATCTGTAAATAAGGACTTAACCTACTATGTAATAATAGTATCTTGTTAAATATGGAAATCTGTTAATTCTGGAAACCTGCTAAATAAGGAAAGTTGCTATTTCTGGAAAGTTACCTAAAAAGGAAAAGTTGCTAAAAATGGAAAGCCAACTAAAATAAGTAATCTGAAATTAAATAAGCTTTTAATAAGTTAGTCATAAATTCGAGTAGATTCGCTGAAGATGGAGTTCGCTTCCGGTCTTTATTATTCTGTTGTGTGTTTTCACTTGCGGTATAAGGTACACATATTCTGAACCTTCTCACAGGTTTCTCATGATCTCTTTCATTTTTCTGATCTGTCAGCTTCTGTATTGATGCCATTGCTATGATCCCCTTTACTTTGAACCTTTCATATAATCCCCTTTGTTATAATTCCTAATATGAACTTTGTTATGAAACTCGATTCTGAGCCATCTGTTATAAACCCTTTGAAATATGAACTTGTTATAACACTCTGATTCTGACATGATATCTGACTCTGAATTTTCCCTTGATACTTGAATCATTACCTTGTGACCTGAATATGCAAACCTCTGAATACCCTGAAGATTCATTTTGACATATTAACTAAAATTGGAAATTTCCTTAATGATATGAAAATGTTTTTGAAAAGCTTTTGAGTACGATGTTATAAACAGCACTAAAGGTTTTATGAAAATTTCTTTTAAAGACTATATGTATAAGAAGGTTTTACCAAACATCATTTTATGAAAGTCACTGGAAGATTATTTAAATTCAAGTTAAATATGAAACCTTTGAATTAAAATCTTTTCTATGAACCTATAAACCTTTTGATTATGAACTTCTGATATGACCTATTGAACCTTGATTTAAACCTTATTCTAAACCTGGTTATAAACTCTTGTTTTGAAACTTAATTAGAACTTTGATATAAGCATTAATCTGGTATACTATTTCTGAACCTGGACTTGAACATTGTTATAAACTCTAATATAAACCTATCTGATTTCTGAGCCTCTGATACACACTTCTGTAACATCTGACATGGACCTTATAATCTGAACCTTTTGACATGAACCTTTATTTATGACCCTTTGATATGATATCTGACTCTGACCACGGTTTCATACCCGAGCCAACTCACTAGGCATGAGGTGTTCATGTCCATGTCATTGATGCACCGATGGCATGACTCTAGGGCAGGAGAGTGATGACCTGTCCCGTCCCTGACTTTATTTTATCTGGTGTATATTGGTAGACTCTGGCCACCTGGGGCGTATGGATGCATCCTAGATTTGTTCTATTTCTGTTATCTGTTTATATTATCTGTTATATCTCTGGTGACTGATGGTGTGTGTGATACACGTCTTTCACAACCTCTGGGAGCTAGCTACTCCATATATATTTGATACATGAGGAAACCCCTCATATTATCTGGTTACTGAGAGGACACCCCTCTAATTGATGATGATGGCATGGTTATATATATTATATCTCTGTTTCTGGGCTCGTGGTGGATTACTATTTACCTTTACCATATACATTACTTACCTTTGACCATTATTATACCTTGCACTATTTCCCTTTACCTTTACCTATTTATTATTCCCTATCCCTTATCCTTACTCCTTTATTTACCCTTTAACTCTGATTATGTCTGCATGACCTATATTTCTGATACTCTGTACTATTCTTTATTACTGCTTGTTACCGTTATATCTGTTCACTGAGCTCTCGTAGCTCAGCCGCATTTCTTTTCCTGCGGCAGGTTTTAGTAGGAAGCTGGGTAGGAGTGGAGAGTATCATTGGACTTAGAAGACTACACTGTGATAGCCATTTGATATAGATAACTAGAAGAATTTATATTTTCAGACTAAGTATTTATTCCTCTGTAATTTTGTATTTCCTTGAAATTTCTTTGTAACCTTTGTATTCCTTTGTATTATTGAAGATGTATGCTTGTGTATGTTTCTGATATGTCACCATTGTTCTGACATCTCTACCCTTGTCGGGTCGGGGTGTTACACTTCGAAGATACTAGAGAGGAGAACACCTTGACTTGGTCATACCCACGTCCCCTTTTTCCTTGAGCTTTCCCGCCAAGAAAGAGATAGTGGGTCACTAAGCCCTAGCGGTTACCTTAAATCATGGGACGCCCCCATGATCTTCGATATTTGTGCAAGAGCTCTCTAAGGCCTATTTCCTCCTCTATAAATAGCTTAGACGAGCTGAGAACAATCACATGCAACACTTGACTCTCTCACTTCACTATAAACTTAACATATCATATATTCATTCGCACGCCGGAGGTGGTTTGCAGGGTCCAACCGCTGCACAATCACTTAACGTAGTGTCTTCGTATTTATTATTTTAGGTTAACAACAAGCTTGGCGCAACCTCAACACCCCTTATATCCTTTGATCATTATCGAAGGCCTGGTCGTGCAATTTATTGTACAATCGGTGGCGCTATCCGTGGGACCTGCTATAATTGGTCTCGTTATTTCCGTGTTTATAACCAATTAACTACATTCACAACATATCCGGCATGGATCAAGGAAGAGAAGATACTCCCCCACCGGGTTTCTTGACCTTGGCGCCAATACCAGTTAATGACCCTAACAACTTCCCCCCAATTACCGCTTCCACGTTCAAAATACGATCTCACCCAGAAATAACACCTAACCATCATGCTTCGACATCAGCCAACCCGGAACCTGTCATTAGCCCAGCCTTTGTCGAAGCCAACCTTGAGGAATTGTAATCTCTCTTAAGGACTCGCAAGAGGCAAGTTCGGAATGCTGAGATGCGAATGGAGTTGGAATATTCTAGTGATGATTACGATGAAGAGAGGGAAATGGAACCTAGGCCTCCGGCACAGGGAACACCACACTCAGCCCTAAGGATAGGGTCGCCTGTTGGTCGAAGGCTAAACAGAAGGTCTGTTGGGTTTAAAGGAGTCCCTGAACGGGCTCCGACCAGGAGAGAAGGAGCGGTAGCCGAAGGGTCCAATGGATGGAGCCAACCAAAGGAAGAGACGGAGGTGAATCTACCTCCATTGTTAGCAGCTCATCTTGGAAGGACTGAAGCAAGGGTTTCATTGTAGCCTTTTCACGCATCTAGCATAGAAGGCAATCTGACTACGATTAATATGGGAGGAAATCTTCCTCCCAATGGTATGTACCCCTCGTTCCAAACTTAGTCTTACCCTCAGGGTTTGTATCCCCTAGTAACTGGACAGTCCAACAACCATAGCCTCCCTCAACATTATGGGAACACACCCTTCGGGCATCCTACGGTGTACCCTTCGTACGCCATGGGAAATGGTTATCCTTTTGGCATGAATAAATCCTACCAATTTTACCCTAATCAAACTCCTATCGGAGTGCCCCCAAACCATAATCCATATACTTCAATCCCTATGTATGCACCACCTTATAATTGCCTGTAGTCGGAGCCTATGGTTTCTGTTACACCCTTCGTAAGGTGGATAGAAGACTACACTTTACCCGATGGGTTGAAAATGCCTGCACACATTGGTACTTATGATGGGAAGGGGGATCTGGACAACTTTCTACATTTGTTCGAAGGGGCTATTAAGATGGAAAAGTGGGTCATGCCTATAGCCTGTCACATGTTTACATACACCCTGCGAGATTTTGCTCGTATCTGGTGGAATGGACAAAAGCTTGGTAGCATTGTCAACCTTGATGATTTAAAGGCTAAGATCCGATTGCACTTCAGCCAGCAAAAGAAGTTCACAAGGACCCATCTAACGGTGCACAACATTAAACCAAATTAGAACGAAAGCACAAGTACTTTTGTCACAAGGTACACCAATGACACTCTACAGATCTTGGGTCTACATGAAGATCAGCGCATCTCTGGTTTCGTACATTGCCTACGAAATTGAAGCTTGGTGGAATTCTTGTCCACTGACCTTCCGACAACTTAGAAGGGTGATTGTACAATAAATTGCACGACCAGGCCTTCGATGATGATTAAAGGATATAAGGGGTGTTGAGGTTGTGCCAAGCTTGTTGTTAGCCTGAAATAAGAAATACGAAGAAACTAAGTTAAGTGATTGTGCAGGGGTTGGACCCTGCGAACCACCTTCGGCGTGCGAATGAGTATATGATATGGTAAGTTTGTAGTGAAATGAGAGAGAGTCAAGTGTTGCATACCATTGTTCTCAGTCCGTCTAAGCTATTTATAGGGGAGGAAATAGGCCTTAGAGAGCTCTTGCACATATATCGGAGATCATGGGAGCGTCCCATGATTTAACGTAACCGCTAGGGCTTAGTGACCTACTATCTCTTTCTTGGCGGGAAAGTTCAAGGAAAAAGGGAACGTGGGTATGACCAAGTCAAGGTATTCTCCTCTCTAGTATCTTCGAAGGGTGTACCTCGAAGGGTTTAAGGCTTCGATTGGCGAGTTCCCAACTTGTAATCAAATCATAGATGGATGGTTTAACGCCAATGAAGATTTTAGGAGGTTGACCTGGGCCTTCAAGGAGAAGGCTTTGTACAGGCTCGAAAGGGTGTCCTTCAACCCGTTCAGAGGGTACATCATCAAACCCCCTGTCGAAAGTGATATATACGTGCAAGGATATATTGCTTACGACTCTATCGAACATGTACACTAATTCCCTTTCGTAACAAATTCGTACAAAAAGAAAGAAGTGCTCTAACTAATTACGCATTAAATACGCTTAATGATTATGCCAACCACTTGCAGTAGAGGCCATAACGGCTAGGATTTCGGTTAACACCAAACGTCCTTTCAAATTTTGAAAGTATTTGAAGTCCCTAAATCACTTTTATTTTTTGCCCAACATTTACACATATCACTGTGCTCCGTGCATCATTCTGATCGAAAGGTAATCTTCCTTCCCCGATCTCTAATCGTTAGTTTTACTTTTGTACATTCATCATGAGTATGGGAGCAAAATGTATAATTAGATAACAAAAATGCACCCTTTCTAAGGAAGAATTATCCGATTTCCATAGTGAGTACCCTATACCTAAAGAATTTAAGGTGATGCTTCCGAGCACAAATCAAAACATCTTCGATGCACCCAAAGGGTATGTGGGGCTGTATGTGCATGATTTTACCCAGTCCAATTAGAGGATACCAATCCACCCATTAATTTTAGAGTTCTTACAGGACTATCAGGTACACATATCTAGGTTAAACCCGTTTGGCTTAGCCAAACTCACCACCTACATTGTAATGTGCAAGGCTTATGGGTATGAGCCCACACTGACAGTGCTTAGGGGCTTTCTTAACCTGTACCCTGGTGGGGATTGGATAACACTGGAAAAAAGGGGTGAGCATGATGTGCCTTGTTTGGTTACAAAACCTTTTTCAAACATAAGGAACTGGAAGGGGCAATTTTTCTATGTACAAAACACGATAATACCTCCAGTATATCCAACTTTATTAAATGAAGCGTTCCAATTTTGATGAAAAGCAGTTTAATGATCCATTGCCGTACACCATAAGAAGGAGCCCAATCTATCAGCGTCTTGCTCGCCATCCTATCGATGTCTAGACGTTCCCTGAACCAATTCTCTTCATGGCGGGTATAGTTGACCATTGGGAAGGGTTGCCTTTGAAGCCTGAGATAATGTGTGAAGGACAAAGTATGTACATTCTTATTCAATTAAAATCAATAACTTATCTGATGGTATTTATCTTTTTACTTTTTTGTTGCAAAGATGGCCTTCCGAAACTTTGTAGTATCTGGTGGTGCAAAGGAAGTGAGCTTCATTCCGAAGGATCCTAAGGAGGCGAGTTATGGTGTAGGCTTGCCATCTGTGTCAGTCAACAACAATGATGTGAATGCTCAAACAGTGGAACCCATAGCAATAGCCCAACCTTCAAAACCTGTGAACACAGAGGAAGCTCCATAATTGGTGGAAAATGTTGCAGATTCTGACGATCCCCCCTCCAAGGGTGATCAGGTGATGATCGTAGGGTCCTCCAGTATTGTAGACATAGTGCGAAGTAGGAAAGGAACCAGTGCAAGATCCGCGAAGGCTACTCCCAAGAGGAAGTTAACCCTACCAACCCCTCCGTCAATAACCACAAGACAAAAAACTTCTCATGGTAAGGTGACCATGCATTCGGCTATAGAGAGTGCAGAAGATGATGACATTCATGGTAAGTAAAGATCTTCTTAATTCAATCATCCTTAACATGCCGCATATCTAATTAATGTATTTTGTGCAGGGTTGCCTAACACCAAGGAGCTTTCGAACTCCCTCACCTGCCATCTATTGGTTGAGAATGTTACCCCTGCTAGTTGGAGGAGAACTCTGGACAATATGTCCATTGAGAGGCTCTGCAACTTGCATGATAAAAGTTATACAAGATAAGCTATTCTACACAACCATCTCAACACCCGAACAAGGGAGTTGATTCGAACAGTGAAGGATGCTAAATAAGAGATTGTTGTGATTGTGGCCAGAGAGAAGAATAGAGAACTCCAATATACTGAGCTAGAAGCCAAATGTGATGAAGCCACAGAGGATTTCGAGAAGAATCTGCTAGTTCAAGACCTTCGAGCCAAAGTTGACAGTCTCGAAGAGCAGCTGAAGGAAGCCCAAGCAGAATGTAGGAGACTGAGAATGGAGGAGGCAAAGGTAGCTGGCTATAAATCATAGGTTACCACTCTTGAATCTAAATGTGCAGGTCTCGAGGTTGAGAGGGCTAGACTAGGAGAGCAGGAGATCAAGCTTCGTGAGGAGGTAGATGGTTTGAACCACCGTTGCAAGAGCTTGAAGAAAGATAGAGCTGATGTGGTGTCAAAGGTTGTTCCATACATAGCAATAGAATTATACCACAGTGATGAGGTGGGAGAGATTGTGGGAAAGCTGGTGAATGCCATTATTTTTTATGGAAAGTTCACAACGTTGGAGGAAATTGCGGAGACCAAGAAGCCTGTGGTCTTATCAGAAGTGCCTTACTACCGTCCAACGTCTGAGCAAGAATATAATGAAGCTAGAAATGCATACACTCTAGTAGAGTACCCCTTTCTCACCAAAGCAACCAAGAACCCATCAGCATCCATATAAGATCTACTGTCCAAGAAGCCCAACAAGATTCAACCTCCTTCTCCAAGTAAGAAGACTCAGTCTGTGAAGCCACCATCTCCCCATCAGCAAGAAGACCCCATGTCATCAAAAAATGCATGAAGGCTGCCATGTTGGCAGTTATTTAGCCCCAAAGGTGGTATGTACCCTTTAGACAATCTCCATTAATGCTTGATAGGCTGATGCCTATTGTCAAACAATTTAACTCCTTTGCTTGTTGGGCTTTGTCCTATCTTTTAGACAATGTTTGAATATTTTGGGTGGCTTCGGCCATAGTTTATCCACATAATGCAGGTAGGGGACAATGTCTCACCTTTATTTTCATGCTATTCTTCTCTTACGTTATTTATAAACGTAAATATACAACCTAAGGCTACAGCAGATAGATAACCTTATTGTCTGTATTTTGGACAAAGATTTTAGCAATCGTATAATTTAATTGCTGACAGAGGGTCGCGACCCACTCCGTCTTCGTCCTTAAGATACAAAGGGCTTAGAATACCCTAAGACATTTAGGAAAGTTAATGTGAATTGTAATGGATGTTATTTTCATACAAGACATATGTGTCTTGAATCAACCTTCGACATTGAAACTTGTAAATCACTTGGCTGAACAAATCTTTGTTGTATAGAATAAAAAAAGAGATTTGAGGGAAATGTGTTATATCATTAACTGGGTAGGGAGGATTACATCATTTTAAGAAATGAAAATTAGGAAACCTACCATTAATGCTTCTTTCCCCAAATGAGAAGAATGCGATACATGAATTTAAAAACAAACTAAATGTTTTGAAAGTAGTAAGTTTTATATGTAAAATTTACGGAGGTTAGTACCATTCCAAGTCCTATCCATGACATCTCCGAAGAGTGTTTCGAGCTAGCATGCTCTATTTCCGTAGGCTTCAGATATGATGTTGGGTCCCTCCCATGTGAGCCCTAGCTTTCTTTCATACTCAGCTTTGCTTGCGTTGTTTAACCGAAGGACATATTCACCCGGCCTAAATGTTGAAGGTCTAACTAGGTTGTTGTAGTACTTTTCAAACTTTTGTTTATAGATAGCCTCTCTAATTGAGGCTATTTCTCATCGTTCTTCAAGTAGGTCAAGGTTTTTCCAAAGCCTTGCTTCATTCTCCGATGTCTCGAAGTTCACGATACGCTCTGTTTCAATGCTTATTTTTGAAGGTATAACAGCTTATGTTCCATAGGTTAGGCTAAAAGGAGTCTCCCCTTGACTTGACTTGGGGTGAGTCCTATGTGCCCATAGAACTTGTGGTAGTTCATCTCCCCAACCATGTAGGCTTCGACCTAACCTTCTTGCTATTCCCTTGACAACATCCCTGTTTGTTACTTCTACTTGCCCGTTACCCTGAGGGTGATACACGAAAGTGAACGACTGTTTGATCTTTAGGCCTTTGCAGAAAGTTGGGAATACCCCCTCAGTGAATTGTTTCCCATTGTCAGAAATGATAATGTGGGGGACTCCAAATCGACAGATTATGTGTTCCCACACAAACTTCTCCATGTGTCTTCCTGTTACTGATGCTAAAGGTTTGGCTTCAATCCATTTAGTAAAGTAGTCAATGGCTACGACCAAGAACTTTACTCCTCCTGGGGCTACTGGTAGGGGTCCGACTATGTCAATTCCCCATTGACAGAAAGGCCATGCGGATGTTACGGAAGTCATGTCTTGCTTTGGCAGTCGTGGAACTTTGAAGTGAATCTGACATGCTTCACACATTTGTATTATTTCTGTTGCGTCCTTGTGCATCGACGACCAATAATATCCTAGCTTTGTTATCTTCGAAATGAAACGGAGCTAGAACCTTCGTGTAAGCCTTAAGATCCCTCATGAACCTCGTAGATGATGTTTGAAGCTTCCTTTGGCCCCACACAATGAAGCCATGGAGATAAGAAGGACCTTCTATAAAGATTATCCCCAATGAGTCTATACTGGGGAGCCTTGATCTTAACCTTTCGTGCTAGCTTTGGATCTTCTGGCAAAATACCACTTATCAAGTATTCTCTTATTGGAGTCATCCATGTTGGGAATTAAATGTTCTGACTTAGTACTGCTGGGAGAATTACACTAATAGTACAAACTGTTAGTGTATAACTTGAGACTGCTGAAGAAACAACTAACAGTACAAACTGCTAAGTTTGTACTGCAAGTTATATTGAAGGTACTGCTGCATGGATAATTGCTTTATACGATATTGTAGAGGATAATTATGGAATGGATTCTTTGTATATCACAATTAGTTAGAAATATACAGTAGAATACTTATCTTGTAAAGGACTCCTTAAGTCTATAAAAGGAGATCCTAGGCTATACGTTTTGATATATCACTCATAGAGTTTTGTTAAGATTCAAGGTTATTGTAACCCTAGTGATAGCAAGATCACTCGTATTATTCTTGAAATAATATTGAATCATTTGGTGTTAATCTTACTGTGTTCATTGTTAATTCAAGTATTACTGTTCCATCAAACACAAAAAAATTCTTCTAAGTGTGGTTAAGTAGATTCTGCATACTTAGCTACATACACTTAAAGTATCTCAAACACATTACAAGGGACTAACATCCTAAGTGTTTAACAATCCTCTCAAGTGGTATCAGAGCCAGGTTGATACTATTGATTTAGAAGAGAAAGTAATGGACATGGAGACTACCCAAACAAACATGGCTGCTAAATTGCCAATGCTCAAGCAGAACGAATTTGATATGTGGAGGCTGCGAATAGAACAGTACTTCCAGGTGCAAGACTATGCACTCTGGGAGATTATAGAAGAAGGAAACTCCTTTAAACCTTCCACATCTGTATCAACAGTTGATGGTAAAGAAATGACTATCGTTCAAACCTCTCTAGTGACTGCAGAAGAAAGGCTTAAAAAGAAAAATGATCTCAAGGCCAGAAGTTTGCTAATGATGGCAATTCTTAATGATCAACTCTTGAATTTCAGCAAGTACAAGGATGCCAAGTCCTTGTTTGAGGCAATTATTGCTAGATATAGTGGGAATGAAGCCACTAAGAAGACACAAAAGACTCTACTAAAGCAGAATTTTGAAAACTTCACTGCAACCAGTAATGAGTATTTGGATCACATGTTCAATAGGCTGCAAAAGATTGTTAGCCAACTTGCTGTTCTTGGTGTGGATATACCTCAGGAAGATCTGAACTCCAAGTTCTTGAGGAGTTTACCTGCAGAGTGGGCTATGCATGTGGTGGTCTAGAAGAACAAGCCAGACATTGATACTATGAGCCTGAATGACTTATACAATAACTTCAAGGTTGTTGAGCAAGATGTGAAGAAGGCTGGAGGAACTAGTTCAAGTACTGGGAACATGGACTTTGTGTCATCTCCTAGTAATTCAAGTCCTGTTGAAGAAAAGGTTGCTGTGGAAGTTAGTACAGCTAACCCCAGTGTTAGTACTGCTAGCTCATCAAGCAGCACTACTGGTATTCTGAATGATACAACCTACTATGCCTTCCTGACAAGCCAGAATAATGGATCAATGCTGACTCATGAAGATCTCCAGGAGATTAATGATGATGATTTAGAGGAGATGGATCTCAAGTGGCAGATCTCCCTTCTTAGCATGAGGGCTAAGAAATTCTACCAAAGAACTGGAAAGAAGATAACTATCAGCAGCAATGATACTACTGGTTTTGACAAATCAAGGGTAGAATGCTACAACTGTCACAAACTAGGGCACTTTTCAAGGGAATGCAGGAGACCTAGGCAACAGGATGGCAGGAGAAAAGGTTATGAGAGAAAGCCTAGGGCTGTAGAAGAAGCTGAGCCAACCTCAAAGGCTATGGTGGCTATTGATGGACTGTGCTTTGATTAGAGTTTTATGGCAGATGATGAGGAAGCACCTTCTGAGATGGCACATATGGCCTTCTCTGACTCTGAGGTACAATCTGCTAAATGTTGTTCTAAAACATGCACTGCTCTTAAAGAATTAGAAACTTTAAAGAAACACTATGATGAACAAAGGATTGAACTAAACAAAATGAATTACAATTTGTCTAATCATAAAAGAGGTTTAGCAGTCCTTGAGGAACAAATAGTGCATTATAAGAACAATGAGACTACTTTTGCTGATGATATAGCTATTCTTAAAAGGGATTTGTCACTTAAGAATGCTAAGATTAATTTGTTAAAATCTGAATTAGACAGAATCACTAAGGCAAAAGATAATATCCAGTTAATTGTAGACACTTTCGAATATGTATCAAAAGGTGTAAACAAAATTATAGAGTGTCAGATAGTTAATACGGCTAAATCTGGGTTGGGGTATAAAACATGTCTACCTCTTCACAGAGGAGTGCCTGCACCTGTAAGATTCTACAAAAATCCGTTGTAATAAATCTTGTTGATTAATAATAATCTTGTGTTACCGTCTATTAAAACCCATTTTTACGGGGAAATTTAAAATTTTATCTTATTGTTACTATATTCACGTTACGTTTTCACGATATATGTTAAATGACTACACGTACTTGAGACACATATTGTCACAAAACCTAAAAATCCAACACCTGTAAAATGACCATTTTGCCCTTACAATTATAAAATTTCTTAAAAGCTTATAAAAGTACCGAATCGATCCTAAACATCTGGCAATGCACAAGATAAATTACAAAATAATTATGACAACCTCATATAACATTTATACAAATTACAAAATGACTAAAATACCCCTATGGACCGAATTCTAATTATATTTAACATTATGACAAATTAAAAGAGATTTAAAAGAAACAAAAATGGAAATAATCAATCACTATCATTTTGCCAACTATGAAACCGAATTTTCTGGTCAAAGCCCACCCATTGGACTCGGCTATATCTCTTTTAAAATAGCTTCACACGTTTTTATTTAGCAAACCCTAATTCATTTTATGCCGCCTAGAACACAAAGCACAAAATAATTCCTCAAACCTTCATCCGATTTTCTGGAACAAAGGAAGCATTTTTCTGGTGTTAGTTGTGATCCAAGGAAGTGTAGAAAAATTGGTTTTGGTCGTGGTTCTTCTTGGTTCGATCGCTAGAATTATTTTCATCCGATAGGTAAATATTCCAAATCTATTCGTACGACCCTTCTAAAATCTTGTAATCATTTTTCTCATGTTCCTCATGTCGATTATGCTATGTGAAAAATGTTCCTAAGGTCGTGGAGGCTGTGGATCGATCGCTATAAATTCTTGGTTCTAAAGGTCCACTTGACAAGGTGTATTTTTGTTTGGACTCGTTCACACGTTCAATCTCTGATTCGGTATTTTTCCTATGATCTATCATCATCATATAGCTCTGATAAAATGTAAAATTCGATTCATGCAACCTTGATCTAATCGTATGAATTAAAATGAAATAAACACGTATAAAACCAAATATATTGTATGCAAATTTTCTGGATGTTGTAAACAATTTTCCTGGACTCTATTCGAACTATGTGACCTGGGAAAAATAAGAAATCGAATGTTTGAAGCTAGATTCGATCGTGGTATAATTTTGATATATCGCTAAAATGGAAAGTGCAAATCGAATGGAATAAAAACCCTAGCTTCGATTAGGGTTAAGTTTGTGGTGTTCCTAGAAGTAATTAAATGCAGAAAATGATGGGTAAATGATTGATCATGATTAGGTTGTGTTTTGCTAATTGATTTAGGGTTTTCGAATTGATTTTGCATGCGATTTGGACTTTTAAAAATGTAAGGGTGTGTTTCGTAAATTCTGAAACTAAGGGGTCATTTTTGTAAAGTGCATTAATCAGTGTCGAATGTGAATAAAATATAAAATGAAGGGTCTTTGTGTAAATATAAGGCTTAGAAGGTTTAAATTGTAAATTATGAAAAGTTGTTAAATCGTATGGAATTTAATTAAAATAGGAGGACTTGTTTTGTAACTTTTAAAACCCAAGGGTTATTTGTAGAACTTATTTTGGATGTGTCCTATTCGAATAAAATATGAGTTAGGGGTGTCATGTGTAAATTTTAGAATTAAATGGATTAAAATGTCATGTTGATAAAGTGTAATTCGATTTTGTAAAATAATTTAAAAGAGGGACTAAACTTGTAAATTCTGAAAAGTTAAGTATGATTCGAACATAAAAATATAATGAGGATGAAATGTGTAATTTTGGGAATTTATTGGACTAGTGTGTAAATATTATTAATTAAAGTTTGAAAATGGAAATTAAGGGTATAATATGTAACTTTGTAAACTAGAGGGACCTAATGTGGAAATTCTGTAAAATTGAGGATACATTCTTATAATATGATAAAATAAGTGACCATTGTGAAACTTTGATAAATTAAGGGTCTAAAGTGTAACTTGTGAAAGTAAAGGGTGTAAAGTGTAAATTGTAAAGTTATAAGGACCAAATATGTAAATGTGATCAAAGATACCCTAATTCCAGAAATAATGATTTATCTATGAATGTTGATCCAACTTTCTAAATAAGGAAACTTTCTAATTTTGGAATCTTACTAAGTCTGGAAACCTGCTAAAAAGGGAAAGTTACTTAAAATGGAAAGTCAGTTAAAACCTATTGTAATACTCTTCTACCCTTTTAGGTGTGAAGAAGGAGAGATCCTGAGCTTGTCAGTGTTTGCTATTTCTGGTTTTATTTTGCTTGCAATAAGGTACAGATACTCTGCCCTTTTTCAGTAAGGGTGTCCTATCTCATGGTTATGATTCTGATTCTGATTCGTTTAAGTTTTCTAAAACCATTGCTATGATCCCTGTTATTATGAACCTTTCTGATTACACTTTGATTTGGACCTTTGGTATTTAATCTGATATATCTGTTTATGAACCATCTATTATGGACCATCTGATTTGACCTTTGATATATGACCCTCTGATTATGATCTGATATCTGACTCTTAGTTTGATACCCGAGCCATTTCACTAGGCATGGGGGTTCCATGTCCGTGTCATTGATGCACCAATGGCATGACTCTAGGGCGGTAGAGTGATGTTCCGCCACGTCCCCATTCTGTTTATGATATGCGCATTATATTGATTATGGATTATATATGTTTCTGGGGGGCGTATGGATGCATCCTAGATCTGTTCTGTTAGTGGATTTAACTATATGATATGATTTCTGTTCTGGTGTCTGGTACTGTGTGCAATACATGCCTTTCACATTTATCTGGGAGCTGATCACTCCATTTGATACATGAGGACACCCCTCATATTATCTGGTTACTTAAGAGGCATCCCCTCTAGATTATGATGGTTACTATCTGATATGTTCTGGGCTCGTGGTGGATGACTATCCTATTTCTTCTTTTATATTTTTTCTGTCTCTTTGTCTATACTTCATGATATTTCCCCATGCACCATATTTCAGTTCTGTTTCATTATTATTGCTTTGTATATGTATCTGTTCACTGGGCTTTTTAAGCTCAGCCGTACGTTTTCTTTTCATGTACGGCAGGTATTTAAGCTTGGATCTGGGTTTTGGCTTTGGGGATGAGAGCAACTGTGTGAAGCATAGACCTTAGTATTCTTGCTATGCCATTTTGGATTCTGTTTCTGTTATGCCATTGTTTAGGCATTTTGGATTTATATACTTCGGTTTATTTCTGTTTTGGACATAAGTTATGTTGACTTATTTCCTTGATCATTAATGTTATGGACTTATGATGTTTTGGATTTAATGCTTGTAATCTGATATGAAGCCATTGTTGTGATATCTCTACCCTTGCCGGGTTGGGGTGTTACAATTTATGGTATCAAAGCCAGGTTTATCCGAAACCCTAGAGCTTAGGCTCGTGACCTGTGAGGATTGGGTAGAACTTAGGTTTCCTTTCGCGCACTCTTTTCCTGTTTTGACCTGTCATATATTCTTGATCTGCTCTATCATATTTGCTAATCCTTTTTGAATCATTCAGATGGTGAACACCCGACATCAGGAATATAATGGAGGGAACCCTGATTTTCAGGCCATGATAGCAGAAGCTTTGGCCAACGCTCTTCCTACCTTGGTGACTCAGGTCACCAACAACATTCAGAATGGAGCAGGTTCTTCTGGAGGTGGTGGTGGCGAGGCTCCACCCGCTGCTCCACCGGTCGGTATTCATGTGTGGATTGAGCGGTTTAACAAGCTCAAGCCTCTCACGTTCAAGTCCGCTGCCACTCCTCATGAGGCAGAGGACTGGATCACCCACGTCGAGAAATTGTTCAGGGTTCTAGGATGTGCTGACGAGTTTAAAACTCGTTTGGCTACATTCAAGCTGGAGGGTGACGCTCAGAACTGGTGGACTGCTCTTGTGCATGCAAAAGGGGATGATTTTGCTGAGACTTGTTCGTGGGCAGATTTCATTGAGGCGTTTTATAAGCAGTACATTCCTATGGCAGAACAGCAGAGATATGAGAGGGAATACGGGACGATTCGTCAGGGTGATCATGAGTCTTCAGGAGACTTTATGCAGCGATTCTTACGTCTGGCTAGCTTCGTGGGGCCAGAGGTTACTGGGGATTCGTTTTGTCAGGCTCGTCATTTCAAGTGGGCTCTTAAGGGATGGGTGTTAGACCGGATTGTTAACACTCCATTTGATGATGTGGCTAGTGTTCAGGATGCTGCGCGCAACATTGAGTTGTTGCATGCGGACAGGGGATCTAATAAGCGTGATAGGGATGGCAACAGGGTTGATACTCGGGGTCATGGTCGTCAGGACCAGAGACAGGATTTTCGGGGTCGTCAGGACCATGGACAGGATCAGCGGGGTCGCCAGGACCGAGGTGGTGATTATAGGCGTCAGGATTCTAGGAACCAGGGCCGACAGGATTATGGTCGGTATGGTGGTGACCGTCGGGGTCAGGGTGATAATAGCAGGCATAGGGATTCTCAGCAGTATCAGCAGTCAGGATCGTCAGGCCAGAAGAAGGCTGTGGAGACTCTACCTCCTCCTCCTTTATGTACTACATGTGGGAAACCACATCCAGGTCCTTGTTATAAAGCTTCTGGTGGTTGTTTTTCGTGTGGCTCTACTCATCACAGGATCAAAGATTGCCCCAAGAAGAACCCTATTGTGCCAGTAGACACGACTAGGCCAGCTCCCACCATGGGCCGAGTTTATGCTACTACTCGGGATCAGGCTGCCAACACATCAGGTACCATTACTGGCATACTTTACATTGGAGATCGTACGGCTTTTGTATTGTTTGACACCGGTGCTACTCACTCTATTATATCTGTAAACTTTGCTAAGAAACTTAATCTGAAACCAAAACCATTAATAAATCGTATATCCATTGCAACCCCAATGAAAACCCAAGTGATTATTGATCATGAATATGTTAACTGCCCTCTACGTTTCGATGATCGTATTCGTCCGGCAAATCTGCTTCCCATTGATATGACCGATTTTGATGCGATTCTGGGTATGGATTGGTTGGCTGATCATAAGGCTACCATCGATTGTTATGCCCGTAAGGTGATCTTCGGCGATATTCATCATCCTGATTTCATTTATCATGGTTCCCAGCCTCTGAAATCCGTTAAGATTATTTCTGCCATGAAAGCACGAACTCTGATATCTCATGGTTGCCAAGGCTATTTGGCTTCTGTTAAAGATTCATCTGTAGGAAGTCCTGATGTTGATAGCGTTCCCATTGTTCGGGAATTTGCTGATATTTTTCCTGATGAGCTTCCTGGTCTTCCTCCGGCTAGAGAAGTTGAATTTTCTATTGATCTGATTCCCGGTGCCGAACCTATCTCTAAGGCTCCGTACCGGATGGCGCCTGTTGAGTTAAAGGAATTAAAGGAGCAATTGGAAGAACTATTAGAGAACGGTTTTATTCGGCCTAGTGTTTCGCCCTGGGGTGCTCTGGTTCTATTTGTGAAGAAGAAGGATGGGTCTATGCGGCTGTGCATTGATTATCGTGAGTTAAATCGTATTACCATTCGTAACCGTTATCCGCTTCCTCGCATTGATGACTTGTTTGATCAATTGCAAGGAGCCAAGGTGTTCTCTAAAATCGACTTGCGATCTGGTTATCACCAATTGCGGGTTAAAGAGCAGGATGTCTCTAAGACTGCTTTCCGTACTCGTTATGGACACTATGAGTTTCTGGTTATGCCTTTTGGCCTAACAAATGCTCCTGCTGTGTTTATGGATTTGATGAACCGGGTCTTTCATGAATTTCTCGATAAGTTCGTCATTGTTTTCATTGATGATATTCTGGTGTATTCTAAATCGTCTGAAGAGCACGAACAGCATTTACGTATTGTTCTGGGTATTCTGAGGCAGCAGAAATTGTTCGCAAAATTTTCTAAGTGTGAGTTCTGGCTGGACCAAGTCGCTTTCCTTGGTCATATCGTGTCTGCAGAGGGTATCACCATGGATCCTGCTAAGGTTGAGGCTATCACTAAGTGGCCGAGACCAACCACGGTGACTGAAATTCGGAGTTTTCTGGGATTAGCTGGTTATTACCGGCGTTTTGTTGAAGGGTTTTCTAAGTTGGCTTTGCCTTTGACTCAGTTGATGCGGAAGGGTGAAAAGTTTGTATGGACTGATGAGCGTGAGCAGAGCTTTGAGGAGTTGAAAAGGCGATTGGTGTCTGCACCTGTTCTGACCTTACCGTCTGGTTCTGGAGGCTTTCAGATTTATAGCGATGCATCTAAGAAGGGTTTAGGCTGTGTGCTTATGCAACACGGCAAAGTGATTGCCTATGCTTCTCGGCAATTGAAACCCTATGAAGAAAATTACCTAACTCATGATCTGGAATTAGCCGCGGTTGTTTTTGCATTAAAAATCTGGAGACATTACTTGTATGGTGAATCGTGTGATATCTTCACCGATCACAAGAGTCTCAAGTACATCTTTACTCAGAAGGAGCTCAATATGAGGCAGAGGAGATGGTTAGAGCTTCTAAAAGACTACGACACGAACATCCAGTACCATCCAGGAAAGGCTAATGTAGTTGCTGATGCACTTAGTCGTAAGTCTGGGATGATTGCTAGCCTGGAGATTGATTCTCATGTTCTTAAGGATTTGGAGCGTTTGGATGTCGAGTTGTGTGTTCGGCGTGACGTTGGTTACTGGGCTAGTTTGAAAATTGAGTCGAACCTGATGTTGCGTATTAAAGAGGCTCAGAAAGATGATGGTGAACTCTGGGCTGTTGTTCAAAATATCGAAGAAGGTAAGCAGACTGAGTTTAGGGTTGATGATAACGGAGTTGTATGGTATGAGGATCGTTTATGTGTGCCTAATGATTCAGATTTGCGTGAGGCGGTTTTGACTGAGGCTCACAGTTCTCCTTTCTCTATACATCCTGGTTCTACCAAGATGTATCGGGATCTAAAGCAACATTTCTGGTGGAATGGTATGAAGCAAGATGTGGCGTTATTTGTTGCTAGATGTATGACCTGCCAACAAGTTAAGATTGAGCATCAGCGAGCTAGTGGTCTATTGCAGCCTCTGGAGATTCCTACTTGGAAGTGGGATGAGATTTCCATGGATTTCGTTTCTGGTTTGCCTTTGACTCGTAAAAGACATGATGCGATTTGGGTGGTCGTTGATCGACTAACCAAATCTGCTCATTTCTTACCTATCCGTATGACCTACAGTATCAGTAAGTTGGCGGAAATCTTTCAGCAGGAGATTGTCAGATTGCATGGTATGCCTTCATCTATTGTTTCTGATCGTGATCCTCGTTTCACTTCACGTTTCTGGAAGGGACTTCATAAGTCTTGGGGCGCTCGCCTTAAGTTTAGTACCGCTTTTCATCCCCAAACTGATGGTCAGTCGGAGAGGACCATTCAGACATTGGAAGACATGTTACGATCTTGTGCTTTGGAATGGACCGGTAGTTGGGATGAGTATTTATGTTTAGTGGAGTTTGCGTATAATAATAGTTGGCACGCCAGTATTCGGATGGCTCCGTTCGAGATGTTATATGGGCGCAAGTGTAGAGCGCCGGTTTGTTGGAACGAAGTAGGGGAGCGTATTATTGAGGGTCCGGAGTTGGTTCAGGACACCAACGAAAAGGTAGCCGTTGCTAGGGAAAAATTAAAGGAGGCCCGTGCTCGTCAGAAGAGCTATGCTGACAAGCACCGTCGTGACCTAGAGTTTAATGTTGGTGACCGGGTATTTCTGAAAGTATCTCCTTTCCGAGGGGTTAAGCGTTTTGGAATTAAGGGCAAGTTGAGTCCTCGGTTTATTGGTCCCTTTGAGATTCTGGATCGTATTGGGGAGGTTTCTTATCGTCTGGCTCTACCTCCTCAGCTATCTCATGTGCATAATGTTTTCCATGTATCTCTTCTGAGGGGATACAACTATCACCCGTTGCATGTGGTGTCTTATCCACTTGATCAGATTCAACCGGATATGTCTTTATCCGAAGAGCCGGAGGCTATTCTGGACCGGCAAGAGCGGGTCATGAGGAGCAAAGTCATTCCATTCGTAAAGGTTCTTTGGAAGAATCACCCAGAGCGCGAGGCTACCTGGGAGACTGAAGAATCGATTCGTGCTAGTTATCCTCACTTTGTATTCTGATCTGGTATGTCCTTATCTTGTTTTCTGTTTCATTTTCATCTGTACCTTTTTGCAAATTTCGAGGACGAAATTTTTCTGTTAGAGGGGAAGAAGTTGTAAAACCTAAAAATCCAACACCTGTAAAATGACCATTTTGCCCTTACAATTATAAAATTTCTTAAAAGCTTATAAAAGTACCGAATCGATCCTAAACATCTGGCAATGCACAAGATAAATTACAAAATAATTATGACAACCTCATATAACATTTATACAAATTACAAAATGACTAAAATACCCCTATGGACCGAATTCTAATTATATTTAACATTATGACAAATTAAAAGAGATTTAAAAGAAACAAAAATGGAAATAATCAATCACTATCATTTTGCCAACTATGAAACCGAATTTTCTGGTCAAAGCCCACCCATTGGACTCGGCTATATCTCTTTTAAAATAGCTTCACACGTTTTTATTTAGCAAACCCTAATTCATTTTATGCCGCCTAGAACACAAAGCACAAAATAATTCCTCAAACCTTCATCCGATTTTCTGGAACAAAGGAAGCATTTTTCTGGTGTTAGTTGTGATCCAAGGAAGTGTAGAAAAATTGGTTTTGGTCGTGGTTCTTCTTGGTTCGATCGCTAGAATTATTTTCATCCGATAGGTAAATATTCCAAATCTATTCGTACGACCCTTCTAAAATCTTGTAATCATTTTTCTCATGTTCCTCATGTCGATTATGCTATGTGAAAAATGTTCCTAAGGTCGTGGAGGCTGTGGATCGATCGCTATAAATTCTTGGTTCTAAAGGTCCACTCGACAAGGTGTATTTTTGTTTGGACTCGTTCACACGTTCAATCTCTGATTCGGTATTTTTCCTATGATCTATCATCATCATATAGCTCTGATAAAATGTAAAATTCGATTCATGCAACCTTGATCTAATCGTATGAATTAAAATGAAATAAACACGTATAAAACCAAATATATTGTATGCAAATTTTCTGGATGTTGTAAACAATTTTCCTGGACTCTATTCGAACTATGTGACCTGGGAAAAATAAGAAATCGAATGTTTGAAGCTAGATTCGATCGTGGTATAATTTTGATATATCGCTAAAATGGAAAGTGCAAATAGAATGGAATAAAAACCCTAGCTTCGATTAGGGTTAAGTTTGTGGTGTTCCTAAAAGTAATTAAATGCAGAAAATGATGGGTAAATGATTGATCATGATTAGGTTGTGTTTTGCTAATTGATTTAGGGTTTTCGAATTGATTTTGCAAGCGATTTGGACTTTTAAAAATGTAAGGGTGTGTTTTGTAAATTCTGAAACTAAGGGGTCATTTTTGTAAAGTGCATTAATCAGTGTCGAATGTGAATAAAATATAAAATGAAGGGTCTTTGTGTAAATATAAGGCTTAGAAGGTTTAAATTGTAAATTATGAAAAGTTGTTAAATCGTATGGAATTTAATTAAAATAGGAGGACTTGTTTTGTAACTTTTAAAACCCAAGGGTTATTTGTAGAACTTATTTTGGATGTGTCCTATTCGAATAAAATATGAGTTAGGGGTGTCATGTGTAAATTTTAGAATTAAATGGATTAAAATGTCATGTTGATAAAGTGTAATTCGATTTTGTAAAATAATTTAAAAGAGGGACTAAACTTGTAAATTCTGAAAAGTTAAGTATGATTCGAACATAAAAATATAATGAGGATGAAATGTGTAATTTTGGGAATTTATTGGACTAGTGTGTAAATATTATTAATTAAAGTTTGAAAATGGAAATTAAGGGTATAATATGTAACTTTGTAAACTAGAGGGACCTAATGTGGAAATTCTGTAAAATTGAGGATACATTCTTATAATATGATAAAATAAGTGACCATTGTGAAACTTTGATAAATTAAGGGTCTAAAGTGTAACTTGTGAAAGTAAAGGGTGTAAAGTGTAAATTGTAAAGTTATAAGGACCAAATATGTAAATGTGATCAAAGATACCCTAATTCCAGAAATAATGATTTATCTATGAATGTTGATCCAACTTTCTAAATAAGGAAACTTTCTAATTTTGGAATCTTACTAAGTCTGGAAACCTGCTAAAAAGGGAAAGTTACTTAAAATGGAAAGTCAGTTAAAACCTATTGTAATACTCTTCTACCCTTTTAGGTGTGAAGAAGGAGAGATCCTGAGCTTGTCAGTGTTTGCTATTTCTGGTTTTATTTTGCTTGCAATAAGGTACAGATACTCTGCCCTTTTTCAGTAAGGGTGTCCTATCTCATGGTTATGATTCTGATTCTGATTCGTTTAAGTTTTCTAAAACCATTGCTATGATCCCTGTTATTATGAACCTTTCTGATTACACTTTGATTTGGACCTTTGGTATTTAATCTGATATATCTGTTTATGAACCATCTATTATGGACCATCTGATTTGACCTTTGATATATGACCCTCTGATTATGATCTGATATCTGACTCTTAGTTTGATACCCGAGCCATTTCACTAGGCATGGGGGTTCCATGTCCGTGTCATTGATGCACCAATGGCATGACTCTAGGGCGGTAGAGTGATGTTCCGCCACGTCCCCATTCTGTTTATGATATGCGCATTATATTGATTATGGATTATATATGTTTCTGGGGGGCGTATGGATGCATCCTAGATCTGTTCTGTTAGTGGATTTAACTATATGATATGATTTCTGTTCTGGTGTCTGGTACTGTGTGCAATACATGCCTTTCACATTTATCTGGGAGCTGATCACTCCATTTGATACATGAGGACACCCCTCATATTATCTGGTTACTTAAGAGGCATCCCCTCTAGATTATGATGGTTACTATCTGATATGTTCTGGGCTCGTGGTGGATGACTATCCTATTTCTTCTTTTATATTTTTTCTGTCTCTTTGTCTATACTTCATGATATTTCCCCATGCACCATATTTCAGTTCTGTTTCATTATTATTGCTTTGTATATGTATCTGTTCACTGGGCTTTTTAAGCTCAGCCGTACGTTTTCTTTTCATGTACGGCAGGTATTTAAGCTTGGATCTGGGTTTTGGCTTTGGGGATGAGAGCAACTGTGTGAAGCATAGACCTTAGTATTCTTGCTATGCCATTTTGGATTCTGTTTCTGTTATGCCATTGTTTAGGCATTTTGGATTTATATACTTCGGTTTATTTCTGTTTTGGACATAAGTTATGTTGACTTATTTCCTTGATCATTAATGTTATGGACTTATGATGTTTTGGATTTAATGCTTGTAATCTGATATGAAGCCATTGTTGTGATATCTCTACCCTTGCCGGGTTGGGGTGTTACACATATATATCACAACACCTCATTCTCACTAAATTCAAACACCACAAACAATAACAAGTGATAATGAAACGCCTACACTAAAAATATTTACACTTTCCTAATTTCACTAAATTATACCTAAATAATTTCAATTAACCTAACACTAATTATTTCACTAATCCTATACTACAAACCAACCGGACCCTAACCCTTTAGCCCACCACACAAGCCCATCACAAGGCCATCACCCTTCATATTTTTTTTCTTTCTTTTCTTTCTTCCTTTGTTACCCGATCACAACCCACTCACCAAAAACAAATCGTATCTCCCTAATATCAAACATAATCTATACATGTCCTTACGCCATAATGATCACCACCCATCAAACTATCTCTATGCAAATTCCCAGCTCCAATGACGAATATTAGTACAGAAAACAAAGCCGTTTCGTTTGTCCCATAAACAACCTATGTGTATAGAAATAAATTGCAAAACTAAACCATTTTGTTTCCCGATTTTTCCTACGACCTTCTGGGATTATTTCTAACATAAGTAGACGTTTGAAATGAAGTTGGAACAGCAGAAGACAATGTGGTACATTGGCTTCATGTTTTGAACTCGATAAAAAGGAAAACGTGTATATATTTGTAGTATAAACCAAGATAAGACCACACCAACTTCCCATATCTTATCCATGATATTATATGTCAGTAAACAAGCCTAGGTATCCTCTCAATCTACTGGTCATCCACAGTAGCTCCAAATGATTGACTTTGAAAGTCAATAGGTCAATGAAACGTGTGATATTTTTGCTATAAGATTACCCCATCCTATCCCACTCTACCCTACCCACATTTCACTTTCTTTCACCTCACAAAATACCCTACAAAGTCTAGAACCTTTCGGTCTCTCCATGGGAAGCAAAAGAGTTAAGAAGTGAATACGTGAAAACGTATTCGAGCTCAGTGGAGTGCCTTCCTTTCTTCGTGATTTCCTTCGAACATCACAGTCTCATCACCACCTTTCAAAGGTGTGGTATGTGTTCATGCCATTATTCTCTATATCTTTTACACGTTAAATCACATATTCATGCATGGCATACATATAATTTCGAAGACATCATATTTTCTTACTACGATAAAATGAGATAAGAAACCTTATGTGATGATCACAACACGTTAAGAACCCTTTTAGATAAACTATGGTCATGATAACACACTCACGTATCGCATATACTTTTCGAACGCATGACATTTATATTTGACGTGCATATTTAGAACATATAAAACATGTGTTAATAGCGATTGAACTCATACAAAACCCTAATGATCGTATTTCCCTCTCCTCTCCACTCCACAACACGTCGAACATGTTAACTTGGACCACAAGCACATAAATCTACACGTTCAACACATACATAATCGAACCATAAATTTTAACTAAGTATTTTATATTTATAACGTGTCAAGTCGCCTTGCAAACACATGTATATTTCATAGATGCAACATACGACCAAGTATTTCTTTACATGACCCATTTAACCACCCAACAAGCTATGTTTTTCATTTAGATAACGTGTCATGAAACACACAACTCGACACTTTAAACGGGACAAAGTATTTTTCAAAATCTATTTTGAAAACCCTTTTACATATAACGAGTAAACTGTGATCCCAACTCACTGATTTTAATAAGCTAGGAATAAGCAGGTATCATGGCACTTTTGGAATAAGATTTTAATGGAAAAATAAGCGTCTTTAATAAGCCAAACCTTCCCCACGACCAACGAAATCATATATGTTAATGGGCCGCTAAATAACACGTTAAAAGCCCAATAATGGCCAAAATAAGCTAATGGCCTAATAAGAAGTTGAAATAAGTTAAAAATCACTTAAATAAGCCTTAGGAAAACTAGCCATATTTTTCCCTACATTTTTGGACTAAGAATGTAATGCCATCTAACTATAAGGACAAAAACTACGAAACCAAGAACTATGTGGACTGAAGCCGTGAAAACAGATTGTATAGGTTAGAAATGGATATATGACTAAATGCCAAGCCGTATATGTACATATGGACAAGTTTTGGACTATTTATGGACTTTAGACTTAACGAAGGACTAACGACGTAACGCAAACACAGTTAGGGTAAAAAGTGTAAAATATGGAAAAAAATAAGGGCCTACTATTTTTACTTGACATTCTTATTTCATTTTCCATTTTTCGTCTCGTCTTCACGTCGTATGCATATTTACACATTTTATTTATGTATTAGTTAACTTTCATTTTGAGTTATCATTGCATAGCATTTTAACGCATTTGAAGAATAACATTTCGAACTACTTAATTTAAAAATCAAGATAATTATAATAGATAACATTATTCTTGCATTGTAATCATTTCAAGCATAACTCATTCGCACTTAACGATCAGATCGTTATTCATCACCCGTTATTCATCATTCGATATTCATTTCACACCCACCGCTAGTATTTAGTCAGATTCTCAGACACTTGTATTTACCAGGTTTTGTTTTGGAGCCGTTACTATAATCACACCCGAACTAACTTTTACCATCATCAGTATCACTTAAGGTGAGTCATAGCCTCACTTTTACTATTTTACAACTTTTAAACTCCGTGAGGGAGATACATGCTATAAACAGATCACAAGTATTTTTCTGTATGCTTACCTGACTTGATATATGCCTAAGTTACCTTATTGCCACAAGACCCTTTATCATGAGCCATTAATCACTTGTATGTGAACGCGAATATAATGAATAGATCTATTAGAAGCTGATGACCTGTCCCACTAATACTTTGATGGAATGCTTTTTGCTAGTCGTATTAGTCGCGATGCATTATATTTGAGAAAAATAGGAATTGGCAAATCACCTATTACACGAGGGCACATATCCATCAGTATCCCTGATGCGACACCTCTGTTTTATGGTACTTTGTTAACGTTTGCGTGTCATGAGACTTAGGGCAATATATATGAACTGCAATATCAATTTTTCAAACTGATTGTATTCCCAATACAATCCTACTTGTGTATCGAACTGATTATTAAACTTCAAACTCTATGATTTCACAAAACATTTTGTTGACTTTTAAGCATGTTATCTCAGGAAATTAGCTGTGAAGCAAAGGCATGGAGTGGGCAGTAACCTACCTTTAATAATGGTGTAGAATAAAGTTGTAATTCAGTTAAAACGATGTTCCTTCAAGGAATTTTTAGCACTCTGATATAAAAATTTGTAACTGAATTCGTATTATGGACCTATGATGTTTAAAAACGTCTCTTTAGAGTAATTTCTATAATTGTGTCTTCGATCCACATGGTAATACCCCAATTAGACTTCTGCTGCTATCTTGAAAATTTGGGGGTGTTATAGATTGGTATCAGAGCATTGGTTATAGAGAACCAAATATTTTCAAACATTGGACTATAACCACATTTTCCAAACAAATTAATTTTACACCATATTATCTTAAGCCCTCCGTGCCTGCTTGCTACCGCGCTCAATATGTTATTCACCAGGATTATTTTACATAAGACTTTACATGATTAATATTTACTATGCACAACTAGATCATTTCATGCTTATATTACACCACTTGATGTTAGCAATTACTTAATTTTACTATATATGGATTATTACAGTACCATGTCATTCGTTACGCACTTTAGTGTATCATCGGATTCTGATTCCGAGGGATCATTAGCATCAGTTATGTCACCCGTACTCCCTGGTACCTTAGCACCCGATACCGTACCTGACGAGACTGAGCCCTTCAGGGAGGGTGAAGCCACCGCCACACCTTTATTTGAGAACCCTCATGTGCTAGTTTCACCAGCACCTACGTTACCGCCACATTTTATTTATGACTCATATTCTCCTTTCTATATACCACCCCCTGATGACGTATATATGGAATGTCAGCAATGGCTTCCTGCTAATGATGCGCCACCAGAGTTCCACCATGTTTCACCACCCTTACCACTTGACCGTTTATTTGACTCATGTACTCAGACAGCGAGACCCGATTCCTGCAGAGGATATACCCTCATCGAGTCGACTTCGTATCATCGACCCGACACACCCATCTTCACCATCATTACCCTTTTCTCCCTGGTTTCACTCCCCCAGCCCAGATCCCTGATGCTAGGGAAAGATTCAGACCAGTAGTCACTCATACTCTCATACCATCTACAGTGGTGACAGGATTGGAGAGTCACAGAGAGCAGATTGACTCGCTTCTTCGGATGATTGATCACGTACCATTTGATTCCCCGAGAACTATCAGTGACACTTTGCATAGGTTAGCTTCCAGTAGAGCAGTTGTACAGTAGTGTTTGACACAGATGCGGTCAGATCTAGCAGACACCCGTTCTTACGTGATATCGCTGCGGAGAGAAGGACAGGCCCTAGCTTGGGAGGCTCATCTTGCATAGCGTAGAGCCGACACGTTGGAGAACATCATAGGAGATATACAGGTTAAGCATCAGACGGAGATACGAAGACTCTGAGACCAAATCTCAGGGATTACGAGGCAAACGGATGGACCTAGTCATTACACGTAGTTAGCATTATGTATAGTTTGAGACATTTTAGCCTGCAGCATGTAGCATTTAATAAAGATTCTTGTATCGTTTTGTTATGTAACTCAACTGATCAAGTTATTAATGTTATGTCGTCGGTTATGATATACTATATATTGATGTTGACTTATGTATTATGTTTGTTCGTATGTTTTGTAATTGTATCCAGACATGTTGTGATGTTACTTGTTATTATGATGCTTTAAAAAGTTGCAAATGTTGTAAGATCCCAAACTCATGAGAAATAGGAAATTCAAATATATTTGATGAATGTAGAGAAAGTTGCTGAACTTCAGTTTTTCTAGATGAATAAGTTATTCCTTAGCAATCCCATATCAAAACTTGATCATTTACTCATAACTTCATATTGCAATAACTCGTATACCCATCCCTCCATTACTCGACTATCCTATGCAAACTCTAAAGTTTGTGTTCTTGTGGCATTAATAGAAAATGGTGCGTACTAGACACGAAACTACCAACCATACCGCAGCACTAACGCCAGAGGATGTTCAAAGAATGATTGAAGCCGGCATCGTCGCAGCACGCGAGGCCGATGCTGCAACCCGCTCGAGCAATAGCATAGGAGCAACGACTGAAGGTGAGGCATCTACACAGCGTAAATGCACTTACAAAGACTTCATGAGTTGTCAGGCAACCACCTTCAAGGGTATAGAAGGAGTGACAGAGTCAGCTCAGTGGTTTGAATGTAGTGAAACTGTATTCATGAGAAGCAACTGCGCTGAAAACAACAAAGTCACTTTTGCTACTGGAACCTTAAGGGGTGATGCCCTATCTTGGTGGAATGCTATTGTCAAGACCATGGGTGCTGATGCAGCATTTCAAATCTCCTGGACTGAGTTGAAAGATAAGATGTTAAGGAAGTACTGTCCTCGGACAGAGGTTAGAAAACTAGAAGATGAGTTTCATCAACTAGTGGTGAGAAGTAACGACCTGAAGACGTACAACCGAAAATTTCAAGAGTTATCTCTCCTATGCCCATCCATAGTGCCAGACTTGGAAAAGACGCTAGAACACTATGTGGAAGGACTGCCCCAAAGCATCGAGGAGGACGTCACCGCATCCAACCCAAAGTCACTGGAAGAAGCAATGGCGCTATCACAACGATTGTTGGATCAAGTGATCAAGAGAGGTTCTACCTCCACAGTCAATGAGCACAAAAGGAGTTTTGATAACCGTGGGAACAACGGTCATCGCATCAGCAACAGAAAAAGCAACAGCCACTACAACAACAACAGAAGTTACCACAGCAATGACCGGAGCAACAACCGTAACAGAGACCACCAACATAGCCGCAACGACCGTCACCATCAGCAAAATCGCCGTCAGGAAGCCGCCAGAGCTTATGTGGCCGTACCCACTGAAGGAAAGATTTATGCTGGGACAAAACCCCAGTGTAATAAGTGTAAGATGCATCATACCGGACCCTGTACCGCAATCTGCGGCAACTGCCGAAAAGTAGGTCATGTGACCAAGGACTGCCGGGCCACAGGGGAGAATGCACAACCATTAGCAGTAAAGTGCCACGGTTGTGGTGAATTAGGACACTACAAGAGTCATTGCCCAAAGAACAACAACAATGTTGCCCGTGGAAGAGCATACGTACTTGGAGATGGAAACGCACCACAGAACCCCGACGTCACTACGGGTACTTTCTTACTAAACCAACGCAGTGCTAAGATACTATTTGATTCAGGAGCTGATAAGAGCTTCGTGTCTACTTCATTTGCTTCATTGCTTAATATTGCTCCCGTAGAATTAGATACTTTATACGAAATCGAAATAGCTAATGGAAATCTTCTAAGCACCAATACCCTAATAAAAAATTGTACCCTAACACTCCAAGACAAATCCTTTCCCATCGATCTCATGCCTATCCAACTCGGAAGTTTCGACGTCATCATAGGCATGGATTGGTTATCCAAGCATCATGCCAGAATCATTTGTGATGAAAAAGTCGTCCAAATTCCTCTCGACAACGAAACACTTATTGTTCGTTGTGATCACCATAAAACCCAACTCAATATCATCTCGTATATCAAGACGGTGAAATACATAAACAAAGTATGCCACGCATTTTTGATTCAAGTGACGGAAGGTGAATCAAGAGAGAAAGAGAAACAACTGGAAGAAGTACCAGTCGTAAATGAATTTGCAGAAGTATTCCCTGAAGACTTTCCAGGTATCCCACCAATTCGGCAAGTGGAATTTCGAATCGATTTAGTGCCTAGAGCAGCACCTGTTGCGAAAGCACCTTATCGATTAGCCCCCTCCAAAATGAAGGAGTTATCTGAGCAGTTAAAAGAACTGTCAGATAAGGGATTTATCCAACCAAGCTCATCACCTTGGGGAGCACCAGTCCTGTTTGTCAAAAAGAAAGACGGAACATTCCGAATGTGTATCGATTATAGAGAGTTGAACAAACTCACAGTGAAAAATCGATACCCATTACCAAGGATTGACGATCTATTTGACCAACTGCAAGGATCGAGTGTTTACTCCAAGATCGATCTGAGATCGGGATATCATCAATTAAGAGTCAGAGAAGAAGACATTCCAAAACAGCCTTTCGAACACGGTACAGGCATTATGAATTCCGAGTAATGCCATTTGGTCTTACCAACGCACCAGCAGTGTTCATGAATCTAATGAACCGAGTATGCAAGCCATACTTAGACAAGTTCGTAATTGTATTCATCGATGACATTCTGATTTACTCACGTAACGAAAAATAGCATGCGGATCACTTGAGAACCATTTTGGGATTACTCAAGCAAGAAAAACTGTATGCAAAATTTTCCAAGTGTGATTTTTGGATTTCCACTGTTCAATTCCTAGGCCATATCATCAATAGTCAAGGTATCCACATTGACCCCGCCAAGATCGAAGCAGTTAAAGGTTGGGCATCGCCCACCACTCCAACTGAAATCCGACAATTTCTAGGACTCGCTGGTTACTATCGAAGGTTTATTGAAAACTTTTCAAAAATCGCAAAACCTTTGACAGAGCTCACTCAGAAAAACAAGAAGTATATCTGGGAAGAGAAACAAGAATCAGCATTCCAACTCTTAAAACAAAAGCTTTGTGAAGCACCAATTTTAGCACTACCGGACGGAAGCGACGATTTTGTAGTATATTATGACGCATCGCATCATGGCTTAGGTGCGGTACTAATGCAAAGAAACAAAGTTATAGCTTACGCCTCTCGACAGCTCAAGAAGAACAAGGAAAACTATACCACTCATGATATAGAAGTAGGAGCAGTAGTATTCGCTCTTAAGATATGGAGACATTACCTATACGGTACAAAGTGCACGATTTTCACCGATCACAAGTGTCTTCAACACATACTGGATCAGAAGGAGCTGAACATGAGATAGCGCCGATGGTTAGAACTACTCAACGACTACGAATGTGAAATTCGATACCACCCCGGTAAAGCGAATGTCGTGGCCGATGCATTAAGTCGGATGGAATGAACCAAACCCATTAGAGTCCGATCGTTAGGAATGACAATTTGCTCACCGTTTCCCTCACAAATTCTCATAGCTCAATCAGAGGCTCTTCAGGAAGAGAATCGAACTCACGAGAGAATTGATCGCATGCCGGAAAGTGAGAACGGATTCGTGAGAAGAGCTGATGGAATGTTATGCTTCAAGAAAAGATGTTGGATTCCTCTCTACGGAGGTATTCGAGATCTAATTATGCATGAATCTCACAAGTCCAAATATTCCATCCAGCCAGGATCCAACAAGATGTACCAAGATCTCAAACAACTTTACTGGTGGCCAAACATGAAAGCCGACATCGCAACGTATGTTGGGAAGTGTTTGACTTGTTCAAGAGTCAAGGCCGAGAGCCAGAAGCCATCCGGACTACTTGTACAACCTGAGATACCAGTTTGGAAATGGGAAAGAATCACTATGGATTTTATTACCAAGTTAGCAAAAACATCAACCGGATTAGACACTATCTGGGTTATCGTCGACCGTTTGACCAAATCTGCCCATTTTCTACCTTTCAAAGAAACTGACGAGATGGATACTCTCGCTCAGTTATACTTTAAAGAGATCATAATCCGACATGGAGTCCCAATCTCCATCATTTCAGATAGGGACAACCGACTTACTTCAGGATTTTGGCAATCTCTACAGAAAGTTCTCGGTACTCGATTGGACATGAGCACCGCTTACCATCCATAAACTGATGGACACAGTGAAAGGACAATCCAAACCTTGGAAGATATGCTACGAGCATGTGTTATTGACTTCGGAAAAGGTTGGGATAAACACTTACCGTTGGTTGAGTTCTCTTACAATAATAGTTACCACGCTAGTCTAAAAGCCGCACCTTTTGAAGCACTTTACGGGAGAAAGTGCCGATCACCTGTCTGCTAGACGGAAGTTGGAGACATGCAACTTACCGGACCAGAACTGATTCATGACACGACTGAGAAGATATTCAAAATCAAACATCATCTCCAAGCCGCTCGTGACAGACAAAAGAGTTATGCAGACGTGAGGAGAAAACCCATGGAATTTGAAGTTGGAGATAGAGTTATGCTAAAAGTTTCGCCCTAGAAGGGAATGATACGCTTCGGAAAGCGTGGAAAGCTAAACCCGAGATACATTGGACCTTTTAAAATCCTCAAGATGATTGGTCCAGTTGCTTATAGGTTAGAGCTTCCAGAAGAACTCAGTAGGGTACACCCTATATTCCACGTATCACAGCTTAAGAAATGTTTTTCGGATGAAACTCTCGTCATTCCGCTGAAAGAGATCAGATTAGACGACAAACTCGTGTTCACAGAGGAAACAGTAGAGATAATGGATAGAGAAGTGAAATGACTTAAGCAAAACCGTATTCCCATTGTAAAAGTTAGATGGAACTCCAAGAGAGGACCAACATACATATGGGAACGCGAAGACCAAATCCGTGAAAAATATCCACACCTATTCTTGTAAACCACTCTTGTAAACTAGCTCAGACTTGAATTTCGGAAAGGAATTCAGAATGATGGGAGGGTACTGTAAGATTCTGCAAAAATCCATTGTAATAAATCTTGTTGATTAATAATAATCTTATGTTACCGTTTAATAAAACCCATTTTTACAGGGAAACTTAAAATTTTCTCTTATTGTTACTATATTCACGTTACGTTTTCACGATATATGTTAAATGACTACACGTACTAGAGACACATATATATCACGACACCTCATTCTCACTAAATTCAAACGCCACAAACAATAACAAGTGATAATGAAATGCCTACACTAAAAATATTTACACTTTCCTAATTTCACTAAATTATACCTAAATAATTTCAATTAACCTAACACTAATTATTTCACTAATCCTATACTACAAACAAACCGGACCCTAACCCTTTAGCCCACCACACGAGCCCATCACAAGCCCATCACCCTTCATATTTTTTTTTTCTTTCTTTTCTTTCTTCCTTTGTTACCCGATCACAACCCAATCACCAAAAACAAATCGTATCTCCCTAATATCGAACATAATCTATACATGTCCTTACGCCATAATGATCACCACCCATCAAACTATCTCTGTGAAAATTTCCAGCTCCAAATGACAAATATTAGTACAGAAAACAAAGCCGTTTCGTTTGTACCATAAACGTCCAATGCGTATAGAAATAAATCGCAAAACTAAACCATTTTTTTTCCTGATTTTTCCTACGACCTTCTGGGATTATTTCTAACATAAGTAGACGTTTGAAATGAAGTTGGAACATCAGAAGACAATGAGGTACGTTAGCTTCATGTTTTGAACTCGATAAAAAGGAAAACCTGTATATATTTGTAGTATAAACCAAGATAAGACCACACCAACTTCCCATATCTTATCCATGATCTTATATGTCAGTAAACAAGCCTAGGTGTCCTCTCAATCTACTGGTCATCCATAGTAGCTCCAAATGATTAACTTTGAAAGTCAATAGGTCAATGAAATGTGTGATAATTTTGCTATAAGATTACCCCATCCTATCCCACTCTACCCTACCCACATTTCACTTTCTTTCACCTCACAAAATACCCTACAAAGTCTAGAACCTTTCTGTCTCTCCTTGGGAAGCAAAAGAGTTAAGAAGTGAATACATGAAAACGTATTCGAGCTCAGTGAAGTGCCTTCCTTTCTTCGTGCTCTCCTTCGAACATCACAGCCTCATCACCACCTTTCAAAGGTGTGGTATGTGTTCATACCCTTCTTCTCTATATCTTTTACATGTTAAATCACATATTCATGCATGACATACATACAATTTCGAACACATCATATTTTCTTACTACGATAAAATGAGATAAGAAACCTTATGTGATGATCACAACACGTTAAGAACCCTTTTAGATCAACTATGGTCATGATAACACACTCATGTATCGCATATACTTTTCGAACGCATGACATTTATATTTGACGTGCATATTTAGAACGTATAAAACATGTGATAATAGCGAGTGAACTCATACAAAACCCTAATGATCGTATTTCCCTCTCCTCTCCACTCCACAACACGTCGAACATGTTAACTTGGACCACAAA
Organism: Artemisia tridentata subsp. tridentata; assembly: GCA_021014915.2. Taxonomy (NCBI): domain Eukaryota; kingdom Viridiplantae; phylum Streptophyta; class Magnoliopsida; order Asterales; family Asteraceae; genus Artemisia; species Artemisia tridentata. The sequence goes on along the minus strand of CP139508.1, from coordinate 419,367,316 downwards.
CACATAAATCTACACATTCATATAACGTGCTAAGTCGCCTAGTAAACACATGTATATTTCATAGATGCAACATACGACCAAGTATTTCTTTACATGACCCATTTAACCACCCAACAAGCTATGTTTTTCATTTAGATAACGTGTCATGAAACACACAACTCGACACTTTAAACGGGACAAAGTATTTCGCAAAATCTATTTTGAAAACCCTTTTATATATAACGAGTAAACTGTGATCCCAACTCACTGATTTTAATAAGCTAGGAATAAGCTAGTATCATGGCACTTTTGGAATAAGCTTTTAATGGAAAAATAAGCGTCTTTAATAAGCCAAACCTTCCCCACGACCAACGAAATCATATAAGTTAATGGGCCGCTAAATAACACGTTAAAAGCCCAATAATGGCCAAAATAAGCTAATGGCCTAATAAGCAGTTGAAATAAGTTAAAAATCACTTAAATAATCCTTAGGAAAACTCACCATATTTTTCCCTACATTTTTGGACTAAGAATATAACGCCATCTAACTAGAAGGACCAAAACTGCCAAACCAAGAACTATGTGGACTGAAGCCATTAAAATAGATTATATAGGTTAGAAATGGATATATGACTAAATGCCAAGCCGTATATGTACATATGGACAAGTTTTGGACTATTTATGGACTTTGAACTTAACGAAGGACTAACGACGTAACGCAAACACAGTTAGGGTAAAAAGTGTAAAATCTAGAAAAGAACAATGGCTGACTGTTTTTACTTGACATTCTTATTTCAATTTCCATTTTTCGTTTCGTCTTCACGTCGTATGCATATTTACACATTTTATTTATGTATTATTTAACTTTCATTTTGAGTTATCATTGCATTGCATTTTAACGCATTTGAAGAATAAGATTTCGGACTACTTAACTTAAAAATCAAGATAATTATAATAGATAATATTATTCTTGCATTGTAAACATTTCAAGCATAACTCATTCGCACTTAACGATCAGATCGTTATTCATCACCCGTTATTCATCATTCGTTATTCATTTCACACCCACCGCTAGTATTTAGTCAGATTCTCAGACACTTGTGTTTACCAGGTTTTGTTTTTGAGCCATTACTATAATCACACCCGAATTTACTTTTACCATCATCAGTATCACTTAAGGTGAGTCATAGCCTCACTTTTACTATTTTACAACTTTTAAACTCCGTGAGGGAGATACATGCTATAAACAGATCACAAGTATTTTTCTGTATGCTTACCGGACTTGATATATTCCTAAGTTACCTTATTGCCACAAGACCCTTTATCATGAGCTGTTAGGAATTTTATAATTTATGTAATAGTTCATTGCTGCTGTTTGTATAAAGCGGTTCCTGCTGGTAGTATTAGTTGCTGCTGGTCATGGTTTCTGCTGTTAGCTTTGATTCGTTTCTGCTGGCAGTGTTCATTGCTGCTGGTCATAGCGTATTTTTAGTATGTTTGTTAGATTTATTCTAGGAAGAGATTTGTGTATATCTCTTTACACGGTTTTGTTATGAGCTGTATTAGGGTTTCTTAGTCTATAAAAGAAACATGCAGCTAGGGTTTATGTACGAAATTGAAAAACATTATTCATTAGTGAATAAAAGATCCATAGAGGATCAATAATTTATTAGTTATTCGTTCTTCTTTAACTCTTGTGTTTAGTTTCTGCCTGAATACAAGTTTATCATACAAAGATTCTCAAAGTAGTTGGTTTGTGTTTACATAAGCTATCTACACGTTTTGCCAAGCTCTAAGATCTATCAAGGTGCACGATCCTACAAGTGGTATCAGAGCCAGGTTAGGATCTCTGACAAAGAAGAAAAAGCTCTCTTAACAATCTCCTAAACCCTTTTACAATGGAAGGCGAAAATCCTGAAAATTTTGTCATCAATAATGAAAAACCTGAAACTTCACAAGTCCAACAACAAATAGTCACAACCACTGTGTCTAACAGTAATGCTAAATTCCCATACCTCAAGAAAGATGAGTACGAGATTTGGGATATGAAGATGGAGTACTGGACCTCAAATAGTGATCATAATCTATGGAATGTGATCCTGAAAGGGAACGACATGAAGAGAACAGGAAAGGATGAGAGAGGGAACATCACTATCCTTCCACCTATGTCTGCAGAAAAGCATATTGCTCTACAAAGGGAGACCAAAGCAAGAACTCTTTTGCTTCAGGCACTCCCAGAAGATCATATGGGTGACTTTCATCACCTGGATGATGCTAGGGAAATCTGGCGTGCTATAAAAGCTAGATTTGGAGGGAATGAGGAGTCCAAAAAGATGAGGAAGTCCATGCTCAAGCAGGAGTTCCAGGAGTTCAGGATCTCTAAGGCTGAAGGGATTCACAAAGGTTATGACAGGTTTCACAAGATCCTGAGCCAACTCAACCAGTTGCAGGCCAGGCCAGACGAGGAAGAGTGTAACACCAAGTTTTTGAGGGCTCTACCTCCCTCATGGTCACAGGTTTCCAGCACCCTTAAGGCAAGAGGTGGGCTCGATTTCATGAGTTTTGATGATCTTTACAACAAACTCAAGACCCTTGAAATTGACATCAAAGGGTATTCAACCTACTCTTCTCTTACCCTATCCCATACTGCATTTGTTGGTGCTTCTAGTACTAAAAAGATCTCACATGGTAGTAGCCCAACTCCCACTTCTTCATCTGTTTCCTATTCCCCTGCTACACGCAGAACACAACCAAGATCTGACAATGTGTTTGAGGAAGTTCTTCATTCGCTTGTTGCTGAAAGTACTCCAAAACAGCAAATGGCCTATGAAGACTTTGATCAAATTAATGAACTTGATCTGGAAGAGATGGACATCAAGTGGCAGTTTGCTATGCTGTCAGTGAGGGCCAACAGATTTGAGAAGAAGGCAGGGAGGAGGATCAAATTTGATGGACAGGAAGGAGCAAGGCTTGACAAAAGGAAGGTGACATGCTACAAATGCTCACAACCAGGTCACTTTGCTAGAGAATGCCCAGATAAGAAGGTGGATGACAAAACAAGGTATTCTGCTTTCAAGATTCAAGAATTGGAGTCAGAAGATCCCAAAGCTTTGTTGTCGGTGGATTCCATGCTGGATTGGGAACAACATGAGGTAGCTGCAAAGAACTATGGGATGATAGCTGGAGCTGGAAAGAAGGCACAAGTGGCTGAGGATTATGCTTTGATAGGATACCCATCTCAGGTACAAGATTGTCCATTTGGTTGTAATGTTAAATATGCTGAACTGAAAAAGGAATTTGATTATATAGAGCCTCAATATAAAGAATTGTTTATTAAAGATCAAGCCTATAGACACTCACTTAATACATTAGAAAAGCAAAAGGTTTGGTACCAACAGAATCAGTTAGCTTATGAGGAAAAGATAAGGGTTTTGGAGAGAGACTTAAAGTACACAACTAATGAGTTAAAATATGTTGAGAGAGAATATGATAAGGTTAAATTAGAAAATCAGGAATTACAGGCTAAGTTAGATAATGAATTGGCTAGACAAAATGCATGGCAAGAATCAGCTAAAAACATAGTCAAATTAAATAACAATACTCATTCTGTAAGGTGTAAGGGGGGATTGGGGTATGAAGTTGGGCCAGATGATATTCATGACCCTAGTGACCCAAGTATATTTGACCCTACCCCTAAGGAGCCAAATTACCAAATTCCTGTAAAGTATGTCAAAGAAGGAGGAATGAATGTTGTTCCTCCACCCATAAGAGGAGTGTTTAAACCTACCCCTATCCACTCAGACCTTGACACAGACTTAAATGAATCATATATGTCCTATGGCAAAAAGTCCAGTGACTTGCCTAATCTTGATTGTGACTCTAATGATTTTGTCTCTTGTTCGAACAGTGACAAATCTTCAGAAATCAAGACAAATGATTTTGCATCTTGTGATTCAAGTGTCAAGTCTACCACCACCAAGTCTGAAGACTTCTCCTCAGAAGTAGCTAAGGATGAATATCATTCAAAGACAGCTGCTTTTGAAGACAATTCTTCTGTTTTTGTTCAAAATAATGATGTTTCTAGTTTTTGTTCTGTTTCAAACAATGATGTTTCTGATTTTACTTCTGTTAAGAATAATTTTGATTCAACTTGTGGTTTTGATAATTCTGGTTGCAATAAGAAATGTCATGTTAAGAATAAATCTTTTAGAAAGAAGTCTTGTTTTGTGTGTGGTAGTTATACTCATCTTATCAAAGACTATGACTTTTATGAGAAAGAGATGAGTATGTGTGGTAGACAACAACAAACTAGGCCAATGTGGAACAATGTTAGTGATATTCCCCCATATGTTCCTCAAGCAGTAAGAATGAACTCTTTTCCTGCTGGCAAACCTGTTGCTGCTGGTAAGCCAGTTGCAGCTGGTAAACCTGTTGCTGCAGGTAAGCCTGTTGCTGCTGGTAAGCCAGTTGCAGCTGGTAAACCTATTGCTGCTAGTAAGCCTGTTGCTGCCGGTAAGCCAATTCCATCTGGTAATCCCAATCCTGCTGGTTGGAAAAGAAAAGCTGCTAGATCTTTCTACAGACCTACAAGCACTTATTTTCAGAATGATTATAGGCCTGTGTATTATTATGACCCAATGCAAAGGGGGGAGGGGAAGATGGGATACTGCTGTTAAGTCCTCAGCAGGTTGTTCTTGGAGAAACAATGACAAATACATGAGAATGGGGTCCAAGAACAATGGTGGATCTCATCAATCTCCATGGTTTAATTATTATTGATCCACAAGGCAGGCTCAAGTTAGTAATGGCTTGGGTCTCTCATGTATCTAATATTGTTGTATGTACTCTTTTGTTGTAGGATAATCCTCTTAGAAGTAAAGATGTAGGCATTGTTGACAGTTGATGTTCCAGGAGTATGACAGGAAACATTGAGAGACTGCATGATTTTGTACCCTTTAATGGAGGGACTGTGACATTTGGTGGAGGAGATGGCAAGATAACAGGGAAGGGAACTATTAGGACATCAAAGCTGGATTTTGAGAATGTCTTTTATGTGAAGGAACTCCAAAACTTTAATTTGTTCTCTTTCTCACAAATTTGTGACAAGAAGAACAATGTTCTCTTCAATGAAACAAATTGTCTTGTGCTATCCAAAGATTTTAAGTTACCTGATGAGAGTCAGGTTGTACTTAAAGTTCCAAGAACGTTCAACCTTTACAGCTTCAATTTGAATGATGTCCATCCTGAGGGTGATTTGGCTTGCTTGGTGGCAAAAGCTTCCGCGGATGAATCTACCAAATGGCACAGGAGGATAGCTCATGTGAACTTCAAAACCATCAACAAACTGGCCAAGAATGGATTGGTACATGGACTCCCTCTCAAGACCTTCACCAATGACCACAATTGTGTTGCTTGCAACAAAGGAAAGCAACACAAAGCTTCATACAAGGCTATTTCTGCTGTGAGCACCATCACAGAGTTTCTTCAGCTACTACATATGGATCTCTTTGGTCCTACTTCTATCAGAAGTATTAACCATAAATACTACTGCCTGGTGATTATAGATGACTTTAGCAGGTTTTCTTGGACTTTCTTTTTAGGTACTAAAGATGAAACCTATCATGTGATTAGGGACTTTATTGCCTTAATAGAAAACCAGCTAAATAAAAAAGTTAAGAGCATAAGGTGTGACAATGGAACAGAGTTTAAAAATTCTAGCCTAATTGAACTCTGTGGGATTAAGGAGATTAAAAGGGATTATAGTAATGCTAGAACCCCACAACAAAATAGGGTTGCTGATAGGAAAAATAGAACCCTTATAGAAGCAGCTAGATCAATGCTGGCTGACTCTAAGTTGCCTCCCATGTTTTGGACTGAAGCTGTTTGTACTGCTTGTTATGTTCTGAATAGGGTATCTATTACTAGTCCCCACAACAAAACACCTTATGAGCTTTTGTCTGGGAAGGTTCCTAACATCAGTTATCTTAAACCTTTTGGATGTCATGTAACTATTTTGAATACTAGTGATCAACTAGGAAAATTTGAAGGAAAGGCAGATGAGGGGTTTATTGTTGGTTATTCTGCTCATAGTAAGGCCTATAGGGTTTATAATTTTTTAGCTAAGAGAATAGAAGAGACACTCAATTTAAGATATCTTGAGGATAAACCTAATGTACAGGGTGCAGGTCATGAGTGGTACTTTGACCTTGATTATCTGACTGATAATTTAGGTTATGCAAGATTCAAAGCTAATCAATCTGTTGGTACACATGATTATGATACTAACAATGCAGGTACCTCAGATGATGATTCAGACTCAGAGGGTGATGAACGACCCATTGTTGTTCCTTCTTTTCCCTCTAACCACTTTTTAGGTACTGAGCTCAAAGATTCTTCTGATAAGGCTGAAGATAATTCAAGTTTTGCTGAAGATCTTGCTAGGCTTCAAAGGCAAGAATATGATGCCAAGGAAGCTGCTGAAAAGTTTGGTTTTGGATTCTCACAAGAAACAGAGGAGATCTTACAAAAAGCTTATGATGAAGCCCGCAGGAATCTGGATTCTGCTGGTGGTGTTCCGGTTCCTGCTGCTGCTACCAATTCTGCTGATAGCTCTTCTGTTCCTGCTGATGTCTCAATTCCTGCTGGTTCTTTGTCCACTTCTTCTGCTGATACAATGGGTTTCAACGAAATGCCTACACGGACCTTGGGAATTCACTCTCTTCAGGATCAAGGTTGGAGGATCCTCATCATCAATCAAGCACAGGCATCTTCACTCACTCTTCATATGATGGTGAAATTAATCCCTCTATCTCTAATCAAGCCTCAACCTTTGATGTCAATCCCACTGCTACCAAGAGGATTAACACTGTTCATCCTCAATCTTTGATACTTGGAGATCCCAATTCACCTGTTCAGACAAGAAGCAAGTTGAAACAACCTGGTTTTGGAGAATCTGCATTTGTGAGTTATATTCAGGATCAGCTAAGGAGTAATCATACAGACTATCTTCATTGCCTCTATGCTTGTTTTCTGTCTCAAATAGAACCAAGCAGTGTAGCTCAAGCTCTTGATAATTCTGATTGGGTTGAGGCTATGCAAGAGGAAATGCAGTAGTTTCAAAATCAGAAAGTCTGCCAGTTAGTACCTTTACCTGAAGGAAAGCATGCAATTGGAACAAAATGGATTCTCAAGAATAAAAGGGATGCTAGGGGAATTGTGGTTCGAAACAAAGCTCGGTTGGTTTCTCAAGGACATCGACAAGAGGAGGGTATTGACTATGATGAGGTGTTTGCACCAGTAGCGAGAGTTGAAGCTATTCGATTGTTTTTAGCTTTTGCATCATTCATGGGGTTTGTGGTTTATCAGATGGACGTGAAGAGTGCATTTCTTTATGGAAGAATTGAAGAAGAGGTCAATGTTACTCAACCAAAGGGATTTGTGTACCCACAGAATCCTGATTTGGTTTACAAAGTAGTAAAAGCACTCTACGGTCTTCATCAGGCACCAAGGGCATGGTATGCCAGGTTGTCTGCCTTTTTGCTAAAATATGGTTACAGAAGAGGGGTAATAGACAAGACACTCTTCATCAGGAAGAATTACACAGATATCATCCTTGTTCAAGTTTATGTTGATGATATCATTTTTGGTTCTACTAATGAAGCTTGGTGTAGGGAATTTGAGGAATTGATGAAAAGTGAATTTGAGATGAGTGCTATGGGAGAAATGACATTTTTCTTGGGCTTACAGGTTAAGCAAAAGCCTGATGGAATTTTTATCAGCTAGGAGAAGTATGTGCAAGACATACTTAAGAAGTTTGACTTGGAAAATGTGAAGACTGCAACTACACCATATGAAGCTCCAAAGCCTAAGTCCAATCCTAAACCTGATGCTGCTATTAATGTTCACTTATACAGATCCATGATAGGTTCATTGATGTATTTGACAGCTTCTAGACTTGACATCATGTTTGCAGTCAGTGCTTGTTCCAGACATCAAGTTTCACCATTAACTTCACACTTGAATGCAGTCAAGAAGATCTTCAAATACCTAAAAGGACAACCTAAGTTGGGTCTTTGGTACCCAAGAGATTCTCCTTTTGTGCTGGAAGCTTATAGTGACAGTGACTATGCTGGTGCTAACTTTGATAGAAAATCTACTATTGGGGGTTGTCAGTTTCTGGGAAGAAGGTTGGTTTCTTGGCAATGCAAGAAGCAGACTATAGTAGCTACATCTTCTACTGAGGCAGAGTATGTTGCTGCTGCTAGCTGCTGTAGACAGGTACTTTGGATGCAAAATCATTTGTTAGACTATGGGTTCAACTTCATGAACACTAAAATCTTTATTGATAACCAAAGCACTATCTGCATTGTTAAGAACCCTGTTTTTCACCAAAGAACAAAGCACATTGAGATTAGGCACCATTTTATACGAGATGCTTATGAGAAGCATCTTATCCAAGTGCTTAAAATTCACACTGATGACAATGTGGCTGACTTGTTAACCAAGGCTTTTGATGGACCAAGATTTAACCATTTGGTGGTCCATATTGGGATGCTTAATCCTTAAGTGCTGAGATTGAGGGGAGGTATAAGTCTAAGGGGAGGCTTATTTTTGTATATTTTTCATTTTCTTTGTTTTATTGTTTCTGCTTTATTTTCTTTTCTTTATGTTTATTTTATTTATAGTTTTAGTTAAAAAAAAAATTAGCTTGTATACTAACTTTTGTGAAGGTACAGTGTTGGTTTTTAATCACACAATAAACGGTAATCAACTCACCATGTCTAACCGACAAGAAAGAGTTGACTCACCATGAGGGTACGGCTCTGGTATGATAATCAAATCCGTTGGTAGCTATAATAGTTTGCCTAAAACTATAGGGTTCTCAACTCACCAATGTTTCATTACTAAGAGTTGAATGGTTTTCAATTCTCCATGGATTTTACTCCTTTTGGGGTTTCCAAAGAATTGGCTAGCCCACAAGTATATGGCTTGTGGTAAAGGCAGTGGAAAACCATATTTGGTACTCAATTCACCAAAGGTTATCTTCAACCTAAGAATTGGCTAGTCCTGAGCAAACGGCTACAGGTAAAGACAACTCAAATCCGTTTACAGTTGATGATTTACTAAAAATCATATGGTTATCAATGTACCATGGTCTTACACACCTAAACATTGGCTACTCCAGTAGTGATGGCTATTGGTAAAGAGACATCAAATCCATTAATTTTCAATGATTCACCTCTCACAGGAATTAACACACCTGGAAGTGATGAGAATAGAATGAAACTTAAATGTTTTGATGTACAAATAGTCATGGTTGCTGCTGATGGTTTCCTTCTGTTGCTGCTGGATACTTGGACTTAAAGCTAAAGGTTACTTGTTGCTGCTGGTTATAGTCTGGTTGCTGCGGGTTACTTTATTGTTGCTGCCGCAGATCAAGTTCAATTCTCTACCTCTGCACGTCAAAGATCTATCAAGAAACTAGAAATTAACCTAGTCAAATTCCAGTTTAGGGGAGGATTGTTAGGAATTTTATAATTTATGTAATAGTTCATTGCTGCTGTTAGTATAAAGCGGTTCGTGCTGGTAGTATTAGTTGCTGCTGGTCATGGTTTCTGCTGGTAGCTTTGATTCGTTTCTGCTGGTAGTGTTCATTGCTGCTGGTCATAGCGTATTTTTAGTATGTTTGTTAGATTTATTCTGGGAAGAGATTTGTGTATATCTCTTTACACGGTTTTGTTATGAGCTGTATTAGGGTTTCTTAGTATATAAAAGAAACTTGCAGCTAGGGTTTATGTACAAAATTGAAAAACATTATTCATTAGTGAATAAAAGAACCATAGAGGATCAATCGTTTATTAGTTATTCGTTCTTCTTTAACTCTTGTGTTTATTTTCCGCCTAAATACAAGTTTATCACACAGAGATTCTCAAAGTAGTTGGTTTGTGTTTACATAAGCTATCTACACATTTTGCCAAGCTTTAAGATCTATCAAGGTGTAGAGCTTGGAAAAACATGTAGATAGCTTATGTAAACACAAACCAACAACTTTGAGAATCTCTGTGTGATAAACTTGTATTCAGGCGGAAAATAAACACAAGAGTTAAAGAAGAATGAATAACTAATAAACGATTGATCCTCTATGGATCTTTTATTCACTAATGAATAATGTTTTTCAATTTCGTACATAAACCCTAGCTGCATGTTTCTTTTATAGACTAGGAAACCCTAATACAGCTCATAACAAAACCATGTAAAGAGATATACACAAATCTCTTCTTAGAATAAATCTAACAAACATACTAAAAATACGCTTTGACCAGCAACAATGAACACTGCCAGCAGAAACGAATCAAAGCTACCAGTAGAAACCATGACCAGCAGCATCTAATACTACTAGTAGGAACCGCTTTATACTAACAGCAGCAATGAACTATTACATAAATTATAAAATTCCTAACATGAGCCATTAATCACTTGTATGTGAACACGAATATAATGAATAGATCTATTAGAGGCTGACGACCTGTCCCACTAATACTTTGACAGAATGCTTTTTGCTAGTCGTATTAGTCGCGATGCATTATATTTGAGAAAAATAGGAATTGGCAAATCACCTATTACACGAGGGCACATATCCATCAGTATCCCTGATGTGACACCTCCGTTTTACGGTACTTTGTTAACGTTTGCGTGTCATGAGACTTAGGGCAATATATATGAACTGCAATATCAATTTTTCAAACTGATTCTATTCCCAATACAATCCTACTTATGTATCGAACTAATTATTAAACTTCAAACTCTATGATTTCACTCAACATTTTGTTGACTTTTAAGCATGTTATCTCAGGAAATTAGCTGTGGAGCAAAGGCATGGAGCGGGCAGTAACCTACCTTTAATAATGGTGTAAAATAAAGTTGTAATTCAGTTAAAACGATGTTCCTTCAAGGAATTTTTAGCACTCTGATATAAACCTTTGTAACTGAATTCGTATTATGGACCTATGATGTTTAAAAACGTCTCTTTAGAGTCGTTTTCTATAATTGTGTCTTCGATCCACTCGGTAATACTCCAATTAGACTTCCGCTGCTATCTTGAAAATTTGGGGGTGTTACAACACCCCCAGGAATAGACCTAGAGCATACAGGTCTAGCAGAGTTTCAACAACCTAAGTTAGAGTATGGTTGTAAACCAAAAGAAAATGTAATTACTAATAAACCTATAGAAGTCAGTGAACCTTTTGAGAGTGCAAGTGACACTTCACTCCCTGAGGACAAGGTGTCCACTGATAGGAATTCAGATGCTCCAACCACTGAAGACTGGACATCTGATGATGAGGAAGATAAGGTTGTGGTTAAACATGATGTGAGTAAAGTAGAAGGAACCAGTGTTCCTAAGGTGGTTAATAATGAAATTCTTAAGCCTAAAATAAATGTAAAACCAGTTAGGTACTGTGAGATGTATGGGACCACAGATAAGCCAAGAGGTAACTAGAGGAACTGGAATGACCTCAAGTCACATCAGCTAGGAAGTGACTTTGTCTTGTACAAAAAGGCTTGTTTGGCTTGTGGTATGATGCGTGGTTTTGCGACCTTACAACAGGTTTTACCACTCGAGGGATCTCAAGAGGCTTACAACCCCACCAGGCAGTGTACCTGACCGATGTAGTATAGTGTAGTGGTAAGTACGGGGGATTGATCGTTCTCCACGGGGAATAGTGTCGTTAGGATTGAAAAACTACTTTAATAGGTCTAAGGGTGAGGGAAGATTCTTTTTGTATTTTTATGTTTTTATGAAAGCAAGTAAAATCTCGGGTTTGAAAGAGTGGGCGGAATTAGTTGCTAGTCAACTAACCCAAATAACTACGAATGCAAATTAATAAAATACCTGAAAATGAAAAGGTTGTGAAACTTATGTGGAGAGAAATGTGTTTACTTAGATTTCCTTACTCCCTAACTATCTTTTACCGGTTGATTAGTGTGTATTAATTGCGTGGATGACGGGTGTATTCCTTAATACCAATCGTGGGGTGGCGTACGTACTTCCCCAACTCTACAAGCTCCTACTTCACTCCTATGTCGAGCAGGCTAGGAAGCTCCTAACATGGGATCACTAGAATTCGCTCATACATTAAATACAACCATAAAAACCTTAGTACGCATTGGTTCATGTTTCTTAAGACGTTCAAGCAAGTTACCGAATAGGAAGTTAGCCAGTTTTCTTAAGCCTAACATCGATGAACAATCATCCAATACAATTAATAACACACTAATAACCAATAATCAATAGTTAGGTTTCATTAGATCTAAGCAAACACAAGATAAATCTAGCCTAGCATGTTAATTAAAAGACAAGAACAAGATATAATAAAACAACACATAGACATATTGATTGATTAAATGATTACTTATCTTCAATTAAACATGGGAGATCCAAGGGTTTGAAAACCCTTAAAAATGGCAGAAATTCGTCTTAGGGTTTCTCCTCACAAAGTTGCACACTAATGACAAAAAATTGCAAAACTATATATAGAGTTTAAGGGCTGACGGCGTCACGTTGTAGATCTTGACGCCGTCACCTCGCCGTGTCTAGGTTTCCCGGAAGGCCTTCCTGACGCCGTCCCTCTTTAGACCTCCAAAATCCGCTCTGGCTTATCAAAGCTTGACGCCGTCAGAAATGGGCTTGACGCCGTCCCTCTTTAAGTTAAACCGTGATGGCCTTGATCACTTCAAAGGGTGACGCCGTCAGAAATTCATTGTAAAATTCTCTGGCTTATCATGTGTATTTTTCATGTCCATCTCTTTTGCCAAGCCATGACGCCGTCAAGGGCAATCCCTGACGCCGTCAAAGGTACTTTTCCAGCCGATTTTGAGACTTTGTCGTTTTCTTCACTTTTATGCTCCAAAAATGTCCAAAATGCTTCCTTTTCTAGATTTCTTCTCCAAAGTACCTAAAATGACAAAAGGAACGATTTAGGGCAATATTTGATCAAATAAACACGATTTAGGGCTTAAATGACCCCCTAAAAGCGGTACACTTTTCGCTTCATCAAATACCCTTACACTTGAGATTTGCTTGTCCTCAAGCAAATGCGCTTTTATTCTAATCAAAATACAAGTTAAGGGTCATTTAATACTAATATAAAAGTAATTACAACAAATAGTCGTTCCACTTTAATCATAATAAGCACGAAGATTACAAACTAGCACCTCACAAGTAGTGTTTAGATACTCACATCTCTCAGGTGTCATCAAAATAAATCTCATAAATGAAAACGGATAATATCTCTCACTACCTGTCATAGCAAATAGATTACCATAGGCTTGGGAAAGGATCAAAAACCTCCTCCACTAGGCGTAAGCACCTAAGATAAACTATCAAAGAGGGCTTTTACATGGGTTATAACGTGAGGTGTAGGGATATGATAAACACGGTTTTGTTGGATAAGGGATATTTTACTGGTGGCGAGTTAAAGATCTTGATTAATTACAAGTACAATATGGCATTGCTAAGCCAAGACTAGACTCGACTTAAGCTAAAAACAAAATAACAAAAACATAAAATAAACATAAAATGAAACGGGATGGTAGTCCGTATGTTTTTTCTATTTTTCTTTTTCTCATTTTTTTGTATTTTTCTTGATTTTTTCGATTTTTTTTTTTTTTTTTTCATACACTCTTGCCCTACCATCCAAAATAATACACCATAGGGGCATTGCATTCCCCTTACACTTGAACTTTTACATAACTTTACAAATAACTATTCTAATGACTCGAATTAAGATAATCGAAACACTTGGAGTACTTTTTAAAATATTTAGCACATATGGGGGTAATAAATGATGTTCTTCCCCATTACTCCATTACACTAGTACTTTACCCATGAGTCCCAATCGTCCCAAAACAATATGTACAAGGATATGACTCGACTTAGCAACCATGTAATCAATTAGATAATTAACTAAGGGTTTAAACAAATGTTGTCACAATAATGCACTAAAAATGAGTGCATACAAGGTAGGCTAAGGCGATTTGGGTGTACATTTAAGTGGAGTGTAAACAAATTCTTACTTTAAGTAAAATGCTTAAAGTTAGAAACAAAAAGATAGGCTCTGAGGGGTGTACTAGGGGTATCGTGTACTAAAAATGAGTACAACGCAAAGGGTGTGGGAGAATTACTTGACCAATGTAGCCAAAGTAATTATAACAAAAACACAAGTGTAAAACAATGGGTTAATCCTAATGCCTCTTATCATGTAGTAAATCTAACTACACGAATGTAGTCTCACTCGTGGCCTCGGAATGGTCCTAACGCAAGTTCTAGAATCTAAGTGCTACCGGTACACACATCATAGCATAAATGCTTTTCCTACCAATTCTAGGGGCGAACCTCACATATTTGGGGGTGGAAAATTTTTTTAGTGGTACGGTTTTTTGTGCTAGTCATATAACTCCTATACATGAGACGCTCATTAAGATCAAAGTTTCACTCCTATATGTTGTAAAAAATTTTAAATTTGGCACTAAAATTGCCCTAACAGGTATTTATCTCAGTTTTATTACACATCTACCATTAAACAAACAAAAATCAAGCGCACTTGTATTCTCTAAAGTATCGTATTTTACCCCCCCTTACACTTAAGATGAACATTGTCCCCAATGTTCAAATAACAAGATGTAAAAGTAATAAGGTAAACGAATGAAATCAAATACTCCCCTGATTCGCTCGGTGGATAATGTGGTAACATGGTTAGATCTTCTTCCAAGAGAATGTAGAAGCTCAAAGACTAAAGCATCGCCATAAGCTCGATTCCACATACATCTCCTTGTCCAAAATAACCAGTTACACCTGAGAAAACAAACACGAAAACCTGCATAACATCGGCGGGATAAATTCTATATATAAGGATATAATGCTTGTGGAATGATAATTTTGCAGATTCCTGGAGATTATAAGTTAGAGATTTAATAAAAACTTTTTATGAAAACAAAACTTTCAAAAATTTCTGAAAATTAAAACCTGACGCCGTCAGAAGTGATCTGACAGAATTCTCATGTTAAGTTTCCGGAAAATTTCTGGAAAAACCTATACCTTACTTCCTGGAAATCCTGCAAAATATCATTATGACTCGATACAAGCATTTGACTCAAACAAATACGAATATGTATGTTAATTTATTATTATTACGATTCATGTTCATTTGTGTTCTAATAAACCGATTTGGATTTCCCTTACACTTATCTTTTTCAAAATACCTTTATATGTAGTTAAGACGAAGTTAAAAACAAGATAAAGCATTTTCACAATTTAGTTTTGAACATGAACCAATAAAAATAAAAATTAAACGTACATACGGGAACAAATAAAATCAAACAAACAAACAAATAAATAAACACACAAAGCAAATAAAGCTTGGGTTGCCTCCCAAGAAGCGCTTTTCTTTATTAACAAGTCTTGTAGCTAGACTCAAAGTCACCGTAAATTACGTGACTCCATCATTGGTCATGGTTCCTAGGCCATTCTCCTTTCTGGTTTTATATTCCGGTCCTAATTTCAAACAATCCTTGTAGAAACCGGATATCCTTTCCATAACATAGCCTACTCCTTGATTTCTATCCTCATCATTCCTATAGTAGACCGCTTGCTTAAGCTCCTTCTCAACATTTGACAAGTGTTGGAATTGCTCTATCTTATATGGCATTTGGTAGTTTACCTCATCGGTCTCATCCTTAAATCTAACTATCCCTAAGGATGGTTCATAAGTCATTCTAGAGACCTCGACAAATGGTTTTCCAAAAACTAATTGAGTTAAGGATGCATCGATTATTGGGCGGATATCTTCTACAATTACAAAGTCGGTGACATATGTGAAGTTTCCTACATAAACCGGTAATCCCTTAACTCTTCCCGTGAAGTTACTCATCCAACCCTTATCAGGGAACATCCTATACCCAAGTTGATTTTTCATTATCAAGTTGTAGTGGGCTCTAGTCATGATGTTTATGGGCGATCTAAGGTCGATGTAAGCTTTCCACACATGCAAATGTCCGATGTTGCATGGTATGTTGAGATTAGAAGGGTCGCCTATTTTTATAATTGGTCTACCTAGGAAGTATGGTGTCTCTGGGTCATCGAATAAGTCTGTATGATATGCGCGTTCTTCCTTAGTGGGTAGCCTATTGAAGTAGTCCTCATCATCATCTACTTCTTCAATCTCACTTTTCCTAACTTCCTTATCAACCTCGACTTTCTTAACCTCATCCATAGGTTCACTATTATCTTCATTCCTATCAATCGGTTTGATAGTGACAATGTTGACGAAGTAGACATGTTTGGATGAAGAGGGGTCTTTTACTTGGGGTCCGCTATTTGTGTTCCTAGCGTCCTTATGTGGAGGTGATAGCACTTGGTTATTGAGGGCTTTCAATAAGTTGTCAATTTTATTGGTCATCTCCGTTTGTTGTTGATTGAATTCGGATTCAAACTTAGCTATCCGAGCTTCTTGAGATGCTATAAATTGGGTCATCAATCCTTCAAAGTTATTGGTACTACCATAATTGTTGGAAGGATTGTTATTGAAAGTACGGTTCGAGTTGGAACCGCTTGATTGGAAACGATTAGGTGGGTTGGAAGAATTGGTTTGTTGTGCGTTTTGGTTTTGTTTCCACCTAAGGTTTGGGTGATTTTTCCATGAGGGGTTGTATGAATCACCGTAGGGGTTTGGCTCGGGTTTGAAAGTGTACCACTTGTCTCCCGCTCCATTGGTACGCGAGGATGCGTAGTCCGTAAAAGCTTGTTCGGGGAGTTCCATGCAATAACGAGTGTCGTGGGGACCACTACATAATTCACATGAAGAAGTGATTTTGTTCACTTGGCTTGAAGGTTTAGGAGCCTCGTAGGATTTCATAAGAAACTTGACTTGGTCTTCAAGTTCTATGATCCTACGGTCGGAAGTGCTTGAATTGTTCGAAGGCAAAGATATTGCCTTGACCATTTTATTCAAATCACGGGGATCACTCCAACTTTCGTTGTCATAAAGAGCAAGATCTTCTAGGAGAGCCCATGATTCTTCTGCACTTAGATCACGTAGCTTACCACCGGCCGATTGGTCAATGGTTTGCCTCGTGGAGAGATTGATATGGTCATAGAAGATTTGGACTTGGAGCCAAAGTTCTATGCCATGGTGAGGGACTTTTTGGAGTAAGTCCTTGAATCGAGTCCATGCCTCGTAGAGGGTTTCGCCTTGACGTTGTTGGAACATCAAGATATCATTCCTTAGCTTGGTAGTTCTTCCTGGTGGGAAAAACTAAGCAAGGAAACGAGTGGTGAGATCATCCCAAGAGGTGATGGATCCTGCGGGTAGACGCTCTAGCCATTGACTAGCTTGGTCCCGTAGAGAGAATTGAAAGAGACGTAGTCGGGTCATCTCTTGAGTGGCAACATCAAGGTCTACGGAATCAACGATTTTGAGAAAATCCTTGAGATGTTGATTAGGATCTTCAGAACGAAGTCCATGGAATGCGCATCCGCTTTGCACCAACCGGATGGTGTCGGATCGCAAGGGTGTGACATTGGCTCCTTGAGTGAGCTCAATGGTGTTACGATAGCCATGGTGGCTAGGACGGGAGTACTCTCCTAAGGTGCGGGCTCTAGGAGGTTGTGGTGGTTGTTGTGGTGGTGGGTTTTTGGGATCGAGGATATTACCACCTTCCATGATGTCGGATGGTAATGGTTACGAACAAAGAAACGAAGAAAAGAAGAAAAAAAAATAGACTAAAGAAAACCTAGAAAAAGAAAATAAAAATCTTACTAGAAAGGAATCTAGTGAGTAGACCTAATAAAATAAAAATTCAACCTAAACAATAACTATTCCCCGGCAGCGGCGCCAAAAACTTGATGCGTGGTTTTGCGACCTTACAACAGGTTTTACCTCTCGAGGGATCTCAAGAGGCTTACAACCCCACCAGGCAGTGTACCTGACCAATGTAGTATAGTGTAGTGGTAAATACGGGGGATTGATCGTTCTCCACAGGGAATAGTGTCGTTAGGATTGAAAAACTACTTTAATAGGTCTAAGGGTGAGGGAAGATTCTTTTTGTATTTTTATGTTTTTATGAAAGCAAGTAAAATCTCGGGTTTGAAAGAGTGGGCGGAATTAGTTGCTAGTCAACTAACCCAAATAACTACGAATGCAAATTAATAAAATACCTGAAAATGAAAAGGTTGTGAAACTTATGTGGAGAGAAATGTGTTTACTTAGATTTCCTTACTCCCTAACTATCTTTTACTGGTTGATTAGTGTGTATTAATTGCGTGGATGACGGGTGTATTCCTTAATACCAATCGTGGGGTGGCGTACGTACTTCCCCAACTCTACAAGCTCCTACTTCACTCCTATGTCGAGCCGGCTAGGAAGCTCCTAACATGGGATCACTAGAATTCGCTCATGCATTAAATACAACCATAAAAACCTTAGTACGCATTGGTTCATGTTTCTTAAGACGTTCAAGCAAGTTACCGAATAGGAAGTTAGCCAGTTTTCTTAAGCCTAACATCGATGAACAATCATCCAATACAATTAATAACATACTAATAACCAATAATCAATAGTTAGGTTTCATTAGATCTAAGCAAACACAAGATAAATCTAGCCTAGCATGTTAATTAAAAGACAAGAACAAGATATAATCAAACAACACATAGACATATTGATTGATTAAACGATTACTTATCTTCAATTAAACATGGGAGATCCAAGGGTATGAAAACCCTTAAAAATGGCAGAAATTCGTCTTAGGGTTTCTCCTCACAAAGTTGCACACTAATGACAAAAAATTGCAAAACTATATATAGAGTTTAAGGGCTGACGGCGTCACGTTGTAGATCTTGACGCCGTCACCTCGCCGTGTCTAGGGTTCCCGGATGGCCTTCCTAACGCCGTCCCTCTTTAGACCTCCAAAATCCGCTCTGGCTTATCAAAGCTTGACGCCGTCAGAAATGGGCTTGACGCCGTCCCTCTTTAAGTTAAACCGTGATGGCCTTGATCACTTCAAAGGGTGACGCCATCAAAAATTCATTGTAAAATTCTCGGGCTTATCATGTGTATTTTTCATGTCCACCTCTTTTGCCAAGCCATGACGCCATCAAGGGCAATCCCTGACGCCGTCAAAGGTACTTTTCCAGCCGATTTTGAGTCTTTGTCGTTTTCTTCACTTTTATGCTCCAAAAATGTCCAAAATGCTTCCTTTTCCAGATTTCTTCTCCAAAGTACCTAAAATGACAAAAGGAACGATTTAGGGCAATATTTGATCAAATAAACACGATTTAGGGCTTAAATGACCCCCTAAAAGCGGTACACTTTTCGCTTCATCATGGTACTTTTACGATCTTGAGCCTTTTTGTAACAATAGGGTATTTAGGAATGTAGGTCCTCTTTAACTCAAACCCACACACGTAACAAACTAGATCCACACATACTACCACTTATATCAATAAGCTACGAATGAAATAAGCTAATAAGGTAAGATAGAAAATGAGAGATGAAGAGAAAAGTGGAAGATTATCATTCGAATGACTTAGTGACAAAGGTTCGATACAATGAATGAAAAACCAACAATGAACTTAGCACCCCATGCCTTCTATTTATAGGCTATGGATTAGGGCAACATGCACATGGGGTGTTTCTAGAAGATTTCACTTAAATGGCCGGCCCATGTACTTCTAATGGACCGGACCATAATTACAAACATAAAGTCCTATTTTGAGCAACATATTTATCGAAAATGAACAAGACTTGAAATATCAATAAAACGTGTTCCTAACAATCTCCCCCTAAGTCATAGACATCAATGTTGCTCGACGTCGTCTTTGCTTCTTTGGCTTCTGACGTCTTGATTATCTTTGTTCTTTGTTCTTGACTTGAAATGTTATGGTGTTGTCTCGATCTGCCAATCTCCAACGTCTTCTCGTCTTTTCCATCATGCTCATATATCTTTGACTTTTGTTCTGTAGCTTGTTCTTACTTTTTAATCTTTAACTTGAGAAAGGTTGTAGTGCTTGAACTTTTGAATTTACTTTATCATTTGTTGAACTTTTGTTATTTCTGAGTCTTTGAGAGAACATATCTTCAGGATATGAGCATGATGGATTCTTGATGGTTGAACTCCAGATCCTCAGCAACAACACGAACCAACAGGCACTTATAGGCTCAGACTTCGAGATTGTCAACAGCATAGTGTGAAGACTTTCTCTAATCCTCGCCCAGGCCGTTCTGAATCGGATACCCCCGAAAGGGCTTACACGGACACACCGAAGTGCACCCACGATTCAGTGAGTCGCTGGAGATCACCCAATGACTGTAGACCGTTTGGAGCAAACACTAAGCGTAACCCACAAGGAGTTACCGAAGTAACCTGCTGTCAGGGCTGTTTGAGGTTGAACCTGGCAGGATTTCCATTCAATCATTGATAATCACAATGGTGACTATTCTCATGAATGTTCTAGGCAGATTGCTAAGATCTGCGAAGGACTCTTTCTTAATTCTACAACTGCTGCCCATGATGTAGAACAGCAGAGTAATACTAAGTGTTCCTAAGAGATCTTTGATGAATCTCATGGCTCTAGACTCAATTAGTGCATATTTGTTTGGTCGTCGGAGGCTGGAGCAGAGTGCCTCCTTTTCTATATCAACACCCTTGTAGTGAGAGGTCGATAGGTTATGAAGGGTTCTCTGTGTGAAATGAAACAAGTATCTTTTGAGAGACACTTGAGTGGCTAGAAGGTTTAGTGCAGTGCGTCACTGGGTCCATGACGTCTTTTGTCTTCAATACTGGTGATGCTCAGTCAACCAGTAGATTATGTATTGAACCCGGTGTCTGCCCTAAGGTTGAACAAATGGAGGGCTATTTCTTTTCACCCTTTTCTTTGCTTTTCTTTTTAATTCTTCAACCCCTTCTTTCTCCTTTCATTTCATTTCTCCTTTTTTATATCATACCTAGGACTTTCTAGTTCTAAACTATGGGATTTTTCCTTGGGTAGATCCCTCCGGCTCTGGCGGATCATAGGACGGTTTTCCTAAACCTTAGTCACCTTATTACTCCATGACTATCCTATGTTGATGCCATTTACCAAAACCTTTGAAAATCTCTCAAAGTGTCGATGATTGTAAAAACATTTTATTGACACCTTGAGAGTTTTGCGTTTTTCAGAAGGACTCCCCCTTAACATGTGCTCATAAGTAATTAATTTGAAATTTGCACATGTCGGGAAGAGTTGGCACATTTGAATTGATTGATTCTCAATGAATATGATCATCGCGAGACACGCTCACATCACTAGTAAACTAGCTTGAAATTATTACCCGTCCAGATCACATTCAAGGAAAATCGCTCGAAATCGGTACATTCTACTCAGACACGTCCTTTGCGAGACACGTTTACATCACCAGATGAACTGGCTTGAAATTATTACCCGTCCGAGACATGTCCTTTCGACTACTGACTTTTGCTATCATCAATTCGAGGGTTAATTTTGAGTTAAGCACTTATGAGATTCCAGCATTGAGACACCATATTTTAATCATATTTTACTTCTCCCCCTCAAAAATAGCATACTCATGATGTTTTTGAAAAACTTTATGATTAAAATATGCTGTTTTTGAGTTATAAGGAAGAATTTCAAGAACGTTTGTGTTATCAAACAAAGATTATATTTTCAAATACCCCCCCCCTTGACGAGGGAATACTTGTCCTTATGAGCAGAATATTTGAAAAACTTTGAAAACATTCCGGTTTAATTCTACTCATAAGAAAGAAGCTTTTGCTCCTTTGATCAGGATTGAGGCACAGAAGCGTACCTCAGGGTCCTTTCTATAGGGTCCGGGTTGTAAACTGTTATGTGTGCACAAGCCGTAATGTCACAGGCATATGATAAGAATAATGAATAAGAATTATGAAAATATTGAAATCAAATTCTTACATCAGCCCCCTTTTACAAATGTGGTGACTGTTGGATCCGTCCTTTGAAATGTTTTGATTGAGAAGGGTGGACGACCTCCAACATAAGTTTCCAATCTCCGCATCTGATCCCTGCGGAACAATCTTCTTTCAATCTGTAAGATAAACTTCTTCACTTGTCTTAGTTGATCACTGTTCCATCTCCTTGTTATCCCCAATTCTTGATCCCGAATCCGACTTACCAACCCGTCTCAAACATTCTTCAATGTGTCATCATAAAACTTGTGGATTTCGTGAAATGACATGAAGCATAGTTGTGTCAGTTCACTTTTGTAGACAAATCCGAGCATTGGTCGGTGCTTCATGTTGTATTGAGTTTCGGAAGATATGCCGTCAGGAAAGAGCATGGGCTGTTCCTGATTTGACTCCATCTGATATCTCTCTACCCCTAGTTGAATATCTTCCACTCGTTCTTTGAGGACAATTCTTCGGATGAAGTGGCAGATTGCGGTACTAAATGTGTCACACCCCCAAATTCGGGTCCAGCGGAAGACTACGTGTCGCTGGGGTGTAACTCAATTGGTATCACAACACAAGTGCAAAGAACGGTTTTTATTTCATTCATTTAGAATAACATTGTTTACCAAAAATGTTATATTACATTGTTAAAAGTGATGCGGAATTAGGCCCTTAAAATATAGTTTGAAACGGTCCCTGTATAAATATCAGAGTCTCCTATGACCATACCATGCCCTGCCAAAGCCTCCAGTAGCGTGCCTTTGCTAAATACCTGAAAATACATGCTAAAACGTCAACACGAGGTTGGTGAGTTCATAGAGTTGTTTGTAAAATGTAATGCCTTTGAATAATGATTTCCCAGCAAAGGCATTGTAAATCCACCCAGTCCCAAGCCTTGGCCATAACAAGACTTGCAACCTGTGTGTTTACAACCCACTGCCAAATGAGTTTTGGTTTGGTGAGTAAAAGTAATATGTGGATCACAAGATTCACAGTACATTTGGTTGATCAATACATTCGATGATGTGACCAATTCATTCGGTTGTGTGACCAGTTCATTCGTCATGTGACCCGTTCATTCGGTCATAATACCCGTACATTCGGTTATGTGACCCATTCATTTTGTCATGTATGTACATAGTAGTGGAGCCGGTTCATTCGGTTAAGTATGCATAATGTTTGAAGTGCTTGTGTCCATGAGTAATAAAAATTAAGTGCAATACTAGTGAATGCATTCGGATCAATAACAATTTCATAAGTGGAGCAAGTAATACTTTGATGAGACAAGTGGCATAATCATGTAAATCATGTATACATTTGGATGAAAATGAGCATGTATTCTCCCCCAAAACAGTTATTCAAAACGTACGAAAGTAGGGGCTATGAAACTCACCTGGTACGATAGCTACGATGACAAAAGTGAATACACTGAAATGAGGCACGATCTCTAACCGCGACCTAATATGAATGATGGAATCTAATGTAAGAAATGAAATGATGCTGCACATGCAAATACGTATGTTATCTATACCACTTGATGATTTTGGAAAATAACGTTTATCGTCGAAAAATACATTTTTGACGTCTCGTTAAGTTAATAAACACTTTTCGTGTAAATAGGTTGAAACGGTACTCCACGATCCTTGTTTGGTGTTATATTGGTTAATATAATGTTTTCGTCGCAAAATAACTCTTTTTACAACTCGTGAAAATATGCCAAAACGGCCTCGTAAAACTAGTCGTGAAATATAGCTCGATAAGTGTTAGTGACAAAACTCGATGTTTTTGTAAACCTTGTAACAATATCTAAATATCGTTATATTCCACTTTTGACCAATTATGTCTCGATCAATTAGATAATCGGCTATCAACTTAGTGACTTGTAAAAATACTAGTTTTCATACTTAAAACACTTTATAAAAGTGGGTTGTCAAAATAAGTGATGAATTGTCGGGCTTTAAACGTGTATATCTCGGTCGTTATAAGCTCGTTTTCTACGTTCTTTATATCCACGGTTTCGTATAAATATAAACTAACATATTTTCAATGGCTCGGCTCATCTAGATCACGGCTAACGACTCGTTTTGCCCCTTAAAGTTCGGCAATCAGCAACAGTTTTTCTGAAAAATATAGTTTTCGTCGCGTAACTTAAATAATTCATAACTTCTTCGTTATAAGTCGGATTTTAGTGATTCCGGCGCCCACGGTTTCGTTTTTGAAAGTACTTTCTGAATATTTAGACCAAAATAGTTCAAAAATTACTGAGGTTTCCAGATCTGCCGTTTATGGACAGACCCTCATCTATAATGTTTAAAAATCCATTTTTAAAGTTCTAAACTTACTCAAATCTCTTCAAATCAACTCCACAAGTTCGCAAATTCTACCATACACCTTCTTAGGGTGTCATGGGGTCCTAAACATCACCAACCTTGGTGGATTTCATGAGATCATTAGTGAAACCTATAGATCTAGTGATTTAAAGAGTTTATGTTCAAATGTGGTATGTAAAACATAAGTAACTTGCATGGATGATTAATATAACTTAAAAATACACGAAAAATAAATGTTCTTGAAATTACTTACAAGGTGTGATGAGATTGAAGAGATTTGGATGATAACTTTGGGGTTTTTATTGCAAAACCCTAACAAAGATCATATATGGAACTAATCTAACACTTGTTTTTGAAAAATTTTTGGTTCTTCCTCTTGGTTCTTGGCTGCCGTGTATATGGAGAGACAAAAAGAGTGTGTTTTGATATTTGTTAACTAGGTGAAATGTGTTGTTTTTATGTGTTTGTAAATAAATTCAAAAGACATAAAGTCATGTACATTAAATGAAGACATGACCAACAAAGAAAATTGTTGACAGTTGTATGGGGGTGGCGTCCAACATAAGCCAAGGTAGAAGATTTTTCTTAAATCTTGACTTTTGGTGTAAGTTTTAATTGGTTATTTTGAGTTTTAGATGATACCGGGTACTGAGTTTGTTAAAAATGATGTTTAACGGTACCAAATAAAATGTGACGACGTTGAATATAATCATGAAGAAGTTGTAAAAATAGTAAAATTATGTTACTGATAAGAATCGGGTGTTAAAATAATTATCGAGTTGAAAATTCGCAAACCGACGCTGTTATAGGCGTTTTCCGGAAAATATAGCAAATGGTTTTAAAACACCGGGTAAATTAATAATATAATTTTTATATCATTATAATAAGTATGAAAATATGTTAGGATCATTGTCGGGAGTATCGGGTATATTGTTAGTAGTAAAAACTGAGTGGTAACGTTAATTACAAATTAAGCATACGTAAATAGAAATAATGCATATCCGTGCATGACCTAGGATACTGATGATGTTACTGATGGTATGTAGACTACTTCTAGTCTATATGACGGGTCCTTAATGATGATGCATGAATATGCCGCTAAACCTCACCGGTTACGCGTATTTGAAGACCCGTAAACCCAGTTTACGAAGTAATGAACGATAACCATGAATAGTGAATTCTTCCGGGAATGAATAGTGTCATGTGAATAGTAAAATTTCTGAACGCTTCTCAGAATCTCAAATTGACTCCGAAAACGATGAATAGTAAAATAATGAATAGTGATCGGTGAATAGTAATTGATGAATAGTAATTTCCCGAGATGAATAGTGAATATGGAAAATATCCTGAAAATGCGGGTTGTGACAGTCTCCACCCGTTAAAGGAATTCAGTCCCTGAATTCAGTTAGCGTTGGTCTCTGGAGGGTACTCGGTGAAGAGACGTGGGTATATGAGTCACTTTGCGGTTATAAAACACAGAACATTCATTAGATCGGAATCGTAATAGTACATGAAGTTCGTACGATAGAACACAAAGTGGACACAAAAGAAATACAACACTAGAGGGTTTACGCTTCCGTTAAAATAGATAAGGCAGAAGTTCTCTTCTTAACCATTGTCATTGTTGTTGTTGTCCTGACGAGCCTCGCACTTCAACGAACTCTTCCTCCATTCTTGTTTCTCAGCTCTGGACATTCACTCTTGAAGTGTCCAATTACTCCACACTCATGGCAGGTTACCGTGACTTTCTGATGCATTACGAGGGTGGGAGCCTTGCAATCCTTGGCTTTGTGTCCGACCTTTTGGCAGTTTCCACATTGAGTGGGGCAAGGTCCCTCGTGGTGAAACCGGCACTTGTGGCACTTGGGCAAAGTCCCGGCATATCCTTTCCTTTTACTTGGTCCTGCAACGTAGGCCTTAACCATTTCATGTCCTTTGTTTGGCTGCCATACTTGATCATCTCGTTGGTTGTCATCCCTTTTCCTCTTGTTTTCGTTGTTGTTGTGGTTGTTGTTGTTGACAGTAGTTTCTTGCTTCACTACTTGAGCCATAAGCTTTTGAGACATTCTGATAGCCTCGTCCAGTGTGTGTGGTTCAGAGGAAATCACATCTCCTTGGATGTTGTGAGGTAGTCCACCAGTGAAATTTTCTAGCAGCTTTTCATTATCTGGAACCATAGTTGGACATAGCACAGCCAATTCTTGAAATCTCCTGATGTATGTTTCGATATCATTACCTGTTGTCACTAGCTCGTAAAACTCTGTTTCCAGCTTCTTTATTTCAGTGCGTGGACAGAACTTCTTAGTCAGCAACTTCTTGAATTCATCCCACGTAAGCTTGTGAGCATTTTCCATTCCCACGGGTTTTGCATAAGAATTCCACCACGACATAGCTTCCTCAACAAGTGTACTAGCAGCAAACTTTACCTTGTACTCCTCTGGACAGTTACATAGAAGAAACACAGATTCTATCCCTTCATACCAACGGATCATAGCAGTGGCTCCTTCAGTGCCCTTGAATTTTGGGGGATCTCCACTCTTAAAGTCCTTGTATGTACATTTACGACCATTAGTACCATTAGCAGCCATTCCGGCAACTCCTGCGGTTTCTGCCCGAGAAGCGGCTTCAGCAGCCCGTGCAGCTACGGCCTCCCTTTCAACTACTAGTGCTGCCTCTATACTATCCGCAACAAGCTTCCGAATAGCAGCTGGTGTCATAGTTGAAGTAGCTTTCTTTCGCGGCATAACTCTTCAAAACAAGAAAAGAAGGGTGAAGCGTAAATAAGACGTTTTCTAGAAGTAGATGTTCTGAGTGGCTTGTCATAAAATGAAAACTTGAAGTCGTTATGATTAGTTGACATGCTTCTAGACGGTGGTTCACGAGGAAATGAAGGCATGAATGTTCTATAATCTTGGTTAGGAGGTTGGATTCATCCCTATAAATGTTTCTTGGTGAGCATTCGTACCATAACGGATCTTGTAATTCGGTCAAGCCAAGGCTTTCTAGATTATAGAATTTCGGCGATCAGGCCAGTGATAGCGGTTCGGATGGTTTAGTGATACTTTGAGATTTCTGTTGAGTTTTGAATGGTCTTAATGTACCGAGGGATCCTCCTCATAGATGGTATGGAAAGCCTTTCCTAAGAAGGTCTTTGATAATATCCACTTATTAACATTGGGAGTAGGGAGTGATGAGTAACCTAGGAATCCATAGAGTGTCGTCTAATCCTTGTATATGGGACTGGGGAAAGGAAATGATGGTGATGGTGAGAAGGGAAACGACTGTAACAACCGCCATATGACCAATGGTGAGGAAGTCAAATAACAATGATGAGGAATTCACATAACAATGATGAAAGAGAGTACGGTGATGTAAAAGTATGGTGCATAATGGGAACGTCCATGAGATGCAATGATTTATCGGCGCACTTCCAATCAGTGGTAACCGAAGTGGTGTAGGTGCGAAATGTTCTTGCAACGTTTGAGTACGCACACCTGAATGAAACATTTGGAAGTTGGGTAGAGAATTGATCTGGACAAAATTTTATTATAACCATTCTCAGTATTGCAAAATTCATCTCTGAGTCGGATATAGGTGGTCAGCCTATGTCCCACTATCCCGGGTCGAATATAGATGACCAGTCTATATTCTACCGAGGTTCCATGAATTTTGAAATACTCAGCTCAGTCATACTAATACTATGTCCTTCACATATGAAAAGATGTTCTGAAAGACTAATGTAAATGACCAATCTCGAGGTCGAATAATGAAACTACGCAAGGAAAAAGGCGTAACAATGAAACGCATATGATATGTAAGCATACTAATAGGGAAGGCAATTAAGGTAATCAACTAGAATAAGTGAGTGTAATCTATCTGATAATGAGATACAAATCTCATCAATTATGTCAGCAACAAGCCACAAATGAGGCATCAGCTTGGCAGGCAGGCACGTGGCGGTCATAGGATTAAGTTTTCGTGAAAGTAGCTATAGTCTAGGTTTTAAAAACACTCAGTTCTCTATAGCCGAGGCTCTGATACCAATCTGTCACACCCCCAAATTCGGGTCCAGCGGAAGACTACGTGTCGCTGGGGTGTAACTCAATTGGTATCACAACACAAGTGCAAAGAACGGTTTTTATTTCATTCATTTAGAATAACATTGTTTACCAAAAATGTTATATTACATTGTTAAAAGTGATGCGGAATTAGGCCCTTAAAATATAGTTTGAAACGGTCCCTGTATAAATATCAGAGTCTCCTATGACCATACCATGCCCTGCCAAAGCCTCCAGTAGCGTGCCTTTGCTAAATACCTGAAAATACATGCTAAAACGTCAACACGAGGTTGGTGAGTTCATAGAGTTGTTTGTAAAATGTAATGCCTTTGAATAATGATTTCCCAGCAAAGGCATTGTAAATCCACCCAGTCCCAAGCCTTGGCCATAACAAGACTTGCAACCTGTGTGTTTACAACCCACTGCCAAATGAGTTTTGGTTTGGTGAGTAAAAGTAATATGTGGATCACAAGATTCACAGTACATTTGGTTGATCAATACATTCGATGATGTGACCAATTCATTCGGTTGTGTGACCAGTTCATTCGTCATGTGACCCGTTCATTCGGTCATAATACCCGTACATTCGGTTATGTGACCCATTCATTTTGTCATGTATGTACATAGTAGTGGAGCCGGTTCATTCGGTTAAGTATGCATAATGTTTGAAGTGCTTGTGTCCATGAGTAATAAAAATTAAGTGCAATACTAGTGAATGCATTCGGATCAATAACAATTTCATAAGTGGAGCAAGTAATACTTTGATGAGACAAGTGGCATAATCATGTAAATCATGTATACATTTGGATGAAAATGAGCATGTATTCTCCCCCAAAACAGTTATTCAAAACGTACGAAAGTAGGGGCTATGAAACTCACCTGGTACGATAGCTACGATGACAAAAGTGAATACACTGAAATGAGGCACGATCTCTAACCGCGACCTAATATGAATGATGGAATCTAATGTAAGAAATGAAATGATGCTGCACATGCAAATACGTATGTTATCTATACCACTTGATGATTTTGGAAAATAACGTTTATCGTCGAAAAATACATTTTTGACGTCTCGTTAAGTTAATAAACACTTTTCGTGTAAATAGGTTGAAACGGTACTCCACGATCCTTGTTTGGTGTTATATTGGTTAATATAATGTTTTCGTCGCAAAATAACTCTTTTTACAACTCGTGAAAATATGCCAAAACGGCCTCGTAAAACTAGTCGTGAAATATAGCTCGATAAGTGTTAGTGACAAAACTCGATGTTTTTGTAAACCTTGTAACAATATCTAAATATCGTTATATTCCACTTTTGACCAATTATGTCTCGATCAATTAGATAATCGGCTATCAACTTAGTGACTTGTAAAAATACTAGTTTTCATACTTAAAACACTTTATAAAAGTGGGCTGTCAAAATAAGTGATGAATTGTCGGGCTTTAAACGTGTATATCTCGGTCGTTATAAGCTCGTTTTCTACGTTCTTTATATCCACGGTTTCGTATAAATATAAACTAACATATTTTCAATGGCTCGGCTCATCTAGATCACGGCTAACGACTCGTTTTGCCCCTTAAAGTTCGGCAATCAGCAACAGTTTTTCTGAAAAATATAGTTTTCGTCGCGTAACTTAAATAATTCATAACTTCTTCGTTATAAGTCGGATTTTAGTGATTCCGGCGCCCACGGTTTCGTTTTTGAAAGTACTTTCTGAATATTTAGACCAAAATAGTTCAAAAATTACTGAGGTTTCCAGATCTGCCGTTTATGGACAGACCCTCATCTATAATGTTTAAAAATCCATTTTTAAAGTTCTAAACTTACTCAAATCTCTTCAAATCAACTCCACAAGTTCGCATATCCTACCATACACCTTCTTAGGGTGTCATGGGGTCCTAAACATCACCAACCTTGGTGGATTTCATGAGATCATTAGTGAAACCTATAGATCTAGTGATTTAAAGAGTTTATGTTCAAATGTGGTATGTAAAACATAAGTAACTTGCATGGATGATTAATATAACTTAAAAATACACGAAAAATAAATGTTCTTGAAATTACTTACAAGGTGTGATGAGATTGAAGAGATTTGGATGATAACTTTGGGGTTTTTATTGCAAAACCCTAACAAAGATCATATATGGAACTAATCTAACACTTGTTTTTGAAAAATTTTTGGTTCTTCCTCTTGGTTCTTGGCTGCCGTGTATATGGAGAGACAAAAAGAGTGTTTTGATATTTGTTAACTAGGTGAAATGTGTTGTTTTTATGTGTTTGTAAATAAATTCAAAAGACATAAAGTCATGTACATTAAATGAAGACATGACCAACAAAGAAAATTGTTGACAGTTGTATGGGGGTGGCGTCCAACATAAGCCAAGGTAGAAGATTTTTCTTAAATCTTGACTTTTGGTGTAAGTTTTAATTGGTTATTTTGAGTTTTAGATGATACCGGGTACTGAGTTTGTTAAAAATGATGTTTAACGGTACCAAATAAATGTGACGACGTTGAATATAATCATGAAGAAGTTGTAAAAATAGTAAAATTATGTTACTGATAAGAATCGGGTGTTAAAATAATTATCGAGTTGAAAATTCGCAAACCGACGCTGTTATAGGCGTTTTCCGGAAAATATAGCAAATGGTTTTAAAACACCGGGTAAATTAATAATATAATTTTTATATCATTATAATAAGTATGAAAATATGTTAGGATCATTGTCGGGAGTATCGGGTATATTGTTAGTAGTAAAAACTGAGTGGTAACGTTAATTACAAATTAAGCATACGTAAATAGAAATAATGCATATCCGTGCATGACCTAGGATACTGATGATGTTACTGATGGTATGTAGACTACTTCTAGTCTATATGACGGGTCCTTAATGATGATGCATGAATATGCCGCTAAACCTCACCGGTTACGCGTATTTGAAGACCCGTAAACCCAGTTTACGAAGTAATGAACGATAACCATGAATAGTGAATTCTTCCGGGAATGAATAGTGTCATGTGAATAGTAAAATTTCTGAACGCTTCTCAGAATCTCAAATTGACTCCGAAAACGATGAATAGTAAAATAATGAATAGTGATCGGTGAATAGTAATTGATGAATAGTAATTTCCCGAGATGAATAGTGAATATGGAAAATATCCTGAAAATGCGGGTTGTGACAAAATGCATATTGAAGTTCGGGTGTGAGATGAGTAAGTCTTCCGTGTACCTTGATGAGGTACATGTCTTCAATATCATTCAGACATAGATCAGGGAAATCTGCCTCAGAGAATGTGTAGAGTTTTTGGTCGTGTCGTCGGACTGTGATTTCAGACAAGTAGGTGTAGTCATACCGTTTTGCCCCTGTCACACTTGTTACAGCCAGAATCCTGAGGTCACTGTATATTGGTTCGCGAGACTTCTCAGTGAGTTTGCTTTTGTACCATGTTCTTCTTTTCTCGAACCAGTGAAATATTCCCAACTCAGCATCACGATCATAGTTGACCAATTGTTTGACGTATAGGTGATGATGACTGGCAGTTTCCTCGATTGCAGGTTGTGTGTAGTCTGCTGCTGGTGTGAAGGTGATTGAAGTAGCATACTGATGCGCGTGATGTGTCGTTGCGGTTTAGCAGTTTTAATGCCTACTCAAGTTTTAAATTTATATTTAGCCGACTTATCAATAACACACACACTTAACGAGCAGTGTACCCGGTCAGTATGAATATAATGGTAAGTAGAGTGTCGATCACTAAGAGTGGAACGTATTATCTAGTTATTCTAATCAGTATTTTAATATTCTAACGCAAGGGGGTTTCAGCCTGAGAGACTGGCACGATTTGGTTGCAATTAAATAATAAACTAAACCAATAGGCACGAATCAGCAAGTAGCACCCACGTACACAGATAAATACTCGAGACAATAAGAAGATCTGTCCTTATGATTAAGTAGTTTGTCACTTGTTTTATTGATAGCTTTATATGAAGTGTATGTAGTTAACCCTTTCTCGTTGGTCCTATTCTTATCGGCGAGTAAACCCTTAATGATTACTTATGTCTAAAAGTTATTCCTAAGTGATCAATTTAGTAACAACCGTGGGAGCCACATTATTTTCCGCAGTCAAATGCGCAGGCCACTAATAAACACAGAGGTTATCAATGCACTAATAAGTAGTAACCAAAGACATCAACATATAAACTTTAATTGATGGGAAAGCAGTTTTAAGGGAGTGCAATCTTTCCGTTGTCACATTACACAAGCCATCAATCCTGATGAATTAAAGTTTGCTAACACAATAAAACAAAACTACTTAATGAATTAAACATATGCAGCACCTTCTTACAGCTCTTGTATCTTTGATTTGGGTGTGTCTTGTGCTGCTACCTTGACTGAATTCGTCCTTGGTTTATGGTCTTCGGTCTTCTGTTCGGAACTAAAGGCTCTTAATTCGTCTGGTCTTTGGGGTATTTATAGTTACCGTCTGAGGGTAGGATGCGGCGCATCTAGCAAGTAGATGCGGCGCATGTACTTAACTTCGCGTGGGGTCCAAGATTATAATATTAAAGGAATATTCGTACACCGCCAGAAGATGCGGCGTATCTTCGTCTTTGGATGCGGCGCATGTCCTCTTGAATCTTGGATCGTATCTGGTGAGATCTTGATAGCGATGCGGCGCATGTCATGAGTGAGATGCGGCGCATCTGGAGCAGATTTGACTTGATCTTGTCCATTTCAGTAGACTCTTCACTTTATGCATGTTTTGCTCCATAATTAGTCCAAAATCGCCAAGTTTCACCAAATGCTTGTTTTTACCTGAGAATTACAAAAGTAAACGATTAAGTATCAATCCTCATACATAATATAGTAAAACAAGTCAAATTAATAGGATAAATGATAGTAATAAAATGTACTTATTTGAGTTCATCAAATATCCCCCCACTTGAACTTTACTTGTCCCCAAGTAAACCTTAGAATTAATCTTATGAAAATGTATCCTAAAAATGTTAGGATTTATTTTTATATTTAAGCATGTATTCATTTTTTCATAATCACACAACTAAACACTTAACGAATTAGAAGTAGAATAGAAATATTTCGATAAAAGCAAATCTAATCGTTTAACTGTCCAGTCGCGACGAATATTCTATCATAAGCTTGGCAAGTTTACACATCTCCACCACTAAAGCTAAGGAATAACAAGTCTAAAGCGGTAAAAAAGGTTTTTAGGCTTAAGGGTTAATTATTCTTAATCACTATCGATCTCAAATTCCAGAAAAGGCGACAAAATCACAAATACATGATCGAATCCACGAACACGATACTTGCAATTGCTCAAATCCTTAACTCGAATAGGCTAAAGATAGGTCCAAACTTCACCAATAATAATATATCAAAAAGGGCGACAAAATCATAAATACATAGCCGAATCCACGACTACGATACTTAAGATTGCTCAAATCCCTAATCTCAATAAATCAAAGGTTTGGTCGGATAAAGAATAGGGTATTGATAATATTTGGGATATAAGTTGGTGTAAAATAAATAAAAAAAAAATAAACAAAACAAATAAATTAAAATCCTAAGTGTGGTTAATCACTATCCCAACCATCCCATGAATAAGACTCATATCATTGAATAACTCACGCTTTAACACTTGAAACACACGCTTTAGGTAGACACGAATTATACTCAACAAGATCTTAATCAAAGAATAAACCTTAGTTGACGTTCCCATAACTGCCAACTCCCATTCAATCCATAAATATAATGTACAACAAATAGTGGTGATATCGACCACTTACATAACTTTACATCGTTGGTTTAAAAACAAACATCCAACTCTTTTCTTTTTCTTTTTCTTTTCTCATTTTTTCATTTTTTTTTTTCTTTTTTAGTATAAACATAGATGTGTAAAATTTCACCACATCACCAAAACAATAATTCTGGATAATTTTTCCATACTTTTCATAACTTCAGAAATAACGGTATAGTGAAAGTAGTAAACACACGAAAAATAAACTCAAAGATATACAATATTTACTTTCACTCCAATTGCATTGTGCAATTTCCCGACCTAACCATAGATAATGAATTACGCACGCGAACACAGGTAATGTAAGGAAACACACTTTGCCTATAGCAATTAACCAACTACGGATTTTAATCTACAGGGTAGGCTAAGGTGTAAGGTGTAACGAAACATTTTAAACATAGGTGTAAGAAACGAAAGGAATGGCTCTGAGTGTTTTTCTAGGGGTATCTTACTCTAAAAATGAGAGTAACAAAAGGGTTTATACGGGGGTTAACTAACCAGTGTAGTTAGCTAATAACACATAACATATAAGGCTATTTGGGTGTAATCCTAGAAATTTACCAATTTAGACAAGTCATTCCAATTATATAAATAATATTTATTATGGTGGTCTCGAATAGTATACAAGCCAAGTTCTAAAGTTTACAAGTCACCGGCACACTCATAGATTTGTGAATTTTGAAAAATCACAATTTTTGAAAATAACGTCATGTGTGCAGCTATGCAACTTAGATCTTAAACAAAAACATGCTAAAAAATTTAAATTTTGATATATTAAGCACATTTTAAGCATATTTTGAAAAGTTTAGGACAAGTAAGTGTTAAGTGTTCTAATTCTCCAATCCCCCCACTTAAGTTAAACAACGTCCTCGTTGTTCGTATAAAAGGTTAAAAACTGGAAAATAAAAGAATTAGAACAGAAAAACTCCCCTGAGATTTGCTCGGTATGATCCTCCGTTAGTATAAGAGCAAAAAATCATCTTTCTTGTGGATTAGAACGTTTAAGCTTCGTATAAGATGTATCCACAGGAAATGCAGGAATCTATAATACCACCAAGGCTTTAAAACACACCTAAGATAAGAAAGGTTCAACTTGCATAATACATTAGTAGTTAGGTAAAAATAAAACATAAAAGATAAAAATGAAAATCATCAGGTCAGTCGATGCGCCGTATCTTATGGAAGAAGATACGCCGTATCGAGCCTGGAATAAATACGGATCAGAATAAAAGATGAGCCGCATCCTTAACCAGGGATGCGCCGCATTAAAAATAAACTGATAAAAAGTTTTAAATTCAAAAATAAAAAATGCAGAAAAACAAAATAAGATATGACCATTTGCAGGAGATGCGTCGCATCTCAGAATTGAGATGCGCCGTATCCTCAGCGGCCTGACTGACTCGACACATAAACAGAATAATAAAAAGATAAATCCGGGTTGTCTCCCGGTAAGCACTTGTCTTTATTCCAGAGTCTTCAAGTTAGACTCACGTTCAGTTCTTTATTCCAATACGTCGGGCTCAAACTCCACCACCTCGTTCTCATTATCCTCAATTTTATTATCAAAGTATTTCTTCACACGTTGCCCGTTTACTTTGAATATATAACCATTTTTATCGCATAATTCGATAGTTCCATATGGATACACTTTCTTGACAACGAACGGACCCGTCCATCTTGATTTAAGTTTACCAGGATACATCTTTAATCTGGAATTAAACAGCAGGACTTTCTCTCCAATAGTAAATGTTTTATTCCCACGTAACCTCGAGTCATGCCATCTTTTAGTCCTTTCTTTGTAGATCTTAGTATTTTTGTAGGCCTCATCTCGTAGTTCGTAGAGTTCATTAAGTTCCATGAAACGGTTCTTCGTTGCAGCTTCCATATCCATATTACAATTTGTCAAAGCCCAATATGCACTTTGTTCAATTTCGACCGGTAGGTGGCATGCTTTTCCGTATACAAGACGAAACGGAGTACATCCCGTTGGCGTCTTATAGGCTGTACGGAATGCCCATAAAGCATCATTTAACTTGTCAGACCACCCTTTAGGATTATATCCAGTCGTTTTTTCAAGAATTCGCTTAATAGCCCTATTGGTTACTTCAGTTTGCCCATTGGATTGAGGATGGTATGCGGTGGAAATCCTATGATATACTCCATATTTTTGCAAGGCTCTTCCCAGATGATGATTACAAAAGTGTGTCCCCCTATCACTAATCAATGCTTTAGGAATTCCAAACCTAGAGAACAAACTTTGCAAAAATTTGAGTACTACCTTGCTGTCGTTTGTTGGCAATGCTTGCGCTTCGACCCATTTTGATACGTAATCAACAGCAACCAAAATATATTTATTACCTTTAGATTCAGGAAACGGTCCCATGAAGTCCAATCCCCATATGTCGAAAACTTCTCACACATGGATATAATTTTGTGGCATTTCGTTTCTTGATGTTATATTCCCGGATCGTTGACACGCATCACATCCTTTTATATAGTCTTTCGCATCATCCGACATAGTGGGCCAATAAAATCCTGCATCGAGGATTTTTCTTCTTGTGATGACTGCACCGTGATGTCCTCCCGTTGGCCCTGAATGGCAATGTGCCAATATTGCTGGGATGTCATCGCCATCTACGCATCTTCGTAAAATATTGTCAGGACATAATTTAAAGGCATAAGGTTCATCCTAAATATACTCGCTAGCGCGAGTTAGAAACCTTCTTTTCTCATCGGATGTTAGCCCTTTTGGAATTTCATTTGCAACAATAAAGTTTATATAGTCGGCATACCATGGTTCGTTATTATTGCTCTTAATTCTTACCATCATAAGGTGTTCATCAGGAAAGTCATCAGCTATTTCCCTTTCGTCAAGCACCTCCATATCAGGGTTTTCAAGTCTAGATAAGTGGTCAGCAGCTAGATTCTCGGCACCCTTTTTATCTTTAATTTCAATATCGAATCCTTGGAGCAATAAAACCCACCTAATAAGCCTTGGCTTGGCATCCTGTTTATTGAACAAATACTTCAAAGCAGAATGGTCAGTGTAAACCATGGTTTTTGACAATATAAGATATGATCTAAATTTATCGAATGCAAAAACTACTGCTAAAAGTTCTTTTTCCGTGGTGGTGTAGTGTTCTTGGGCATTATTCAATGTTTTGCTAGCATAATAAATTGGCTTAAATTTCTTATCTATCTTTTGACCAAGTACAGCTCCAACAGCATAATCACTAGCATCACACATTAGTTCAAAAGGCAAATTCCAATCCGGCGAAATTATAATAGGTGCGGAAGTTAGTTTTTCTTTAAGTATATTAAATGCCTTTTTGCAATCTTCAAAAAAATCAAACTTCGCATCTTTTAGCAATAATTGGGTCATAGGCCTAGATATCATTGAAAAATCCTTTATGAACCTACGATAAAATCCAGCATGCCCTAAAAAACTTCTAACACCTTTTACATTAGTGGGGTAAGGTAGTTTAGCAATTACATCAATTTTAGCTTTATCGACTTCTATACCTTTCCCAGAAATCTTATGTCCTAACACAATTCCCTCTCTAACCATAAAGTGACATTTTTCCCAATTAAGAACAAGGTTAGTTTCTTCACACCTAGCAAGCATTTTATCAAGTTTAAAGAGACAATCACTAAATGAGTTACCGAACACCGAGAAGTCGTCCATGAAGACTTCCATAAAGTCTTCTACCATATCATGGAAGATAGCCGTCATACAACGTTGGAAAGTAGCAGGGGCGTTGCATAGTCCGAACGGCATTCTCCTATAGGCGAAGGTTCCATAAGGGCAGGTGAAAGTCGTCTTCTCTTGATCCTCGGGGTCAATTGGTATTTGGAAGAAACCTGAAAAACCATCTAAAAAACAATAATAATCATAACCTGATAGTCTTTCTAACATTTGATCAATAAATGGAAGAGGGAAGTGATCTTTTCGCGTAGCATCATTGAGTTTGCGGTAGTCGATGCAAACTCTCCATCCGGTAACAGTTCTTGAAGGGATTAGCTCATTGTCGTCATTGAGTACTACCGTCATTCCTCCCTTTTTTGGTACAACGTGGATGGGACTGACCCATGAGCTATCGGAAATTGGGTAGATAAGTCCTGAGTCAAGCAATTTCACAATTTCATTTTTCACCACATCTTGGACTTTTGGATTCAAACGCCTTTGAGGTTGGATAGTTGGCTTGAATTCATCCTCCATAAGGATTTTATGCGTACAAAATGACGGGCTAATTCCCTTAATATCAGACATACTCCACGCTAATGCTCCTTTTCGTTTATACAGTACCTGCAAAAGTGATTCCTTTTCTTTTGGCGTTAAATCAGATGCAATAATAACGGGTGAATTAGTGTTCCCATTTAAATAGGCATACTCCAAAGTAGAAGGGAGATCCTTAAGCACAGGTTTAACATTATTAATTTCAGTAGCACTAGCGGAATAAACCTGTTCTTTAATTATATCGCTGCTGTCTTTAGAAAGATGCGCCGCATCGATATTATCGATGCGCCATATCGCGTTATATACAGCAGAATCAGCAGCTAAATTATAATCAATAGTATTCTCATCTACTTGATCTTCTATAGCAATTGCGTTTTCTAAATTTTTAAGCAGAAAAGAATCAAGCAAATTATTCTTTAACAATTTTTGAGTAAATTGATTAATCGTGTCATCAGAAACATCGATATTATAGCATTCATCGTCATCGGATTCATCTTTACTCATAGATTGTTCCATGTTAAATTCAACCTCATCTTTCCCTATGGTAAAAGTTATCTTTTTATTAAAAACATCAATTATGGCCCTAGCAGTGGCTAAAAATGGTCGTCCTAATATTATAGGAGTTCTAGAATTTTCAGGCATATCAAGGATAACAAAGTCGATAGGTAATTCAAATTTATCAACTTTTATTAATATATTTTCAGCTATTCCTAATGGGTATTGTATGGACCTATCAGCTAGTTCTAGGCACATCCTAGTAGGTTTTGGTTCACCCAGACCTAATTTATCATACATAGAAGAAGGCATAAGACTTATACTAGCTCCTAGATCGGCTAAAGCATTTTCAATATGCAAATTTTTAATTTGACAAGGAATAGTGAAACTCCCTGGATCTTTTTCTTTAGACGGGAGTTTGTTGAGCAATGCAGCTGAGCTTCTTTTCCCCACTGTTATTGTGCAAGCCTCTTCAAGTTTAGACTTGTTTGTAAGCAAGCTCTTCAGATATTTAGCATATTTTGGCATTTGCACCAGGGCTTCCATAAATGGTATGCTTAGCTGCAGCTGCTTGAGATTCTCCAGGAACTTCTTTTGATAGGCATCTTCTTTCTCTTTCCTTACCCTATGTGGGAAGGGTAGTGTTGATCGTTTAGGTTCAACAGAAGGTTCTTCTCTAATTACTGGTTCTGGATCAATCTCTTTTGGTTGCTCTTGCTCAGGTGATAAAGATTCAGGGGAAATCGTGTATGTACCGTCATCCTCGGGTGTCTCTCCGATTTGAAAGGTTGACTTTCCGCCTCTAGTTGTAATCCCTTTCAAGTCTTGCCTTACCAAAAGAACCCTGTTAAGCATCGTTGACAATTGGTGCACTTCAATTGCCAATCCATAAATCATGTTGTTTTGTTCCTTTAGTAACAGCTCATGACTGCCTTTGAATTCATTAATAAAGTTTCTTGCTTCATGATGTTCTTTTTCATTGGCTTGAGCGATTAGTAGTGCAAATTCTTCCATAGTAAGATTTCTTCGGGGTCTTCCGAACAAGTTGGGGAAAATATCGAACATTGTTCCTGAAAATCAAAGAGAGGTAGATATCAAAGTAAAAGTTTCCAGGTATAAGGGTCAGAGTATTTTCCGTCCGGAGATAAGAAAAATAAAAGTTACTGATATCTGCATACGATGCGTCGTATCCAAAAAGTTGGATACGCCGTATCATATAATCGTTAAAATTAAATCAGACTTTTATTCAGAAAATAGATACGCCGCTTTAGAAATTAGAATGCGCCGTATCTGTTTTAATAATCAAAAATCGATATTTATTTAAAATTAAATGCGCCGTATTAACAAAAGTTAATGCGCCGTATTTTCGTTACGTTTCAAAATATAAGATTTTTGATTCAGAGGATACGCCGTATCGATATAAATCGATGCGCCGTATTTGTTTAATAATTCGCAAACTGTTTTTAATAAAAATATTAGATACGCCGTATCTGCTAAAGCAGATGCGTCGTATGGCGTTAATGTTTAGAGAAAATTTTTTTATCAAAAACAGATACGCCGTATCTTGGGGAAAAGATGCGTCGTATCGCTTTATCGCTTAGAAAAAATTTCTTATTAAAAACAGATACGCCGTATCTTGGGGAAAAGATGCGTCGTATCGAATTAATTAAACGCGTTGTATTTTATAAAAAATTGAACGCAATACGCCGTATCTGAGAAATCAGATGCGCCGTATCGTTCGATTTAGCTCAGTACAACGATAGCAGAAAACAAAAATTACGAAAAACAAATAAAAACACACAAACGAAAATAAACACAAATAAAAGCAAACAAAAAGCACACAAAAACAGAAAATATGCAAAATAGTACAATGAATGCAAATTAAACTAATACACAACAAAATTAGCGGTTAGATAAAAATTAAAAACCTAATTAAAATACTAATCAAATTAACAGATAATAACAATTCACTCCCCGGCAGCGGCGCCAAAAACTTGATGCGCGTGATGTGTCGTTGCGGTTTAGCAGTTTTAATGCCTACTCAAGTTTTAAATTTATATTTAGCCGACTTATCAATAACACACACACTTAACGAGCAGTGTACCCGGTCAGTATGAATATAATGGTAAGTAGAGTGTCGATCACTAAGAGTGGAACGTATTATCTAGTTATTCTAATCAGTATTTTAATATTCTAACGCAAGGGGGTTTCAGCCTGAGAGACTGGCACGATTTGGTTGCAATTAAATAATAAACTAAACCAATAGGCACGAATCAGCAAGTAGCACACACGTACACAGATAAATACTCGAGACAATAAGAAGATCTGTCCTTATGATTAAGTAGTTTGTCACTTGTTTTATTGATAGCTTTATATGAAGTGTATGTAGTTAACCCTTTCTCGTTGGTCCTATTCTTATCGGCGAGTAAACCCTTAATGATTACTTATGTCTAAAAGTTATTCCTAAGTGATCAATTTAGTAACAACCGTGGGAGCCACATTATTTTCCGCAGTCAAATGCGCAGGCCACTAATAAACACAGAGGTTATCAATGCACTAATAAGTAGTAACCAAAGACATCAACATATAAACTTTAATTGATGGGAAAGCAGTTTTAAGGGAGTGCAATCTTTCCGTTGTCACATTACACAAGCCATCAATCCTGATGAATTAAAGTTTGCTAACACAATAAAACAAAACTACTTAATGAATTAAACATATGCAGCACCTTCTTACAGCTCTTGTATCTTTGATTTGGGTGTGTCTTGTGCTGCTACCTTGACTGAATTCATCCTTGGTTTATGGTCTTCGGTCTTCTGTTCGGAACTAAAGGCTCTTAATTCGTCTGGTCTTTGGGGTATTTATAGTTACCGTCTGAGGGTAGGATGCAGCGCATCTAGCAAGTAGATGCGGCGCATGTACTTAACTTCGCGTGGGGTCCAAGATTATAATATTCAGGAATATTCGTACACCGCCAGAAGATGCGGCGTATCTTCATCTTTGGATGCGGCGCATGTCCTCTTGAATCTTGGATCGTATCTCGTGAGATCTTGATAGCGATGCGGCACATGTCATGAGTGAGATGCGGCGCATCTGGAGCAGATTTGACTTGATCTTGTCCATTTCAGTAGACTCTTCACTTTATGCATGTTTTGCTCCATAATTAGTCCAAAATCGCTAAGTTTCACCAAATGCTTGTTTTTACCTGAGAATTACAAAAGTAAACGATTAAGTATCAATCCTCATACATAATATAGTAAAAC
This sequence comes from Artemisia tridentata subsp. tridentata, assembly GCA_021014915.2. Lineage (NCBI taxonomy): Eukaryota > Viridiplantae > Streptophyta > Magnoliopsida > Asterales > Asteraceae > Artemisia > Artemisia tridentata. The sequence goes on along the minus strand of CP139508.1, from coordinate 419,325,167 downwards.
AAGTCAAATTAATAGGATAAATGATAGTAATAAAATGTACTTATTTGAGTTCATCACATACTTTGTCTTTCCTTTTGCTCCGAGTCTGAGAAGTTCAAGATCATTATTGAAGAAGAATTGGAACGGGAATTCTGAAACATGATGCTTGCGTATCACGGGGGGTGGTTTGGTCCAATCTGTGATGTATGGACGGTTTTTGCTATTACGACCACCAACCCTGAAGATGTCTGGATTAGTCCAGTCAAATTCACTTGACATTGCGCGAGCAATGTTTTCAAGATGATACTCAAGTTCAGCAGCACGGTGAGATTTGTCTTTCAGAAGATTGAAAGCATCATTCTTGATCCTTCGAAGCTCCTGTTTGGTCATTCTTTTGACATGCAGAGAACTTTTTATTTGTTGTGTGAATACAAACGTGCTATCTTCAACTTTATAATCTTCGTCTGTTTGGATCTGAGCATTCACAAGTTGATCAAACCATTCATTTCCTTCCTCATCTTTATCTTCATCAAGCCATGTCACGACAGCTGGTTCTTTAGAAGATTTCTTGCTGCTTGAGGGCTTTGATTTTGAAGATTTTGATTTTGGTGGTGACGGTGTTGGTGAGTGTGGTTGATCATCTTGTGGTTGAAATTCAATATTTTCTTCGTAAAAGTGCTCATAATGATGTTCTGTTGCAGTCGGACCAGATTCCGGATTCTTTTGAGGTGGAGGTGAAGTTGTTGTTCCTGCGGGATCTGTAATGTGAATCCCAGATCCGCTACCAGTCCTTTGTTTCTTTGTTGTGGTGTCTGGATCTTGGTCATCATTATCACGTTTACACTTGCCCTTGTCTGCTGCAGCCTTACATGAGTCCATGTTTGCATGGATTGCATCAACAATTGGTATTTCAGTGTATGACATTTTTTATTGTGCAATCAGTTTTGTGAGGAGGGCGTCTTGGAGCTCTTCAATGGAGTACTCAAGAAGATGTTTCTGATTGATTGCATACTCTTGGATCTTCTCTTTTATTTGAGTGTCAACGTGTTCCTCAATATTTTTCTGAAAATCAGGAAGATACTTCTTGACGTAATGCCTCGTATTTGCTTTCATTTTATCATCGATATTAGAGGCTAGAAAGTCATCCATTTTCTGCTTTGTTTGTTTCAGTTCTCCCATTTGTTCAGATAAATTCTTGAGTATGGTTTGCATCTCAGTCAATTTTTTACTTGTTTGATTATCCTTCTTGGCTTGTGCGAGTTTCACTGCTTGTTTGAGTTTCTTCGCAGCCGGTGAGACAACTTCCACTCTGGTTACTCGGGCAATTCTTCTCACATTCTTATCCTTTACGGCTGTTTTGATGCTTTCTGCCACTGTTGGCTTTGCTTTTGGTGATGGTGATCTTGTTGGTGATGGAGTAAGTGAGGGGATTGATGATGATTTAGGGTTAGGTGTAGAGTCCTTTGGAGATGAGGATGGTGGTGTTGGATTCTTGGGAGGTGACACAGGAGGTGTGGTAGGTTTTGGTGATGGTACTGGAGGTGAATCAGGAGGTGTTGGATTCTTTGGAGATTGAGCTGGTTGAGGATTAAAGACGATGAGAGCATTTTGTGGAGGAGTGTGAATGTAGCTATCAGCTTCTTTGTTTGCTTCTTCATCTTCCTTTTCTTCTTCTTTTCCTTCTAATTCTGCCTTAAGCATAGCCTCAAGTTCTGCAGCAGCTTCCAGAGATTTCTGTCCAACTATTTCCCGTTCTTTTTCAGGGTTCCAGTCTATACCATCATCATATTGTTGTTCTTTCTCCTTGTCACTGTTATACATTTCATCAGGAATGTCTTCTTCTGTAAGAACTATTTTCTCTCCCTCTGATGTTTGAGTTTCCAAGTTGGGTTGATTCACCGAGCTTGGTGGAGGAGGAATAACAGATTCAGCCATATCGGGTTGATTAACCGTATCATGCTGAACTGTGGATGTAGCTGCTCCAGACCCTCTGGGTTAATTAACCGGATCAGTGTGGGTCGGAGTGGCTTCTTGTGTAGTTCCAGATCCTCCTGCTCCATTCTTTTCTTCCATCTCCCTCATCTTTTCTATTACCAATTTTGCCCTTCTCGCTTAATCCTCCTTTGTTGACTTCATACTGGCCTTTGTGGCATTAAGAATATCGATCTCATTTTGAAGTTCAATATCTGCATCAGTCATTTTAACTGTTACTTCTTCTTCTGATTCTGTTTCTTCTGAGTTGGTTTCTTCATCATATACTCCAATGGCTTCAACTTTGGGCTTGGGTTCATTTGGTACTCTTCTTTTGAGTGTTCTGGGGTGTTTCTTTGGTTGTTTTGATGCACTTGATGAACTTCCTGCTTTACTTTTGCTGCTCTTAGAACGGGTCTTTGTTGATCCTGACCCTTCTACAAGTTTAGAAAGCCCCACTCGACCTTCACTGAATGCCTTGTCATAGTCATGATAGGCTTGTGTTTCCTTCACTTCTTCAGTCATCAGAAATTCTGGCAGCCTAGCTCCTTGTTTATGTGTGTTTCCTTTGGGAAAGTAGACATTACTGAAAGTCTTGTCCATCTTGTATAGACGCATTTCTCTATCATTAGGACGTGGATTAATGTCGCTGTGTTCGTCAATCATAAGACTAATGAGTAGTTTGGTGTAACGAACGAAAGGGATCTTTGTGAAGGCTTTGCGCATTTGAAATGTCATATCTTCCCAAATAAGAGCAGCAAAATAAATCTTTGCTTCATTTACGAACCCCAGAATACTTGAAAATGAGGTAACCGTGGGTGTTCAAAGCCACTATCTCTTCCTGATATTGAACGAGTCACGATGTAGAAGAGGGTTCTCCATGGTTGTGGGATGAATTTGGCATTGACTTTTTAGATTTTGGTTAATGGTGTATCAGGTTGAACATCATAACCAATATCTATAAGGAACTGCATGACTTCAGATTCAGATGGGGTCGGGTAGAATCGGTTGGCAGGTTCTGGTGCCTTTGGAAGACCCAAGGCTCTGCGAAGGTGACTTGGTGTGACTCTGACCTTCTTACGATCCAAAGTGCATGTGAAATATTTGTCATAATTGTTCAGCTCGAAAGTATTCCACAATTGATGAATGTATAATTCCGGAATGCTATCTGAGCTGTCTAGAATATTTATGCACTCGTGTACTTTGAGAATTTCCACAGCAATTTGGCAACTTGGTTTAGAGCACTTGATCTTCTCAAGTACTACCCGTGCATTGTTGCTGCCAATCTCTAATGAATACCCTTGAGGAAGAACATCGGCTTTAGTGAGTAATGGGAGTAGATGTTATTGAGGTGCAACCATTGGAGATTACTGAAACATCAATCAAGTACAAATATGCAGGATACATAATTGTTAGCAGATGTTAAGACTTGATGCAACACATGATATTCTTTTGTATTTATGATTGGTGTTTTACATGTTTGACCACAGAGGTTATCATCCTTAATAAAAAATGACCAATTTCTATAGAATTTGTTCCATTTCGATAGACATTGAAATATCTAAGGACATTGATCAATTTCTATAGAAATCACATTTGCGATAATATGGCATTTGCGATAATATAGCATTTGCAATAATCATAGCATTTGCGATAATCATAGCATGTGCGATAAATATTGCATTTGCGATAAATATTGCATTTGCGATAATTAAGGCATTTGCGATAATTATCGCATTTGCGATAATTATGGCATTTGCGATAATTATGGCATTTGCGATAATTATCGCATTTGCGATAAATATGGCATTTGCGATAATTATTGGCAATTTTCGATAAACTCTTGTACAAGAGTTTCCGATAACGACTGAAGATGAACAGTTTCTCAGATTTATCGAAATTTATCATAACTAGAAATTTTGCAACCACATATTATCTCAAACATTTTCTATGATGGTTTTAGGTAATCTGACCAAATTATAACAATATTTGTCCACAAAATCTCAAGATTCAATCTGCTAGTGTTCATATGTTCTTCTTAAACCCTAAAACTTAATTAACGCTCTGATGGTGTTTCTGGGTTCAATCAAAGCATGCAATCTTTCAATTCAAGGCATAACAACAACATCTCAACACATGAATTACACTATGACATTCACATACGATTTTCCCCAATTTTGTACGCTTAAACCCTAAAACAAGATTATGACTATTTGATGTTTCTGGGTACAATTAAGCATGCAAACGATGTTTATAATCAATATCTAAGCACAATCGTACAAACAAACACATCTTAAACACTCAAAATCGAATATCCCTAATTTAACGCAAACCCTAGATCTTTAATTCATAATTGCGATAAATCTAGCCGTTGAATCAAGATATAATTCAAAACCGTTTGTTAAAATGACTCAATAAACACGAAAGTACTCACAAATTTAGATGAACTTAAGTGGATTTGCAGATTGAACTGTAGCCGTTGATAATGGTGGTTGAGGTTATTTAATTTGGTGGGTGATGCATGTCAGTAAAACGCAGAGTATTGACTGCAGTTGTTTTTTACTTTCATAGGACTTAGTTAAACTTTGCACTCATTGTCACATCTAGTCCCCTAACCTTGAAACATTTTATTCCAAGTCCTAACCCACCATTTTACTAACTATTTGTCTCAAACTTAGCAAAATAGGCACACAACTTTTCCATCTTTTGAGATTATCACCAAAAACTTTGTGAAGCAACAATTTTTGAAAGCATGCAAGTACAAATTTTTTAAAATTTTGAAAAATTTATGACTCCCCCTCAACACTTGTTCTTAAATAATATGTGACATTTTAAAATGAACAAAGTGTTGTAAAAGGGTTTGTACTTGCATTTTTATTTATTTATTAATATTTTTTTTAATATTTTTTTAATAGATATTTACATAGATAGTTTAGATGTTTGACTCATTTAATTGTTTTTGAGAAAATTTTCCAAATCACTCGGAGTCAAACATCTCATACCAATCCGGTGAACCAGATCCACAAATCTTGCATGAGGCAAGGCTTTTGTGAACAGATCCGCCAATTGATGTTCTGTACCCACAAAATACAGTTCAACAGTACCCTTCTTGTTGGGAAGAAAATGTTCAAGTCAAAGAGCCTGCCAAAGATGTCAAAGAGCCTGCTAGTTGATTTGAAGTGTATGAAGATGTTCTACCAGTACCTTCTGGGTAGAAGGTACTGCTAGTTGATGAAGAGCCTGCCAAGCTTTATGTCAAGTTGTTAGATATTTTGTAATAGATATTTAGTGGAATTATTAGTCTTTGTACATTGTTATACGTTATGTAGAAGTAGATTAGTCTTCTGTGGTGTACAGAAGAGTATGACAGAGTTGTACATTGGTAGTTGTATTTAATTGTAGGCGCTAAAATAGTCAAAGTATAGTATTATATTCAACCACTTGACAACTTGTAATTAGGGTGCCTTATCGTATAAAAGGTTCCCTAAGTCACCACTTCATGCATGTATCTTTGCAACCATTAACCAAGACCGAACTATCTCTCAAGTAACTTAGTTACTCAACTCACAAATCCTTTTACAATCTTAGATTCAAGATTACTTTGTAATCCCGGTGATAGCTAGATCATCCGTATTATTTCATCAATAATATTGAATCGTTTTGTGTTAACTAAAGTTGTGTTCTTTGTTCATTGTACACTCACGTTTACATAAACTCACCACCTTGTGTTCTTTTAAGTGTGTTGTAGTAGATTCCGCATGCTAAACACATTCATACATAAATATCTCTCAAACACATTACTAAGATTCACATCCCAAGTGTTTGATCCTTTCCACAAGTGGTATCAGAGCTAGGCTTGATATTTACTAATTTAAAAGAACAATGGATGTTGAACATATTCAAACAAATGTTGCAGCTAAACTTCCATTACTTAAGCAAAATGAGTTTGATATGTGGCGACTAAGGGTAGAACAATACTTTCAAGTGCAAGACTATGCACTTTGGGAGATCATTGAAGAAGGCAACTCATTTAAACCCTCAATCACCACTACAACAGTAAACGATGCACTTGTCACACAAATACAAATACAACCAGAAAGTGCAGAAGAAAAAATTCAGAAGCGAAATGATCTAAAAGCAAGGAGTATGTTATTGATGACTATTCCAAATGATCAGCTTTTGATCTTTAACAAATAAAAAGATGCCAAAACCCTTTTTGAAGCTATTGTGGCTAGATTTGGTGGTAATGATGCTACCAAGAAAACACAGAAAACACTTCTCAAACAACAATTTGAGAACTTTACAGCCACAACCAATGAGTCTTTGGACAGTATGTTCAATAGACTTCAGAAGCTTTCAAGCCTGTTAGCCATCCATGAAGTGATGATAACTCAAGAAGACCTAAACTCTAAATTTCTTAGGAGTTTACCTTCAGAATGGTCTATGCATGTCATTGTCTGGAAGAACAAGCTAGATATTGATCAGATAAGTCTTAATGATCTCTACAACAATTTCAAAATAGTAGAGCATGAAGTAAAGAAGACTACTGGGTCAAGCTCAGGAAATATGGCGTTTGTTTCATCTCCAAGCATCTCAAAGGTTGATAATGAAGAAAAAGGTGGCAGAGAAGAAGGTACTGCCAACACAACCTTTGGTACTGCTAGTACTCCTAGTAGTACCAAAACCATTTTAGATAAAACAATTGGGTGTGCTTTTCTTACATCTCAACACAATGGGTCCATATTAACATTTGAAGATCTTCAAGAGATTCATCCTGATGATCTTGAAGAGATGGACATAAAGTGGCAACTTTCACTTTTGAGCATTAGAGCTAAGAAGTTGTTGATGAGGACTGGCAAGAAGATAATGATAAATGGAAATGAGCCTGCTGGCTATGATAAGTCAAAAGTGGAGTGTTACAACTGCCACATGAAGGGTCACTACTCTAGAGAGTGTAGAAGACCTAAGAAGCAGGATGACAAGGGTAGAGGGTTTGACAACAGGAATAAAGGAAGCTTTGAGAAGAAAGGAAGCTTTGAAAGCAAGAGTAAGGTTGTTGAAGTTGCTGAGCCAAAAGCAATGGTTGCTATTGATGGCATGGGTTTTGATTGGAGTTTCATGGGTGAAGATGAGTCAACTTCAGATGAATTGGCTTTGATGGCATTCTCCACTACTGAGGTACAAATTACAAAATGTTCTACTACTTGTAAAGCTTTTGATGAATTAAAATCTTATATAAAACTTTATGATGAGCTGAAAGTAGAAGAAAGAAAAACCAATCAAAAATTAGTTGATCATAAGTGTGGTATGGCCAAACTAGAAAAACAAATCATTCACTATAGAGAAAATGAACTCACCTTTACTGATGCTAAAGCTGCTCTTAATAGACAAATATTTTTGAAAGATTCAGAAATAGAAATGCTAAGGACTGAGTGTACTAAAGTGACATTGGCTAGAGATAATATTCAACTGACTGTTACTAAATTGGAAATTGCTTCTGAATGCACTAGAAGCATAGTTGAGAATCAGATGAATAAGAGAATAAAATCAGGGATAGGATACAATGAATGTCCACCTCCTTATAGAGGAATTCCTTGTCCCCCAGGATCAGATCTTGCTGAATCAGGTTTGCATGAAATTATTAACAAACCATTAGCTAAACCTGTAGATAAAGGTGAACCTTCTGAGAGTGCTAAGATTGCCTCACTCTCTAAGGTGCTCACTGATAAGAAACCAGATATTCTAATTATTGAGGATTGGGTATCTGATGATGATGAAGATGAGACTATTCCTATCAAAGGAATCAAAATAGGACCAATCAGTCCTAAGAAAGTAGAAATTAAGGATAAGCCTAAAGCTGTTTTGAAAACAGTTGAAAGTTGTGAAAAATGTAATAACAAACCTAGGGGAAGCCAAAGAAATTGGAACAACCTTAAGTCATAACAACTAGGTGATGACTTTGTCATGTACAATAAGGCTTGTTATTACTGTGGTAGCTTTAATCATCTTCATGCTTATTGTAATAAATGGGTTTCTGGGAGTAAATCAAAGTCTAAAACAAATGTTACTCACCCCAGAAAAGGTTTTGTTAAGTCTAACACCCCAAAATCTAAACATACTGTTAGACAAAATAAGCCTGTTATTACAAAACCAACTGATAAGGGTACAAGAAACACTTTCAAATATGTACCAAAAGTTGTGAATAGTCCTATTCAAAAGAAATCTGTGGTCAAAACACAAATTTGGAAACCAAGAACCAAAGGTCCTGCTAGACCAAAAGGTCCTGCTAGACCAAATGGTACTGCTAAAGTTGGTATTGCCAAAATTGGTACTGATAGACCAAAGACCACAAAATGGATAAAAAAGGAAAGTGCTGTTAAGTCCTCAGCGTGTTGAATATGGAAACCAATCCAATCAAAAGGTGCATCAACAATCCTGAAAAGGTTTGATTTCATTGATGCAAGAGGCAAACCCAAGTCTGTCATGGCTTGGGTACCCCAAGGAAACTAATATGGTTATTCATGTGCAGGAACATTCATCTGATATTGGAGATCAAGGATATGTTGATAGTGGATGATCAAGGCACATGACAGGCAACATGTCATTCCTCTCAGACTTCAAAACATTTGATGGAGGATATGTTACCTTTGGGGGAGGAATTAAAGGAAAGATCACTGGTAAAGGTACTATCAAAACCAGTAAACTAGATTTTGAAAATGTGTATTTTGTGAAAGAACTTCAGTTTAATCTCCTTAGTGTCTCACAAATGTGTGACAAAAATAACAAGTTATATTTACTGACAATGAATGTATGGTTCTTTCTTCTGATTTTAAGATGCCTGATGAGAGTCAGATCCTTCTTAAAATACCAAAAAGGAACAATATGTACAGTGTTAATTTAAAGAACATTGATCCTAAGGAGAGTTTAACTTGTTTGGTAGCAAAGGCCTCATTGGATGAATCTATGCTTTGGCATAGAAGACTTGGTCATGTAAACTTTAAAACAATCAACACTATTGCAAAATATGATTTGGTAAGAGGTTTACCCAAAAAGATTTTCCAAAATGACCAAACCTGTGTTGATTGTCTAAAAGGCAAACAACATAGAGCTTCTTGTAAGCCCAAGACCCAAAACTCTATTTCTCAGGCTTTATATATGCTTCATATGGATCTTTTTGGTCCTACTAATGTGTGTAGCTTGAATGGGAAAAGATATTGTCTTGTTGTTACTGATGACTATAGCAGATTCTCTTGGGTTTTCTTTTTAAGATCTAAACATGAAACTAGTGGGATTCTTAAATCATATATCACTGAGGTAGAAAACCAATCTGATAAGAAAGTCAAAGTCATCAGATGTGACAATGGGACAGAGTTCAAGAATAGGGTTATGGATGACTTTTGCAAGGAAAAAGGCATAAAAAGAGAATTTAGTGTAGCCAGAACACCTCAGTAAAATGGAGTAGCAGAAAGGAAGAATAGAACACTTATAAAGGCTGCTAGAACTATGTTAGTAGACTCTAAGTTGCCTATTTCATTTTGGGCTGAAGCAGTAGGTACTGCTTGTTATGTATAAAACAGGGTTCTTGTGACAAAGCCACATAGAAAGACACCTTATGAACTTTTCTTTGGTAGAACACCATCTTTAAGTTTTATGAGACCTTTTGGTTGTCATGTCACTATTCTAAATACCGAAGATCATTTAGGCAAGTTTGATGGAAAAGCATATGTAGGCTATTTGATAGGGTATTCTTTGCAGAGTAAAGCCTATAGAGTGTTTAACACTTGCACTAGGCTAATGGAAGAGAAACAAATTTATGAAAGCAAAAGACAAGAGTATACAAGATGATGCAGAGTTGGAAAAAGAGAAAGTTAGATCACATATGTAGAAGGGATGAAGCATTTCTCAAGGAGAAAGTTCTATCTAGATCAAACTAAGGAAAGTTTCAACTCAAAGGCATGAAATTAGATGATTTCACTTATTGAACCAATCATCCAAGATACATAGCATCATTGCCTTTTTAATTTCCTCCATCCAAGGAAATTGCACCATCTTTAGGTCAATATGGCTTTTGGTATTCAGTTCACCAAGTTTTTACAAACTTAAGAGCTGGCTAGTCCATAAGCAAACGGCTTTTGGTAAAGACAAATCAAATCCGTTGATGGTTGATAGTTTACGAAAAACTATATGGTTGTTAACTAACCATACTTAATTGTAAATAGTTAGCTAGTCCTTAAGCAAACGGCTTTTGGTAAAGACAACTCAAATCCGTTGATAGCTGGTAGTTTGCTAAAAACTATAAGGGATTTTTATAAAACTTTCAAGGGTACTGGTAGTTCAAAAATTGGTACTGCTAGAGTAAAATGGTACTCCTAGATAGCCATTGAGCCTGTCAGAAAAAGTTTTAGCCGTTGGGCCTGGTAGTTATAATTAGCCGTTGGGGTAGTTATGTAAATTACTGATGATTATATTATATTATATTTCACATATAAAAGATCTTTTTAACCGCCTTTTCAATTACATATTATAATCTTTCTTATTGTCGGTTAAAAGTAATTCTCACATATCTTCTTTCATCAGTCCCTATCATAATTCACATACACCTTTCATCTTCTACCAGTACTACCAACAAATCCCACCAACATATTCAAAATTTTCATTATGGATTCCACAGTTGTTCTAAACTTTGTCCAACGTCACAATCAATTAGCATTTTTGGAGAAGTCAGGGGATAATGCCTCTTTTCATCAAGTAGTGGACTTTTTAAATAACTCCTACATCAGGTTTGCTTTACTAGTCAATCCCACTATTTATGAAACTCAAATTTCACAATTTTGGAAAACAACTAAAATTGTAACTTCTGAAAATGGGGAACAAAGAATTAAGGCCAAAGTGGATGGTAAACATTTGACTCTTACTGTGTAACACCCCAACCCGACAAGGGTAAAGATGTCACAAATACATGGTTTCTTATCAGATACAAGCATTCAAGAAATAAAATAGCGGAAGCCTTTACATTAGAATCCAAAGGAAAATAAGTCAACACGACTTATATCAAGTGCAAGACAGAAATAACGAAGTATAAAACAGAATCCAAAATGCCCAAACAATGGCATAACAGAAATAATATCCAAATGGTCACACTAGAATGACAAGGTCTAAACTTCACACAAGTTGCTCTCATCCCAAAGCCAAACCCAGCTTCCTAGCTTAAAAACCTGCCGCACACGAAACAGAAAACGTGCGGCTGAGCTTAAAAAGCCCAGTGAACAGATATAACGGAAACAAAGCAGTAATAACGTATAGAGAAGTGAAAGATACAATACCAGGATGACGTGAGTCAGGAAGGGATATACAAAAGTTATATAGAAATATCAGGAATCATTAAACAGATATCAAAGTCAAAGTAAACAAATAACCCATCACATCCCAAGTCATACCAAGTCTAGTCCAGTATCACGTCCAAAACGCCAAGTCAAGAATCAAAGTAAACAAACCAGAAATCCAGGTCAAATCATGTCAAGTCAAATCTCGAGATAAACAAATCAAAATCTTCCACAAGTCCAGGTCTAATCAGATCAGATCACATGGCAAGTCATATATCAAATTATAGCACATATGGAACAAGTAATGGCAAATAAAGGTTAAGGTGTAGGGTGACAGAAATCCTCTACGAGCCCGAACCAAATCACATATCGAACCAGATCACATATCAGGATACCAAGGTGTACGGAGGGGTGACCTCGTACCAAGGAAATGAGGGGATACCTCCAAGGGTTGGAGTCATGAGCTCCCAAGGGTGTGAAAGACGTGTATCGCACACACCATCAGTCACCAAGATATACAAGTACAAGCAAATCAAGACACGACTAGGATGCATCCATACGCCCCCGCAGGCCACAAGGTCTTCCACTACATAATAAATCAGAAACAAGAGTCCGGGGACGGGGCAAGACATCACTTCCTTGCCCTAAAGTCAAGCCATCGGTGCATCAATGACAGGGACATGAAACCCTCATGCCTAGTAGATGGCTCGTAGTCTCAAACTGTGGGTCAGGGTCATGTATCAAGTCTAAGGTGTCAAATCACAGGGTTCAGGTCTCAGGGTTCACATAAGGTTCACATTAGACACATATCAGGATCATATCAAGGTTCACATCAAGAATCAAGACAGGAGACAAATACAGGGTTCATAATCAGGAGGTCAAACATCAAGGTTCAAATACTAGAGGTCAATATCAAATATCAGAAGGTCACATATCTGGAGATCAAATATCAGGGGATCAAACATTAGGAGAGCAAGTATCAAAATCAGAAGGTTCATAACAAAGGTTTTTTTTTATTTAAAAGCTCATATCATAGTTTCAAAAGAAATCCTTTAAAATGGTCTTTATAAAAATGATCTCAAAAAGCAGTTTTCATAAGATAAGTCACATGTAATTTAAAAGAGTTTTGTACATTCAGTTATAAAATCTAATGAACCTTCAATGTAGCCTAGAGTCACAACTATCCAGATTACCAAGTGATGAATAGGTTGGTCCAAATATCAAAATAACATAACAGGGTTCATGACAAGGTCCAGAACAAAGTAACCTAAGCAAAGTTCAAATCAAATAATCGAGACAAGAATTTCAACACAAAATCAGGACAAGAGCTTCAAACAATTTATCAAGACAAAGGTTCAAACAAGGAATCAATTAAGATTCACAATATCATATAAGAACAAACAGGGTTCACAAATAAGAACATAACCAAGAGTCAGAAATCAGGAAAGCGAGACGAAGGCACCCTATACAATGAGGGCAGAATATCTGTACCTTATTCAAATAGCAAGCCCAAACACAAAAGTAGCTGACAGGGATCAAGATCACTCTCTCCTCGAACCTAAAGGAGTAGGAGAACAGAATTACAGACAGATCCTAATTAACTTCCATTTTAAATAACTTTCCATTTTAAGCAGGTTTCCTTATTTGGTAAATTTCCATATTTAGCAAGATCCCAATATTACAAATTAGGTTAAGTCCTTATTTATCATATTATGGAAGCAGGGTGTATTTTATCAAGACATCAAAGTTTAGGGTTAAACAAGTCAATTTAGTAAAGCTTAGAGTTATAAATGTAAATTATCAAAGTTTAATGATTAAACATGTCAAATGATTAACTTTAGGGTTTATATTAAAATTAAATATCAAAATGACCGTTTTCAAGACTTAGCCAAATCACAAATTATATTAACATATTCACGACTTTAACTTTGAAACTCCAACAAATTTATTTGTAAACAAGCATATAAATCAAGGACGATATATGTAATTTAGAAATAAAACCCCATAACATTACGTCCATGTCAAAACAGTATATTTAAAATATCCATAATGTCATTCTTTCTTGATAATGCTATAATATCAATCACAGTCAACGATTTCATTTAAGCAACCTAACCTTTTTTTAAAGTCCATAATACACTGTGGTCGACAACATGCATAATTGTGATTTCATGTATCCATTTTGACTCTAATTTTCACACCTCTTTGTATTTTTAAATTTCACATAGACCCACGTGATCTCAGACTTATGTGATGACACACCATCACACGAAACAAAAACAGATTACAAATTTCACATATATTTAAGTCTTTATACACATATATACTCGTATGCATGACCCTCTTAATTCAACTTCCATCACCAACTCAGTAGCTTTCTTAAGTACTATGTTGCTATGCGATATATTCATATATCTCACCTATCTTCTTAATGTGGCAACTATTATTTCGTGATCATGTTCTATATATTATATGGGTTAAGTATTCAAGTCTTTTATGTTTCCATAATAACACATGTGCCTCACAATAATTTATTTGAGTATTATTTGGATCAACCAAAAGCTGTTAAAAAAAAACCACATCAGCCCATAACACGACATACATCATTCACATAAGGCGTATACTTTTTTCTACACTGGTGTTTGCATGAGACGATGTTTTAACGATATGATTCTCTTAACATGTTTTGAGGTCGATTTAAAACAGAGACAACAGATCAAATATACATGTTTTAGTTAGGTTTCATGTGAAAGCTAGTCACGATATCATGCGACTCTTATACGTTTTAAAGAGATCAAACAAAAAGCAATGAAACGAGATTGATATAATACCCTCGTAGCGCGCTCGCGGGAAGAACAAAAGCACCAAAGGAACCCACGAGCAAAACCTGAATCTGTTACAACCCTCGTCTAGACCTCCAAGTCGCAACCAAAAGAAATCTCCTTTTTCTGCCTTTAGAATCGAACAGGAAGAAGAAGAAGAAAAATAGCAGTCACCAAGAGTCCTTTGTGTTTTTTTTTGGAATCGAGTAGTAAGGGAAGAAAAGGCAAAGTAGCAGCCGTGTAGGGTTTGAGGTTTGATGTAGAGAATTTAGGTTGGAAAAGATGTGTGATTGATTAGGTTTAATGAAAACCGTGTACTTAAAGGAATGAGAGGCAATATTTTCGGTCAAAGAAATGGTAACCTCAATCAATTACTGATTTTGTGTCATATCTACTTCATTGGAGCTTATCTCTTCTCTAACTTGATTTAAATTGATTTTACAAAATAATAATATTACATAGTTAATAGTATTTGGCCATACTTGTGTTTTTATGTGAGCTCTTTAATTTTTCGTGACTTACAAAATGTCAGTATAGTAGCAAAAATTATTTTGTCTTATATCTTGATCATTCCCAAATGTTTGGTATTAATTTGGTACTTCAATGCTTTATTAATCAAATTTTAAGTTCCAGGGGCAATTTGGTCTTTTTACAGGTTTTCAGAATTTCAGGTGTTACAAACTTGAAGAGTCATCCATAAGAAGACATCTTCATTTGGATGATTCTGATGGTATTAGTCAGTTGCCAGATACTGAGATTTTTGAAAATTTGGAAAGAATGGGGTATCATGCTGAGTCTAACAAACTCACTTTTCTGAAAAAACATCTTACTCCACAATGGAGATTTTTGATTCACACAATCCTTCATTGTTTGAGCCAGAAGAAAACCTCTTGGGAGCAATTTAGTGGAAACATGGCTTCTGCTCTCATCTGCTTGGCTACAAACAGAAAATACAATTTTTCAAAACATATTTTTGAAGGATTGATTAAAAATGTGAAAAGTGAAACAAAGTTTTTGATGTATCCAAGATTTATTGGATGCATCATTGCAAAATTAAAACATTTGTTACTTCCCACAGACTCAATTTATGAAACACCAAAACTTTCTCACAAAGTATTTTCAAACATGAGAATTGGTTTTAGAGGGGAAGATATACCACTATTTGATGAAATGTTACCACAACATCAAGAAGAACCAACACCATCAGCTGAATCACCATCATCTAGTTCTTCCACTGGTTACATCTCACCAACACATCAAACATCACCAATACCATCTCCAGTACCATCAGCAACACCACCACAATCATCACATCATGTATCACAAACCCAATCACCTCAGACAATGCAATAACTAAAAGAGAAGGTGAAGTTCTTAGAAGATGCTCTTAAAAGTCAAAGCAAGAAATTTTCTGAGATCAACATCAAATTAGTCAAGAGGGTAAAGAAATTGGAGGGTTAAATGAAGAAGCTAAAGGGTAAAAGATCTGCAAAGGTTGTTTTATCTGGTTCTTCAAAATCAGATGCTGATAGGTTAGGTCACTCTTCCAAAAAGGGGAGGATGGATAGTTCTGAAGATGAGGAAGAGGCTCAATTTGAATTCCATGAAGGAAATCAAGCTTATGATGAAGAGCCTGCTGATACAGAGCAAGAGCCTGCTGGGCCAGAGCAAGAGCCTGCAAGGATTGAGAGGCTATTGGCTATGGGGTACAAAGGGTCTGCTGAGAAAGTGTACAAGAGAAAGAGGGATGAAGAGCCTCAAGGGAATTTGTTTGTTCAGGGGAGGATTTTTGTTGCTGATGAGCAGTCTTGTGCTCCATCTCAAGAACCAACTCCAAAGGATAAGGGCAAAAGCATTATGATTGAAGATGAGCCTAAGTCCAAGAAGTTGAAAAGAACACAGCAAATTTAGATGGCTTTAGGAGAAGAAGAGGCCAAAAGGGTTCATGAAGAAGAACTGAAAGCACTTGAAGCTTCAAGAATGCTTGCAGTAATGAAAGAGCAGAAAGATGCTGAAGATGCTGCTCAGACTCTTCTTGATACTCAAATTGCTCAAGAAACCTTTGATGCACAGATGCAATGGATTATTGCTAATGATTCAATTGTGAAAGGCCAAGCAGCAATAATAGTAAATGACAAGAATCTCAATTCTGATGAGAAAACAGAAGCACTTGAATCTTTCATCAACAAGAAGTATAAAGAAGCAGCTCTAGCTGACATTTTTGAAAAGATGAAAGAAAGTCAGAAAAGAGGTTTTAAGGTGGGCCAATCTCAGAAAGATCAAGTAATTTTTATGAAGAGATTTCTAAAAGGTCAAGCAAATTGGACTGATTATCAACTGAAGAAGAAATCTGCTGATGAAATCTACTACTTGTATCTTCAAGCCTACAAAAGTCTTTACTACAAAGTTCCATCTGATGTAAAGCCCTCAATGAAGAAGAAGGATGCTCAGAAGAAAGAAGTAGCAAAATTGGACACAGAGCAAGTAAGTAAGATGTTAATTACTTTGCCAACTATCATACATGCTGATCCAATTAGCTGTAGACGACCTATTATTGATTGGGAGATCAACCATGATAGATTAGGAAAGTCATGGAAAATAATAAGGGTTGGGGGTCAGTCTGCTATCTTTAAGAATTTTGAAAATTTAGTTAGAGCATGTGACAGAGCAGACTTGGAAGAATTGTGGAATCTAGTGCAGATTAGGCTAGACACAAATTCTAGTACTAATGCTAAGGAACAAGAATTATGGGTAGAATTCAATAGGATGTTTGATCCTGAACCCAAAGATGTTCATTGGAAATTTCCCTCTTATGATCCTTCAACAACATGGGAATTTCTAAGCCATAGCAATATTCATCATCTTTACACACAGAGTGGGATAGAACTCTTTATGTTGGCTGAGAAAGAGTATCCACTTAGTTATGAAGTGCTTAAATCTATGATCTCCAAGAGATTAAGATGTGACAAAGATGATGAGAATTCAGAAATTGTTCAAAGTTTGCTGAGGAGCATATTTAAGCAATGTGAAAGAAAAAGGAAGAACAGAGAGTGAAGGTTTTTGGAAGAGTTCCCTCAAATCCTCAAGGTATGTATTTTATTCATCAGAAACTTGTGTATTTTAATGGAAATAACAAGTTTAGGGGAGGATTGTTGGGAATAAAATGTTCAAGTCAAAGAGCCTGCCAAAGATGTCAAAGAGCCTGCTTGTTGATTTGAAGTGTATGAAGATGTTCTACCAGTACCTTCTAGGTAGAAGGTACTGCTAGTTGATGAAGAGCCTGCCAAGCTTTATTTCAAGTTGTTAGATATTTTGTAATAGATATTTAGTGGAATTATTAGTCTTTGTACATTGTTATACGTTATGTAGAAGTAGATTAGTCTTCTGTGGTGTACAGAAGAATATTACAGAGTTGTACATTGGTAGTTGTATTTAATTGTAGGCGCTAAAATAGTCAAAGTATAGTATTATATTCAACCACTTGGCAACTTGTAATTTGGGTGTCTTATCCTATAAAAGGTTCCCTAAGTCACCACTTCATGCATGTATCTTTGCAACCATTAACCAAAACCGAACTATCTCTCAAGTAACTTAGTTACTCAACTCACAAATCCTTTTACAATCTTAGATTCAAGATTACTTTGTAATCCCGGTGATAGCTAGATCATCCGTATTATTTCATCAATAATATTGAATCGTTTTGTGTTAACTAAAGTTGTGTTCTTTGTTCATTGTACACTCACGTTTACATAAACTCACCACCTTGTGTTCTTTTAAGTGTGTTGTAGTAGATTCCGCATGCTAAACACATTCATACATAAATATCTCTCAAACACATTACTAAGATTCACATCCTAAGTGTTTGATCCTTTCCACACTTCTCCACGTGTTCCTTGATGAAATGGTATCGGAGATCAATATGCTTGGACTTGGAATGCTGCACGGTGTTGCATGAAATGGTAATGGCACTCTTGGAGTCACAATACATTGTAATCTTGTTGAATACGTATCCATAGTCCATCAGTTGTGATCGCATCCAAATGACTTGAGCACAGTAGGCAGACATGGCTACATATTCAGATTTTGTTGACGACAGTGATGTTCAATCTTGTTTATTTGACAGCCAAGAGACGAGCTTGTCACCCAAAAACTGTACTCCTCCAGGTGTACTTTTTCTCGTGTCTAGACACCCTGCATGGTCAGCATCTGAAAATGCAACAAGTTTAAATCTAGAATCCTTTGGATACCAGATCCCCAAATTAATGGTTCCCTTTATGTATCTAAGGATTATTTTTACGGCTGACAAATGCCGCTCAGTTGGTCTTGACTGATATCGGGAGCATAGATACGTGGCAAATACAACATCCGGTCTGCTAGCTGTGAGATACATGATTGACCCAATGATACTACGATATTTTGTAGGATCAATGGGTGTCCCATTTATGTCAGCATCTAGCTTCGGGGATGAGGAGGACATAGGTGTATTATAGGTGTCACAGCTGGTCATACCATGCTTTTTCAGGATTTCCTGAGCATACTTGGACTGACTAAGGAATATACCACGGGGTGATTGATGAACTTGCAGTCCTAAGAAGAACTTTAGTTCACCCATCATGGACATCTCAAAGTTATTTTTCATTAGTTTCGCGAAAGCATTTGAGTACTTTTTATGTGTTGATCCAAAAATAATATCATCTACATAAATTTGTACGATAAGAATGTCCTCCCCGTGTTTTTGTATTAACAAATTCGGGTCCACAGTTCCTTTAGTAAAATGGTTTGCATGTAAGAAAGCAGATAACTTGTCGTACCAGGCCCTTGGGGCTTGTTTAAGGCCGTAAAGGGCTTTCTTTAGCCGATATACGTGATTCGGATGTTCTTGGTCCACGAAGCCTTCTGGTTGAGAAACGTACACCTCTTCCCGGAGTTGGCCATTGAGAAATGCAGTCTTCACATCCATTTGGTAGACAGTAATGTTCTTGTGAGCCGCGTAAGCTAGGAACATGCGAATAGCCTCAAGCCTTGCGACTGGAGCAAACGATTCTTCGAAGTCGATTCCCTCTTCTTGACTGAATCCTTTTGCGACTAGCCTGGACTTGTTACGAATGATAGTACCATCTGCATCTAACTTGTTTTTCCAGATTCATTTCAATCCAACGACATAAACCCCATATGGTCTCTCTACCAGTTCCCAAACTTCTAACCGTTTGAATTGTTCCAATTCCTCTTGCATGGATTCAATCCAGTTGTCATATGTAAGGGCTTCCTTAATGTTTTTGGGTTCGGCTTGACAAACGGTGACTGCATAAATGTAGGTTTCACCGTCTGTATGGAGTCTTTGTCTTGTCATGACTTGGTTTTCTGGATTACCAATGATGTTTACTAAGGGATGGTCCTTTGTCCATTTATGAGTGGATGGATAGTGTTGATAATTGTGGTGCTGGTTTGACGGTTCCAAATTGCGTGTAGAAGATTCTACATTATCAGGAATGGTCGGTGCAGGTGCAAATGAATTAAAGAATGCATCTCCTTCATAACCTGATGGTGTGGGTACTTCAGCAGAGTTGTGGGGGGAATCTTCAGCTGTGGGTGTAGAAGTGGAAGATGTTTGATATACTGATGTTGATGGTTCTGGTTGAGGTGCGTCGTCAGCAACTACTGTGGAAGTAGTTGCAGGTGTATCAGGTGCTTGATTGTTTACGGTTTGAGCAGCGGAATTGGTGGATACAACAGAGGCACGATTAACTAGAGAGTCATCGAACAGAGGAGCAAACAAGTCTTCTATATCCTTTCTGTGAACGGTAATGGTTCAGCTGAAGATTCAGGAAAGTTGAGACGGTTGTGTGCGGGTTCTAAGCTGTTTTGCTCAGAAGCCATCTCTGTGAGCTCATCAAAATTAGCATGGATTGTCTCTTGAATTTCCCGAGTACGGCGATTCCAAATTCTGAATCCTTTCGAATTTTCAGAATAGCCAAAAAATACTCCTATGTCTGCTTTAGCTTTCAGTTTACCAAGATCATCACGATCATTCTTTGGATAACAGAGAGCTCCAAAGACATGAAAGTAATTGATATTTGGTTTTCGACCATGAATAAGCTCATATGATGTTTTGTCATGGCATTTCGTGATCATGCATCGGTTCTGGGTATAATAAGCAGTTGAGACAGCTTCAGCCCATAGGTAGTCTGGTAATTGGGCATTAATCAACATAGTTCTTGCTGCCTCCACTAACGTACGATTGCGTCTTTTTACTACTCCATTTTGTTCAGGGGTGCGAGCAATTGACGTTTGATGAAGAATACCATTTTTCTCAGTGAACTCCCGAAGAGTTTGATTCTTGAATTCAGTACCATTGTCTGTTCTGATGATTCTGATGGTGTTACGAACCTGAACTTGAATCTTCGTGAGAAAAGTAATGATCATCGAAGGGGCTTGGTCTTTGGTACGAAGAAAGTAGACCCAAGTCCACCTCGAGTAATCATCCACTATTACCAAGATGTACCATTTCCAGTTGATGGTTTGAATACGCATAGGACCACACAAATCCATATGAAGTAGTTGTAGGACATGATTTGTGCTGTGATATGCTTTTGGAGGAAAGTGAGCACGATGACTCTTTCTTTGTTCGCAAGCAGGACACAAGTGATCTTTGGCATATCTGAATTTGGGAAGACCGCTGACCAACTTTTTCCTAGCAAGATCGGTCATCGTCTTGAAGTTCAAATGAGACATTCGTTTGTGCCATAGCCAGGCCTTTGTTGGATGTGCCTTTGAAAGTAAGCATATGGGAGAGGAAGCTGTCATGCCTTCAAAAGAAATGGTATATAGACTGGTGCCACATTTTCCTTTCATCAGATCATTTCCTTGAAGATCCCGAATAAAACAAGTTTTCTCTCTGAATGCTACCTCCAAATCACCATCGCAAAATTGTCCTACTGAGAAGGGATTGTGACCTAGGCCTTCAACGTAATAAACCCTGCTAATTTCGATGTTCCCATTTACATAGTCTCCATAACCCATAATAGCAGCGAAGTGATCATTCCCGAATCTGACCGTTCCAATGAACTTTGCAACAAAGTTTACAAGAAGCTTGAGATTTCCGGTCATATGTCGGGAACAGCCGCTATCAACAATCCATAGAACAATTTGGATCACCTGCATCACCAGAAGTGGACACAGAGGCAAGTTTGGTAACGGTGGAATCCGTTTGGTTAGTAGCACATGAGTTAATCATTTTTGGTACCCATTTAAAGCTATGTGTATTTTGTAACCAACGCTGCCACGTCCAACTAGTCTAAGCCATTCTCCTAATAAATGCACTTGGTGATTTATTTGTCCTATATGCAGCTATGGGTTTGTCAACTGATTCTTTAGAAACTACTAGTGGTGGTTTTCCTAATATTGAATTGGCAGCAGTAGTGATCCTAGAGGAAATGCCACCAGATCGTTTCTTTTTGCGAGTTAACAGAGTCTTAGCAACACATTTCTCATGATTTCCAGATAATATGCTAGCATGACAAAATACACAACTTGCATCAACCCTAATATCATTCATAACATTCAACGATTTAGCATTCATTACATCAGCTATAGAACTAGACTTAGGCAAGTTTGATTCTACTTTTGACATATCATGCTTTTTATTCAAACTGCTAACATTAACTACTACTTCTTCAGTCTTAGATAGTCCACTCTTAAGGCGCCAGATACTAAACTTCTTTTGTCTCTTGGTGTTTCTTGATCTTCTATCCTTAGAGTTGTTTCCTAATCCTGTGGAAGTGTAAGTATTCACATTAATGGTTTGATGGGATGCTTGCTTAGTTGGCTTGTCTACTGAGTACATTCCTGGGGCAATCACAGCTTTTCCTTTTTCTAAAACTCAGAGTTTCTTTTTCAAATCAACAATGATGTGTTGGAGTTCTTGATTTTTTGAATCCTAAATTCTATTTAACCGGACAGTGTCATTTCTGTTTTGACAAACTTCATCTATGTCTTTTTCATATTCAAACAGTTTATGTCGCAAGACATCAAGTTCATTTTTATTCTTATTTTCTGAAGCATGACTATTTTGGAATGACAAAGACTCTTTTAGATCTTTGTACTTTAACTCAAACTCAGCACTTTGACTTTGATACCATTCCAGTCTTTTGTTAAATTTGAAAATTTCTTTTTCACACTTGTTTTCCACATCAAAGTTGATCTTTCTAAGACTCTCATTCTCTTTTACCAAAGTATCAATCTCAATTTGCAACATTTCAAAATTCACGGCATGATCATCCACAAGCAAGGAATGACAAGATTCAAAAATAGAATTCATAATCACTGAAATCACATCATCACACAAAACACATTCAAAGAGTCGATCAACCTCTTTTTCTAAAGCTTTCTTTTGACACTTTTGTTTTGCAATTTTGTCATCTTTAGCTTTAAAAATACTCATCATTGATCCAACTTCAGTCTGTAGTTCCTGTTCCCACATTGTTGCACAAAGTCTCAGGTGTTTAACATGTGGTAAGAATTGATTCTGAAAAATTTCTCTCTTTTCTTTCTCAGCAGGAGAAAATAAAGAAGAGATTTTGATTTCAGAATTAAATTCTATCACTTGTTCCAAAAGTTTAATGTCATCCATAAATGTCTTAAAATATCGAAGAATACGACATTGTCGAGGCATTTGTGGATCTACAGTATCGTTTAGACCAATTTATTTGTGTAACAGGAGTGGTAACAGGAGAAACTTCAGAAGAGAGATTTTTTTCAGTTATAGACAGTGTTTGTTCAGGTTTGTCCTTTGGAGGAACAAAAGATTTACTGATGTGAGGTCTTGCTGAATAATCGTATGGAACTATTGAAAATTCTTTTTCTGACTTTGATCGACTCTCAATCTTATGTTCAAGATATTCAGTTTCTTCATCATTACTAAACACAACAATACGTTGAAAAGTATCATCAAACAGAAATTCTGCATTGTATAACTTAGGATTATCTTTGAGTGCTTTTTGTAAAAAACGTGGTTGGTCACTTCCAAGTGCAAAACCAAATCCTTTAGGACTCGGTCACAGTTAGTCTTTGAATTTGTGTCACTGAATTACCTGTTTTATATACAACATTCTGAAATTCTTTGAGCTTGGATTCCAAGTCCACAATCTCCTCAAGATATGAGTCAACTCGTTTCCTAGTGGCTTGCTTTTCTTCAAGATATGAGTCAACTCAGAATTTAAAGTGTCAATTTGTTTTTTGAATTCAGATTGCTCCTTTTCTTTTTGAGAAAGCAAATCAGCCTTGGAAACAGTTAGCTCACGAACTTGATGCTCTAAATCCTTGACCTGAACGTATGTCTTTTGGAATGCAACCTCAAAGCCTTTCTCACGTTGTGCTTGTTTTTCATAACTTGAAAGTTGTGTTTTATAGCACTCATTGTCCTTTGTTAACATTGCAATTTTGGCTTTTAAGTTCTGGTTAATCTCATTGCATTTGTCAATCTGTCACTTTTGTGCATTCAATTGTGATTGGGTGTTCAACAATAAGGTCATAATCTCTGGATCTTGATCAGGCATAAGATCATGTTGTTCAAGATGATCATGATTATCATCATCAATAGGATCATCAAATGAAACATTGGTGTTATCATCATCGAATGAAACAACAGTGTTTATTTGATCATCTTCTTGAGACGGGAATGATGAATCATTCTGAACAAGATTTTCTTGTGAAGATGAAGATGCAGATGGTGAAGCAATCTCATGAATAAGGCATTCTGATTCAAGTACCTGAGATAAGCCATCGGTATCATATACCGGGCCTGTCTCGTTGACATTAATTTCCTGCATGTTGGCCATGAGCATCACTGCAGCATTTGCTTTCAAATCTTCCATCTCATCATCAGATTCAGCATTGGCCATGAAACTTTGTTCTTTCCCAGTCATAGATCCGCCGACCTTTTCATCTTTGAGTGCGAGGAGAAGAGCTTCCTTATGGTATGCACTGCCCATAGTTCTTGGTTTAGGGCAAGCATTTCCCATATGACCATTTCCTCCACAATTGTAACAAGTGATTGACGTGTTTGCAATTCCTCTTCTGTTAGTGCCAACATTCTGAATTCCCCTTTGTGCATTCCCCAGATTATTTCCACTGCCTCCAGCTGTGTTGAACCTCTGACCCCCTGAGTTAAACCTTGTACCATAATTTCCCATGTTTCCAGACCCAAATCTACTAGACGACCGATTCTGAATCTCAACTCGACCATCATTTATGACTGCTTGGATCCTGGTGTTTGATGAAGAACGAAGATGGTTGTTTGACTTGTTAGAGAACTTGTTGAATGCTCTTGCAATTAATGCAAATCCTTCATTGAGAGAATTGAACACATCATCTTATTTATCATAATCAGCATTGGAATAGAACATGGAGTCGATATTGTTGTATGGGACCAATTGATGATCAGAATTTTGAGATGGTGCTTCATAAGGAACAATCTGATTGTTTGGTTATGGTTGGAAACTTGGTTGAGAGGGTGGTGGAACAAATTCTTGGTTTGATGGTGGAAAATATGATTGAGCTATCAAAGCAAGAGAGTTTGGATTTAGTGCCTGTGAATAACCTCCTCTTGCTGCAATGTCCTTGTCTACCTCAGTTTGATGTTGCTTGAGATAATCATACAAAAGCCCATATGAAACTTGATTAATCTTTTTGGCTTGCCTCACGAATGTCACATACTTCTGCCAGTCTGGTCCAAGACATCCTAGAAATTTAGAGTTGATAGCAATCTTTGGTAGAGGTATGTTATGACGTTCCAGATCATTGACAACATTGGTGAAGTGGTGATAGTATGATTCTAAGGATTCCCCTGGTTCCATCATGAAGTTATTGTATTCCATGTAAAGTTTGGATTCCAGATCCTCTTGGTTCAATTATGTGCCTTCCATAAAAAGATGCACATGCTCCCACATGTCCTTGGCTATTTTCTGAGCATCAATACTCCTGAAGATTGGGTTAGGAATTCCCTGGAGTATGTAAGCCATGGTCATCTCATTAGCTTCTTGCTATAAAGTTTGTTCATTGGTATATTGAGCTACTTGAACGGGAGTTGTAGATGCTTCTCGTGTAGGTATAGCAGTTGGATCACCTGGAACCACTGTTGAAGGAACTGGATAAGGTCCTTCCATGATGACCTTTTTGAGATATGGACCATGAGGTTTTCTTTGTTCAATAAATCTAATAAACCGACTAGACCATTGCACATAGTTTCCTGGTGTCAGCATTGGTGGAGTTTCAAATGATCCTGCTTCATGTCTAGATTGCTGACTACTGATAGCTTCACACATCTTTGTAAACCAGTAAGGTTCTCTTGATGAAGGTTGGTAGTTTTGCATCTGAGGTTGTGGCATGAATTGTTGCTGAGGTGCTATTCGTTGAGGGAAAAACTGATGTTGTTGCACAAAAGCATGTTGTTGTTGATACTGAGGATGAAATTGCTGTTGTTGTGGATATTGCTGTAGCTGGTAGTAGTAATTGAAGTGTGGTGGTTGAGACATGTTTGGATCTTGAAGATAATTAAGATTTGTGTTACAAGTTATGTGAAGTTGGTTTTGGTTAACTTAAGATTTTGTCCAATTTCGATAACTACTGTTCACCCAATTGCGATAAGTACTGTTCACCCAATTGCGATAGTCACTGTTCACCCAATTGCGATAAAAAATGGAAATTGCGATAAAACTTAAAATTGCGATAAAATATGACAATTTTAATAAGTTATCTTAAATTGCGATAGAAAAGGCAATTTTTGGTAATTTATCAGAATTGCGATAGATATGGAAATTTCGATAATTTCTCAATTCTTGTACAAGAGATGAGAATAAGCAACCAAGTCGAAGTATTTTCACTTTCTTATACAAGGAAATAAAATACTGAGTCCCAATTTCGATAATTCCAAGATCTGCCAATTGCGATAAACCCTAACTTGTCGGAATTGATTTGCGATAAACCCTAACTTGTCGGAATTCACCCAGAAGCAAAATACTCACTTTTCATCAACTATCCCAATACGCTAATTATGCGGATTTCACTAAACCGAATAGAAAATCAATGGAAACCGATTGTTTTTGATTTCTAACGATTAGTAACCACAAAATATGAAGAAATTTAAGAGTGATAACGTACGAAATGAAGATTTGATGAGATTTTTGAGTTTTTCACGAGATAAAACTACCAACAAAAGAGTATATTGATCGAACTTTTGAACAATAATGTAAAACCCTAAAATCTGAAAACATGAAAAATGACCAAAATGCCCCCGCAAGTTAAAAATTTATTTAAGAGTTTATAAAGTATCAAATAAATCCCAAACTTCTGGCAATGCATAAGTTATGAATCCCAAATAATTTTAACAATTCTATTTAACATTTATACAAGCTACAAAATTACCAAAATGCCCCTAGTTGGCCGAATGAATTTATAAGATAATATTATGTATTTAAAATGAATTAAAAATGTGTAAATAAGGAAATAATAAATCATCATCATGGCCAATCAATTTTATTTAATTCCTGGTCATCCTTTCCCCCCCTTGACTCGGTTTAGCTATTTTTAAATCAACCCTTATCACTTCTTTTCCTAACCCTAATACCGATTAGAATAAACACACACAAGAAATTCACATAGCCTCCAATCGACACCCTAAAATCCCTAGACCATTTTTCTGTGATTGATCATCATCCAAAGGAGCTAGGAAAAATACCATTCGAATTATTTGAAGCTTGGTCCGATCATGGTGAATTATTTCTTTGTCGCTAGAACAAAATAAGGTAATGATCGAATTAATTCTTGCGACCTCCTAAAAATTCGTTTCTTATTTTTCTTGTGTTCCTCACATCATATGTGACCTGTGAAAATTGGTTTCATGATTTTTAGATCGTTTTTGAAGTCGTGGTGATTTTTGACCCGTTTTGGCTAATCGCGTACAAAAGAATTCGTACACCTCATTCCACATGTTCAAATCTAGATTTGGTATTTTTCTCAGACCCTATATATGTTAAGAACATCAAATAAAATGTATAAGTCGATCCATGCATGCTTATTATAATATTTGTGAATTAAATCTTAAAAACGTGTATAAAACATAAATAATTCAATCCGAATTTTTGAGGCTCCTTATTTATTTTATTTGGACTCTACATGATCATAAAAATCTGGGAAAAATGTTACTTCGAATTATTGGGGCCTAATCGAATTATTTGTGGATTTATTTAGTTTACCGATTTAAAGAAAATAAAGAAGAAAAAGAAATAAAATGTAAATCGATTTATGGGATTAAATTAATGATTTGGGGCTGTTTTTTGAGTGATTAAATGATGATTATGATGATCTAATGAATTGGTGAATGATATTGTATTTTTTTAAGGGTTTAGGGTTTTGGCTAATAAAAGGGGTTGTTATTGGCTGATTGGGTTTTAAATTGTGTTTATGGGTTATTGTAATTTTAATAATATAGTTGAAATTTGAAATAGTAACTATGTAATTAAAAATAGAGGGCTATGTGTAATTTGTAAAATGAGGATACATTTTAAATAGATTAAAATGAGTGACTAATTGAATTTTAAATTAAGGGTGTTTAGTGTAATAGAACAATTAGAGGGTTAAGTGTAACTTTTAACTTAAGG
Organism: Artemisia tridentata subsp. tridentata; assembly: GCA_021014915.2. Taxonomy (NCBI): domain Eukaryota; kingdom Viridiplantae; phylum Streptophyta; class Magnoliopsida; order Asterales; family Asteraceae; genus Artemisia; species Artemisia tridentata. Next base: position 419,297,417 of record CP139508.1, on the reverse strand, counting down.
GTATAAGTGTAAATTATGAAACTAAAGGACTAAAAGAGTACTGATGAATCTAAAGTAAAATTGGATAAATTACTTAAAATGTAAAAGGGATTTGTAATTCTTGTATAAATTAGGTTAATGTAATAGAAATGAGGTCCATGATAAACTTTGTGTTAAATTAATTTAATAGAATTGTGGTTAAAGCTTTGAATATAGGTAATGATATTTGACTTCTCTGTTAAGGTTTTATGATTTTTCTGATACTTGGTTAAATTCTGATTTGATCTCTGTTACGATTCTCTTCTTTGCTTCTATGAATCCTTTGTTCTGGTACTCTTTTGATCTCTGTAATTTTGACTATGATATGAGACCTTGTTGCTATTTGACCATGATATGGACCTTGTTAAGTAAAGTAAGTATTTTGAAAGGGTTTTTCAAGCATGATATATTGACTTTAAGAAAACTATTTTTGAAGTTCGTTTTATGAAAACTATTTGAAAGACCATTTATGAAAACTATTTTGAAAGATTGTTTTAAATGAACCTTAAGAGAAAACCTTTTGAAAAGTACTTTTGATATTGAACCTTTTGAAGATTTGACCATCTGATACTTTGACCCTTTTGGATATTGACCTGGGATATTTGATCTTCTGATATGAACCTTCTGATATTGAACCTTCTGATATGACACTCTGATTATGATATGAACCTTTGACCTTTGACCTTTGACCTTTGACTCCCAGTTTGATACCCGAGCCAAAATGTGTTCCCTAGCCATGAAGGTAACATGGCCGTGTCTGTGATGCACCACTGGCATGACTCTTGTGTGGTCAGAGTGATTAACCACACCGTCCCTGTTCTGTTCTGATATGTGCACACTATATGATTATGGCCGATATTTCTGTTTTGGGGGCGTATGGATGCATCCTAGATTTGTTCTGTTATGATATGATATGTTATAATATGATCTGATTTCTGGTGACTGACGGTGGGTGCAATCCACGTCTTTCATGTTCTGGGAGCTGATCACTCCATATATATCTGTTTGATACATGAGGTTACCCCTCATATTATCTGGTTACTTGAGAGGCATCCCCTCTGGATTTCTGATATGGTTACATGGTATGACATTTCTGTTTCTGGGCTCGTGGTGGATTACTGTCCTAAACCTTTACTCTCTCTCTGTACCTTTACTTATCTATTTCGTTATACTGTATCTGTTCTTTTACTTTTACTCTCATTTCTTTTGCTTTCGTTTCCGTTTATTATATATCTGTTCACTGGGCTTTGTAAGCTCAGCCGTACGTTTTCTTTCGTGTACGGCAGGTTTTAGTTGAAAGCTGGGTTGTTATTAGAGAAGACCTTGCTAGCTAATTTGGATTAGAGACGATTTGAAAAGTTATATTCAGACTTAGTGATTATTGCATATCTCGTTTGAAACCTTGAACTTTCAGATTTTTGTTTGTAACCCTTGGAATCCTATTGTATTATTTATGTCATATGCTTGTGTTTGTTCTGATAAGAATCCGTATCTGTGACACCTTTGCCCTTGTCGGGTTGGGGTGTTACAATTATGGTATCAGAGAGTACAGGCACCCGAAAACCTTCGGCTTAGGCCATTTGACCTGTGAGGATCTGGGTAGACATTAGGTTTCCGTCCGCGCACTCTCTTCCGTTGCTTCTGTTATCCTACTTGCTCATGTCGACACCTTTCGTATTCTATTTTGTCATCAATATATTCCTTCTGATCATTCTGCTAATCGTGTAGATGGTGTCCACGCGCGCTCGAGAGTACTCCGCACGGAAAAAAGCAACGATGGACCATCGTTTATCCTACCGGCAGCAGGAAGATTGGGAAGATATGGAGAACGGCAAGGAGGAAGTTAATTCCTGCTAGTATATGGCCGTGTTATATCGAGGAGGAGCTGACCATAGTGAACAAAGATGGAGCAGAAGTGCTAGAGTACTCCACCCAGGTGATCTACAAAGATGGAGCGGCCATTCGGTACGCAGGCAAGTGCCCCAATTTCATTGAGGAGAATGGAGTGGTACGAATCCAGCCCCGCAACGTGGACAACCTCGAGGATGACAAGAAGGACCCTGCCGATGCGACTCCTGCCTCAGCCTGAAGAGATCGCCTGCATGATTTGTTTCCTTCTATTTGTTTGAATGATTTGATACGCATGTTTCCTTTCTGTTTATGACGCATTTGACTTCCTCTTGATTTTCGTACGAATATTTTGGATTTTGATCTAATAATTCCATTCCAAGTTGAATTCTGAGATTTTGGCTTGATTTGTTTTGAGTATTTTATGATCATGATCCGATGGAAGACACCAAGTATGTACTTCATTTTGCTCTACCTTAAGAGAATTTACTCCATCCGTTTATCTCCGTCATCTTACGTTAAGATCCATTCTGCTAAACTATTCCAAATCTGCTGCAAGTAACGCTTACCTGATCCGGCATGTTCTGTCTCGTTTCTGTCATGTTCGCTCTTCTATGTCCCTGCAAATTTCGAGGACGAAATTTTTTTGTTAGTGGGGAAGAGTTGTAAAACCCTAAAATCTGAAAACATGAAAAATGACCAAAATGCCCCCGCAAGTTAAAAATTTATTTAAGAGTTTATAAAGTATCAAATAAATCCCAAACTTCTGGCAATGCATAAGTTATGAATCCCAAATAATTTTAACAATTCTATTTAACATTTATACAAGCTACAAAATTACCAAAATGCCCCTAGTTGGCCGAATGAATTTATAAGATAATATTATGTATTTAAAATGAATTAAAAATGTGTAAATAAGGAAATAATAAATCATCATCATGGCCAATCAATTTTATTTAATTCCTGGTCATCCTTTCCCCCCCTTGACTCGGTTTAGCTATTTTTAAATCAACCCTTATCACTTCTTTTCCTAACCCTAATACCGATTAGAATAAACACACACAAGAAATTCACATAGCCTCCAATCGACACCCTAAAATCCCTAGACCATTTTTCTGTGATTGATCATCATCCAAAGGAGCTAGGAAAAATACCATTCGAATTATTTGAAGCTTGGTCCGATCATGGTGAATTATTTCTTTGTCGCTAGAACAAAATAAGGTAATGATCGAATTAATTCTTGCGACCTCCTAAAAATTCGTTTCTTATTTTTCTTATGTTCCTCACATCATATGTGACCTGTGAAAATTGGTTTCATGATTTTTAGATCGTTTTTGAAGTCGTGGTGATTTTTGACCCGTTTTGGCTAATCGCGTACAAAAGAATTCGTACACCTCATTCCACACGTTCAAATCTGGATTTGGTATTTTTCTCAGACCCTATATATGTTAAGAACATCAAATAAAATGTATAAGTCGATCCATGCATGCTTATTATAATATTTGTGAATTAAATCTTAAAAATGTGTATAAAACATAAATAATTCAATCCGAATTTTTGAGGCTCCATATTTATTTTATTTGGACTCTACATGATCATAAAAATCTGGGAAAAATGTTACTTCGAATTATTGGGGCCTAATCGAATTATTTGTGGATTTATTTAGTTTACCGATTTAAAGAAAATAAAGAAGAAAAAGAAATAAAATGTAAATCGATTTAGGGATTATACTTTTGGGGCTGTTTTTGAGTGATTAAATGATGATTAATGATGATCTAATGATTGGTGAATGATTTATATTTTTAGGGTTAGGGTTTTGGCTAATTAAAGTGTTATGCGATTGGTTTAAATTGTTTTGGGTAAGTTTTGTAACTTTTAAAACTCAAGGGTTATTTTTAGAACTTATTTTGGAACATGTACCTACTGTATAAAATATAAAAAGAGGGGGTCTAGTGTCATTTTTGTATTTTAAAGGATTAAAATGTTTCTAGGGTTTAATTAAGGTACGAATTATAAAATAATTAAATGGAGGGACTAAACTTGTAATTTCTGGAAACTTGGGGCTGTTTTGAGTAATATAATCTATTCAGGGGGTTATGTGTAAATTTGGTGATTTAATGGGTTAATATGTAATTATTAATAATATAAAGTTGAAATTGTAAAATAAGGGACTAAATATGTAACTTTAAAAACTAGAGGGACCTATTGTGTAAATTCTGTAAAATTGAGGATACATTCTTATAATATGATAAAATGAGTGACCATTGTGAAACTTTGATAAATTAAGGGTCTAAAGTGTAACTACGAACAATTGAAGGGTTAAAGTGTAACTTTTGAAACTAAAGGGGTATAAAGTGTAAATTATGAAACCGAAAGGACTAAAAGAGTAACTTGATGAATCTAAAAGCTAAAATGGAAAATTACTTAAAATGAAAGGGTTTGTAATTCTTGTCTACCCCCTCTAGGTGTGAAGAAAGAGAGGTCCTGATCCACTTTGTGTCATCCATTTCTGAATTGTGGTTGCTTCTAGAATAAGGTACAGATATTCTGACCTTCTCTGTAAGGTTTCCTATGATTCTTTTCTGATCTGTTAAATCTCTGATTTGATACTCTGTTACGATCCTTTGCTATGACACCTTTGCTTCGACCTTTGATCTCTAATTTTGGACCTATGATATGAAGACCTTGTTGATATGAGATGGAAATGTTTAAGTAAAGTATTTTGAAAGGGTTTTTCAAGCATGATATATTGACTTTAAGAAAACTATTTTTGAAGTTCGTTTTATGAAAACTATTTGAAAGACCATTTATGAAAACTATTTTGAAAGATTGTTTTAAATGAACCTTAAGAGAAAACCTTTTGAAAAGTACTTTTGATATTGAACCTTTTGAAGATTTGACCATCTGATACTTTGACCCTTTTGGATATTGACCTGGGATATTTGATCTTCTGATATGAACCTTCTGATATTGAACCTTCTGATATGACACTCTGATTATGATATGAACCTTTGACCTTTGACCTTTGACCTTTGACTCCCAGTTTGATACCCGAGCCAAAATGTGTTCCCTAGCCATGAAGGTAACATGGCCGTGTCTGTGATGCACCACTGGCATGACTCTTGTGTGGTCAGAGTGATTAACCACACCGTCCCTGTTCTGTTCTGATATGTGCACACTATATGATTATGGCCGATATTTCTGTTTTGGGGGCGTATGGATGCATCCTAGATTTGTTCTGTTATGATATGATATGTTATAATATGATCTGATTTCTGGTGACTGACGGTGGGTGCAATCCACGTCTTTCATGTTCTGGGAGCTGATCACTCCATATATATCTGTTTGATACATGAGGTCACCCCTCATATTATCTGGTTACTTGAGAGGCATCCCCTCTGGATTTCTGATATGGTTACATGGTATGACATTTCTGTTTCTGGGCTCGTGGTGGATTACTGTCCTAAACCTTTACTCTCTCTCTGTACCTTTACTTATCTATTTCGTTATACTGTATCTGTTCTTTTACTTTTACTCTCATTTCTTTTGCTTTCGTTTCCGTTTATTATATATCTGTTCACTGGGCTTTGTAAGCTCAGCCGTACGTTTTCTTTCGTGTACGGCAGGTTTTAGTTGAAAGCTGGGTTGTTATTAGAGAAGACCTTGCTAGCTAATTTGGATTAGAGACGATTTGAAAAGTTATATTCAGACTTAGTGATTATTGCATATCTCGTTTGAAACCTTGAAATTTCAGATTTTTGTTTGTAACCCTTGGAATCCTATTGTATTATTTATGTCATATGCTTGTGTTTGTTCTGATAAGAATCCGTATCTGTGACACCTTTGCCCTTGTCGGGTTGGGGTGTTACAAATAAAAACCATACTTAAGCTAAAACCAATCCTAGATAATGATTAAAGCAACTCAAAAACACGATCCTAACCACCTTTTTGGCGATTGATACCACTTGTAGGTCCTCTTTAACTCAAACCTACACACGTAACACACTAGATCTACACGTACTACTACTTATATAAATAAGCTACGAATGAAATAAGCTAATAAGGTAAGATAGAAAATGAGAGATGAAGAGAAAAGTGGAAGATTATCATTCGAATGACTTAGTGACAAAGGTTCGATACAATGAATGAAAAACCAACAATGAACTTAGCACCCCATGCCTTCTATTTATAGGCTATGGATTAGGGCAACATGCACATGGGGTGTTTCTAGAAGATTTCACTTAAATGGCCGGCCCATGGACTTCTAATGGACCGGACCATAATTACAAACATAAAGTCCTATTTTGAGCAACATATTTATTGAAAATGAACAAGACTTGAAATATGAATAAAACGTGTTCCTAACACGGAACTTAAACCATAGGGTGAACTTAAACAGGTCTCAATCTCACCCAAATACTGATAGATTGACTCCCAGGACAAGTTTAATGAAGTCTGGCCCAAAACATATTCATACTGCTAGACTAGCAGTTAGTACTGCCAGACCTTCTAGAACTGTTTACTCTAGACCAGCAGTTAAAGGTGCCGAACCAACTTTTAAATATGCACCACAAACTGCTAAAAGGCCTTTTCAAAAGACACTAGAACAAAAAGTGGAATTAGTTGCACCAAATATGTGTGACGATATACATATAGTCAAACATGGTTTTTTTCGTGTGTGTGACTAAAGGTGGTGTGACCATAGGGTACCTACGGTCACATGTTTTGGTTCTTTTTAGTCTCACTTACAAAAGAGTAACCAAAACGTTAAAATGTGTGACTAAATAGGTACAATTTTAGTTGGATTAATCAGCTTTGTGTGACCAAAAACTCTTATAGTCACACGAAGCATTTTCTTTTTGTATATTTAGTCACATACAATTAACCATAAAGTGGCCAAAAGTGTTAATAAGTGTGACCATATGGTGTTGAAAGTGAAGAAATGTATGGTTTGTGTGACTATAGATCATCCAATTGCCACATAAATTTGGTTTTTTTGTGGCCTTTTGTACCATTTAGTCACACAAATCAAGTTTCTTTTGGGTATTTAGTCACATACAATTAATCATAAAGTGGCCAAAAATGTGAATAAGTGTGACCATACGGTCTTTAAAGTGAAGAAATGTGTGGTTTGTGTGACTATTGATCATCCAATGGCCACATGAATTGTATGTTTGTGTGGCCTTTTGTTACATTTAGTCACACAAAGCATTTTTCTTTTGGGTATTTAGTCACATTCAATAAATCATAAAGTGGCCAAAAGTGTGAATAATGTGGACCATATGGTGTTTAAAGTGAAGAAATGTGTGTTTTGTGTGACTATTGATCATCCAATGGCCACATTAATTTTATTTTTGTGTGGCCTTTTGTTACATTTAGTCACACAAAGCATTTTTCTTTTGGGTATTTAGTCACATAAAATAAATCATAAAGTGGCCAAAAGTGTGAATAAGTTTGACCATATGGTGTTTAAAGTGAAGAAATGTGTGTTTTGTGTGACTATTGATCATCCAATGGCCACATGAAGTTTATTTTTGTGTGGCCTTTTGTTACATTTAGTCACACAAAGCATTTTTCTTTAGGGTATTTACTCACATACAATAAATCATAAAGTGGCCAAAAGTGTGAATAAGTGTGACCATATGGTGTTTAAAGTGAAGAAATGTGTGTTTTGTGTGACTATTGATCATCCAATGGTCACATGAATTTTATTTTTGTGTGGCCTTTTATTAGATTTAGTCACACAAAGCATTTTTCTTTTGGGTATTTAGTCATATACAATAAATCATAAAGTGGCCAAAAGTGTGAATAAGTGTGACCATATGGTGTTTAAAGTGAAGAAATTTGTGGTTTGTGTGACTATTGATCATCCAATGGCCACATGAAGTGTATGTTTGTGTGGCCTTTTGTACCATTTAGTCACACAAATCATGTTTCTTTTGGGTATTTAGTCACATACAATTAAGCATAAAGTGGCCAAAAGTGTGAATAAGTGTGACCATATGGTGTTTAAAGTGAAAATGTGTGGTTTGTGTGACTATTGATCATCAATGGCACATGAATTGTATGTTTGTGTAGCCTTTTGTACCATTTAGTCACACGTATCATGTTTCTTTTGGGTATTTAGTCACATACAATTAAGCATAAAGTGGCCAAAAGTGTGAATAAGTTTGACCATATGGTGTTTAAAGTGAAGAAATTTGTGGTTTGTGTGACTATTGATCATCCAATGGCCACATGAATTGTATGTTTGTGTGGCCTTTTGTACCATTTAGTCACAAAAATCATGTTTCTTTTGGGTATTTAGTCACATACAATTAATCATAAAGTGGCCAAAAGTGTTAATAAGTGTGACCATATGCCGTTTAAATTGAAGAAATTTGTATTTTGTGTGACTATTGATCATCAAATGGCCACATGAATTGTATGCGTGTGTGGCCTTTTGTAACATTTAGTCACACAACGAATTAATTAAACAGTGACCAACAGTGTTAATAATAGTGACTATATGCATCTTTTAGTCACATTTAAGAAATCAATATATATATATATATATATATATATATATATATATATATATATATATATATAATTCAAATAATATTCAAATACAATAAAATATTGGGTTAAAATTGGAATGTATATAAAATTCTAATGCCGTAATACCAACAATGTTTTGATATATCAAAACAAATTCAAATACAATAAAATTGGAATGTATAAAAATTGTAATGCCTTAAATAATAAAATTCTCAATAATTTAACGACTTCTTAGTCTTGATCTTCTGAGCAGCTTCACTTTTCATGGCTTCAATAGAGACGTAGTTGCGCTTCCCTGTTAATTTAGGTGGAACTTTGTTATGCTCACTAATCATTTGTATGGTACTTGGTGGTGTTGCCTGTAGGAAACAAAAAGCCGGGTGTATCAAATACTGAATTAAATATGAGAAATTATATATATATGTAGGTTGATAAAACACATGCATGTATGTACCTGATCTTCCAAAATCACTTGCTCCTTTGGCCATGCATAAAAACCACCTACTGCCTGCATAACTGTTTTGAAACCGTTACCTCCTACATCCGGTATGCAAGCTGCATCCTGTAAGGATTTATCAATAGACACTTTGTAGCAATCCTTGGGGAGTGGTTTGTTATGAAGCATTTGTTTTCCATCACTCTTGTATACGCGGCCCAAAGCAATAACAGTTGTTCTCTTTGAGTGCCACAGTTTGCACTTAATTACCTAAAAAAATGACTTGTTGCATGTATGTATCATAAATTAGTTAAACAAAATAATATATGAACATGTTTAAATACATACTTGTGGTAGTACTAGTAATGAAGACTCATCTTCTTGTGATTGGGAAGCTTGACGTGCATCCTTTCGTTTTCCTCTAGTCGTTTTCTTAGATGCGACAGATTTAACAGTTACCTATACATATAAAACACAGTAAATAAGACATGCATGTAGATTTCAAAAATCACATGTGGAAGTTTTATTACTTACACTTGTTTCCTTTTCCTTTTCCAAAGTTGATAGTCCGTTAGACTTCTGAATGCTCGCAACTTTCTCACATCCAGAAACACGTGTTCCGGCATCCGCATCAGCACTGCTGTTTATATGATTAATGTTCACCGGAGACACCTGCAATATAAAGTGTTTAAGAAGACTGCAGCAGTTTTTAAAAGGGTCAATAAAAGATGGAATGTTACTTCTGGTGGTGTCAATGGACTTGGCGTCAATGGAGTTGACGTCAATGGAGTTGTTGCCAATGGAGTTGAGGTCAATGGAGTTGATGCCAATGGAGTTGACGTTGAGTTCGACTGCCCCTTTGTGCAGCCAATTGCTTCATCAAATCCTGGATTACCGCATCTTTTTCTTGACGTTGGCGTCTCTCATTCTCAAGTTCACTTTGAAGTAACACCACTCTTTCATCAAATGCTTGTTTGTTTCGAGGCAGATCAAAATACCTCCTGTAGGTTACTCCACCTCCCACTCCTCTCGCATATCCTCCCTTTTCCTTACCTAATACAACTGTCATGGCATCACTGCCATGATCAACCTTCAAGGTTTCTTGTTTGATCTTGTCCTCCGTTTCTTTCTGCACACACAATATGGGAAATAGGTTATTATATGTTGATCCCACTTTAATATAAGCAAAAAGAATTTTTAGCCCCACTATGAACATTATAATAAAATATGCAGTAAAACTTACAATTTTTTCTCCCACGGCTCTAGTATCATCATCGTAAAAATCTCCGTCTTTGTTCTTCCTTCCTGTCAACCACAGCGTGGTACGCGGTGGTTCTTCATCTGGTTCAATTTCTTTACGATCGATCTTATAAACATCAAATGCATACACATGTAAGATAAACCAATACAAACGCAAGTATGATGCCTGACCGATGTCGTTGTACCGATCAAAAATAAACCTAATTACCTTATACTAGATAGGGCAAGCGGGTATCGTATCCACGAGGAGTATGTGGTTATAGTTAGGTTTAACGAAATAAATAATTGATTGATTGTTTGGTTTAATAACTTATTAATTAAAATACTAATTAACTAGAAAGTAAATAAGCAATAAAAATAAAGAAGCAAATAAAAGTAAGGTTTGTAAACAGTTGGATAAAAAGCAATCCCTCCCGGCTCCAGATATAATGATATGATCAAGTTACGGATTAATTTTAATGTTTGCCTTCAAACCACATAGACATAGTTTTTATTAATTGAAAAGGATAATTTTGGGCACAAGTTATGTTTATCACACAAATCGTCTTAATCCCTAAACTAGTGGACTCGGCACAACTCGTTGACTAGCAATAACATGTCTTACAATAATCTTATCAATTAATTTAATAATTACTCAAGTGAACAATTATGGGTACAAATTATGTTTAACATACGACCGTCTTAACCCCTAGACTAATTAGGCTCGGCACGAATCGTTGACTCGCAATAATATGTCTCATAATTATTCAATCAAATAATTATATTAAACATTAAAATCAAATAAAAGATATGCATTAAAATCAGATGAATTAATGTTTGACAAATAAAATAAAATCCGTAAACATGATCAAACCAAATATATCTTTTACCGGGAGAGATTACAAGAGGCTTAGCCGCGCATCACTATCGTGGACATCATCTTCTTTCGAAGCTTCATATATAAAAAATGTGTCGGCTGGAATTGTTTTATCCTTCCTCTTTGTTTCTCTATACTCACGAATGAATATATATAAGAAAAGTGAATGGCGGCTGTGTATTAAAAAAATGGGGTCCAATGTCTTGCTGTCCTCCGAATTAATAAAAATAATGATGGCCCTCTTTTTTGTATCTCTCGATGTATATATATCCCACAAGGGTTAAAACCCTTTTTCTTTTCTTTTGCTTCACGTCCCAAAAAAATAGGCCAAAGGCCTTTCTTTTACTTTTGTCGCTGCGTCCAAGTCTTAAGCCAAAAGAAGTCCACCAGGCCTTTTTTCTCTTTTAATAAATTTGAGCCAAATTCCTAAATAATAAGCCAAACCATGAGCCGGCTGTTCCAGCAGATAAACGCATGAGTTTAATCCAGCTTTTTGTCCCATTTATGACTTAAAAGTGTAGCTTTCTCTTTTCTCTTTCCGTGGCCTTTTGAATCATTTAAAACGGAGCTCGGACGAAGAAATTATGACCAAAATAGTGCAACAACGTCCAAATCTCTTATGTCTTTATATTAAACTTGTAATATCACCAAGTTTAGCTCCTTTGTGCGCATAGCCTACATAATCATAAAACACCTCAAAGTACATGTATAGCAACGAATAATAATACAATAATGCGTAATTAACATACTATGAGGTGTATGTAAAATACACCGATCAAACCTCCCCAACTTAACCCTTACTCGTCCCGAGGAAGAAATCTACTATATCCTGGAATGTTAATTACATAGTTTTTAATCATACCATTGAAATTCCATCAAAAAGATCAAATTCAACCTAGCACACTAATAACCATTCTATGTGACTAATAATCCAAAATGATTACCAATATTTTTGTCCTTCTTAAACACTTAACATAACCGTTCCCATTGGTTCCATTTACTTTATGTTTCATATAATTAACCATGTGCCCAACATACTTAGTACACCCCTATAATAAATCTAAACATATATCCAAAACAAGAGGTGAGAATACCTTATACCTTTTATAATACTGGAGTTTTTATACCATAGGAGCAAACTTTTTAAGAGCACATAAACCATCATACATTAACTCATATTTTCACTTTTTTGCTCAATTTTTGCACATGAATTTTACTTCATATTTCAAGCATTTTTGCTCATAACATACATAAGCTCCTTTTTTAGTCATCCGGGACCGTTTCTTATACAAGTCATCCCGAATGCTTTATACATTCCTTTTAAGGTTGATATAAAGACCAATCATTCAGATGTATGAATATCTATCCTATAGGTGCATACTAAGACACATCGGCACATGGGAACCGGTTAATTTAGTCCATTTTAATTAAATGGGAACAATTATGCTTCGTGCCTACTGGTATTGTAACACCCCAACCCGACAAGGGTAAAGATATCACAATAATGGATTCATATCAGATCAAAACAGAGCATACATCTACAGTAATACAAAAAATCTCAAAGGATTACAATGAAATACTGAATTCTACAAGGTTACAATGAAACTTTCAAAACTAATTCTAAAACATAATGTCTTCCATCCAAATCTAATCCAGAACAGCTACCAAGCCTTCTAAGTCCAGAGGTACACTCTCACTCATTCCCAGCTTCCTACTAAAACCTGCCGCACACGAAAAGAAACGTGCGGCTGAGCTTAAAAAGCCCAGTGAACAGATATATAGATGACAGAAACAATAACGGATAGCAATACAGAAACAAATCAGAAATACAGATTATACAGATACTGAATTAAAGTGAAAGAATAGGAAAGGAATAAGGGTAAAAGAAAAGAAATGAGAAAGAGATAATGTACAAACCAGGTTAGGGAAATACAGAAATCCATCACGAGCCCAGAGATAACAGATAATATCATAACAGAATAATCATATAATAATCCAGAGGGGATGCCTCTCAAATAACAGATAATATGAGGGGTGACCTCATGTATCAAATCGGAGTGATCAGCTCCCAGATAATGTGAAAGACGTGTATCGCACACACCATCAGTCACCAGATATACATATATAATAGATAACATAAATATAAACAGCTATCAGATAACAGATAACAGAATCAGAACTAGGATGCATCCATGCGCCCCCTGTGGCCAGAAACTCCTCAAAACACACCAGATAAAATAAATCAGGGACGGGACAGGTCATCACTCTCCTGCCCTAGAGTCATGCCATCGGTGCATCAATGACATGGACATGAAACCCTCATGCCTAGTGATTGGCTCGGATATCAGACTGTGGTCAAGGTCAGATGTCATATAATAAACAGAGTCATATCTAAGGGTTCATGGCAGAAGGGTCATGTCAACAATTCAGATTAAGATAATAAGGTTTAAATCAGAGTTTATCAGATTAAGTTTAATATCAAAGCTTAAGTTCAGATTAAAAGGTTTATTTCCAATAGTCCAAAAGAGTATATCAAAGGTTAATAATTACAAGTTTATAGCAATAATCCATTTCAGAAGTTCCTGTCAAAAGTTCATTTAAATCAATCCTTTAATAATGGTTTTCATTGAAATGATCTTTCAAAATAGTTTTCATAAAATGGTCCTCCAAAACTTTTAGTAACTTCCATTTCAAGTGGTATAGCTTCTTTTTAAAATAGATTTTAATAAAGGTTCAAAATCAATTAGGTTCAGATAAGAATTTAACAGGTTAAGGTTTATACCAAAATCAAATCAAAGTTTACAACAGATATATCAGGTTAAGGTTCAGAACAAGGTTCACAGATCAGATTCAACCAAGACTTACAAATTCAGGGTTCAGAACAAGAGGTCAATTAGAGTTCAGGAAAAAGGTTCAGAGAAAAAGGATCATAGCAGAGGTTCAAACAAAAAGGTTCAAGACAAACAGATCACAACAAAGATTCACAACAGAAGGGAATATAGCAATGGTATAGGGAATCCTAATAAGGAAAATGAAATACTGAGAGAAAAGGGAAAGAAACACCCTTACTGAAATAGGGCAGAATATCTGTACCTTATTAGCACAGCAGAAATCAAACAGACAAACACAGAAATCAGATGATCAAGACTTCTCCTTCTTCACACCTAAGGAAGAGGAAGACAGAATTACTAAAGTTCCTTATTCAGATTATTCCTTTAGTTAATCTCTTCATTTTATGTACTTTCTATTTTTAGTAACTTTCCAGATTTAGTAAGTTCCCATAATTAGCAGGTTTCCAGATTAATCAGATATTATCATTTCAGATTAGGTTAAACCCTTATTCAGAGATTATTATGGAATATCAGTATATTTTATCAAGTTACAGAAGTTTAGGGTTTTAAATGTAACTTCATTAATTTCCAAGGTCATTTGTGAAAATACTTTAAGTTACAGAAATATACACTCATTTTATTCAGAATTACCTTCCATTCCCTTAAGTTTCACAATTTACAGATTACACCCCTTTAATTTCATAATTTACAAAATAAAGCTTATAATTACATATTTTACAATTTAAACCCTACAATATCCATAATTACCAACCAAACATATTATATATCAAATTTACAGAATATATCATTAGAATTCAGTACTTTACATATTAGACCCCTCAGAATTCAGAATTTACATATTTAGCCCTTTAAGTTTACAAAATATATATATTAAGTCATAATTTCATAACAATTACATAATTAGCCCAAAAATCCTCAAAATTACACAACAACCTTTTTATATCAGTATTAACACAAAACAACTTCAGAATTCCAGAATTACACTTTTGGTCCCTCACTTTTAATTAATTTCCAAACGAAACCCTAATTTCCCATTAATTCATTATTTTGCAAAATTTACACTTAGGACCCCAAAGTTATATTTTTCCCACATTCTTACAGATGTATATGATCTTACAAAAATATCCCAGAAGTTTCAAAGTTGGCAAAATAGGTCCTTATACATTTTACTTCAAATCGGTAACACTTTTTATAAACAATTACCAACCCTAATTTTCACCAATCATTGAAACATCATTAATTCATCATTAAAACACATTAAATGATCAGATATTCATCCAAGAAACCAAACCCTAGAGGCCACGATTTTTATTTTATTTGTTTTCTTAATTTTCACAAAATCCGATTATTACAATAATTCACCACGTAAATTTTTGGCCTCTAAAAATCAAAACCATATTTTTCCCAGATCATATTACTCATAAGGAACCCACGAAAAATAGTGAACATGCCCAGAAAATCCGTTCAACATATATTACATATTTACGTACGTTTTAGATATTAAAATTACAACGACTTGATTTAGGCTACTATAATTTGATCTATCATTTTTTCCAGATCTAATACATCATAAGAGGTCTAAATAAAATAGCTATCATGCCCAGAATTTCGGATTTCATATATTTGTGATTTACGTGTTTTATAGCCATTATATTATCATACGCATAGAATTAGCATGCATGGATCAATTTACATATTTTATATGAGTTATATAACATCAAAATATCACAGGAAAGTTTCCATATTAATTTTAACATGTTTGGTTTAGTCGCAAGAATTATTACCTTGATTTAGAGCAAATCGACAAGAAATTTAGAACAAGGACGAACCAAGGAGAAAACGCAGCAACCATTAATTTTCCTAGCCTCCTTGCACCTCCAATAATCCCAGAAAAATACTTGTTCAATCCCAGAATTCGTGTGCTAGCCATGGTTGATTTATTTAGATCGCTAGGGTTTTTTTTTCCTAGTTTTGCGATTTGGTTTTGTGAAAAGAAATAAAAGATTTGATTATATCTCTTAAAAACCGACTTTGGGGAGGGCTTAGGACCAGAATTTCGGAATTATAATCATCAATTTATTTGGGATTGATTTTCTTAGACCTTTCCTAATTTAATTTACATATTATTTAATTTTAAAAGGTTTAACATTATTTTATTTAAATTGTATAATTCGGAATTTCTAAATAATTGTGTATGATTATTTTTGAACATTTTAAAATGATGTAACATTGTCCCAGAAATTTATTTGTTTCAGATATAGTTCGATTTCAGAAGTTTTGGAATTATTTCGGAATTTTATAAGTTGTTTAATAAGGTTCTATGTTATCAGGGGTAATTTGGTAATTTTACAGGTTATCTGAATTTCAGGTATTACAACTTCTTCCCCACTAACAAAAAAATTTCGTCCTCGAAATTTGCTGAAAGCAGAAAGAAAAGAGAGCAGGAAACAAAACAAAGACATAACGAACTAGGACGAGAATTGAGGTGAAACGAAACAGGAATACAACTGACGGTGAACGGACATATGAAAGATTTGATTCTCATAACTCGAGCTTGCAGATTCCCAAAATGGTTTCAGGTCCTCAGAACAGACATAACATACTGAATCCAGATCAGAAGAATAGCATACCAAACGTGGTAGATGAAAATCAGATTCATAGGTTTTGACGGATATGCCGTTCACAGAAATTGATTAGACAAATCAGATTAGAGCGTACAGAAATAGATTATCGATATCATCAATTGGAAGAAGTTTTATGACAAAACTGAAGATTATTATCAGAAGTTCAGAGGTCAGCAGAATTCGTGACGAGAATCCAGATGTATCAATTCGCATAACGGTGGAAGCAGATTACGCGTATAGTTAGAATGAACTTAAAGTTTCACTAACGCAAACGATCTCAAACAGTTATCATAATTTCTAAAGCTTCTAAGGCACTTCTCGAAATATCCTATGCCCACAACAAGTGCACGTTATATGATGTAAGTATTATCACGTTGGCCAGACGTCATAATACTGGCATCATATAAATATGCCCTCATGATGGTCATACTTTATCTCAAGTTGTGAACAGAACAAACTTATCCTACTCCACCTAGTCTTCCTACGGTCTCAGAGGTCATCAGAATCCACTATCCTAACTAAGAGGAAAACGAATCACTCGAAAAGTTAACGGAAGTCCCAGAATGTCTATCAGAATTTGGTACATCAGATCATCCATCATTCGTCAAATTTCAGATAACAAAACCATCATCCGACATACGCAGAATGAACACAGAGCGGAATTACTGATAAGAAACCTAAATCATTCAAAGGATTTATCATTAGGTAACAGGAATTTAGATAGGTCAAGCAGAAGTGAATCACATCATCCATAGCTTCATTCGTCACAGAATTTATTCGCTTCAGAATTTTCTTCTATTCAAAGTCATGATCTCAGTTTCCATTCTCAAGTCTGCTTCTACTCTCAATTCATCTTAGTACAACTAAAATGAATAGAGAAGCAAGACTGCGAGTCTTGGACAGGTCTACTAGCCCAGTTCGGAATTCGCCAACTCAGATTGCTGTCGTCATCGGATGTTCGGCGGCGGTGTCTGCTACAATCTCTAAATGCCAAATCACATCTTTTCTTCCAGAACAAAGGTCATTCCATTTAACACAAAGATGGTCTACATGTTTCCTCGTTCGTCTCAGGGCACAACATGTTGTCATACTATGACAATTGTCCAGATACTCGTGAAAAAATGATTCCTATTAGCCAATACTATTGGCATTATTTAAGACTCATAATGGTCACAATCACTTCAGGGAAACTTCATATCTAAATCACATTACCCATCTTTACGAATAAAACTGAATTACTTTACGGAAATTGCTCTCAGTTAGTCATCTCCCATCTCAGGAGTTCTTGTGGTTGCTTCTTCAGTCCTTCAAACATTAAATGAGGTTGTCTGATACAGAGTTCACAAGGATAGAATAATTTAATCATTTATACTCGGAAATGAAAAGTGATTACGGTTGAGATTTACGGTTAGGTATTTAAGGGGAACACTAAGGTGAAACAGAATCATATCTCATCAGTTTCTTCAATCTTTCAACTTCTATAGTATCATGGGTCGCCAACCGAGATCGGTTCAGAATCAATTCTACTTCTCAAACGGGAGGAAACTCAGAAGTTTCATCAGAAAATGCCAGAAAATTTGTACAACAAAACTTTCTAGGGGTGGATACTAATAGGGTGACAGGAGAATTTGATAATCAGATGAGGTCAGGGTACATATTTCCATAGCAGGGTTAAGCTTAACAGATTTAAGCGGTTAGAGGTTATTATATCAAAAGTAGGGTGGAATAGATCGTTACATTTCAGATGCGGTAGTTTATGATAGCTGAAGAACCAGTCCAATCAATAATCAAAAGATCTCCAAGATTAAGTATATCAATAGTAAACAGATCCGCAGAACGTATATGGTCACTTAACCAGACGGATAGTTCATATGTCAGAGTCAAGTACATGGTTCAGTATAGTGTGGGGATAGGTACGCGAACAGTTCAAGGTGTTGGAGTTTTTGGTTTAGCTTTTAGCATAAGTGACAGGTAGGGTGTACATCATTGATAATACGAACATCGTATAATTGCAGAAGTGAGACTTATGAGATATCGGATATCAGCATCATATGCTCAGTTAACAATTCCACACAGAGACGGTATTTGCATCAAATCCTTCCAAAGAAAAACTGATTGGCAAATAAGATTCATCATTCAAGGGAGCAAATAAGGTTCATCATTCAGGACAATATAGTTTCAGTGGATCCATTTATATCCAGCATGGGTCATGAATTTATAGGATGTGTCAAACACATTAAGGTTAAATGGTCTTCGGGATGGTCGGAGAGATATCAGACGGTTTATCCACAGATCAGAAATGAAGGTCAAAATCAGGTAGTGGCAGCAAAATTTAGCAGTCGGTAATCATGGTAGGGGTTCAAAATTGTTTCAAATGCCGAAGGTGAGACATAGGAGGATAGTCGTCACCATTGAATGATCAATCAACTAATCTTTTATCAGGAGAAAAATCAAGGTTATTTATCAATGAAAACGGATCGACAAAGCAGATCTTTACCATTCAGAATAAGAGGGAGAACCCTTTATACTCGTGGTTAAACACCACAAGACTTCTCATGGGAATAGAGATGGTTAAGCAGAAATCAAATAGTGTCAGAAGATTCATAGAGGATTATTAGAAACGAGAAATAACTAACAGAATGTATCAAATGTATCATCGTCATGGGAATTCTCAGATTGCCCAAAGAGGCATCAGAATGATTAACAGAAGGTTCAGAGGTCGGAGTTGAAATCGGAAGTCAAGGATCAAATAATGTCAGATAATTACTACGCAATTTCCAATGCTTCAGATTTTATTTTGGTTTTCAATTCTTAGGTGATGCAAGGCATAAGCTCTAAATTTTCAACTGTGATTTCAATAGTCTTTAACCAAAAAACAAGGCACGAATCAGAGTGGTGCGGAAGCAAGATACTTAAGCAAATGACTTATAGTCTACCCATTCCTCACTGGTCAGAATTTAAGTTCCTATAGGGAAATCCTAAAGCAAATTCTCAAAGTTTTTCCTACGAGCGCCTACAGTGGAAACTTAGTGGTCCAGACATCACAGGTCAAGGGTAAATGTATTACGAGTCGCAGCCTGAATGCTCTGATACCATAAATTGTAACACCCCAACCCGACAAGGGTAAAGATATCACAATAATGGATTCATATCAGATCAAAACAGAGCATACATCTACAGTAATACAAAAAATCTCAAAGGATTACAATGAAATACTGAATTCTACAAGGTTACAATGAAACTTTCAAAACTAATTCTAAAACATAATGTCTTCCATCCAAATCTAATCCAGAACAGCTACCAAGCCTTCTAAGTCCAGAGGTACACTCTCACTCATTCCCAGCTTCCTACTAAAACCTGCCGCACACGAAAAGAAACGTGCGGCTGAGCTTAAAAAGCCCAGTGAACAGATATATAGATGACAGAAACAATAACGGATAGCAATACAGAAACAAATCAGAAATACAGATTATACAGATACTGAATTAAAGTGAAAGAATAGGAAAGGAATAAGGGTAAAAGAAAAGAAATGAGAAAGAGATAATGTACAAACCAGGTTAGGGAAATACAGAAATCCATCACGAGCCCAGAGATAACAGATAATATCATAACAGAATAATCATATAATAATCCAGAGGGGATGCCTCTCAAATAACAGATAATATGAGGGGTGACCTCATGTATCAAATCGGAGTGATCAGCTCCCAGATAATGTGAAAGACGTGTATCGCACACACCATCAGTCACCAGATATACATATATAATAGATAACATAAATATAAACAGCTATCAGATAACAGATAACAGAATCAGAACTAGGATGCATCCATGCGCCCCCTGTGGCCAGAAACTCCTCAGAACACACCAGATAAAATAAATCAGGGACGGGACAGGTCATCACTCTCCTGCCCTAGAGTCATGCCATCGGTGCATCAATGACATGGACATGAAACCCTCATGCCTAGTGATTGGCTCGGATATCAACTGTGGTCAAGGTCAGATGTCATATAATAAACAGAGTCATATCTAAGGGTTCATGGCAGAAGGGTCATGTCAACAATTCAGATTAAGATAATAAGGTTTAAATCAGAGTTTATCAGATTAAGTTTAATATCAAAGCTTAAGTTCAGATTAAAAGGTTTATTTCCAATAGTCCAAAAGAGTATATCAAAGGTTAATAATTACAAGTTTATAGCAATAATCCATTTCAGAAGTTCCTGTCAAAAGTTCATTTAAATCAATCCTTTAATAATGGTTTTCATTGAAATGATCTTTCAAAATAGTTTTCATAAAATGGTCCTCCAAAACTTTTAGTAACTTCCATTTCAAGTGGTATAGCTTCTTTTTAAAATAGATTTTAATAAAGGTTCAAAATCAATTAGGTTCAGATAAGAATTTAACAGGTTAAGGTTTATACCAAAATCAAATCAAAGTTTACAACAGATATATCAGGTTAAGGTTCAGAACAAGGTTCACAGATCAGATTCAACCAAGACTTACAAATTCAGGGTTCAGAACAAGAGGTCAATTAGAGTTCAGGAAAAAGGTTAAGAGAAAAAGGATCATAGCAGAGGTTCAAACAAAAAGGTTCAAGACAAACAGATCACAACAAAGATTCACAACAGAAGGGAACATAGCAATGGTATAGGGAATCCTAATAAGGAAAATGAAATACTGAGAGAAAAGGGAAAGAAACACCCTTACTGAAATAGGGCAGAATATCTGTACCTTATTAGCACAGCAGAAATCAAACAGACAAACACAGAAATCAGATGATCAAGACTTCTCCTTCTTCACACCTAAGGAAGAGGAAGACAGAATTACTAAAGTTCCTTATTCAGATTATTCCTTTAGTTAATCTCTTCATTTTATGTACTTTCTATTTTTAGTAACTTTCCAGATTTAGTAAGTTCCCATAATTAGCAGGTTTCCAGATTAATCAGATATTATCATTTCAGATTAGGTTAAACCCTTATTCAGAGATTATTATGGAATATCAGTATATTTTATCAAGTTACAGAAGTTTAGGGTTTTAAATGTAACTTCATTAATTTCCAAGGTCATTTGTGAAAATACTTTAAGTTACAGAAATTTACACTCCTTTTATTCAGAATTACCTTCCATTCCCTTAAGTTTCACAATTTACAGATTACACCCCTTTAATTTCATAATTTACAAAATAAAGCTTATAATTACATATTTTACAATTTAAACCCTACAATATCCATAATTACCAACCAAACATATTATATATCAAATTTACAGAATATATCATTAGAATTCAGTACTTTACATATTAGACCCCTCAGAATTCAGAATTTACATATTTAGCCCTTTAAGTTTACAAAATATATATATTAAGTCATAATTTCATAACAATTACATAATTAGCCCAAAAATCCTCAAAATTACACAACAACCTTTTTATATCAGTATTAACACAAAACAACTTCAGAATTCCAGAATTACACTTTTGGTCCCTCACTTTTAATTAATTTCCAAACGAAACCCTAATTTCCCATTAATTCATTATTTTGCAAAATTTACACTTAGGACCCCAAAGTTATATTTTTCCCACATTCTTACAGATGTATATGATCTTACAAAAATATCCCAGAAGTTTCAAAGTTGGCAAAATAGGTCCTTATACATTTTACTTCAAATCGGTAACACTTTTTATAAACAATTACCAACCCTAATTTTCACCAATCATTGAAACATCATTAATTCATCATTAAAACACATTAAATGATCAGATATTCATCCAAGAAACCAAACCCTAGAGGCCACGATTTTTATTTTATTTGTTTTCTTAATTTTCACAAAATCCGATTATTACAATAATTCACCACGTAAATTTTTGGCCTCTAAAAATCAAAACCATATTTTTCCCAGATCATATTACTCATAAGGAACCCACGAAAAATAGTGAACATGCCCAGAAAATCCGTTCAACATATATTACATATTTACGTACGTTTTAGATATTAAAATTACAACGACTTGATTTAGGCTACTATAATTTGATCTATCATTTTTTCCAGATCTAATACATCATAAGAGGTCTAAATAAAATAGCTATCATGCCCAGAATTTCGGATTTCATATATTTGTGATTTACGTGTTTTATAGCCATTATATTATCATACGCATAGAATTAGCATGCATGGATCAATTTACATATTTTATATGAGTTATATAACATCAAAATATCACAGGAAAATTTCCATATTAATTTTAACATGTTTGGTTTAGTCGCAAGAATTATTACCTTGATTTAGAGCAAATCGACAAGAAATTTAGAACAAGGACGAACCAAGGAGAAAACGCAGCAACCATTAATTTTCCTAGCCTCCTTGCACCTCCAATAATCCCAGAAAAATACTTGTTCAATCCCAGAATTCGTGTGCTAGCCATGGTTGATTTATTTAGATCGCTAGGGTTTTTTTTTCCTAGTTTTGCGATTTGGTTTTGTGAAAAGAAATAAAAGATTTGATTATATCTCTTAAAAACCGACTTTGGGGAGGGCTTAGGACCAGAATTTCGGAATTATAATCATCAATTTATTTGGGATTGATTTTCTTAGACCTTTCCTAATTTAATTTACATATTATTTAATTTTAAAAGGTTTAACATTATATTTATTTAAATTGTATAATTCGGAATTTCTAAATAATTGTGTATGATTATTTTTGAACATTTTAAAATGATGTAACATTGTCCCAGAAATTTATTTGTTTCAGATATAGTTCGATTTCAGAAGTTTTGGAATTATTTCGGAATTTTATAAGTTGTTTAATAAGGTTCTATGTTATCAGGGGTAATTTGGTAATTTTACAGGTTATCTGAATTTCAGGTATTACAACTTCTTCCCCACTAACAAAAAAATTTCGTCCTCGAAATTTGCTGAAAGCAGAAAGAAAAGAGAGCAGGAAACAAAACAAAGACATAACGAACTAGGACGAGAATTGAGGTGAAACGAAACAGGAATACAACTGACGGTGAACGGACATATGAAAGATTTGATTCTCATAACTCGAGCTTGCAGATTCCCAAAATGGTTTCAGGTCCTCAGAACAGACATAACATACTGAATCCAGATCAGAAGAATAGCATACCAAACGTGGTAGATGAAAATCAGATTCATAGGGTTTTGACGGATATGCCGTTCACAGAAATTGATTAGACAAATCAGATTAGAGCGTACAGAAATAGATTATCGATATCATCAATTGGAAGAAGTTTTATGACAAAACTGAAGATTATTATCAGAAGTTCAGAGGTCAGCAGAATTCGTGACGAGAATCCAGATGTATCAATTCGCATAACGGTGGAAGCAGATTACGCGTATAGTTAGAATGAACTTAAAGTTTCACTAACGCAAACGATCTCAAACAGTTATCATAATTTCTAAAGCTTCTAAGGCACTTCTCGAAATATCCTATGCCCACAACAAGTGCACGTTATATGATGTAAGTATTATCACGTTGGCCAGACGTCATAATACTGGCATCATATAAATATGCCCTCATGATGGTCATACTTTATCTCAAGTTGTGAACAGAACAAACTTATCCTACTCCACCTAGTCTTCCTACGGTCTCAGAGGTCATCAGAATCCACTATCCTAACTAAGAGGAAAACGAATCACTCGAAAAGTTAACGGAAGTCCCAGAATGTCTATCAGAATTTGGTACATCAGATCATCCATCATTCGTCAAATTTCAGATAACAAAACCATCATCCGACATACGCAGAATGAACACAGAGCGGAATTACTGATAAGAAACCTAAATCATTCAAAGGATTATCATTAGGTAACAGGAATTTAGATAGGTCAAGCAGAAGTGAATCACATCATCCATAGCTTCATTCGTCACAGAATTTATTCGCTTCAGAATTTTCTTCTATTCAAAGTCATGATCTCAGTTTCCATTCTCAAGTCTGCTTCTACTCTCAATTCATCTTAGTACAACTAAAATGAATAGAGAAGCAAGACTGCGAGTCTTGGACAGGTCTACTAGCCCAGTTCGGAATTCGCCAACTCAGATTGCTGTCGTCATCGGATGTTCGGTGGCGGTGTCTGCTACAATCTCTAAATGCCAA
Organism: Artemisia tridentata subsp. tridentata; assembly: GCA_021014915.2. NCBI lineage: Eukaryota > Viridiplantae > Streptophyta > Magnoliopsida > Asterales > Asteraceae > Artemisia > Artemisia tridentata. Next base: position 419,272,877 of record CP139508.1, on the reverse strand, counting down.
ATCACATCTTTTCTTCCAGAACAAAGGTCATTCCATTTAACACAAAGATGGTCTACATGTTTCCTCGTTCGTCTCAGGGCACAACATGTTGTCATACTATGACAATTGTCCAGATACTCGTGAAAAAATGATTCCTATTAGCCAATACTATTGGCATTATTTAAGACTCATAATGGTCACAATCACTTCAGGGAAACTTCATATCTAAATCACATTACCCATCTTTACGAATAAAACTGAATTACTTTACGGAAATTGCTCTCAGTTAGTCATCTCCCATCTCAGGAGTTCTTGTGGTTGCTTCTTCAGTCCTTCAAACATTAAATGAGGTTGTCTGATACAGAGTTCACAAGGATAGAATAATTTAATCATTTATACTCGGAAATGAAAAGTGATTACGGTTGAGATTTACGGTTAGGTATTTAAGGGGAACACTGAGGTGAAACAGAATCATATCTCATCAGTTTCTTCAATCTTTCAACTTCTATAGTATCATGGGTCGCCAACCGAGATCGGTTCAGAATCAATTCTACTTCTCAAACGGGAGGAAACTCAGAAGTTTCATCAGAAAATGCCAGAAAATTTGTACAACAAAACTTTCTAGGGGTGGATACTAATAGGGTGACAGGAGAATTTGATAATCAGATGAGGTCAGGGTACATATTTCCATAGCAGGGTTAAGCTTAACAGATTTAAGCGGTTAGAGGTTATTATATCAAAAGTAGGGTGGAATAGATCGTTACATTTCAGATGCGGTAGTTTATGATAGCTGAAGAACCAGTCCAATCAATAATCAAAAGATCTCCAAGATTAAGTATATCAATAGTAAACAGATCCGCAGAACGTATATGGTCACTTAACCAGACGGATAGTTCATATGTCAGAGTCAAGTACATGGTTCAGTATAGTGTGGGGATAGGTACGCGAACAGTTCAAGGTGTTGGAGTTTTTGGTTTAGCTTTTAGCATAAGTGACAGGTAGGGTGTACATCATTGATAATACGAACATCGTATAATTGCAGAAGTGAGACTTATGAGATATCGGATATCAGCATCATATGCTCAGTTAACAATTCCACACAGAGACGGTATTTGCATCAAATCCTTCCAAAGAAAAAACTGATTGGCAAATAAGATTCATCATTCAAGGGAGCAAATAAGGTTCATCATTCAGGACAATATAGTTTCAGTGGATCCATTTATATCCAGCATGGGTCATGAATTTATAGGATGTGTCAAACACATTAAGGTTAAATGGTCTTCGGGATGGTCGGAGAGATATCAGACGGTTTATCCACAGATCAGAAATGAAGGTCAAAATCAGGTAGTGGCAGCAAAATTTAGCAGTCGGTAATCATGGTAGGGGTTCAAAATTGTTTCAAATGCCGAAGGTGAGACATAGGAGGATAGTCGTCACCATTGAATGATCAATCAACTAATCTTTTATCAGGAGAAAAATCAAGGTTATTTATCAATGAAAACGGATCGACAAAGCAGATCTTTACCATTCAGAATAAGAGGGAGAACCCTTTATACTCGTGGTTAAACACCACAAGACTTCTCATGGGAATAGAGATGGTTAAGCAGAAATCAAATAGTGTCAGAAGATTCATAGAGGATTATTAGAAACGAGAAATAACTAACAGAATGTATCAAATGTATCATCGTCATGGGAATTCTCAGATTGCCCAAAGAGGCATCAGAATGATTAACAGAAGGTTCAGAGGTCGGAGTTGAAATCGGAAGTCAAGGATCAAATAATGTCAGATAATTACTACGCAATTTCCAATGCTTCAGATTTTATTTTGGTTTTCAATTCTTAGGTGATGCAAGGCATAAGCTCTAAATTTCCAACTGTGATTTCAATAGTCTTTAACCAAAAACAAGGCACGAATCAGAGTGGTGCGGAAGCAAGATACTTAAGCAAATGACTTATAGTCTACCCATTCCTCACTGGTCAGAATTTAAGTTCCTATAGGGAAATCCTAAAGCAAATTCTCAAAGTTTTTCCTACGAGCGCCTACAGTGGAAACTTAGTGGTCCAGACATCACAGGTCAAGGGTAAATGTATTACGAGTCGCAGCCTGAATGCTCTGATACCATAAATTGTAACACCCCAACCCGACAAGGGTAAAGATATCACAATAATGGATTCATATCAGATCAAAACAGAGCATACATCTACAGTAATACAAAAAATCTCAAAGGATTACAATGAAATACTGAATTCTACAAGGTTACAATGAAACTTTCAAAACTAATTCTAAAACATAATGTCTTCCATCCAAATCTAATCCAGAACAGCTACCAAGCCTTCTAAGTCCAGAGGTACACTCTCACTCATTCCCAGCTTCCTACTAAAACCTGCCGCACACGAAAAGAAACGTGCGGCTGAGCTTAAAAAGCCCAGTGAACAGATATATAGATGACAGAAACAATAACGGATAGCAATACAGAAACAAATCAGAAATACAGATTATACAGATACTGAATTAAAGTGAAAGAATAGGAAAGGAATAAGGGTAAAAGAAAAGAAATGAGAAAGAGATAATGTACAAACCAGGTTAGGGAAATACAGAAATCCATCACGAGCCCAGAGATAACAGATAATATCATAACAGAATAATCATATAATAATCCAGAGGGGATGCCTCTCAAATAACAGATAATATGAGGGGTGACCTCATGTATCAAATCGGAGTGATCAGCTCCCAGATAATGTGAAAGACGTGTATCGCACACACCATCAGTCACCAGATATACATATATAATAGATAACATAAATATAAACAGCTATCAGATAACAGATAACAGAATCAGAACTAGGATGCATCCATGCGCCCCCTGTGGCCAGAAACTCCTCAGAACACACCAGATAAAATAAATCAGGGACGGGACAGGTCATCACTCTCCTGCCCTAGAGTCATGCCATCGGTGCATCAATGACATGGACATGAAACCCTCATGCCTAGTGATTGGCTCGGATATCAGACTGTGGTCAAGGTCAGATGTCATATAATAAACAGAGTCATATCTAAGGGTTCATGGCAGAAGGGTCATGTCAACAATTCAGATTAAGATAATAAGGTTTAAATCAGAGTTTATCAGATTAAGTTTAATATCAAAGCTTAAGTTCAGATTAAAAGGTTTATTTCCAATAGTCCAAAAGAGTATATCAAAGGTTAATAATTACAAGTTTATAGCAATAATCCATTTCAGAAGTTCCTGTCAAAAGTTCATTTAAATCAATCCTTTAATAATGGTTTTCATTGAAATGATCTTTCAAAATAGTTTTCATAAAATGGTCCTCCAAAACTTTTAGTAACTTCCATTTCAAGTGGTATAGCTTCTTTTTAAAATAGATTTTAATAAAGGTTCAAAATCAATTAGGTTCAGATAAGAATTTAACAGGTTAAGGTTTATACCAAAATCAAATCAAAGTTTACAACAGATATATCAGGTTAAGGTTCAGAACAAGGTTCACAGATCAGATTCAACCAAGACTTACAAATTCAGGGTTCAGAACAAGAGGTCAATTAGAGTTCAGGAAAAAGGTTAAGAGAAAAAGGATCATAGCAGAGGTTCAAACAAAAAGGTTCAAGACAAACAGATCACAACAAAGATTCACAACAGAAGGGAACATAGCAATGGTATAGGGAATCCTAATAAGGAAAATGAAATACTGAGAGAAAAGGGAAAGAAACACCCTTACTGAAATAGGGCAGAATATCTGTACCTTATTAGCACAGCAGAAATCAAACAGACAAACACAGAAATCAGATGATCAAGACTTCTCCTTCTTCACACCTAAGGAAGAGGAAGACAGAATTACTAAAGTTCCTTATTCAGATTATTCCTTTAGTTAATCTCTTCATTTTATGTACTTTCTATTTTTAGTAACTTTCCAGATTTAGTAAGTTCCCATAATTAGCAGGTTTCCAGATTAATCAGATATTATCATTTCAGATTAGGTTAAACCCTTATTCAGAGATTATTATGGAATATCAGTATATTTTATCAAGTTACAGAAGTTTAGGGTTTTAAATGTAACTTCATTAATTTCCAAGGTCATTTGTGAAAATACTTTAAGTTACAGAAATTTACACTCCTTTTATTCAGAATTACCTTCCATTCCCTTAAGTTTCACAATTTACAGATTACACCCCTTTAACTTCATAATTTACAAAATAAAGCTTATAATTACATATTTTACAATTTAAACCCTACAATATCCATAATTACCAACCAAACATATTATATATCAAATTTACAGAATATATCATCAGAATTCAGTACTTTACATATTAGACCCCTCAGAATTCAGAATTTACATATTTAGCCCTTTAAGTTTACAAAATATATATATTAAGTCATAATTTCATAACAATTACATAATTAGCCCAAAAATCCTCAAAATTACACAACAACCTTTTTATATCAGTATTAACACAAAACAACTTCAGAATTCCAGAATTACACTTTTGGTCCCTCACTTTTAATTAATTTCCAAACGAAACCCTAATTTCCCATTAATTCATTATTTTGCAAAATTTACACTTAGGACCCCAAAGTTATATTTTTCCCACATTCTTACAGATGTATATGATCTTACAAAAATATCCCAGAAGTTTCAAAGTTGGCAAAATAGGTCCTTATACATTTTACTTCAAATCGGTAACACTTTTTATAAACAATTACCAACCCTAATTTTCACCAATCATTGAAACATCATTAATTCATCATTAAAAACACATTAAATGATCAGATATTCATCCAAGAAACCAAACCCTAGAGGCCACGATTTTTATTTTATTTGTTTTCTTAATTTTCACAAAATCCGATTATTACAATAATTCACCACGTAAATTTTTGGCCTCTAAAAATCAAAACCATATTTTTCCCAGATCATATTTCTCATAAGGAACCCACGAAAAATAGTGAACATGCCCAGAAAATCCGTTCAACATATATTACATATTTACGTACGTTTTAGATATTAAAATTACAACGACTTTATTTAGGCTACTATAATTTGATCTATCATTTTTCCCAGATCTAATACATCATAAGAGGTCTAAATAAAATAGCTATCATGCCCAAAATTTCGGATTTCATATATTTGTGATTTACGTGTTTTATAGCCATTATATTATCATACGCATAGAATTAGCATGCATGGATCAATTTACATATTTTATATGAGTTATATAACATCAAAATATCACAGGAAAATTTCCATATTAATTTTAACATGTTTGGTTTAGTCGCAAGAATTATTACCTTGATTTAGAGCAAATCGACAAGAAATTTAGAACAAGGACGAACCAAGGAGAAAACACAGCAACCATTAATTTTCCTAGCCTCCTTGCACCTCCAATAATCCCATAAAAATACTTGTTCAATCCCAGAATTCGTGTGCTAGCCATGGTTGATTTATTTAGATCGCTAGGGTTTTTTTTTCCTAGTTTTGCGATTTGGTTTTGTGAAAAGAAATAAAAGATTTGATTATATCTCTTAAAAACCGACTTTGGGGAGGGCTTAGGACCAGAATTTCGGAATTATAATCATCAATTTATTTGGGATTGATTTTCTTAGACCTTTCCTAATTTAATTTACATATTATTTAATTTTAAAAGGTTTAACATTATATTTATTTAAATTGTATAATTCGGAATTTCTAAATAATTGTGTATGATTATTTTTGAACATTTTAAAATGATGTAACATTGTCCCAGAAATTTATTTGTTTCAGATATAGTTCGATTTCAGAAGTTTTGGAATTATTTCGGAATTTTATAAGTTGTTTAATAAGGTTCTATGTTATCAGGGGTAATTTGGTAATTTTACAGGTTATCTGAATTTCAGGTATTACAGGTATATCATCTGATGGAGGTATCTACCACATAGTCTAATTATTCAATGCACTAACTTAAACCAACCTTCCTAATTTCATTAACAACAATACAAGGATTGGGTTATTTCACATAAAATTGTCTCAGCTAAGTGCAATGCTATCCATCATAATAATTGGCGTCTGACCCATGCTAACAACTAAAATATCACCTTGCGCGGGTGACAAATCAGATAGGCAAGCCCAGCATATGACTACCACCAATCATTATGACAGTTCTCCAGCTTTTTTCTATGGCCACCGTGCGCGGGTGACAAGACGGATAAGATCAATTTAAGTGTCCTAACCCAACTATTACATTATTATATCTCATATTATATCATTTTAACTTTCTTCCCGTTCTAAGCAAAAGTAAGTAGGGAAATTCAATCGGGTATGGTTTGATCATCTACTAATTATACATATGCCTAACTACATGCAAAACATCAAATTAATTTTAGAACCAAATTATACAATGGAATCGGGTGCACCTTATAATCATGGCTGGATCTTCTAGTTTGCTTCAATAAATCATCCACAAACTAATCCTCAGAATCTGCAAACACTCAACAAATATATGTAGAAAAAACTTCCACATCCAATTAGCACAAAACTCTTATAATGTGATTTCAATTTTTCTTTATTATTATTATTATTATTTTTTCAAAAATCACATTTTGACCCATTTTAACCACAATTTCACACAAAAACATGTAACACATGTGACACCCCCCCTCCCCAACTTAAAGCATTGCATTGTCCCTAATGCAAAAACTTTAAGTTGAAATTTTGGTTAAAAATCACTTTGATAAACTCACTCAACACAAAAACCTAACTCACTTTCGTAGGAATCACGGTTGCATTTAGCGTATGCAACAAGCCTTTTAAACCACTCGGTAGCCCGAGTGGATGAGTGTAGTCTCGTGAGGGTTTGTAGTGAACACACCCACAAAGTTTTTAACACATACAAAAATAAGAAAATAAAAAGAAACATAAATTAGAAAGAACATAAACACACACTACAACCCACGGGTTGCCTCCCGCGAAGCGCTAAGTTTACCGTCGTCAGCCCGACAACACTTGGTATTAGTTTCACGGTGGTATGATGGAACATTTACCAAATGAGTTACCTAGATGCAATGAAACTTTACGGGTCCATGCCATATCCCTCTTTTCAAACACTTTATGAATATTAGTTTCCCTTATGCATAAGAAGTGTTTATGCTTTGAAACCCATACTCGTCTTTTCCTTTTTCTTCGGCTGGATGCACTACGAACCTGTTTCACACGGGCCTTCTTGCTTGCATCCTTGATCAACTTACCACAATTTGGCACTCCATGAAAGTTCTTCTCTTCTTTGCGCAGGGGTTCTCTCAACTTACGAACTCCTACTCGTGCTTTCCTATGAACTTGTTCAAGAATAATATGAAGGAGTGCCTTGCTAGAGTTCTTGTTACACCACTCAAAAGCATAATGATTTTCTATTAGTAACAACCTTGCTTGTGCTTTCCCCTTGGTATAAGTTGAGTCACCCATACCAAAATTCTTGATTAATACTTGAAGCACATGTGGTGGGTTTGGGTCGATACGGGGGCCTTCGACTTCTTCCTCATTGAGATATTGTAATCCTTTCAATGAATCTGAACACTCATCTTCATATGGTGAAAGAGCCAAAGAGTCCTTAACTTCATTTGATTTTGTATCCTCAACTGATGAAAGTGTTGTTTCATTTAAAGTTGGGAGATAAGGTGTGGTATTAGTCTCCACAACTCCCTCCCCAACTTTAGGACGAACCAATTCTTCACGATCATCTTTAACCGGAAAAATGAGATCATCGAATGAATTGTTATGAGCATTAATATTATATTCGTCTTCTTCATCTTCATCTTCATCATCAAAATCAAATATGGTGACGCCTTGAGATTCATATGTTTCTTGCCTATTAAATTGATCTACCAATGGATCCACATGTGTCTCAAAAGCTGCATTACTAACGTATCTTTGATGTTCCTCTATGTTGGATTCTATCATTGAAATGAGCATATCCAATTTTTGGTCAAGATACGAGAGATGGTTATCACCTTGTCCTTGGCCTTGATGATCATATTGTTGAGTCGGTCTCTGTGGTTGATTGAAGAATCCAGAGCTCTCATATGAAGGATGATAAAATTGACCACCATATTCCCCTCGATACCTCGTGGAATCTTCCATCTCAATATTGTAATTAGGATGATATGTGTTATGCTCATAATCATCATATTGAGATTGATAGTCATATGTCTCAAGTACTCGCTCCTTCCTACTTGCTTTCTCCTCTGGATAATTTTCATAAGAATGAAATGGATTCCCACAAGTCCAACATGAATCCATAGAAGCTCGATCTACGCGTGCGCATACACTAACCTGCACACTCACAACCAACAAAACAAACAAGCAAACAAAACAAGAGAAAAAGAAAAAGAAAATCTTTTTGTATTTTTTTTTTTTTTTTAATTATTAACAAAAACTTAAACCAAAAGCGCACACACTCCCCGGCAGCGGCGCCAAAATTTGACCGATGTCGTTGTACCGATCAAAAATAAACCTAATTACCTTATACTAGATAGGGCAAGCGGGTATCGTATCCATGAGGAGTATGTGGTTATAGTTAAGTTTAACGAAATAAATAATTGATTGATTGTTTGGTTTAATAACTTAATAATTAAAATACTAATTAACTAGAAAGTAAATAAGCAATAAAAATAAAGAAGCAAATAAAAGTAAGGTTTGTAAACAGTTGGATAAAAAGCAATCCCTCCCGGCTCCAGATATAATGATATGATCAAGTTACGGATTAATTTTAATGTTTGCCTTCAAACCACATAGACATAGTTTTTATTAATTGAAAAGGATAATTTTGGGCACAAGTTATGTTTATCACACAAATCGTCTTAATCCCTAAACTAGTAGACTCGGCACAACTCGTTGACTAGCAATAACATGTCTTACAATAATCTTATCAATTAATTTAATAATTACTCAAGTGAACAATTATGGGTACAAATTATGTTTAACATACGACCGTCTTAACCCCTATACTAATTAGGCTCGGCACGAATCGTTGACTCGCAATAATATGTCTCATAATTATTCAATCAAATAATTATATTAAACATTAAAATCAAATAAAAGATATGCATTAAAATCAGATGAATTAATGTTTGACAAATAAAATAAAATCCGTAAACATGATCAAACCAAATATATCTTTTACCGGGAGAGATTACAAGAGGCTTAGCCGCGCATCACTATCGTGGACATCATCTTCTTTCGAAGCTTCATATATAAAAAATGTGTCGGCTGGAATTGTTTTATCCTTCCTCTTTGTTTCTCTATACTCACGAATGAATATATATAAGAAAAGTGAATGGCGGCTGTATATTAAAAAAATGGGGTCCAATGTCTTGCTGTCCTCCGAATTAATAAAAATAATGATGGCCCTCTTTTTTGTATCTCTCGATGTATATATATCCCACAAGGGTTAAAACCCTTTTTCTTTTCTTTTGCTTCACGTCCCAAAAAAACAGGCCACAGGCCTTTCTTTTACTTTTGTCGCTGCGTCCAAGTCTTAAGCCAAAAGAAGTCCACCAGGCCTTTTTTCTCATTTAATAAATTTGAGCCAAATTCCTAAATAATAAGCCAAACCATGAGCCGGCTGTTCCAGCAGATAAACGCATGAGTTTAATCCAGCTTTTTGTCCCATTTATGACTTAAAAGTGTAGCTTTCTCTTTTCTCTTTCCGTGGCCTTTTGAATCACTTAAAACGGAGCTCGGACGAAGAAATTATGACCAAAATAGTGCAACAACGTCCAAATCTCTTATGTCTTTATATTAAACTTGTAATATCACCAAGTTTAGCTCCTTTGTGCGCATAGCCTACATAATCACAAAACACCTCAAAGTACATGTATAGCAACGAATAATAATACAATAATGCATAATTAACATACTATGAGGTGTATGTAAAATACACCGATCAATGCTATTAAGTGCAAATGTTTCAAGTTACCATTTGATCTCTCATATGGGCGTATCCACCTCGTCCCATTCTATGCTGATAAAGAGACTTGGAACGCGCCACTTTTGTTGCAGCTGATTTCACCTTGCAACACAAAATCATAAGGCGTTTAGATGTAGTAATGCTGATATACTATAGAACTAATATATATGGAAACAGCAAATGCTTGAACTTGAATAAAAAATTACTAATTAACACCTTGTATTCATCGCTTTGTGTATAATTTACAAAATTGACCCAATCATCGGCTTTTAAAATTGCATCATAGTTAGTCGGGACTTCATTTAGCTTAGAAGGTGTTTCTAGGTTGGGCAATATGTAGTTTTGTGTCAATTTCCTTCTGAAATTGCGTAGAAGTTGACCAAGACGATTCATTAACATCCTTCTGGCTGTCAAGTCAACATCAAAAAATCGCTGCAAAGATTAACACAATGTTCCTAATTAGTTGCACATAATGTAAATGCTACGTATATATTTCATGCTATATTACTGGGTTAAAAAATAGTATAGGTTTACCGTGATTTCGTCCAACATTTTTTCTCTTGCTTTTGAATCAACCTTCTTCCAGGATAGAATCCTGACACCTAAATGCTCACGAACCAAGTCTCCCAAAAATCTAGAAAACAATGCTCGGTGTTTTCCTGATATCCTATTCATAGCATCGAAGGTTACACTGAGCTTCTCTCCACCTGCTTTTCCATATTCCCTTCGAAACTTTGCTAACCTGGTTATGCCCCTCTTTTTGACATAACCATTTGATTGGTTGTTATCACCTTCACCATCATTAGAAAACTGCTCCGATTCATATCCCAAAGTGTGGTCAGGATTTTCATTATCAAAAAAATCAATATTATCATGATCAATCTCTTGGATTTCCATGATTCGTCTGAAGCAATGTGTAAAAGAAAAATAGTAAACTAAATTGGTAAATAATGGTTTAAAAATTTATTGTTTTAATGTTTTGAATGAAGGCTGATTTTTTGGAGAAAAAATAGGGCATATGATGGGGCAGTTTTTCATTTAAGGAAATCACAATTTCCAGAGTTAATTTTAAATTTTTTTTTTGAGAATTTAAACATTTCACAAAAAAATTTGGCTCCAAAATTTTTAATTAAGAATTTAAACATTTCATTAAAATTTTGTCTCCAAAACACCCATATAACTTTTCATGATAGAAATTGTGCTTACATACAGTCCCAAACACCCATATAACTTCAAACCCGCTGTCCCAAACACACATATAACTGCATAAACACAAAAATCACCACATGGTGCATACAAATGAACAAACACGAGCTGATAGCAACAATCAATGAGCCTAAACAACTTTGAACAAGAATCAAACAATATGAGTAGTGATCACTTAGCTTAATCAGCTGTGATGCTATGGGGGCAAGAAAAAGGTCAAAATAAGTTTCGTAAATAAGCTATACAGTCCACAACAAGCTTGGATCAAACAAGACAGCCAAAGACGCTTTCTAAAATACCAAATTACAAACTATGAGCTCAAGGTATGATCAAAATATGGGCTTATGAATCTAGGGTGAAAAAACCACTTGTCAGGTGCAGGGCAGTACAGGCTCAAGTTTGTAAGTTTGAGGCCATGAAAAGTGGTAAAATAAAATTCACAAAAATAAAATAAAAATACAGGATGAAAGATTAGCTAGCAAATAGTTTGCGCACCAAACTTCAGATCATGAGGTCAATAAACTGGCAAATGAAAATTCATCAAATATCAGCTGTTTGGACAAATTATGGGTTGCACAGGACACTCAAATGCCCCAACAGGCCACTTTGAGATTGATTCTAAGCAAACACAGACAAAAACAGAGCAACACATACCAATTGAACACCTCAATTCACTTTCTTTACTATAACCAAATTCATATAATGAATTTCTTAGCTAACTACCGTAGTTGCATAGGAATATATACAAGACAAGAATTAAGAACACAACATAGACAAGAACCTTAACCATAATTTTCATTAATAATAATTCCATACATTGTTGATTAAACGATACTACATTGTTCATCACTACTTCAAATACCATGTGATACAAACCATGACACTTAACATTGTTCAAAGAATTCACAGATATACAAAACCAACACAAATTGACATAAAACTAAAAAAGATGAAACTTAGCAAAAGAAACCACCACATCCATAGCCAGCCAACCCTTCAACCAGACAACTGATAAACCTCCTGCTCCTTGATCTCTATTTGCTCCCCAGCATCCGTAATGAGTTCTTCCAGCCCCTCCAGCTTCCTCCTCGTAGCCTCCCTGTCAGCCCTGATATCAATCAAGTGGTCATGATACACATCATCCTCATGTCTTAGGGCTTCCATCTCAGCAATGAGAGCAGTGATCTGGGCAATCTCATTCCTGGCTGTGGCGGCCTCTTCGTGCAGCCTATTGATAAAGCCACGGAGGTTGGATATTTGTTGTTGCTTGAAGAACACCATATACTTGTCCACTTCAGTCTCCCCACTAAAATCGATGAGGTCGTCAATCACACGCCTTGCAAGTTGGTTGGGACCGTTTAGTGCTGCCATTGATAAAGATATTTGGTGTTATAGGATACTGATCGGATTTTTGATAAAACTTGTTGAAGAAGAGTGATATGGAAGGGGAATGGGGAAGAGTGATTTATATAGGGGACGTTTGTGGTGGAGATTAGAGGTGTGAACAGGGGCGTGATTAAAACTAGTGGTACGGGAACTATCATGACGTTTGGTTTTCAGACGGCGGTTATTTGATTGAGGAGAGACGTTACTTACTAGTTAGAGTATAACGATGATGATGAAACACTATGGAAACCGTGTGTAAAAGTATAAGAAATGGCAAACTAAGTCCTCCTTCTTTCAAAGTATATATCACTATAGATTAGGGTTCTTGATCGGTTCGGTTATCGGGTTGGTCGATTAGTTCGGTTTTATTAAATGTGTTTTCTTTTTAATTCGGGTCGTTAAACACATTAACGTGTAAAGACATATGAAAACAGACGTAAACGGGCAAAAACGGACAAAAACGGACTAAACGGGAAGAAAACGTGTAAGCAAGTAAGAAAAGGTATGAAACGTTAGATAATGTACGATAATGTATAAAACAGACAAAACGGTATGAAAAATGAGGAAAAAGTATAAAACATGTAGAAACGGTCTAAAACATGATTAAACGGGCGAGAACGTGTAAACACGGACTAAAACGTATAAAAACCGACTAAGAATTATAAGATGTAGGAAAACTGAGGAAAAAGTATGAAAAACATGAAAATGACAAAAACCTACGAAAACAGATAAAAACGTGTAGAGACGGAGTAATCCATGACAAAACGGGGGATAACGTGTAAACATGGACGAATACGTGTACACACGGACGCAAACGTATCATATAACCTAAAGATACCTTAACGACAGTATGACACAGTCTTCATCATAGTACATATGACTTTACTGATTTTATGGCCTCCTCAAATATCAAAATTAACGTGCCCACCTTTAATAACTTTAACACACTTCATATAACCTTCACAATATAACTATACACATACCAAGTCTATGCAACCCATGGATGACGGGTGATAATGGCTAATTCACATGGTGGGTCATGGGTAGTAGGTTATAACTGGTCACATTCATTAATGGGTATTTGACATCATATGGGCATTGGGTTATAGTTGTTTAGGGTGTCATGTTACGACATGATTCAATGAATAGTACGTATGTATAATATTATGTTATCAAAAACCCGACCAAATGGTCAAGATGCTCTCTCCCTGAGATATTCCCGGGTCGTTTTAACTGAGCTAATGTAAAATATTGATCATGTTCGTTAAGTTAATAAATAAACGAACATAAACGAACTTTTACCAAACAAATCATGAAATGTTCAATGAACGTTCAGTTCGTTTACAGTCCTAGCTACTCACAGGATTCTAATAGGCCGGGAAATAGTAATTTGTAATTTAAAGCCTAGAAATGCAAAATAACTTTTCTTAAGTCCTAAATGACTAAAAATAATTTTATTTTTTTGACTTTTATTTTATTTTTTAATAATTAAAAACTAATTTTAAGTAATTAAATGATAAAAAATAGTAAACTGATTAAGAATACACAAGAAAAATGTGCAATAACTACTTAAAGTATTTAAGTTTGAAGCAAAAATAAAAGTGACAAACCAACTTATTTAAATAAGCTGTAATAAGCTTAAAAGGAGAAATAAGCTAACAGCCTAAAAAGTTTGTTTATATACAAAACAATGTAAGATATTTAATGAAGAAGTCCCAAGGGCAAGTGGTAAGGGTGTGGTGTGTTGAGGCGTTCAAAAGGTTGAGGCTGGTGAGGTCTCGGGTTCGAGCCTATGGTTCCCCTTGATTTCCCAGCTTCCCTTTTTATGTTTTTTAAGAAAAACTTTTTGATAAGATATTTTTAACTTTCCCTCCAATATGTTCTTCAAATATATTTGTCAATTCCCTCCAATATGACTTAAGAAGCAGTTTGGTAATGTGCCTAATTTAATTTTATTCCTCCAAAAAATGTCATCAACCCCATCCCAATACTAATCAAAAAATTTGTGGATAGTTAATTGGTTTAAGATTGAGCATTTTGTTTTCAGATAACATGTCAATTATGTCAGTTTAACAAGATTGCATAAGACATACTAAATTACATTACATGCATATTCATAAAAGTAGAGTTATATTAGATTCCATAATTGTTGAAAGTAACTAATTAACACTAATTGTTCAACTTAACTAACGTATAATAGTACTAATATTGTTCAAATTTAGTAATATATCATAAGTAAAATACCCCCAATGAATGCATGTTGACAACACACATCACTGCCAAAAAATTATATACTTAAGGGGGTATTTACTAACAAAAAATATAATAAATATTGTTTGAGTTCAAATGAAGCAGAAATTGTTCGAAGCTGGACACATCCAATGAAGTTAGCACAGATGAAACACGGGATACACAGAGTCTTGCAAATGATCACCACCACTGACATCAACATTGAAATACATGAACTTGAACCTGATGAGCTTGTTTGTTGCGAAAGAGCAATCAGCGGCAAACTTCCTCCACATCCCATAGACAGTCACACCACCGGCCATCTCAGGATCGGCTTTGTGGGGCTTCATCGTCAAACTCATGAAACATTCGACACCACGATGTCTCATGAGGACCTTCCGGTATGGGTGGATAGGATGCTGCAACAGGAAATCTGCCGGGATATCCTGCAGTTCAAATTACTAGTAAGTATATAGTTTGTTCCAACTAATTAAACAAAAGTAAAGAATATCTATGAATGCTGAGATACGTACAAGTTCTTAATTCACTGGAATTGTTGACAATCTCTTATAGAATGCATGACCTTCACCAAAGTGGTCTTGATGTGAAGGCCATTGGCAAATATGCTTCAAGCGATTGTCATCTATAAAGAATTTTAATTATAATCACTAAATAAATCACTGACAGATATAACGTGTAGTATGAAAGTATTTCGTAAATTTTTACCTCTTTCGGTCAATAACAAACCGGGCTGATCAGGTAGCAAGCTGGTGGCACCAAGGAAATGCGCGTCTGTAGTTAGACTACCTTCACGACTGAAGCCGGTAAGCAAAAACTTTGTTGCGCGCTTCCTTGTGAAGATGAGAATCATTCCAGCTTTTAAACCAACAGATTCTTCAAGCTTGTTCCAATCATGGGGGTCCAACTCATACAGCAGCTGCCCGTTGGCTCCTCCCGCTTCAACAACATTCAAACCAACATCAAAGTTTTCCCCGTCTACTTTGATTCTAATCTGCTGTGCATTACCTAAGCCACCAAGGAATGCAGCTGGCAGTGTCTGCAAATAAATTTTAAGAGTAACCTTATAAGTACATTAAAATTTAATATTCATTGACTTATGAAATCACATGTTTGACATAAGATTAGTAAATTATGAAGCTCTAATACCTGGATCTGATCATAGAAGGAAAAAACACGAGACTGGAACCTTGAAACCCGACCGGCATTCATGTGGTAGCCACCAAATTCAGCTCCGTCTTGAGTGTATCCGGTAACAAAGAAGCAGTCATCACCTTCCTCAACGAAATGCAACATCCTAACAGCCCGACTCAAGTTTTCCAAAGCAAACGTTCTCCATCTCTCTCCTGTCAGCACAATGGGGCGGTTAGTTTCAGTCTCTATTTGTACTCTGAAACGAACCCGCTGAGCGCTTGTGATGTAAATCTCCCGCCTTCCATGGTAACATGATTCGGCGTAGACATGTGGTAGTTCCTGAAAGCATTTCAATAATTTATTTGACATTCATTATACAAACATTTATGGTATAAAATGTAATTAAGGCGTATGTGTGAGATTACCTGAGACTCCGGAAACGTGTTTTGGTTTAAACTTATCACAAATTCAACGGCCATATTTCTACACAAAAACAGGGCACATGTTAAGGTAATACATTGTTTATACTATAAAATTCAAACACACATAAAATCTTTATGTATCATAAACGAAAAAGTATGCGGGGGTCTAATTTTTTGTTAATTGGCAACCTATAAATTTGCATCCTTACTTGCTAATGGAACCCAAATGGATCAACACACAAATACTTTAACATTCTCCCTTTAAAGTAATTCTATATATACAAACCGAACCCGACCGAAACCAACTCATTCCTACAGGCTAATACAAACTGAACCCGACCGAAACCAATTTTATACCACAACTTCAATCCATTCAATATATAACATTTTCCCCTAAATAATCAACAATCCCTAATAAGGTATCTCATTACTAATCAACAAAGTTACTAGACTTGACATTGCAAGTATCATATTCGTAGATTCTAATTTCTAGGCTATCAACTGTGTTTGAGAGGGAAACCTACATGCAACTTCTTATGACTAAAATAATGTTTATAACCATTTCATACAAATGAGTTTAAACTACAGTAACATGAACACATTAGTTAATCAGAGCAATACATATAAGGTAAAGTGATCGACACATTATGAACAAGTTCGGCATAAATCACTTCAAACAAGTTCATAAAAAAGGGAAATAAAAAAGTTTACTTTGATGTTGATCAAAAAGATGAAACCCTAACCTGTTGTAGTGCAGACAAGTTGGAGATGACGTTTTGGTTGCCTGTGTGTGTTAGTTGGTGTTTTAATTTTGTTGTGAAACCAAATGGCCGGAATTAAAGTTTACGTGAGATATAAATGGGACATGCACGCATAATTTTTTTGGTTCAAAGTGGTAGTAAATGAAATTTCTTTAAAAATTTTTTTTTTAAATAATAAATAAAAAAAATTTATATTATTTAAATGAAAATCGGACGTTCGCAAACATAAATATTGTTCATGTTCGTTAACTTAATTACTAAATAAACGAACAATAACAAGCTTTTACCAAATGGTTTATTAAATGTTCACTAAATTTTCAGTTTCGTTACAGGCCTACTTACGGGATTCTAAAATGCTGGGAAAACGTTCAGTTTCGTGAAAATTTTTGTAAATTTTGTAAAAATTTGAATGTATTCCCCCAAAGTTTTCATCAATCCCATTCTAAACTAATCAACAAATTTTCAAAACTCCTCCTATCACAGCCAAGAATAGCTCTCATATCACCACAAATCCCGTCACCACCACAACTCTCCTGTCATAGACCCACCACACCCGTCACCACTGGTAAGTATTGTTATGTTTGTTTTGTATTAATCGTTCTAACAAAATATATACGTACCCCTACAGTTATAACCATATTAGGTAATTCAACATTTGTTTTGAGACGATAACCTCTTGTAAATTATGTCACTTTCTTGGTAAATGTAGATAGTTAATTGGTTTTACAATATAAGTAACCCTGTAAAGCCTTTTACTACATGAACATGGAACAAGAATTTAGCTTCTTAATTGGTTATCCCTCCTTGACCCAAACACCCCTTTAGGAACTGTTTCATTAGACTTCATTGAATTATTAGCATAATTCAATACCACATTCCATCTTTTATATATGTTCATTACTTGGACTGTCT
This sequence comes from Artemisia tridentata subsp. tridentata, assembly GCA_021014915.2. Lineage (NCBI taxonomy): Eukaryota > Viridiplantae > Streptophyta > Magnoliopsida > Asterales > Asteraceae > Artemisia > Artemisia tridentata. Next base: position 419,254,881 of record CP139508.1, on the reverse strand, counting down.
TTTTATTTTTTATGCTCATCAATTGGAGTTTCATTTTGTCTTCTATACTCATCAATAACTTGGGCTGTCTTTTAAACTTGCCTGCAGGGACCACATTTATAAACATGGACAAGATATGGATGGTAACTAAAAGGACCACCAAATCTTATATTGATGGAGTACAGGCGCTTATTAATTATGCAGTAGACAACTTGCGTAAGATGGGGAACATCAACCCACGAGTTAATAAACTTCATCTTAAAATGCCATGACCGTGTACAAACTGTTGTAACCACATAAACCAAACAGTGGAGGCAGTGCAGTGGCATTTATTCAGGAATGGGATTGATCTAACCTACATAAAGTGGACCAAACATGGAGAGAAAGATGAGCCATCAAAAAGTTCCCCAAAACCTGTTGACGCTACAACAGAATTTGTTGACGACACGGATTTTGCTTCATATATTCCAACAGATGGCCCAGCAACGGTAGATATGGTTAACGCTACAAAAGATAATTTTGAATAAGAGGATGACCTTGTCAAGTTTCAAGAACTATTATTAGATGCAGAGAAGCCTCTTTACGATGGATGTCCCGACTTTACAAAGATGTCCGCAATAGTTAAACTACTCAACTTAAAGGGTAAGTATGGATGTTCTGATAAGTTCTTTACTGAATTACTAAGATTATTAAAAAAGATGCTACCTGCTGGTAACGAAATGGTGGAAAAAACATGTCAAGCCAAAAAAGTTGTGAAGTTGATGGGTTCAGGATACAAAAAGATACATGTATGTATCAACAACTGCCTTCTTTACTGGAAAGATGACAAGGATTTGACTGTGTGTCGAACTTGTGGGACATCAAGATGGAAGGTGGATAAGAAGACACATAAAGTGTACGAAAACATTCCAGCAAAGGTAATGTGGTACTTTCCAATTATACCAAGACTGCAATGACTATTTAAGATAGAAAGAATTTCAGAAGATTTAAGATGGCACGCCACCTGGAGGATAACCGACGGTGTGTTACGTCACCCCGCAGATTCACAGGCATGGCGTACCATAGATGAAAAATTCCCAGAAATTGCTGAAGATCCAAGAAATATACGGCTGGGAATATCGGCTGATGGGGTTGACGTACACACGGGAAATAGGCATCACAGTGTATGGCCAATTTTAACTGTCATATACAACCTTCCTCCATGGTTGTGTATGAAAAGAAAGTTTATCAATCTTTCGGTATTAATATCGGGATACCCGAGAAATGATATCGATGTGTTTTTAGAACCGTTGGTAGATGATCTGCATACCTTATTCGAAAAAGGGGTTCATACATATGATGCATCCACAAAAGATTACTTTAAGCTACGTGCCATTGTGTTATGGACAATAAATGATTACCCTGCACTTGGTACACTATGTGGATGCCCGTACAGTGGATTCAAAGGTTGTGTGGTTTGCGGGAAAGATACAAACTGTGTTAGACTTTCTGCCTCGTCCAAGCAAAGTTATGTTGGACACAGACGATATCTACCATATGACCATCCGTTCAGAAGGCAAAGGAAGGCATTTAATGGACAACCAGATTTTCTCCCGGCTCCAACTCCAATGACCGGGGAACAAATATACAACGAGGTACAACATATTGAAAATAAATGGGGAAAAGGAAAACGAACAAACAATAATGCATCAGAAAACCAAGAACATACGGGAGGCAGAGGTGGGAAGATTAAAAAGCAGAAAAGAAACACAACAGACGAAGAGGGTTGTTCAAGCCAAGTAAACGGACAAAACGGTGCGTATTGGAAGAAATTCAACATTTGGTACCGAAAACTTAGGTATTGGAGGCATAATTCTGTTCCACATTGTATTGATTTTATGCATGTGGAAAAGAATGTTGCTGAGAGCCTCGTCGGAACTTTGCTACATGTTCCAGGAAAGACGAAAGATGGACTGAATGCTCGATTGGATCTGGCTGAGTTGGGGGTAAAACAAGAGTTGTTTGCTAGGCAAGAACAAGACGGTACAACACTACCTCCAGCAGGTTACACATTAAGTAATGCTGAAAAAGACATTTTTTGTGATACGTTGCACAACATCAGGGTACCTCAAGGCTATTGTTCAAATTTCTCTAGTTTGGTCAGCCTAAAGGATAGGAAGCTCATTGGCCTAAAATCGCATGACTATCACATGTTAATGCAAGAGTTTCTGCCCGTTGCAATACGTTCAATCATGCACCCACCCACAAGATATGCTATTATCAGGTTTTGCTTTTTCTTTAAATCGATATGTAGCAAAGAAATAATATCGCAACAATTAGATAATATGCAAGCAGAACTGGTAGTAACACTCTGCCTACTCGAGAAGTTCTTTCCTCCATCTTTTTTTGATATTATGATACACTTGACTGTGCAGCTTACTAGGGAGGTCAAATTATGTGGTCCCATATGCTTTCGGTGGATGTATCTATTCGAAAGATGTATGAAGGTTATTAAAGGACATGTGCGAAACATGAATAGACCAGAAGGATGCATTGCTGAGGAGACTATTGCGGAAGAAACAATAGAGTTTTTTAGCGAATATCATAAATCCATGGAAACTATTGGTCTCCCACATGATAAACATGAAACTGATGAAAATAAGGACGGAAAGCCATTGTCGGCCGGCAAATCAAGTGAAGTTTCTGCGGAACTCTTTCAGAAAGCACATTTGTATATAATACAGAATACAGATGAAATTGTACCGTATATCGAGTAAGTTTTAATAACACATGTCTATTTCCTTACATAAAATGATCTATCAAATATAATAATCAAACACATTGTTTCAGGCGACACAAGCAAGTTTTGAAAACACAAAACCCGGGTAAACGAATGGCATTTCTGGAGAATGAACACAGTAAATCTTTTGCTAAGTGGTTACGCAAAGAGGTAATTAATCTTATGCTATTTATAATTGACTTTTTTTTTTCACTGCCATACATAGTTTAGTTTTCACTGCCAGACATAGAATGAATGTGTGTTTGGGAATGCAATTAGGATGCCATACTAAATCCTTCCAACTTGTAATGAAATTCAGGTTGAGAGAGAGTTGAACATCGACAAAGAAAGTGTATCAGAAACTGTAAGGTGGATATCATATGGACCACGCGCCAGCGTAGTGAAATACGATGCATATATCATCAATAGGTATACCTTTCGTACGAAATGTCATGAAGGAAAAGTTTACCAGAACAGTGGGGTTAGTGTTGAGGCATTAGATATGCACATATCTAAAGAAGTTGCAACCACAAGGCAAGCGTTTTATTATGGGGTTTTGCAAGAGATATGGGAGCTAGATTACCGTTACAGGCAAATTCCTCTTTTCAAATGTGATTGGGTTAATCACAAAGGTGGTGTGAAACGCGATACTATTCTTGGGTATACATTGGTTGACCTGAATAATTTAGGCCACAAGGTTAATCCGTTCATATTAGCCTCACAAGCACAACAAGTATTTTATGTGCAAGACCAGTTAGATAAAAAATTGTCTATTGTGTTAAGACACCTCCCAAGAATTACAAAGATAAGTATGATGAAGTCGATGAGGAATTTAGTACCGTCATTCACCAGCACAATAATAACATATTGCCACGTGTGGATCGACGTGACTTGGGTAACGAATCACGAACTGACTACTATCGAACCGACTGTGGAGGTGTTGTTATAACGAAAATCCAAGTGAACCATGTTATGTAATAAGAGCTTGGGAATTGTCCAATGTATTTAGGTGTTTGTGTTATGTTATGGCTGTATAGTTTTGTTTGGTTGTTGTTTCATGTAACATTGCCTTTATGGCTCACTTTCTTAATAAATTTACCTTAATTAAGCAAACAAAAAATGTTTGAGCTGTTATTTATGTGTATTTTGTGTGACTATTGTTCATCCAATTGCAACATGAAATTGATATTTGTGTGGCATTTTGTAACATTTAGTCACACAAATTAAAGCATGTTTCTTTTGGGTATTTAGTCACACACAACTAACCATAAAGTGACCAAAATTGTTAGTAACTGTGACCATATATGCTGTTTAAAGTCAAGGAATGTGTATTTTTTATGACTATTGATCATCCAATTGCCACATGAATTAGGTTTTTGTGTGGCCTTTGGTAACATTTAGTCACACAAACCATGGTTTTGGGAGTGTATTTACTCTCATATAACTAGCCATAAAGTGACCAACAGTGTTAATAAGTGTGACCATATGATGTTTAAAGTTAATGAATGTGTATTCTGTGTGACTATTGATCATCCAATTGCCACATTAATTTGGTTTTTGTGTGGCCTTTACTAACATTTAGTCACACAAAGCATGTTTTTGGGAGTGTATTTAGTCATATACAACTAACCATCAAGTGACCAAAAGTGTTAATAAGTGTGACCATATGCTGTTTAAAGTGAAGGAATGTGTATTTTGTGTGACTATTGATCATCCACTTGCCACATGAATTTGGTTTTTGTGTGGCCTTTGGTAACATTTAGTCACACAAAGCATGTTTTTGGGAGTGAATTTAGTCACATAAAACTAACCATCAAGTGACCAAAAGTGTTAATAAGTGTGACCATATGCTGTTTAAAGTGAAGGAATGTGTATTTTGTGTGACTATTGATCATCCAATTGCCACATGAATTTGGTTTTTCTGTGGCCTTTGGTAACATTTAGTCACACAAAGCATGTTTTTGGGAATGTATTTAGTCACATAAAACTAACCCTAAAGTGGCCAAAAGTGTGAATAAGTGTGACCATATGCTGTTTAAAGTGAAAGAATGTGTATTTTGTGTGACTATTGATCATCCAAATTCCACATGAATTTGGTTTTTGTGTGGCCTTTACTAATATTTAGTCACACAAAGCATGTTTTTGGGAGTGTATTTAGTCACATACAACTAACCATCAAGTGACCAAAAGTGTTAATAAGTGTGACCATATGCTGTTTAAAGTGAAGGAATGTGTAGTTTGTGTGACTATTGATCATCCACTTGCCACATGAATTTGGTTTTTGTGTGTCCTTTGGTAACATTTAGTCACACAAAGCATGTTTTTGGGAGTGTATTTAGTCACATACAACTAACCATCAAGTGAACAAAAGTGTTAATAAGTGTGACCATATGCTATTTAAAGTGAAGGAATGTGTATTTTGTGTCACTATTGATCATCCACTTGCCACATGAATTTGGTTTTTGTGTGGCCTTTACTAACATTTAGTCACACAAAGCATGTTTTTGGGAGTGTATTTAGTCACATACAACTAACCATCAAGTGACCAAAAGTGTTATTAAGTGTGACCATATGCTATTTAAAGTGAAGGAATGTGTATTTTGTGTGACTATTGATCATCCACTTGCCACATTAATTTGGTTTTTGTGTGGCCTTTGTTAACATTTAGTCACACAAATCATGTTTTGGCTACACTTAAATAATGTGTGACAAACTATTTAGTGTGACTATATGTACTGGATTTTGGCTACACTTAAATAATGTGTGACAAACTATTTTGTGTGACCGTATATGGCATTTGGTCATACTATTAGAAGCAAATGTGACTATAAGTTTAGTGTGACCATATATGGCATCAAGGTTACTTGTATTTGTCACACGTTCCAAATGCATATGTGACTAAATGATCTGGAACAAAATCACCAGTTACGTTTAGTCACATAAGGGTCGATTGTGTGGCAATAGAGTTCTTATGGTCACACATTCAAAATGCTCATGTGTGACAAATTCGTAAATGCTGTCAATTTACCTACCTTCAGCCACACAAATATTTGAATGTGTGGCTGTTCCAAATCGACCATGTGTGACCATAGGTCGTTTTTGTACTAGTGAGAAAGCAGTGGTACAAAAACAATTTTGGAAGCCAAAGGCTAAAACTGCAAAGCTAGCAGTTAGTACTGCTAGCCAAGCAGTTAGTACTGATGAGTCTCAAAACACTGCTAGGGATCAAAGGGCAAATGCTGTTAAGGCCTTAGCATGTTGGGTATGGGGACCAATCAAACCCAATGATGTATCAATTGTTTTGAAAAGATTTGACTATATTGATGCACGAGGCAAACCCAAGTCAGTGATGGCTTGGGTACCCCAAGGAAACTAATTTCCTTATTTCATGTACAGGATCATTTACAGGATAATGATGAAGATCAAGGTTATGCAGACAGTGGATGTTCCAGGCATATGACAGGAAACAAGTCCTATCTTTCAGACTTTGAACCAATGGATGGAGGATATGTTACCTTTGGGGGAGGAATAGGTGGAAGAATTACTGGTAAAGGCACCCTGAAAACCGGTAAATTAGATTTTAAGGATGTGTACTTTGTGCAAGAGCTTAAGTATAACCTGTTTAGTGTCTCACAAATGTGTGACAAAAAGAACAAGGTTCTTTTTACTGAAACTGAATGTCTTGTGCTTTCTCCAGACTTTAAGCTTCCTGATGAAAGTCAGGTTCTACTTAAAGTTCCAAGAAAGGGCAACATGTACAGTGTTGATATGAAGAAGATTGTTCCTAAAGAGGCCCTTACTTGTCTTGTTGCTAATGCCACATTGGATGAGTCTATATTATGGCATAGAAGACTTGGTCACATAAATTTTAAAACCATTAATAAAATTGTTAAGGATGGTTTGGTAAGAGGCTTGCCTCAGAAAAGATTTGAAAATGACCAGACTTGTGTTGCCTGTCTCAAAGGCAAACAACACAAGGCTTCTTGTAAGCCCAAGGTTTATAACTCTATTAATCAACCTTTGTTTATGCTACATATGGATTTATTTGGCCCAACATCTGTGAGTAGTATTATACATAAAAGGTACTGTCTTGTAGTTACTTATGACTATAGTAGGTTCACATGGGTTTTCTTTTTAGGTTCTAAGGATGAGACACCTAGCATTCTTAAAACATTCATTACTGAGATAGAAAACTTTGTGGATAAGAAAGTTATAGAAAACTTTGTGGATAAGAAAGTTAAAGTCATTAGATGTGACAATGGAACAGAGTTCAAGAATAGAGTTATGGATGATTTTTGTAAGGAAAAAGTTAGAAGAGAGTTTAGTGCTGCTAGAACTCCTCAGCAGAATTGTGTTGCTGAAAGGAGAAATAGAATACTAATAGAAGCTGCTAGAACCATGTTATCTGACTCTAAGTTGCCTATCACTTTTTGGGCTAAAGCAGTTAATACTGCTTGCTATGTGCAGAATATGGTTTTGGTAGTTAAAACTCACAACAAGACACCATATGAGCTTTTTAGGGGTAGAACTCCTGCATTAGGATTTCTAAGACCTTTTGGGTGTCATGTAACTATTCTGAATACCTTAGACCATCTAGGAAAATTTGATGGCAAATCAGATGAAGGATTCTTGGTTGGTTACTCTTTAAATAATAAGGCATTTAGAGTATACAACACAAGAACAAGAAAAGTTGAGGAGAACCTGCATGTACAGTTTTTAGAAAATAAATCAAATATTGCAGGTGAAGGTCCAAAATGGCTATTTGACCTTGATTCTCTAACCCAATCGATGAACTATGTGCCAGTTGTTGCAGGAACTTTTTCTAATTATTTTGCATTTTTAGAAGCTGATGATGCAATAAATCAAGCAGTCTTGGGAAAGGAGAAAGATCAAGATCAGATATTGATGCCAATATGGAACAGTGTGGATTCATCTTCAAAGCATAGTGAACCTTCTACTAATGAAGCCAATGAAGGTATTGACAATGAAAACAATGTAGATGGAGCTGAGGCACAAGAGAATCACGATAACAGTACTAATGATGATTATACTGTTGAGCAACAAGTTGGTACTGCTGGGCAAAATGTTCATACTGCTAGCCCATCAGATACTAATACTGCTGATTTCTCAGAAGATGAGGTGGATATCAACAATCTACCACCTACCTATCAAGTTCTTATTACACCACACACAAAGATACACAAAGATCACTCCCTAGACAATGTGATTGGTGACATGCAGTCTGGAGTAAAGACAAGAAGGCAACTCATGACTTCAGACCAACAAGGATTTCTTAGTACTATTTATGAAGAAAAGAAGCATGAAGATGCCAACACATGCTTATTTGTATGTTTTCTCTCATAATCTGAACCCAAAAACGTTCTCAAAGCCTTAGAAGACTCAAGCTGGGTAGAAGCAATGCAAGAGGAGCTTCTCCAATTCAAGATTCAGAAGGTTAGGGTACTAGCAGATTTACCCAAGGGTATGAGGGTAATTGACAGCAAATGGGTTTTCAGGAACAAAAGGGATTAAAGGGGTATTGTGATTTGAAACAAGGATAGACTTGTAGCCCAATGATATACACAAGAAGAGGGAATAGACTATGAAGAAGTTTTTGCACCAGTAGCAAGGATTGAAGCAATCAGACTGTTCTTGGCCTATGCTTCTTTCATGGGCTTCACTGTTTACCAAATGGATGTTAAAAGTTCCTTCTTGTATGGTACTATTGAAGAGGAGGTGTATGTCTCTCAACCTCCAGGTTTTGTTGATCCAGAACATCCTGATAAGGTGTACAAGGTTGTAAAGGCTCTTTATGGACTACATCAGGCTTCAACGGCATGGTATGAGACTTTGGCTTCCTATTTGCTAGAGAATGGATTCCAAAGGGGCAAGATAGATCAAAATTTATTCATCAAGAATAACAAGAAGGATATCTTGCTGGTACAGGTTTATGTAGATGATATTATTTTTGGATCCATAAGGAAGGAAATGTGTGTTGAGTTTGAGAAACTTATGCATGATAAGTTTCAGATGAGTTTCATAGGAGAACTTACTTTATTTTTAGGGTTGCAAGTAAAGCAATCAACTGAAGGCATATTTTTCAGCCAAGATAAATATCTGGCAGAGATTCTAAGGAAGTTTTAGTTTACTGATTCTAAAGTGGCTAGCACACCTATTGATCCAGAGAAACCATTGCTTAAAGATGCTGATGAAGAATGTGTGGATGTACATACTTACAGATCTATGATAGGGTACTTGATGTATCTTACATCATCAAGACCAGATATCATGTTTGCTGTTTGTGCTTGTGCAAGGTTCCAAGTGACTCCTAAGGTTTCTCATTTAACTGCTGTCAAAAGGATCTTTAGATATCTTAAGGGTCAACCTAGGTTGGGTCTGTGGTATCCTAAGGAATCACCTTTTCACTTGGTAGCATATTCAGATAGTGACTATGCTGGTGCAAGCCTGGATAGGAAATCAACAACTGGTGGATGTCAATTCCTTGGATGCAGACTTATATCATGGTAGTGTAAGAAGCAGACATTTGTGGCAACTTCTACAACTGTAGCTGAGTATGTAGCTGATGCACGTTGCTGTGGTCAAGTGCTTTGGATTCAAAATCAAATGCTTGACAATGGGTATAATTTTATGAAAACCATGATATATATTGACAATATCAGTACAATTTGCATAATTAAAAATCCAGTGCAGCATTCTAAAACAAAACACATAGAAATTAGGCATCATTTTATTAGAGACCACAATGAGAAAAAGTTGATTCAAGTGGTTAAAATTGATTGTGATCAAAACTTTGCATATCTTCTCACAAAAGCCTTTGATGTAGGAAGGTTTCAATATTTGGTAGCAAGTATTGGAATGCTAAATCCTTAATGTTTTTTATCTATGTGTTTTTATACATTAAAATGGATTTGTACTGCTAGGTTTGTCAATTAGTACTGTCTTTATATAGTTTGTACTGTTAGTACAATTTTGAACTGTTTTGTTAAGACTGTTAGTCATATGTTCATACTGTTATGAAGCAAGTGCTTTGCACTTTGTTTTCTTGGTTTTGGACTAACAATTGCAGGAATGGAGTTTAAGCACAAAGGAATTACAAGTGCATTGTATGAGCAGCAAATGGTGGTTTAGTTGCTGACATAATATGTTGATGATGGACAGAGTTTCAGAATTCATTAACAAAGGTTTATACCTAAGTTAATTGATTCTTTAAAACTTCTTTCTTGAGATCTTATTATGATGTTTTATATTGAATTAATGGCTTAGTTAGTTAGACAGTAACTGACATAACTCACTTTCTACCATTTTATACTTCTGTAAAATGAGTTAGTCTAAGGACATCTGGTAGAAAGAGCAGCGAGCAAATGTGAATCTAACACTTGTGTTAGAGGCAACAACTGCCACGAGCTGGAAACCCTGTCAAGAAAGCTCTTTGAATGAGTTTATCTGTACACAGGCAGTTATTTATAACTGAAAACATTGGTTTTCACACAACCAGAAGTTGCATTAAACCAAAATCTTGATTAAGTGTCTGTCTTTACACTTAATCCCTTCAAAATGGTTGTTAGCAGTATGGTTTTTTTTTCCAAATTGAGTTCATACTGCTGGGTTAAATTTTTTCCAAAAAGTTTGTACTGCCAGGCTTAATGTTAATACTGGTAGGCTTAAATTTTATTGTTGGATAGTCGTTAATAATGGTGTGAAATAACAGCTTTTTAAAAATAGCCGTTGAAAGTCAGTTGAAGTTTTTACTGCTCAATTCCTTATTTCCAGGGTTTTCCTATTTGGATATTTTCACTTTTAATCTATTATATTAACCTTTTCTTCAATCAAAAGTTATCTTTTGATTAAAGTCAGTCCAATAGAAACTCTAACAAAATTTGAATAATATCTCAATTCACTTTCTTTTTCTACTTTCTACCCTAAAATTACACTATTTACAGCAGTCAAATCATCTTTTACTGAAAAATAATGGCTACTTTATCCTTTGTTGACAAACACAACGTGGTCGCTTACTTGGAAAAAGCAGAGGATGATGTTACTTTTCATCAGATAGTGGATTTTTTACAAGGTACTCACATAAGTCATTCTTTACTCTTAAATCCCACTATCTATGTCTCCCACATCAAGCAGTTTTGGTAGACTGTTACTGTCAAAATATTTGAAAATTGTGACAAAGAGTTAAATGCTAAAGTGGATGGTAAATCTATGACAATTACTAAATCATCACTCAGGAGGCATCTCCACTTGAATGATCACAATGGTATTAGTGCTATGCCAAACACTGAGATTTTTGAAAACTTAACCAGGATGGGGTATAACACTCAATCACAAGCTTTAACATTTCAAAAGAGTCGTTTTGCCCCTCAATGGAGGTTTTTAATCCACACCATCCTTCACTGTCTTAGCCCCAAGAAAACCTCATGGGACCAGTTCAATAGCAATATTGCAACTGCTCTCATTTGCTTGGCTACTGACAGAACTTTCAATTTTTCAAAACTAATATTTGAAGGAATGGTTAAAAATGTTGATAGCAAGACAAATTTTTTGATGTATTCCAGATCCATCTAAACAAATTTGAACATGAGAAAACATCAACTTCTTCCACACAAAACTGTTTATCCAACCCCAAAGCTTACCCAAAAAAAATTTAGCAACATGAAAATAGCTTCAAGAGGGTATAGTGGGAAAGAAGTTCCACTTTTTGATTCCATGCTACAAGCTCAGGGTAAAGGATCAACAAGCCCAGTTGACTCCCAACACACACCCACAACAACAGAACAATCACCTTCACAACCAACCTCATCACCAGATAGGTCATTATCCAGACATGACTCTGATGTACCTCAACACAGAGTTCCTACTCCTACCAATGTAGTAGATGAGGCTGACTATGTCAGTGTGAAAAGGGCTACTTCTACTGTCTCAGGCTTAGAAGTTGGGTAGGACAGAAGTAACATAGCTAAGAGCTAATCCATGGCAACACCAACAGTACCTAGTACTCTTGGTGGAATCCCAAGCCAAATGGAAACTATGGGTGGCTCAGAAACTCACCATATGGTGGACTATGAGTCTTTGCCCCAAGATGTACCTCTCCCTGAAGGTAACACATCAGGAAGTGCTGAGGGCAACTATACACTTAAGGAATTGATGGTTATTTGTACACAATTGTCTGATAAAGTAAACACCTTGGAAGCTGATCTCAAAAGCCACAAGAAAAACTTTGGAGTTGTCTACACCAAACTGGTTTTAAAAGTAAAGAAATTGGAGAATAAAGTCAAGACACTTAAAAGGAAAAGATCAGCACAAATGGTGCTTTCACCAAGTTTATCTTCTTTATCTAGTTCATCAGAAGGTCTAAGTGCAAATGATGGTGAGGAATCTTCCAAACATGGGAGGAAGATTGCCTAGATGGATCAAGATCCTGACATTACTTTGGTTCAAGAGGAGTATGATACTCAGGGGAGGAAAACAGAACAGATGAATCAAGGTACTGGTAGCTTTGCCAAAGGTACTGGTAGTGCATTTGAAGGTACTGCTAGTATTCCGGATCAAGGTACTGCTGGTTTATCACAAGGTACTGCTAGAGCAGTATATACCAGAAGACCAAAGATTTCTAGAGCAGATAAGGGTAAGGCTATAATGACAGAAGAAGAACCATCTTCTAAAAAGCTATCCAAGAAAGAACAAGCTCAGTTGGCCCTTGATGAACAATTAGCTCAAAAATTCCGTGAGGAAGAGTTAGAAAGGGTAGCTGAAGAAGAAATATTAGCTGAAGAAGAAAGATTGGCAGCATTTATGGTTGAAAGAAAGTTTCAAACTGAAGAGGAAGAGAGAGCTGCTCAGATTCTTACTGATAAGGAATTTGCTGCAAAACTTCAAGAAGAAGAAAGATCTAAGTATACCAGAGAAGAACAAGATTCAGTTCTTAATGACTTGTTGCAGGAGATCAGAAGAAAGCAAAGTAAAAAGAAAGCTTATAAGAAGAAGACTCCTTCAAGAAGTGAACAATTAAGGTATATGAAAAATTTCTTTAAACATCAGGATTACTAGAAGGAAAGTTACTTCAAAGGAATGTCTAATGAAGAAATTGAGAAGGCATACATTGAAGCTTATACAAGAATTCAGAGACACTTAAAAGATGAAAGTGTAATTATTGAGACTGAGCCTAGTAATGGTGAGAAAAGAGGAGCAGAGCTATTCGAATCTGAGGGATCCAAGAAGCAGAGAATAGAAGAAGAAAGGCATGATGAATCAGTTGAGGAAGAATCAGCTGAGAAGGAAAAGGAATTATTAACTAATGAACAGGTATATGGAATGATGGTAGTAGTACCAGAAACTCTTAACATTGATCCCCTTCAATCCAAGCATCCTATTATTGATTGGGAAGTATATTCAGATAGAAGAATCAAGGGGTGGAAGATCATTAAGGTAGGAGATCAGACTAAAGTTTATAAGTTCTTTGAAGATATGATAAGAGCTTTTGACAGAGAAGATTTGAATAAACTGTGGAGCTTAGTTCAAGAGAGGTTTAAATATTCTGATCCTACAGATGACAAGGATAAGGAGTTATAGGTAGAGCTGACAAGATTATATGAACCAGATGTTATTGATACACTATGGAGGTTTCAAGCTCATGATTTGGCTACTACTTGGAGATTATTTGATAGATGTGGTGTTCATCAGGTTGCTACAAATGCAGAAGTACAAGTCTACATGCTAGTAGAGAAAGATTATCCACTGAGAGCAGGAATTTTATGGGTATTAATAGGTACTAGACTTGAAGTAGTTGAATACTCAGAAATGGCTTGAGAGTTGATAAGAAAAATCTATCAGAATTTGAAGACACAAAGGTCAGAAGATAGTGTTTGGAAGAATCCTCACATCCTCATTTAATTAAGAGAAACTTGATGATTTTGGGTAAATCATAAGTTTAGGGGAGGATTGTTGGGAATTAAATATTCTGACTTAGTACTGCTGGGAGAATTACACTTACAGTACAAACTGTTAGTGTATAACTTGAGACTGCTGAAGAAACAACTAACAGTACAAACTGCTAAGTTTGTACTGCAAGTTATATTGAAGGTACTGCTGCATGGATAACTACTTTATACGATATTGTAGAGGATAAGTATGGAATGGATCCTTTGTATATCACAATTAGTTTGAAATATACGGTAGAATACTTATCTTGTAAAGGACTCCTTAAGTCTATAAAAGGAGATCCTAGATTATACGTTTTGATATACTAGTCATAGAGTTCTGTTAAGATTCAAGGTTATTGTAACGCTTGTGATAGCAAGATCACTCGTATTATTCTTGAAATAATATTGAATCGTTTGGTGTTAATCTTACTGTGTTCATTGTTCATTCAAGTATTACTGTTCCATCAAACACAAACAAATTTTTTTAAGTGTGGTTAAGTAGATTCCGCATACTTAACTACATACACTTAAAGTATCTCAAACACATTACAAGGGAGTAACATCCTAAGTGTTTAATAATCCTCTCAATCCAATTGGATCCTTCTTCAAGTATGACGTCAGACACTTTATTTCGTTAGATTGACCTTTCAGCCAACACTTCAACCAAGACCTCCTTTGTTAGGTGAGCAAATGCCATTGAAGGTGTGACAAATCGTATTTTCAAGTCAAAAATTTAACTTTGAAATTTTACTATTCATTCCAAAAAAAGTTACTATTCATTATCGTAGTTTTTACTATTCATTATTTTCCAAAAATTTGATTTTTCGAGTATTAATTTCAAGAACTGTCAGAATTTAATCGCATAACCTAGAAACATCATTTGGTGCACAAAATATAGACTAGAGTTAGTCTACATATTGCCAGTGTCATCATATTCATTTTAGGTCTTGCATGTGTTTGCATTGTTTTTCATTTACATTTATTTATTTAAATAAACGCTTTTACACGATTTTCGTGCATGAACAATATCCCCGATACTCCCAACAATGGTTCTAATATATTTTTATACTCATTACAATGCTACAAAAATTCTAATATTATTTTACCCAGTATTTTAAATTCATTTAGTATATATATTCTTAAATATATATATTTACGATAACTTAAGTATTTGCGAAACAATAATTATTTAAACACCCGATACTTATACAAAATGCATTTTCATAATTTTTATTGCTTTATTACACTTTATTTAGTTCCGCTAAAATTTATTTCTAGTTAACTTAATACCTAAATAATAAATATGGAACTTTTAATTATCCTAAATTAGATATTTTAAAGACAAAAAGACATGGGCATTTATGAGCCTCCAAGCCCCCCCCCCCTTTCCCCCAAAATTTGGCCAACATGCACCCCATATTCCTCCTTTTTGACTTTTGACCGAAATAGTGTAATTACCATTTTACCCTTTCATTCAATTGCCAAAATGCCCTTATTTGCACTATAAATAGAAAGCTAACACATACTCTTCATTTTTACACTTACAAAATTCACCAAACTCTCTCTACACCTCCATAGTTCTCGATCAAAAATAGGAAGAGAAGAGGAGATCCGATTTTCATTAGTTTGAAGTATATTTCGATAGTTACGGGTTCTATAATAACTATAAAATCGATTTGGAGTAACCGTTGGGGATGTATTGTTCTAAATCTTTCCAAAAAACTCTTCATCATCAAGTAAGTGTAAAATAAATTCTTATACCTTCCATTATGTATATTATGCAATTTTTATGCTAGTTTATGCATTTATTAAGGTGATATTATGTAATTTACAAATATCACCTTAATACATGTTTGCAATTTTTCATGATGAAAACAAGTAAACACATACTTTACAAAATTATTTGGTACGAAAAATGTGTACAAACAAGTCTTGGATCATTTTTGTTTGATTTATAAAAACTATTGCTATATAAGTGTTAATATAGATTCATATTTATTCTAGCACATTTACTAGTCATTTTCCCCAAGTTATATTTTATATGTTGTCATGATTATTTTGAACTATATATTGATTGAAAAAATTGATGGAATAGATTATGATAGATTTGGAGTTGATTTGAAGCGATTTAGTATAGGAGAATGGATTATTGAAAAATAAACGTGGAAGCGCTGCCCAAATTTCTAATTTTCAAAAAATCCAGTTGTTTTTACAAGATTGTTCAATGAAATAGAAAATAGATTTTATAACGAAAACGTGGTCGTTTGAATGGATAAAACGGATTTATAACGAATGAGATATGAGTTTTCTAAAAGTTAATAGCGATAACTATTTTCAGAAAATATATAGTTGTTGTATGGATTTTCAAATCAGTAAAACCAAGCATTAAAAGAAAAACCGAGTCCCCGAGACTTGAAAAATGTGTTAGTATACTTAAATACCTTCACGGGGATAGGAAGAACTTTCAAAACTGAGCTATAACGAAGAAGTTATGACTTAATGAAGTTATCGACAAGAAATATATTTTGACAGCTTTTTCATATAGGGAATAGTACCCAGTTTTATTCTTAGAAATGGAATTTGGACATTTTAAGTGCGGTTTTGGACAAAAAGACTTAAACGGAAGTTGTAGCATTTTGGTTCCTTATTTTAGTTGAGTCTTAAACTTATCAAAATGTACATTACCAAAATATTCATATCCTAGTTACGATATATACTTGCTAAAAGTCCAAAAATATTATATTTTAACTATTGTCAAGAATACCGAAGTAACGCTATTTTCATAACTAAACTCACAAGCAAACATGAACGGGTGATATAACTTTCACAAATTGCATTCACGACAACATTTCATGACCTAAATGATATCATTCATATTAGGTCGCGGTTAGAGTCCGAGCCTCATTTCAGTGTACCCATTTTTGGCATTTTCATAACTGTTGTATCAGGTGAGTTTCATAGCCCCACTTTTACTTGTTTTACTATTCAATTTGAAATACTTGGGGTGGGAATACATTGCTTGTTTTTACATATGGACACAAGTGCATTAAACATTTATTGACTGCCTAAGTTGTTGTCGTTTGCCATAAATTCCCCACAATCATGAACCGTTAATTACTTTGTAAGCGCGAATGTTGTGAATAGATCTATTGAGGGTAAACTCCCCCGTCCGGGTTGGTGACACATTTCATTTGATGTCGTACAGGTGTTTGGCAAAGCACATGTTTAGGGTGATAACATGAACTGACTATTAAGGCTTCGGAGTCATGAGCTTAGTGCAACAGTAATACTTTTCATGAACATATTTGGAATACATTGTTGTTAAAATCTTGTGGTCCATACATAACTTGTTGTTTACTTAAACCTATGAACTCACCAGCTTTATGCTGACCCTTTTAGCATGTATTCTCAGGTGTTGATCTTTACTACAGCACAATCTATTGTTGGAGGTGCTTGGCATTGGCACGGTCATAGACTACTATGATATATTTGGGACCACTTGTTTACTGATATGGGCCTTATTTTCGCATCAAATTAAATGTTGTAAACTTATTTACTATGGCAATGTAAATATTTTTCTAAATGTATAAGGTAAATCCGTTCTTTTTACTTTGTGTTGTGATCCAATTTAGTAGCAACCCAGTGACATCATATTCCACTGCAACCCATTTTTGGGGGTGTTACAGAAGGTAGCTTGCTTAATGCATCTGCTTTCTTGTTTTGGTTTCTACGAACATGCTCTATATTGTAGGAGTTGAATCCGTAGAGGAGTTCTTTAGCTTTTTCCAAATATTGCTTGATGGTAGGTTGCCTTGCCTCGTAAGAGCCTTTAATTTGGTTTGCTACTAACTGTGCATCAACAAAAATGGAGAGACCACGAACCTCCATGTCCTTTGCAAGTCGAAGGCCAGCTAACAAAGTTCATATTCAGCTTCGTTGTTTGTAGCTTCGAACTCAAAACGTAATGCATAAGTGTACTCCTTTCCCTTCGGACTGACCAACATTAGAACTGCTCCTGAACCATCGGAGCTTGAAGCTCCGTCAGTGTACAATTTCCACCTTTCCTTTGTCATCGAGGGTTTTGTTCTTTGGAATTTATTTGTCTTGACTTGGTCCGAAGGGTGTTTTGCCAAGGAAATCGGCAAGTATCCGGCCCTTGAAGGAGTTTTGGCCTTTGTACTCTATGTCGTGCTCTCCCAGTTCAATAGCCCATTTAGCTATTATACCTGACTTCTCAAGCTTCGAATGTATCCGTTTGATTGGCTTATCAGTTAATACCATGATGGAATGAGCTTGAAAGTACCTTCGAAGGCGCCTTGCAACATGAACTAAGGCTAGAATTAACTTTTTCAACTCTGGGTAGTTCAATTCAGCTCCTTGCAGGACTCTGCTAACTAAGTAAATTGGGATTTGTTTCTTTTCCCTTTCCGCCAAGAGCACAAAACTGATGCTTTCGAAGGATGCCGCAATATACATGAATAACATTTCGCCTTTGATTGGGGCTGTAAGTGTTGGTAATATTTCCATAAACTCTTTCAACTTTTGGAAAGCAGCTTCTGCCTCACAACTCCATTGAAAAGTCTTCTTATCTGCACACCCTTTGAGTGTCTTGAAAAATGGCAAAGATCGATCCGCGACCTTTGACAGGAACCTGCTAAGTGCTGCAAGCTTCCCATTTAGGCTTTGTACGTCTTTTAGTGACTTCGGAACCTATAGATCTGTGATGGCTTTGACCTTCAAAGGGTTAGCTTTAATCCCTTGCTTTGTAATCAAATATCCCAGAAATTGTCCTTCTTCGACACCAAAAGAACATTGCTTCCCGATTACCAACATTTGCTCCGGATAGAGCTCATTTACCACAATGTGCTCTTCAGCATCTGTACAACTTAGAATGACTTTCGAAGGCTCCTTAGGACTTTCTTTGATCTTCTTACCAACATCTCCTGCTTTTCCCGGGTTGTAGCTGGAAAGTACGGTTCCTATTCCATATGGTGTATGGAATTTTACCGTGGCGTATATGGTGGAGACTACGATACCCATCTTTTGCATGGCGGTCCTTCCTATCAACAAGTTGTAGGGAGAATCGGACCTTACGATTGCGAAAGTGAGGGTTTATGTTCTTGTGAGCTTTCCTTCTCCGATTGTTATATCTAATGGTACTTCTCCCAAAGGCCACGAATGCTCACCTGAAAACCCTACCAAAGGTATCTTTGAATCAACTCGCTGCGACCTGATCGAAGGCCTGAGCTTTAGGAAACAATGCTCATATACGATCTCGCAGGAGCTTCCACAGTCCATGTAGGCCCTATTTACTACCTGGATGGAAATTAAGACTTTGATGACTACTGGGGCGTTCGAAGGGACTTGGCTTGTAATGGAGGGAAATGTTACTTCCCCTACCTCGTCTATCTCCTTCTCCGTCACTTTTCTTTTTAAGCTGGCTTTGCCCCAATAAATCATGAGTATTGGGGCTTCGGGAGGAGTGGTGTCTTTAGCGAATTGAGTGTCGGAAACTTTTTCCTTGCCCTTCTTTATGCCCTTCACCAAATGTGCCTACTGTCCGGACTTTACGGCTTCTTCTATCTGCCTCTTTAATTCTCTGTAACTATTCGTCTCATGGCCATAATCTTCGTGAAAGTGACAATACTTGGTTGTATCTCTGTTTTTACTTTTGCTTGTCATGCGAGGGGTTGATTCGAAAGCCTTAGCAGCCCTCTCTGTTGCGTGTATTTCCTTCAGAGATTTAGTCAGGCTTCCTAGTAACCCGTGGTTAGGACCTTTGTTGTACGAAGTGAACCTGTCCGTGCTTTTGTTCTTGTTCTTTGATCCTTCCCACGCAGAGTGCTTTGAGAACTTGCTGTGGCTTTCTCTGTCGATTAGAACACCATTGGTAGATACTTCCTTTGCTTCTATCCAAGTATACGTTTTTTCCATTAAACCCTTGTAAGTTTCCGAAGGTCAGTGGACAAGATTACCACCAAGCTTCGATTTCGTAGGCCATGTACGAAACCAGAGATGCACTAATCTTCATGTAGACCCAAGATCTGTAGAGTTTCATCGGTGTACCTTGTGACGAAAGCCCTTGTTCTTTCGTTCTCCTTTTGTTTAATGTTGTGCGCCGTTAGATGGGTCCTTGTGAACTTCTTTTGCTGGTTGAAGTGCGATCGGAAATTAGCCTTTAAATCATCAAGGTTGAAAATGCTACCAGGCTTTTGTCCATTCCACCAGATACGAGCAGAATCTCGTAGGGTGTATGTAAACATGTGACAGGCTACAAGCATGACCCACATTTGCATCCTAATGGCCCCTTTGAACAAATGTAGAAAGTTGTCCGGATCCCCCTTCCCGTCATAAGTACCAATGTGTGCAGGCATTTTCAACCTATCGGGTAAAGGGTAGTCTTCTATCCACCTTACAAAGGGTGTAGCAGAACCCATAGGATCCGAATACAGGAAATTATAAGGTGGTGCATACATTGGGATAGTAGTATATGGATTATGGTTTGGGGGCACTCCTATAGGAGTTTGATTAGGGTAAGATTGGAAGGATGCAATCATGCCAAAAGGATAACCATTTTCCATGGCGTACGGAGGGTACACCGTAGGACGCCCGAAGGGTGTGTTCCCATAATGTTGAGGGAGGTTATGGTTGTTGGACTGTCCAGTTACCGGGGGATACAAACCCTGAGGGTAAGACTGAGTTTGGGACGAGGGGTACATACCATTGGGAGGAAGATTTCCTCCCATATTAATCGGAGGTAGATTGCCTTCTATGTTAGATGTGTGAGAAGGCTGCAACGGAACCCCTGCTTCAGTCCTTCCAAGATGAGCTGCTAACAATGGAGGTAGATTCACCTCTGTCTCTTCCCTTTCTTAGCTCCTTCCATTGGACCCTTCGACTACCGCTCCTTCTCTCCTGGTCGGAGCCTGTTCAGGGACTCCTTCAAACCCAATAAACCATCTGCTTAGCCTTCGACCAACAGGTGACCCTATCCTTAGGACTGAGTGTGATGTTCCCTGTGCCGGAGGCCTTGGTTCCATTTCCCTCTCTTCAGCATACTCATCACTAGAATATTCCAACTCCCTTCGCATCTCAGCATTCCGAACTTGCCTCTTGCGAGCCCTTAAGAGAGATTCCAATTTCTCAAGGTTGGCTTCGACAAAGGCTGTGCTAATGATAGGTTCCGGGTTGGTTGATGTCGAAGCATGATGGTTAGGTGTTAATTCTGGGTGAGATCGTGTTGTGAACGTGGAAGCGGTAATTGGGGGGAAGTTTTTAGGGTCATTAACTGGTATTGGCGCCAAGGTCGAGAAACCCGGTGGGTGAGTATCTTCTCTTCTTTGATCCATGCCGGATATGTAGTGAATGTAGTTAATTGGTTATAAACATGGAAATAACGAGACCAATAGTAGCGGGTCCCACGGATGGCGCCACTGATTGTACAATAAATTGAACGACCAGGCCTTCGATGATGATCAAAGGATATAAGGGGTGTTGAGGTTGCGCCAAGCTTGTTGTTAACCTGAAATAAGAATTACGAAGACACTACGTTAAGTGATTGCGCAGGGGTTGGATCCTGCGAACGACCTCCGACGTGCGAATGAGTATATGATATGGTAAGTTTGTAGTGAAATGAGAGAGTCAAGTGTTGCATACCATTGTTCTCAGCCCGTCTAAGTTTTTTATAGGGGAGGAAATAGGGCTTAGAGAGCTCTTGCACAAATATCAGAGATCATGGGGGCGTCCCATGATTTAAGGTAACCGCTAGAGCTTAGTGACCCACTATCTCTTTCTTGGCGGGAAAGCTCAAGGAAAAAGGTGACGTGGGTATGACCAAGTCAAGGTGTTCTCCTCTCTAGTATCTTCGAAGGGTGTACCCCGAAGGGCTTAAGGCTTCGATTGGCAAGTTTCCAACTGGTAACCACATCATAGATGGATGGTTTGACGCCAATGAAGATTTTAGGAGGTTGACCTGGGCCTTCGAGGAGAAGGCTTCGTACAGGCTCGAAGGGGTGTCCTTCGACCTGTTCAGAGGGTACATCATCACGGGGTACATCATCAAAGAGTTTAATGGAAAAAAACGTATACTTGGATAGAAGCAAAGGAAGTATCTACCAATGATGCTCCGATCGACAGAGAAAGCCACAACAAGTTTTCAAAGCACTCTGCATAGGAAGGATCGAAGAACAAGAAAAAAAACAGGGACAGGTTCACTCCGTATAACAAATGTCCTAACCACGGGTTGCTAGGAAGCCTGACTAAATCTCTGAAGGAAATACTCACAACGGAGAGGGCTGCTAAGGCTTTCGAGCTACCCCCTCGCATGACAAGAAAGGGTAAAAACAGAGATACAACCAAGTATTGACACTTTCACCAAGATTATGGCCATGAGACAAATAGTTGCAGAGAATTAAAGAGGTAGATAGAAGAAGACATAAAGTCTGGGCAGTTGTTACATTTGGTGAAGGGCATAAAAAAGGGCAAGGAGAAAGTTTTCGACACTCAATTCGCTAAAGACACCACTCCTCCCGAAGCACCAATACTCATGATTCATTAGGGAAAAGCCACCTTAAAAAGAAAAGTGACGGAGAAGGAGATAGACGAGGTAGGGGAAGTAACGTTTCCCTCTATTACAGGCCAAGTCCCTTCGAACGACCCAGTAGTCATCAAATTCTTAATTTCCAACCGGGAAGTAAATAGGGCTTACATGGACTGCGGAAGCTCCTGCGAGATCATATATGAGCATTGTTTCCAAAAGCTCAAGCCTTCGATCAGGTCACAGTGAGTTGATTCAGGTGAGCATTGATGGCCTTTGGGAAGTACCGTTAGATATAACGATCGGAGAAGGAAAGCTCACAATTACATAAACCCTTACTTTTGCAATCGTAAGGTCCGATTCACCCTACAACTTGTTGATAGGAAGGACCGCCATTCAAAAGATGGGTATCATAGTATCCACCATAGACGCCGCGGTAAAATTCTATACACCATATGGAATAGGAACCGTACTTTCCAGCTACAACCAGGGAAAAGCAGGAGATGTTGGTAAAAAGATCAAAGAAAGTCCCAAAGAGCCTTCGAAAGTCATTCTAAGTTGTACAGATGCTGAAGAGCGCATTGTGGAAAATGTGCTCTATCTGGAGCAAACGGTGGTAATCGGGAAGTAACTCCCTGCTAACTTCAAGGCAGACTTGGAGAAACTGCTCAAATCCAACACAAACGTCTTTGCATGGACGTACTCAGACATGATAGGGGTCCTTAGGACACTTATGATCGATGGCAAGCCCTTCGGCACAGAGCACAAGCTTAATGAGTTCAAACACATTGAACCAATTAAGCAAAAGCGACGGAGCCTAGCGCCTAAGAGAAATGCAGCTGCCTGCAAAGAGGTGGATGAACTGGTACAATCAGGAATACTTAGAGAAGTGAAATACCAAACCTGGGTGGCAAATCCAGTTATGGTAAAAAAGAGTGATGGAGGGTGTCGTATGTGTGTCGACTTCACCGACATCAACAAAGCTTACCCAAAGGACTGCTACCCTTTTCCAGAAGTTGATTGTAAGGTCGAATCCCTCTCGGGGTTCCGTTTGAAGTGTTTTTTGGATGCCTACAAAGGGTATCATCAGATACAAATGACGAAGGAAGATGAAGAGAAGACAGCTTTCTACACAGGAAAGGGTGTCTATTGTTACAAGAAAATGCCTTTCGATTTAAAGAACGCAGGGGCCACCTATCAACGATTGGAAGACAAAGCTTTCAACAAATAGATAGGAAGAAACTTGGATGCTTATGTTGATGATATGGAGATCAAAAGAAGGACCGAGAAAAACCTACTCTCCGACATCCAGGAAACCTCCGATAAATTAAGGGCAATCAACACGAAGCTCAACCCAAAGAAATGTTCTTTTTGGTGTCGAAGAAGGACAAATTTTGGGACATTGGATTACAAAGAAAGGGATTAAAGGTAACCCTTCGAATGTCAAAGCCATCATAGATCTATAGGTTCTGAAGTCACTAAAAGACGTACAAAGCCTAAATGGGAAGCTCGCAGCACTTAGCAGGTTCCAGTTGAAGGGTGCGGATCGATCTTTGCCATTTTTTAAGACACTCAAAGGGTGTGCAGATAACAAGACTTTTCAATGGAGTTGTGAGGCAGAAGCTGCTTTCTAAAAGTTGAAAGAGTTTATGGAAATATAACCGACACTTATAGCCCCAATCAAAGGCGAAGTGTTATTCATGTACATTGCGGCATCCTTCGAAAGCATCAGTGCTGTGCTCTTGGCGGAAAGGGAAAAGAAACAAATCCCAATTTAATTCGTTAGCAGAGTCCCGCAAGGAGCTGAATTGAACTACCCGTAATTGGAAAAATTAATGCTAGCCTTTGTTCATGCTAAAAGGCGCCTTCAAATGTACTATCAAGCTCATCCCATCATGGTATTGACTGATAAGCCAATCAAACAGATAATGTCGAAGCCTGAGAAGTCAGGTAGAATAGCGAAATGGGCTATTGAACTGGGAGAGCATGACATAGAGTGCAAAGGCCGAAACTCCATCAAGGGCCAGATACTTGCAGATTTCCTTGCCGAAACACCCTCCAGACCCAGTCAAGACAAAGAAATTCCAAAGATAAAACCCTCAAAGACAAAGGAAGGGTGGAAATTGTACACTGAAGGAGCCTCAAGCTCCGAAGGTTCGGGAACAGGTCTAATGTTGGTCAGTTCGGAGGGAAAGGAGTACACTTATGCATTACATTTTGAGTTCGAAGCTACGAAAAATGAAGCTGAATATGAAGCTTTGTTAGCTGGCCTTCGACTTGCAAAGGACATGGAGGTTCGTGATCTCTCCATTTTTGTTGATTCACAGTTAGTAGCAAACCAAATTAAAGGCTCTTACGAGGCAAGACAGGCTACCATCAAGCAATATTTGGAAAAAGCTAAAGAACTCCTCCACGGATTCGTGTCCTACAATATAGAGCATGTTCGTAGGAACCAAAACAAGAAAGAAAATGCATTAAGCAAGCTAGCTTCAATAGCATTTGCTCACCTAACAAAGGAGGTCTTGGTTGAAGTGTTGGCTGAAAGGTCAATCAAACTAAGGGGCCGCTTGGTTCAAAGGGTGAGGAATGCAAAGGGAATGCAATGCAATGCATTCCCTTACCCCCCAAATTGTTGGGTAATGCCCCATTACCCACTAGTGGGTAATGGGCCATTGCATTCCCTTAAACCAACCATCATTAATGATTATATACCCATTACCCACCCCCACTATCCCCCCAACCAAGCGGCCCCTAAATGAAGTGTCTGACATCATACTTGAAGAAGGATCCAATTGGATGACTCCAATTAGAGAATACTTGATAAGTGGTATTTTCCCAGAAGAACCAAAGCTAGCACGAAAGGTTAGGATCAAGGCTCCCCAGTATAGACTCGTTGTAGATAATCTCTACAGAAGGTCCTTCTTATCTCCATCGCTTCATTATGTAGGGCCAAAGCAAGCTTCGAACACCATCTACGAGGTTCATGAGGGATCCTATGGCTTATACACAGGTCCTCGCTCCGTTGTTTTGAAGATAACAAAGCTAGGATATTATTGGCCATCGATGCAAAGGGACGCAACAGAAATAATACAAAAGTGTAAAGCATGTCAGATTCACTCCAAAGTTCCACGGCTGCCAAAGCAACGCATGACCTCCGTAACATCCGCATGACCTTTCTGTCAATGGGGAATTGACATAGCCGGACCCCTACCAGTAGCCCCAGGAGGATTGAAGTTCTTGGTCGTAGCCATTGACTACTTTACTAAATGGGTTGAAGCCCAACCTTTGGCATCAGTAACAGGAAGGCACATGGAGAAGTTTATGTGGGAACACATAATTCGCCGATTTGGAGTCCCCCACATTATCATTTTTGAAAATGGGAAACAATTCCCCGAAGGGGTATTCCCAACTTTCTACAAAGGTCTAAAGATCAAACAGTCATTCACTTCCATGTATCACCCTCAGGGTAACAGACAAGTAGAAGTAACAAACAGGGATGTTGTCATGGGAATAGAAAGGAGCTTAGGTCGAAGTCACCATGGTTGGGTAGATGAACTACCACAAGTTCTATGGGCACATAGGACTCACCCCAAGTTAAGTTATGGGGAGACCCCTTTTAGCCTAACTTATGGAATAGAAGTTGTTATACCTTCGGAAATAAGCGTTGAAACAGAGCGTATCATGAACTTTGAGACATCGGAGAATGAAGCAAGGCTTCGGGAAAACCTTGACCTACTTGAAGAACGACGAGAAATAGCCTCAATCAGAGAGGCTATCTATAAAAAAAAGTTTGAAAAGTACTACAACAACCGAGTTAGACCTACAACATTTAGGCCGTGTGAATATCTCATTCGGTAAAATAGTGCAAGCAAAGCTGAGTATGAAGGAAAGCTAGGGCCCACATGGGAGGGAACCTACGTCATATCTGAAGCCTACGACAATGGAGCATACAAGCTCGAAACACTCTTCGGAGATGTCATGGATAGGACTTGGAATGGTAATAACCTCCGTAAGTTTTACATATAAAACTTACTACTTTCAAAACATTTAATTTGTTTTTAAATTCATGTATCGCATTCTAATCATTTGGGAAAAGAAGCATTAATGGTAGGTTTCCTAGTTTTCATTTCTTAGAATGATGTCATCCTCCCTACCCAATTAATGATATAACGCATTTCCCTCAAATCTCTTGTTTCGTTCTATACAACAAAGATTTATTCAGCCAAGTTATTTACAAGTATCGATGTCGAAGGATGATTCAAGACACATATGTCTTGTATGAAAATAACATCTATTACAATTCACATTAACTTTCCTAAAAGGCTTAGGGTATTCTAAACCCTTTATATCTTAAGGACAAAGACAGAGTGTGTCGCGACCCTCTGTTAGCAATTACATTATACGATTGCTAAAATCTTGGTTCAAAATACATACAATAAGGTTATCTATCTGCTGTAGCCTTAGGTTATATATTTACATTTATAAATAACGTAAGAGAAGAAAAGCATGAAAATAAAGGTGAGACATTGTCCCCTACCTGCATTAAGTGGATAAACTATGGCCGAAGCTAATCAAAACATTCAAACATTGTCTAAAAGATGGGACAAAGCCCAAAAAGCAAAGGAGTTAAATTCTTTAACAATAGGCATTAGCCTTTCAAGCATTAATGGAAATTGTGTAAAGGGTACATACCACCCTTGGGGCCAAATAACGGCCAACATAGCAGCCTTAATGCATTTTTTGAGGACATGGGGTCTTCTTGCTGATGGGAGATGATGGCTTCACAGATGGAGTCTTCTTGCTTGGAGAAGGAGGTTGAATCTTGCGTGGCTTCTTGGACAGGAGATCTTCTATGGATGTTGATGGGTTCTTGGTTGCTTTAGTGAGAAAGGGGTACTCTGCTGTAGTGTATGCATTGCCTGCTTCATTATATTCTTGCTTAGACGTTGGACGGTAGTAAGGCACTTCCGATAAGAGCACAGGCTTCTTGGTCTCCGCAACTTCCTCCAACGTTGTGCACTTTCCATATAAAATGGCGGCATTCACTAGCTTTCTCACAATCTCTCCCACCTCATCACTGTGGTATAATTCCATGGCTATGTATGGAACAACCTTTGATACCACATCAGCTCTATCTTTCTTCAAGCTCTTGCAACGGAGATTCAAACCATCTACCTCCTCACGAAGCTTGATCTCCTGCTCTCCTAGTCTAGCCCTCTCAGCCTCGAGACCTGCACATTTAGATTCAAGAGTGGTAACCTGTGCTTTATAGCCAGCTACCTTTGCCTCCTCCATTCTCAGTCTCTCACACTCTGCTTGGGCTTCCTTTAGCTGCTCTTTAAGACTGTCAAATTTTGCATGAAGGTCTTGCACAAGAGGATTCTTCTCGAAATCCTCTATTGCCTCCTTACACTTAGCTTTCAACTCAGCAAACTCGAGGTCACTATACTTTTCCTTGGCCAAGATGGCATCCATCTTCTCTCTCGCAGCCTTCATAGTACGCACCAGATCCCTTGTTCGGGAGTTGAGATGATTCTCTAGCACAGCTTGTCTTGTGTAGCTCTTATCATGCAAATTGCACAACTCCTCAATGGACATATTGTCCAGAGTTCCCCTCCAGCGAGCAGGGGTCACATTTTCAACCAACCGATGACAGTCAAGGGAGTTCAGAAGCTCCTTCGTGTTGGGCAAACCTACATAACATATATTAATTAGATATGTGGTGTACTAAGGATCATTAGGTTGAGAAGATCTTTACTCACCATGGATGTCATCGTCTGAAATCTCTAAGGTCGATGGCACGAAAGTCTTAACATGCAAACTTTTCTGTCTTGTCGTTCTTGACGGAGGGGTTGGTAGGGTTACCTTCCTCTTGGGAGTAGCCTTCGCGGATCTTGCACTGGTTCCTTTCCTGCTCCGTACTCTGTCTGCAATACCGAAGGACCCTACGATCATCACCTGATCACCCTCGGAGGGGGGATCGTCAGACTCTGCAACATTTTCTACCAATTGTGGAGCTTCCTCTATGTTCACAGGTTTTGAACGTTGGGCTTTTGCTATGGGTTCCACTGATTAAGCATCCACATCGTTGTTATTGACTGACACAGATGGTGAGCCTACACCATAACTCCCCTCCTTGGGATCCTTCAGAATGAAGCTCACTTCCTTTGCACCACCAGATACTACAGAGTTTCGGAAGGCCATCTCTGCAACAAAAAAATAAAAAAGATACATATCATCAGATAAGTTATTGATTTTAATTAAATAAGAATGTACATACTTTTTCCTTCACATACTATCTTAGGCTTCAAATGTGACCCTTCCCAATGGTCAACTATACCCGCAATGAAGAGAATTAGTTTGGGGAATGTCTGGACATCGATAGGATGGCAAGCAAGACGTTGATAGATTAGGCTCCTTCTTATGGTGCACTGGATCATTAAACCTTCATCAAATTGGAACGCTTCATTTAATAAAGCTGGATATTCTGGAGATATTATCGTGTTTTGTACATAGAAAAATATCTCCTTCCAGTTCCTTATGTTTGAAAAAGGTTTTGTAACCAAATAAGGCACATCATGCTCACCCCTTTTTGCCAGGTTATCCAATCCCCACTAGGGTACAGGTTAAGAAAGCTGATGAACTCAAATAAGTACATTTTATTACTATCATTTATCCTATTAATTTGACTTGTTTTACTATATTATGTATGAGGATTGATACTTAATCGTTTACTTTTGTAATTCTCAGGTAAAAACAAGCATTTGGTGAAACTTAGCGATTTTGGACTGATTATGGAGCAAAACATGCAAGAAGTTAAGAGTCTACTGAAATGAAGAAGATCAAGACTAATCTGCTCCAGATGCGCCGCATCTCACTCATTACATACGGCGCATCTCTATTAAGATTCCACCAGATACGATCCAAGATACAAGAGGACATGCGCCGCATCTAATCATGGAGTTACGCCGCATCTTCTGGCGGTGTACGAATATTCCTGAATATTATAATCTTGGACCCCACGCGAAGTTAAGTAAATGCGCCGCATCTACTTACTAGATGCGCCGCATCTTCCCTCAGACAGAAACTATAAATACCCAAGGCCAGACGAATTTTCGTGTGCATTATTCTAGATTCGAAGACCGAAGCAAAAGAACCCTAGGACGAATTCAGTCAAGGCAGCAGCACAAGACACACCAAACGAAGATACAAGAGCTGTAAGAAGGTGCTGCATGTGTTTAATTCATTAAGTAGTTTTGTTTTATTATGTTAGCAAACTTTAATTCATCAGGATTGATGGGCTTGTGTTATGTTATCATTCACTTCAACTCCCCTTAAAATTGCTTTCCCATCGATTAAAGTTTATATGTTGATGTCTTTGGTTACTACTTATTAGTGCATTGATCACCTCTGTGTTTATTAGTGGCTTGTGTAATGTGGCAACGGAAAGGTTGCACTCCCACGGTTATTACTAAATTGATCACTTAGGAATAACTTTTAGACATAAGTCATCATTAAGGGTTTACTCGCCGATAAGCTTAGGACCAACGAGAAAGGATTAACTACATACACTTCATATAAAGCTATCAATAAAACAAGTGACAAACTACTTAATTATAAGGACAGCCCTCTTATTGTCTCGAGTATTTATCTGTGTACGTGTGTGCTACTTGCTGATTTGTGCCTATTTGTTTATTTTACTATTTAATTGCAAACAAATCGTGCCAGTCTCTCAGGCTGAAACCCCCTTGCGTTAGGATATTAAAATACTGATTAGAATAACGAGATAATACGTTCCACTCTTAGTGATCGACACTCTACTTACCATTATATTCATACTGACCGGGTACACTGCTTGTTAAGTGTGTGTGTTATTGATAAGTCGGCTAAATATAAATTTAAAACTTGAGTAGGCATTAAAACTGCTAAACCGCAACGACACACGCAGCACATCAAGTTTTTGGCGCCGCTGCCGGGGAGTGAATTGTTATTATCTGTTAATTTGATTAGTATTTTAATTAGGTTTTTCTTTTTATTAGATTAATTGCATCATTGTATTATTTTGCATATTTGTTGTTTTGTGTGTTATTTGTTTGCCTTTATTTTTGTTTTTGTGTTTATTTTGTTTGTGTGTTTTAATTTTTGTTTTTATTTTTCATATTTTTTCTGTTCTGCTATCGTTGTACTGTGCTAAATCAAACGATACGGCGCATCTGATCTCTCAGATACGGCGTATTGCGTTTAATTTTTTTAAATACAACGCGTTTAATTAATTCGATACGACGCATCTTTTCCCCAAGATACGGCGTATCTGTTTTTAATAAGAAATTTTTTTCTAAGCGATAAAGTAATACGACGCATCTGCTTTAGCAGATACGGCGTATCTGTTTTTGATAAAAAAATTTCTAAACGTTAACGCCATACGACGCATCTGCTTTTGCAGATACGGCGTATCTATTATTTTAATTAAAAACAGTTTGCGAATTATTAAACAGATACGACGTATTTTTAAACGTAACGAAAATACGGCGTATTAACTTTCGTTAATACGACGTATTTAATTTTAAATAAATATCGATTTTTGATTAATTAATTCGATACGGCGCATTCATAAATTCTAAGCGGCGTATCTATTTTCTGGATAAAGTCTGATTAAATTTTAACGATTATAAGATACGGCGTATCCAACTCTTTGGATACGGCGCATCGTCTGCAGATATCAGTAACTTTAATTTTTCGTATTCCGTTTTCGTTATTAATTATCTGATATATTACTTTCTCGAGCATACCCTACTGATATTTTTGTGTTGATTTCAGGAAGTGCATGACCAGGAGTTCTACGAAGAACTTGATTCAACCTTTCGAAGATCCTGAACGAGCCCTACATTCGCTTAAAAGGCTTTTCAACACAAGAAGCTTTGATCTTTCAAGTTCACTTGAGCTTGATTACTTTTCTGAAGAAAAAGAGGAAGTTGAAACAGAAACAATGGGCGAAAACACTACTATAGAGGAATACATGAACAGTACCCGTGCGGATTACACTTCAGGAGTTGCTAGACCTAAGTTTGACGATAAGTCAAAATTTGAATTGAAGGGTCAGTTTCTCAAGGAACTAAGAGAGAATGCTTTCAGTGGGACGGAACATGAGGATGCTAATGAGCATGTTGAAAAGGTCCTGGAGATTGCAGATTTGTTTACTTCAGAAGGAGTGACTGACGATCAAATCATGCTAAGAATCTTTCCACTCTCACTAAAAGGAGCTGCTAACAAGTGGCTAAGGAATGAACCTGCGAGTTCAATCACTACATGGGGAGATTTGAAGAGCAAATTCATGAAGAGATATTGTCCACCTGCTAAGACTGCTAAAAAGATGGAGGCTATCAATAGTTTCAAGCAAGAGCCTGATGAAACTCTTTATCAAGCTTGGGAACGATTTAAAGATTTATTGGTAAAATGTCCTCAACACTATCTAACCCCTATGTAGGAGATAATATTGTTTTATCAAGGACTGGACGTGCCTACTAGACAGATTTTGGATGCTAAGGGAGCTGTACCTCAAATGAGTGCAACTAATGCTAGGAAAGCAATCCAAGAAGCTGCTGATCATTCTCAGAAATGGCACGATGGGACCTCTACTAGATCTAAGAGCAGCACTAATTTCGACGGGATTGCTGCTATTCAAGCTCAATTGGATAAAATTAGTAGAGAAATGAAGAAGCGTGATGAAAGAGCGTATGCTGCCCAAGTTGGATGTGAAAAGTGCGAAGGACCTCACTACACTAAAGATTGCCCGAATAAGAATGAAAGTGAGACGTTTGAAGAAGCATATTACACCCAATTTGGACAACCATTCCGACCTTCGGGGAGATTTAGGGAAGCTACACCGGGATTATATCAAAGGAACAACTTCAATCCCGCTTATCAAGAAAGGAGGCAGACTTTAGATGATACTTTAAAGCAAATTATGACCGATGCTGCTAGAAGACATGAAGAGAATACTGCTATGATCAAAGAAATTCGAGCTTTAACGGATACTACTACAAGAAATCAAGGAGCTTCGATCAAAGTGTTGGAACAACAAATTGGTCAAATGAGCAAAGTTCTTCAAGAAAGGGGATATGGAAGTTTACCAAGCTCAACTGAAACAAATCCAAGAGATCATGTCAAGGCCATAAGCACCACTGAAGAAGTCACTCCTAATATACCTAGAAGATCGATGAATGGTAATGATGGTGCAAGACCCGAATTTTTCTTTAATTCTTCAATCAGCATAAGGAGACTACTAAAAGAGAAGACAAAGATTGAAGAGGAGATCAAGGCAACAATGAAAGAAGAGAGCCCTGCAACCGACTCAAATGCCTTGCCTCATAAACAATGAAAGAAGAGAGCCCTGCAACCGACTCAAATGCCTTGCCTCATAAAGAAAGAGACCCAGGAAGTTTTACTCTACCTTGTTCTATTAATAATATATCTTTCAATAATGTGTTAGCTGACTTAGGAGCTAGTGTTAGTGTTATGCCTCTTAAGACATTCGCTACCCTCTTAAGACACTACTACAAGAAATCAAGGAGCTTCGATCAAAGCGTTGGAACAACAAATTGGTCAAATGAGCAAAGTTCTTCAAGAAAGGGGATATGGAAGTTTACCGAGCTCAACTGAAACAAATCCAAGAGATCATGTCAAGGCCATAAGCACCACTGAAAAAGTCACTCCTAATATACCTAGAAGATCGATGAATGGTAATGATGGTGCAAGACCCGAATTTTTCTTTAATTCTTCATTCAACTTAAGGAGACTACTAAAAGAGAAGACAAAGATTGGAAAGGAGATCAAGGCAACAATGAAAGAAGAGAGCCCTGCAACCGACTCAAATGCCTTGCCTCATAAAGAAAGAGACCCAGGAAGTTTTACTCTACCTTGTTCTATTAATAATATATCTTTCAATAATGTGTTAGCTGACTTAGGAGCTAGTGTTAGTGTTATGCCTCTTAAGACATTCGCTACCCTAGGACTAGGAAAATTAGCACCAACTAAGTTACTTATTGAATTGGCTGATAAAACGGTAAAACGACCTGAAGGGATTGCTAATAATGTGCTAGTTAAGATTGAGCAGTTTATTTTTCCCGTAGACTTTGTTATACTAGACATGCCCGAGGATGTTAAGATTCCTTTAATCCTCGGAAGACCTTTCTTGTCTACTGCCCATGCTAAGATTGATGTGTTTAAGAGAAAAATCTCATTAAGGTAGGGAATAATAAACTAGTCTATAAGTGCCAAGATCCGGTTAAAAGCATAATTAGAGGTGTTTATGTGCTAGGATTAAGAGAGCGTATGGACCTCGATCTTGAAGCTAGACTTATGGGAGAAACATTGATTCAAAACAACTCAACTAATCCTAATCATGAGAACTTTGAGGAATTCATTGACCTTAATGTACCTACCGAACTTAGACGCAATGTTGTTAATGATTCTGATGATGAGTGGTATGATTGTGTAGTAATTAATAAACGTAGGAGAATAGTTGAGAAAACAAATTTGAATAATGATGTGTTTATTGAACTACCACCCCACCTTGCTTATTTGTGCCTATATGATAATAAGAATTTCCCGTCTATCATTTTGTCATCTCCGCCCGAAAGGGACAGGACTTTGTTTATACAGATATTAAAGAAGAACGGCGTGGAAATTAAGGACGAGCAAGGAGTGTTCAATATTACTGAATTGGCGATGAAGGAGCGCGATGTTTCCGACTCCTTCAATGATCGATATTAAAGAGCTGAACGTGAGTCTAACTTGAAGACTCTGGAATAAAGACAAGTGCTTACCGGGAGACAACCCGGAGAATTTTTATTATTCTGTTTTCTGTGTCGAGTCAGTCAGGCCCGCATGAGGATACGGCGCATCTCAATCCTGAGATGCGACGCATCTCCTGCAATGGTCATATCTTATTTTATTTTTTCTGCATTTTTTATTTCCGACTTTAAAACTATTTATCAGTTTATTTTAATGCGGCGCATCCCTGGTTAAGGATGCGGCGCATCTTTATTCTGATCCGTATTAATTCCAGGCTCGATAGGCGTATCTTCTTCCATAAGATACGGCGCATCGACTGACCTGATGATTTTCAGTTTTAATTTTTAAGTTTTATTTTTATCTAACTACTAATGTATTATGCAAGTTTGAACCTTTCTTATCTTAGGTGTGTTTTAAAGTGTTGGTGGTATTATAGTTTCCTGGATTTCCTGTGGATACATCAAGTATGAAGCTTTAACGTTCTAATCCACAAGAAGTTGATTTTTGCTCTTATACTAATGGAGGATCATACCGAGCAAATCTCAGGGGAGTTTTCCTGTTCTAATTCTTTTATTTTCTAGTTTTTAACCTTTTATACAAACAACGTGGACGTTGTTTAACTTAAGTGGGGGGATTGGAGAATTAGAACACTTAACAATTACTTGTCCTAAACTTTTTCAAAAATTATGCTTAAAATGTGCTTAATATATCAAACTTAAAATTTTTTAGCATGTTTTTGTTTAAGATCTAAGTTGCATAGCTGCACACATGACGTTATTTTCAAAAATTGTGATTTTTCAAAATTCACAAATCTATGAGTGTGCCGGTGACTTAAAACTTTAGAACTTGGCTTGTATACTATTCGAGACCACCATAATGAGTATTATTTATATAATTGGAATGACTTGTCTAAATTGGTAAATTTCTAGGATTACACCCAAATAGCCTATTATATGTTATGTGTTATTAACTAACTACACTGGTTAGTTAACCCCCGTATAAACCCTTTTGTTACTCTCATTTTTAGAGTAAGATACCCCTAGAAAAACACTCAGAGCCATTCCTTTCGTTTCTTACACCTATGTTTAAAATGTTTCGTTACACCCTTACACCTTAGCCTACCCTGTAGATTAAAGTCCGTGGTTGGTTAATTGCTATAGGAAAAGTGTGTTTCCTTACATTACCTGTGTTCGTGTGCGTAATTCATTATCTATGGTTAGGTCGGGAAATTGCACAATGCAATTGGAGTGAAAGTAAATATTGTATATCTTTGAGTTTATTTTTCGTGTGTTTACTACTTTCACTATTACCGTTATTTCTGAAGTATGAAAAGTATGGAAAAATTATCCAGAATTATCATTATAGTGATGTGGTGAAATTTTACACATCTTTAGTTAAAAAAAAAAAAAAAAAAAAAAAAAAAAAAAAAAAATCGAAAAAAAAAATAAGAAAAGAAAAAGAAAGAGAAAAGTTGGATGTTTGTTTTTAAACCAACGATGTAAAGTTATGTAAGTGGTTCATATGGCCACTATTTGTTGTACTATATCTATAAATTGAATGGGAATTGGCAGTTATGGGAACGCCAATTAAGGTTTATTCTTTGATTAAGATCTTGTTGAGTATAATTCGTGTCTACCTAAAGCGTGTGTTTCAAGTGTTAAAGCGTGAGTTATTCAATGATATGAGTCTTATTCATGGGATGGTTGGGATAGTGATTAACCACACTTAGGATTTTAATTTATTTGTTTTGTTTATTTTTATTTTTACACCAATTTATATCCCAAATATTATCCATACCCTATATTATTCTTTATCCAACCAAACCTTTGATTTATTGAGATTAGGGATTTGAGCAATCTTAAGTATCGTAGTCGTGGATTCGGCTATGTATTTATGATTTTGTCGCCCTTTTTGATATATTATTATTGGTGAAGTTTGGACCTATCTTTAGCCTATTCGAGTTAAGGATTTGAGCAATTGCAAGTATCGTGTTCGTGGATTCGATCATGTATTTGTGATTTTGTCGCCTTTTCTGGAATTTGAGATCGATAGTGAAAAGAGAATAATTAACCCTTAAGCCTAAAAACCCTTTTTACCGCTTTAGACTTGTTATTCCTTGGCTTTAGTGGGGGAGATGTGTATACTTGCCAAGCTTATGATAGAATATTCGTTGCGACTGGACAGTTAAACGATTAGATTTGCTTTTATCAAATTATTTTATTATACTTCTAATTCGTTTAAGTGTTTAGTTGTGTGATTATGAATTAAACGAATACATGCTTGATATAAAATAAATCCTAACATCTTTTAGGATACATTTTCATAAGAGAAATTCTAAGGTTTACTTGGGGACAAGTAAAGTTCAAGTGGGGGGATATTTGATGAACTCAAATAAGTACATTTTATTACTATCATTTATCCTATTAATTTGACTTGTTTTACTATATTATGTATGAGGATTGATACTTAATCGTTTACTTTTGTAATTCTCAGGTAAAAACAAGCATTTGGTGAAACTTAGCGATTTTGGACTGATTATGGAGCAAAACATGCAAGAAGTTAAGAGTCTACTGAAATGAAGAAGATCAAGACTAATCTGCTCCAGATGCGCCGCATCTCACTCATTACATACGGCGCATCTCTATTAAGATTCCACCAGATACGATCCAAGATACAAGAGGACATGCGCCGCATCTAATCATGGAGTTACGCCGCATCTTCTGGCGGTGTACGAATATTCCTGAATATTAAATCTTGGACCCTACGCGAAGTTAAGTAAATGCGCCGCATCTACTTACTAGATGCGCCGCATCTTCCCTCAGACAGAAACTATAAATACCCCAAGGCCAGACGAATTTCGTGTGCATTATTCTAGATTCGAAGACCGAAGCAAAAGAACCCTAGGACGAATTCAGTCAAGGCAGCAGCACAAGACACACCAAACGAAGATACAAGAGCTGTAAGAAGGTGCTGCATGTGTTTAATTCATTAAGTAGTTTTGTTTTATTGTGTTAGCAAACTTTAATTCATCAGGATTGATGGGTTTGTGTTATGTTATCATTCACTTCAACTCCCCTTAAAATTGCTTTCCCATCGATTAAAGTTTATATGTTGATGTCTTTGGTTACTACTTATTAGTGCATTGATCACCTTTGTGTTTATTAGTGGCTTGTGTAATGTGGCAACAGAAAGGTTGCACTCCCACGGTTATTACTAAATTGATCACTTAGGAATAACTTTTAGACATAAGTCATCATTAAGGGTTTACTCGCCGATAAGCTTAGGACCAACGAGAAAGGATTAACTACATACACTTCATATAAAGCTATCAATAAAACAAGTGACAAACTACTTAATTATAAGGACAGCCCTCTTATTATCTCGAGTATTTATCTGTGTACGTGTGTGCTACTTGCTGATTCGTGCCTATTGGTTTATTTTACTATTTAATTGCAAACAAATCGTGCCAGTCTCTCAGGCTGAAACCCCCTTGCGTTAGGATATTAAAATACTGATTAGAATAACGAGATAATACGTTCCACTCTTAGTGATCGACACTCTACTTACCATTATATTCATACTGACCGGGTACACTGCTCGTTAAATGTGTGTGTTATTGATAAGTTGGCTAAATATAAATTTAAAACTTGAGTAGGCATTAAAACTGCTAAACCGCAACGACACACGCAGCACATCAAAAGCCCCTGAGTACTGTCAGTGTGGGCTGATACCCATACGCCTTGCACATTACAATGTAGGTGGTGAGTTTGGCTAAGCCAAATGGGTTTAACCTAGATATGTGTACCTGATTGTACTGTAAGAACTCTAAAATTAATGGGTGGATTGGTATCCTCAAATTGGACTGGGTAAAAGCATGCATATACAACCTCACATACCCTTCGGGTGCATCGAAGATGTTTTGGTTTTTGCTCAGAAGCATCACCTTAAACTCTATGGGTATAGGGTACTCACTAAGGAAATTGGATAATGCTTTCTTAGAAAGGGTGCATTTTTGTTGTCAAATTATACGTTTTGCTCCTGATTGTACAATAAATTGCACGACCATGCCTTCGATGATGATCAAAGGATATAGGGGGTGTTGAGGTTGCGCCAAGCTTGTTCTTAACCTGAAATAAGAAATACCAAGACACTACGTTAAGTGATTGCGCAGGGGTTGGACCCTGCGAACCACCTCCGGCGTGCGAGTAAGTATGTGTTATGATAAGTTGGTAGTAAATTGAGAGGGTCGAGTTAGCATACCATTGTTCTTGCCCGTCTAAGCTATTTATGGGGGAGGAAATAGGCCTTAGAGAGCTCTTTCACATAAATCAGAGATCATGGGGGCGTCCCATGATTTGTGGTAACCGCTAGGGCTTTGTGACCCACGATCTCATCCTTGGCGGGAAAGCCTAAAGGAAGAGGGAACGTGGGTGTGACCAGGTCAAGATTAGTTCTCCGTTCTAGTTCCTTCGACGGAGACACTCCGAAGGGCTTAGGGTTTCGATTGGTGGATTCCCACTTGGTAACCACTTCATAGATGAATGGTTTTACGCCAATGAAACATTCTAGGAGATTGACCTGGGCATTCGAAGAAAAGGCTTCGTACAGGCTTGAATGGGAGTCCTTCGACCCTTTCATAGGGTACATCATCAAGCCCCCCAGTCAAAAGTGATATATACGTACGAGTATATGTTGCTTACGACTCAAAAAATCAGCCTACACTTTATCTCCTACGAAACAAAGTCATACGAAAAAAGAGGTAAGTGCTTAACTAACTGTAAATTAAATGCGCCTAATGATGATGCGCCCACTTGCGTCCTAAGCCATAATAGCTAGGATTTTGGTAAATGCAAACGTCTTTTCAAAATTTTGAAATCCCTTTGAAGTCCGCATATGTGTCAAAGTTGGATGGACACGTGTGCGGCTAGGATTAAAGATACATTGGGTGTATAAACCCTTGGGTACGGTAAACCCTAGCTCATTTTTACCTTCCGCCCAAAATACACATACACATCACTGTGCTTTTGTGATTCCGTTGACTCAAAAGGTAAAATTCCATCATCCATCTTGGATTTATTATTTCAATATGAGTATGGCAGCGAAAAGAATCATTAGACAACAAAAATGCACTTTAACAAAAGAAGCCTTGTCTGACTTTCTTGATCAATATCGCATACCCCAAGAGTTCAAGGTTATGGTTCCGAGCAAAAACCTGAACATCTTTGATGCACCTGCAAGGTACGTGGGTCTATATGTTCATGTGATGTGCGTGTCGTTGTGTTCAAGTTTTAAAATTTATAAACTCGATTTATCCAATTCTCTAATCACACATATGAGCAAGTATACTCGTCCGTGGTAGTAAAGGTGGGTAAGTCGAGATCGTCCCAAGGGAATTGAGGTTTAGGTTTAGTAAATAAGTTTTAGCAAAAAGGAGTGTCAATCCAATTTGAAGTAAATTCTAAAAACAAGCAAGGTTCAATCAATCAAAAACTAATATACTTGTGTGTAGTTTCCATGACAATTGTTTAGAGTAACCAATCAAGTTGGGTGTGACTTGTAATGATGCACAACTTAAAATGAATGATTCACAATCAATGGTTTTTGTCATGAGAAATCATATCTAAGAATTCAATCTCCTAGTTAACTCCTTTCGTCCATCATTAACTATTACGATAATTCTATTAAGTCCTTTTGTTGCTTGAAAGCATTTCTTATCTTAAGAATTTCTTCGAATCCTTTCGGCCTTTTTCGTGATGAAATCGTTTCCAAATCCATTTTAATGAGTAAAGGTGTTGCTTGTCACACACCACAATCCATACTAATTCGTGCACTAACTTTTTGGAATAAAAACATAAAGAAAACTCCTTTCGGCCTTTGTAAATCTTTGAAATTGTTTTTACCAACCAATTAAGCAAGATTAGATTTTATCTCAACAAACTCATAAAGCAAGATATGTTTTCATGCATCACTATGATAAGATTACTCCAACAATTGTCACATCATCCACACACAAGTACAACTAAAATTACTCCATAACAATCATAATCAAACACAAGTAATTAACCAAACTTTCATTCATCATATAGTAAAAGTAAAAGTAGTTCATGATAACTCAACAAGAAATACCTAATCAAGGAATTACAAGAACTAGAATTGTGGAACTATAGCAATCCACACTCCTCCAATCGCCTATTATCACACGTAAACAACTCCACACACGGACGCAACTCTTGAGACTTGATGCGCGTGATGTGTCGTTGCGGTTTAGCAGTTTTAATGCCTACTCAAGTTTTAAATTTATATTTAGCCGACTTATCAATAACACACACACTTAACGAGCAGTGTACCCGGTCAGTATGAAGATAATGGTAAGTAGAGTGTCGATCACTAAGAGTGGAACGTATTATCTCGTTATTCTAATCAGTATTTTAATATCCTAACGCAAGGGGGTTTCAGCCTGAGAGACTGGCACGGTTTGTTTGCAATTAAATAATAAAATAAACCAAAAGGCACGAATCAGCAAGTAGCACACACGTACACAGATAAATACTTGAGACAATAAGAGGGCTGTCCTTATGATTAAGTAGATTGTCACTTGTTTTATTGATAGCTTTATATGAAGTGTATGTAGTTAACCCTTTCTCGTTGGTCCTAATCTTATCGGCGAGTAAACCCTTAATGATTACTTATGTCTAAAAGTTATTCCTAAGTGATCAATTTAGTAATAACCGTGGGAGCCACATTATGTCCCGCAGTAAAATGCCCGCAAGCCACTAATAAACACAGAGGTTATCAATGCACTAATAAGTAGTAACCAAAGACATCAACATATAAACTTTAATTGATGGGAAAGCAAGTATTAAAGGGAGTGCAATCTTTCGTTGTCACATTACACAAGCCACCAATCCTGATGAATTAAAGTTTGCTAACACAATAAAACAAAACTACTTAATGAATTAAACACATGCAGCACCTTCTTACAGCTCTTGTATCTTTGATTCGGGTGTGTCTTGTGCTGCCTCCTTGACTGAATTCGTCCTTTGTTCCTCCTGTTTGGTCTTCGGTTTTTAGGTTTTTGGAACTTGTAATTCGTCTGGTCTATGGGGTATTTATAGTTTCTGTCTGAGGGAGGATGCGGCGCATCTACTAAGTAGATGCGGCGCATGTACTTAACTTCGCGTGGGGTCCAAGATTATAATATTCAGGAATATTCGTACACCGCCAGAAGATGCGGCGTAACTCCATGATTAGATGCGGCGCATGTCCTCTTGTATCTTGGATCGTATCTGGTGATATCTTGATAGAGATGCGGCGCATGTCGAGAGTGAGATGCGGCGCATCTGGAGCAGAATTGACTTAATCTTGTCCATGTCAGTAGACCTTCAACTTTATGCACGTTTTGCTCCATAATTAGTCCAAAATCGCTAAGTTTCACCAAATGCTTGTTTTTACCTGAGAATTACAAAAGTAAATGATTAAGTATCAATCCTCATACATAATATAGTAAAACAAGTCAAATTAATAGGATAAATGA
The DNA here is from genome assembly GCA_021014915.2 of Artemisia tridentata subsp. tridentata. Classification (NCBI taxonomy): domain Eukaryota; kingdom Viridiplantae; phylum Streptophyta; class Magnoliopsida; order Asterales; family Asteraceae; genus Artemisia; species Artemisia tridentata. The sequence continues at coordinate 419,213,338 of CP139508.1, read as the reverse complement.
TAGTAATAAAATGTACTTATTTGAGTTCATCAAATATCCCCCCACTTGAACTTTACTTGTCCCCAAGTAAACCTTAGAATTTCTTTTATGAAAATGTATCCTAAAAGATGTTAGGATTTATTTTTATATTTAAGCATGTATTCGTTCATTTCATAATCACACAACTAAACACTTAACGATTCAGAAGTAAAATAAAATAAGTCGATAAAAGCAAATCTAATCGTTTAACTGTCCAGTCGCGACGAATATTCTATCATAAGCTTGGCAAGTATACACATCTCCACCACTAAAGCTAAGGAATAACAAGTCTAAAGCGGTAAAAAGGGTTTTTTAGGCTTAAGGGTTAATTATTCTTAATCACTATCGATCTCAAATTCCAGAAAAGGCGACAAAATCACAAATACATGATCGAATCCACGAACACGATACTTGCAATTGCTCAAATCCTTAACTCGAATAGGCTAAAGATAGGTCCAAACTTCACCAATAATAATATATCAAAAAGGGCGACAAAATCATAAATACATAGCCGAATCCACGACTACGATACTTAAGATTGCTCAAATCCCAAATCTCAATAAATCAAAGGTTTGGTTGGATAAAGAATAATAAAGGGCATGGATAACATTTGGGATATAAATTGGTATAAAAATAAAAATAAACAAAACAAATAAATTAAAATCCTAAGTGTGGTTAATCACTATCCCAACCATCCCATGAATAAGACTCATATCATCGAATAACTCACGCTTTAACACTTGAAACACACGCTTTAGGTAGACACGAATTATACTCAACAAGATCTTAATCAAAGAATAAACCTTAATTGGCGTTCCCATAACTGCCAATTCCCATTCAATCCATAGATATAGTACAACAAATAGTGGTGATATCGACCACTTACATAACTTTACATAAGTTGGTTAAAACTAACTTCCAACTTTTCTTTCTTTCTTTTTCTTTTCTCTTTTTTTTTTTTTTTTTTTTTTTTTTTTTTTTTTTTTTTTTTTTTTAAACATAAACATAGATGTGTAAAATTTCACCACATCACTATAACTTTCTTTCCGGATAATTTTTCCATACTTTTCATGACTTCAGAAATAATGGTAATAGTGAAAGTAGTAAACACACGAAAAATAAACTCAAAGATATACAATATTTACTTTCACTCCAATTGCATTGTGAAATTTCCCGACCTAACCATAGATAATGAATTACGCACGTGAACACAGGTAATGTAAGGAAACACACTCTGCCTATAGCAATCAACCAACCACGGATTCTAATCTACAGGGTAGGCTAAGGTGTAAGGGTGTAACGAAACATTTTAAACATAGGTGTAAGAAACGAAAGGAATGGCTCTGAGGGTTTTTCTAGGGGTATCTTACTCTAAAAATGAGAGTAACAAAAGGGTTTATACGGGGGTTAACTAACCAGTGTAGTTAGTTAATAACACATAACATATAATAGGCTATTTGGGTGTAATCCTAGAATTTTACCAAGTTAGACAAGTCACTCCAATTATATAAATAATACTCTTGAGACTTGATGCGCGTGATGTGTCGTTGCGGTTTAGCAGTTTTAATGCCTACTCAAGTTTTAAATTTATATTTAGCCGACTTATCAATAACACACACACTTAACGAGCAGTGTACCCGGTCAGTATGAAGATAATGGTAAGTAGAGTGTCGATCACTAAGAGTGGAACGTATTATCTCGTTATTCTAATCAGTATTTTAATATCCTAACGCAAGGGGGTTTCAGCCTGAGAGACTGGCACGGTTTGTTTGCAATTAAATAATAAAATAAACCAAAAGGCACGAATCAGCAAGTAGCACACACGTACACAGATAAATACTTGAGACAATAAGAGGGCTGTCCTTATGATTAAGTAGATTGTCACTTGTTTTATTGATAGCTTTATATGAAGTGTATGTAGTTAACCCTTTCTCGTTGGTCCTAATCTTATCGGCGAGTAAACCCTTAATGATTACTTATGTCTAAAAGTTATTCCTAAGTGATCAATTTAGTAATAACCGTGGGAGCCACATTATGTCCCGCAGTCAAATGCCCGCAAGCCACTAATAAACACAGAGGTTATCAATGCACTAATAAGTAGTAACCAAAGACATCAACATATAAACTTTAATTGATGGGAAAGCAAGTATTAAAGGGAGTGCAATCTTTCGTTGTCACATTACACAAGCCACCAATCCTGATGAATTAAAGTTTGCTAACATAATAAAACAAAACTACTTAATGAATTAAACACATGCAGCACCTTCTTACAGCTCTTGTATCTTTGATTCGGGTGTGTCTTGTGCTGCCTCCTTGACTGAATTCGTCCTTTGTTCCTCCTGTTTGGTCTTCGGTTTTTAGGTTTTCGGAACTTGTAATTCGTCTGGTCTACGGGGTATTTATAGTTTCTGTCTGAGGGAGGATGCGGCGCATCTACTAAGTAGATGCGGCGCATGTACTTAACTTCACGTGGGGTCCAAGATTATAATATTCAGGAATATTCGTACACCGCCAGAAGATGCGGCGTAACTCCATGATTAGATGCGGCGCATGTCCTCTTGTATCTTGGATCGTATCTGGTGATATCTTGATAGAGATGCGGCGCATGTCGAGAGTGAGATGCGGCGCATCTGGAGCAGAATTAACTTAATCTTGTCCATGTCAGTAGACCTTCAACTTTATGCACGTTTTGCTCCATAATTAGTCTAAAATCGCTAAGTTTCACCAAATGCTTGTTTTTACCTGAGAATTACAAAAGTAAACGATTAAGTATCAATCCTCATACATAATATAGTAAAACAATTCAAATTAATAGGATAAATGATAGTAATAAAATGTACTTATTTGAGTTCATCAAGACTCGAACTCAAGATCTCCTGGATGTTTTCACAGCAACTACAAGCTTTCGGGCAATAATAATAAGGTGGTGTAGCTTTTTTAGGTTATGTCACTTCCCCAAAAGAACTCTCTTTGTAAACTAACTAAGGGTTCCTTAAATAAGTGAGGAAACCCTTATTCTTCAAGTAAAAATGTCCCAAATGTGTTAACAGCCGAGAAATGATAAGCCTCCATGATTATGGGGCTTAAATTCATCATTAAATGCAACTTTGTAACTTCAGTGTCGGCCAACCGATCGGTATTTGGCTCCTACCGATCGGTTGGAGCTCCCGGTGTCTCTAACTTCAACCATCCGAATCAGATGCGGGCAGCATCCGATCGGATGTATGACTCTGCCATGCAACTTTTATTTTCTCTTTTTCTCTTCTCGTTACGTGCTTGATCCTTTGCTGTTCCACTAATTTCTTTCATAGAACTAGATCTTTTCTTGATATATAAGGCATAGAAGTCTTGGTCTAATCAATTCTTTGAAGCATCATGTGGTTTCTTTCTCGTAATTCTCCTTATGTGCATAATCTCTTCATTTCTTTGTATTTTCCTCAACTTTTCCTGTACTTGGCTATATTTACTTGCATACACACTTTTTCATCATTCAGCAACAAATACACACGAAAATAACCAAATATGATGCACAAAACTAGCAATAACGCACCTAAAAACATGTTAGATTTAAGCGTTATCAAATCCCCCACACTTGAGTTTTGCTCGCCCTCGAGCAAGTCTAATTTTTAGAAAAACTGAACTCAATGGTATTTTCATTACGTTCATGAAAAAAAAAATATCCTTGAAATGTATGCAAGTTAAATCGAGCTTTGATAACATCACCTAGCACCTCACAAAGGAAATTTTAGATTCACACAACTCTCGATGGTAGATTTGATTGTAGATCACTCAATTGCTCAGACGCGATTCATGTCTCTTACCATAAGCTTGTACTTGTATCAAAACAACAAAATAAAACATCAAAGAGGTCTTTTATTTGGGTTTCAGGCTTCAAATGGGTTTTGATTACCTAGCTAATGTATAGATATTTCATACAAGAACATCATAGATCGCTAACAACGAATCCTTGTGTAGTCAAGCAACGGATGGTCACTAGATCGTGCCTTGGTTCGCTAACGACGTTACTTGCATAACGGATGGTCACCAATTTACTCACCAGATCGCTAACAACGCTTTTCAACTACCCAAAAACTCGGATGGTCACTAGAACATACATGTGCTACATATCTAAACAAAGCCATCACTAAATCCGAATGCTCGAAAGCTAACAACGAATAAAGTAATTGGTAAGGGTAAGGATAAGACATGGGAATTTGATCTGGTTCTATAAAAATCAAACAAGAATCAAGCCCAAATTCTATCCTAACTCTTTATATCACAAATGATTACTCCACCAAACTTCTTCGATCATTATTTCGAATTACATACTAACTCCAATCTTCCATAATAGCTCCTTGACTATCCTATTTTCTTACATACATAGCTCATTCGCTTTTTCTTTTCTTTTTCTCTCTTTTTTTTTTTTTTTTTTTTTTTTTTTTTTTCCCAACATATCACCCCCACACTTTGGATGAGCACACGCTACAAAAAATATAAATAAGAGTAGCAACCTCCTTCTTCATTGGAACAACATATACACATATCAAAGTGTGGTTAATCATGCAATCATCAAAAATAAGTAGTTTCGAACTTCATTTGGACTTGATTCGGTAAAGTCTAAGGTGTATGGTGTAAAAATTTTCTGGGTTAAATCAAAAGAAAAGATAGGCTCAAAATGGTGTAACTAAGGGTATCTAGCATATAATGCTAACAAATGGGTTCCAATTACTTAGGACAACTAACCGATGTGGTTAGCAAAAATGTATTGTAAACGGATGGCCATTTGGTGTAAATCCTAATTTGCCTCTTATCATTTGAATATATTTTATTACTTGAAAGTAATTTTAACCGTAATGCATAACAAGTACAAGTTCTAGAATCGACATAATCATCGGCACACTCATACGAAATATAAGGCATGAATCCTCACAATTTAAAGTGGTGATAAAATGTACTTAGCAATAGTTACCAATAACTCTCAAAACTTGACTACATTCCAAAAAAAAAAAATTCAAATAACCTTATTATTTACCATTGAATCAATTTGTCTAACAACTAGAAAAATAAAAGGCGAATAAATTCACACATTCTAGTTCTTTAAATCCAAAATCTAAAAAAAAAAAAAAAACTTAAAAAAAAATCAAAACCAATCTTTCCTATTTTCTTCCCTCCCCCACACTTAAGTTTTGCATTGTCCTCAATGTAATAAAACTAGCTTCAAAGTAAAGGAAATGGGAAAGAAAAATAGAAAAAAATAATAAATAAAAACTACCCGGGAAAAAAAATAGCATAGGCCTAGTTGATCACAAGTAATCTCATGAGTTCTTCCAACTCCAAATATTGATCAACACTAAGCTTCCGTCAACTCTTCCCCTGCAAACACTGCAAACTATGCTCCAAACAAACAAAACAAAATACAAAAACAATAAACCAAACAAAACATAATAAAATAAAAATAAAAAAAATAATCCAAACAAACCAAAATTAAAACAAATAAATCCTACAAGAGTTAAAGTTAAAGTAGTAGAAATAGAAAATAGAAATAGTTCAACCATCATTGTTTTGAAACCATAGACATAATCAACCATCGATCAATCGTAATCCATGTCCGGATTAACCCTCTCATCTTCACTCTCTCCATTCTCATCTTGATAATTCTCATCACCCTCAAAAATTGTGTACCTTTGTCTTTTCTCTCCAGCACCCCTTGAAGAACCGACCACATCAAAACTCGAACTCCCAACATTAGGAACTCTGCCATACACCGGCACTGGTTCAGGAAATGGTGCGTACCCAGGATATGGGTAAGGGTATTGGCCAGGATACGGGTCATACTCCAATGGGTAGGGTGGAACATTTGATGGGTTGTAAGGAGGTACCTCATAATCGGCTTGTTGAGCCACATGTTGAAGCATCGGGATTGAGTAATCATAGTTGTAATTTTGCCTCAACATCATTGAATCTCTCCACACATTCCTTTTCTCAATCTCGTTTAGCTCACGGTTCCAATCTCCCCATCCCGAGTCAAAACTACCCGGGGCATGAACATTCCCAACATGAGGTGGTGGTTGATACGGTTGTTGTTGGTAAAGCTGTTGTGGTGCCTCCATGAGGTGCAGCCATTTAAGGCTCAATCCAAGCTCCCAACTCTCGTGTCTTCCTATTTAATGCCGTATTAAAACTCCTTTCATCCCACGTCTCACTATCCAACATTTCTGAACACTTCGCTAACTCTATATCCACATAATAACCCAATCTTTTTGCCAACTTGGTCACATAGTGACCACCACAGATTGCACTATTGTCCTTGATTCCTGGTGCTCTCCTTGAAAGATACTCGGCTATTATCCAAGCCGCATTCCCATTCTTCTCCTCCAACAACTTCATCACCCAAAGATCCGGTTGATTGCACTTGTCACGGCTCCCTGTCCTATGCAAAACACTCCAAGCTATCAATTTCTATAAAATTCTCAACAACGGATTCCTTAGCTTTGATGAATTCCTTCGAGTACAACTTGGGTCACCAACACTGTTCCAATACTCAGCTAATCCGGCATAATCATTATGCCTCCTTACTAATCTCACAATATGAGATGCAAACAATCGACTTGTGATATCATCTGGCTCGTACATGCCAAGAACAACGGAAAAGTCAGGCAAATTAAACTCATGCTCTCTACCACAGAGCCTAAACCAAATGCATTTGTCATTCATAAGATCCACAACCTTCCTCTCAAAGTAAAACGTGGAGAAAAACTCCAAACACCATTCACGGTTAACTTTCTCGTGGATACTAAACGCATTCTCCCACGAATAATCCTCAAAACTAGAACCGTCTCCTTCATACTTATATGTCATTCTCATCAAGTCCCTTAACTCTATCTCACATCCATACTCATGAAATAAATCTCAATCGACTAACCTGGGAATAGCAAGCCTTCGCCCTTGTAACTTCGAGAGGCGCTCACGAAAAGCGTACTTCTCTTCGCTGCTTAAGCCACTAAACTTCAAATTCTCATTGCGCTCTGGATTCACAGTATACTTAACCTTCTCCTTGACATTCCTATTCACAAACTTTTTCACAATTGGATTACCAACTTCACGCGACGAACTCGATCCTCCTGCAAGAAACCTCTGTAGAAATCATGATTATTTGTTAGTATTAGAGTATAAGAAACAAGGTTAAAAGATTTAGAAGTCCTAAAGGTCCGTTTTGAAAATTTTCAAAAAGTTTTACCGAGGGCTCCATCCGATCGGTAGCTCTCTCCATCCGATCGGATGGAGTTTTGTCCAAGTCCAGCCGATCGGTATCAACACGCAACCGAATCGGTTGGATTCACTGTATCCAAAACAAAAATTTTCCGACTTCAAATCAATCCTATCTAGTTCCACTCTTCCCTATCCTGCATTTCATCAATCACTATGGTCTCTACACATCCCACTTATCTCTAAATCATATCCATAACATACTCGCATGATCAATCTTAGAACCTATGAACATATTCGAAATCAAACCTTATTGATATTCTTATCCATAATGCATCATCCTAGGAACACTAATTAACATCTAAACTGTAACACCCCAACCCGACAAGGGTAAAGATGTCACACAAATGGTTTCATATCAGATATAACAAAGCATACATTCAAACGTAATACAAAGATTCTCAATGGTTACAGAAGAAATAATGAAATTACAAGGTTATAAAAGCGAATACAAATTCTAACAATGAAATAACTTCTAATCATCTCTAGGCCAAAACTATCAAGTCTTCTAAGTCCAAAAGTCTCTTCACTCGTACCCATCTTCCAACTAAAACCTGCCGCACACGAAAAGAAAACGTGCGGCTGAGCTTAAAAAGCCCAGTGAACAGATACATAATACAAGCAAAGATAACGAAACGGTAATACAATGAAGTACTGGAAGTGTCATAAGGTATAATCAAAGCGAAAGAGAAATAAGAAAGTATAGGATAGTCATCTACCACGAGCCCATAACTCAAAGTCATAATCTCAACATCAGAAACTCAAAGTCATAATCTCATAATCAGAGGGGATACCTCTCAGGCAACCAGATAATATGAGGGGTGGCCTCATGTATCAAAAGGGGTGGAGTAGCTAGCTCCCAGAAATGTGAAAGGCGTGTATTGCACACAAGCACCAGTCACCTCAAAGTCATACTCAAAGTCATAGTTAAATCCACTAAACATACCTGCCTAGGATTGCAATCCATACGCCCCCACTCAAAGTCATCTCAAAATCATAATCTCAGAATCATAATGGCCATATCATAATATAAAAGGGGACGGCGTGAGAAATCACTCCCCCACACAGGAGTCATGCCAGTGGTGCATCACAGACATGGCCAGGTTACCTTCCTGGCTAGGAAACAAAAAGGTGGCTCGGGTATCAAACTAAGAGTCAGGTCTCAAGGTCATGCAAAAGGGTTCATCTCAAAGTCATATCAAAGCATATCTCAAGGTCATGTCAAAAGTGAAACTCAAAGTCATATGAAAAGGTTCATATCAAAAGGTTCATAGCAAAAGGGTCATAGCAAAGGTTCATAGCTCAACATCGAAGCATAGGTGATAAGACACCCTTTCTTAAAAGGGTAGAGTATCCGTACCTTATGACGAAAGCACAAACAGAAACAAAGCACAGAAAAGTAGAGAACAGCTCAAAGTCACTCCTTCTTCACACCTAAAGGGGAAGAGGAGAATTACAATCTTTCCCATTTAAGTAACTTTCCATTTATAGCAGGTTTCCATATTTGGTAAGTTTCCTCTTTTAGAAAGTTTCCATATTTAGAAAGTTGGATCAACATACTTAGTTACCTCATTATTTCTGGAATTAGGGTATCTTTTATCACATCTACCTATTAGGTCCTTAAGAAAATACAATTTACACTTTACACCCTTTAGTTTCAAAAGTTACACTTTAGACCTTTAATTGTTCATAGTTACACTTTAGCCCCTTCATTTATCAAAGTTTCACAATGGTTACTCATTTTATCATATTATAAGAATGTATCCTCAATTTTACAGAATTTACACAATAGGTCCCTCTAGTTTACAAGGTTACATATTTGGTCCTTTAATTTATAATCTCAACTTTAAATTAATAACAATTACATATTAACCCCTTAAATCACCAAATTAACACATCACCCCTTGAATACATTAACTTACTCAAAACAGCACTTACTTTCCAGAAATGGCAAGTTTAGTCCCTCATTTTAATTATTTTATAATTCGAACCACTTTAAAACCCTAAAAACATTTTAACCCTCTAAAATACAAAAATGACACTTGACCCCCTCCTTTTATATTTTATACAGTAAGTATATGTCCCAAAATAAGTTCTAAAAATAACCCTTAAGTTTTAAAAGTTACAAAACTCACCCAAAACATTTTTAGCAATCGTATAACACTTTATTTAATCAAAACCCTAATCCTAAAAATACAAATCATTATCCAATAATTATACCATCATTAAATCCTCATTAAATGACCAAGAACAAGCCCTAAATCCAAACCCTAAATCGAATTACACTTCATTTCTTTTTCTTTTTTTTTTCTTTTCAATTTCTTTAAAATCGGTAAAACTAAATAAATCAAGAATAATTATTTTAGGCCTTAACAATTCGAAATATCATTTTTCCCAGATTAGTATGATCATATGGAGTCCAAATAAAATAAATATGAAGCCTCAAAAATTCGAATTGAATTATTTAGGGTTTATACACGTTTTTAAGATTTAATTCACTAATAATTGTTAGATCATGCATGGATCGACTTTTACATTTTATTTGGTGTTCATAACATATATAGGGTCTGAGAAAAATACCAACTCAAGATTTGAACGTGTGGAATGAGGTGTACGAATTCTTTTATACGCGTATGGCCAAAATGGGTCAAAAATCACCACGGCTTCAAAAACGATCTAAAAATCATGAAACCAATTTTCACAGGTCACATATGATGTGAGGAACACAAGAAAAATAAGAAACGAATTTTATGATGGTCGAATGAATAAGAAACGAATTATACCTATTATCTTAGCCGCGGTATAGAATAATTCACCCAGAATGATTCGAATGAAGAACACCTCCACAATAATTTTTCTAGGACTCTTTAGATGGTTCTTGATCTCAGAAAAATGGCTTGGGATTTTTAGAATGCCGAATGGAGGCTATGGGAATTATTTTGTGTGTGAAAATTCGGTATTAGGGTTTTGAATAATAAAAATGTGTGAGGGAAATTATGGGAGAGATTTGGCCGAGTCCTAGGGGAGACCTTGGACCATAATTTTCGGAATAATGGCTGGAAATATTGTTGTGATTGAATTCCTTAATTTCTTTCCATGATTTACTTAATTTTAAATACCATATTAATACATTTTAATTATATACGAAACATGTAAGGGTAGAATGGTAATTTTGCCACTTGTATAATTGTCAAATGAAGTTCTTAAAATTATTTGGGATCATAACTTGTGCATTGCCAGAAGTTTGGAATTTATTTGATAATTATTAAGCTTTTAATTAAAATTTTAAATTATAGGGGCAAATTGGTAATTTCACATGTTTTCGGATTTAAGGTGTTACAACTTCTTCCCCTCTAAAATAAAAATTTCGTCCTCGAAATTTGAAGTCGCAACGTTAAACGAAGTCGTGGCAAATCGCAAAAGATCGTTAGAACATTCTCACGCTCGAGCGGGTTCTTCTAAAAAGAATTTCCAAACCAAGTAGTTTCTCATGACTCGAATCAAAACGAGGTGGGTTCAAATTTCTCAGAAAGGAACACAATTAGGTTAATTCAGAACAAAAGGTCCATACCACATAAAATGAACTATAGGTGAGCTTTCATGAAGTTCATATGAGATACAAACGAGAATTCAATTCCAATGATAACGTACCAATATACGGATGCTAATCGAATTTCTAGGAGGAGGTAAAAACAATACGTAGGGTTTACATCGAATTGATTAAGCAGATTAGGTGAGCGTACATCAAATTGTAGCAACCATGAGGTGATGCAATTTTATAACTCTTTAGTTTTTCAAATAGTTTCGGCTTTAACAGAGCCTTCCAAAGGTGTTCTCATAAACAAACAGGTTTTGTTTTCTCAGAATCCAAGATGTCATGGCATACCCATAGCGGATCACAATGAATAGTTTCAACGAATGCGAAACGTAGATATAGAAGAATAAATTGAATCCATACGGACAGAAAACATATCGTTAGATATCATTAATTAGCAGAAGCTCCATAATAGCATATAAGATTATTATCGGAAGTGCAGAGGTCAGCAAAACGCTCGTCGAGTATTTAAACGTATCAAGTCGCATATCAAAGACAGCAATTAACTGGATAGGTAGAATGAATCCAAAGTCTCACAAATCGCGGATGTTCTAATCAGAGGTCAAATTCTAAGCTTCTTAGGTACTTCCTAAGATATCCTATGCCCACGATGAGTGCACGTTATATGGTGTAAGTATTATCACGTTGATCAGGCGTCATAATACTAGCACCACATAAGTATGCCCTTATGATGGTCATACTTTATCTCAAGTCGTAATCAGAACCACCTATCTTAATCCACCTAGTACTTCTATAGACATCAAAGATCAACTAAATACAAATGTCAAAATCCAAAGACGAAACAAAACTATCCGCACGAGTATCAAAATCCCAGATTTCCGAACTAACGTGAGGTACGCCGTTACTAACATCATATCTTCCATCATTATCCAAAAACTCTTAAACCGGTTATCATCGAACATACGAAAATAGGCACAACTGATATGCTACTCTAGAACTTAGATCATAAGAGAATCTTTTAACGATATGACGAAACTTAATAGAGTCAACTAAAGCGAATTTTAGTCGTTAAGAATTCCGGTCTGAACAGAATCAATTCTTCCAAATATGAAGGATTTGTTTTACAACTTTCGCTCATTCAACACATCCAACCTCTTCAAGTCTGGTAAATCTGTCTTCATCTGTCTATCAATCGGAAAGTGAAAACCATCATCAGGAACTTGTGTCTGTTTCGCTGAGCCTCCTGCAGTTCTTCTTGTAATGTGATAGGTATTGTGGATTTCGGAATGATCTTTAAGTCTCTTCATCATACAGTCTGCTTCCGCTCTCAATTCATCTTAGTACAACCAAGATGAATAGGAAGTGAGACTGTGCGTCTTCATCAGCTCCGGGTTCGCCGTCTTGACTAAACTTCTTCTTCTGCATCACCAACACTTCTGTCTTGAAAAGGAATGTCTTCACTCTTCAGGGTAGTCTCCGATGTTGTTAACTCCAGATCAGGCAAGGAACACCATTGTCTCAACAATATCTAACTCCCAAATTGCACAAGTGATCATCAAATTTCTAGCATGGTGCAAAATAGTCTCCATGCTCTTCCCTTTTTGTTCCAATGAATAGGTATGATCTGTCCGACGTCTTTGCTAGATACCCAGACAATCATGTCAAATCTAACTTCCTATGCCGGTGCAAAACTTGGTGGTCCATTGGGGACTCAAATTCAAAAAGTTCAGGACGCTAAACAATGTTCAACACCATGCTCATGTTCAGAGAGTTCAAACGCTAAAAGCTTCTAAGATAAGGTTTAGTCGTTGAAATACGAAATGGTTTCTAGGAACACTTCAGTACTCGAAACAACATAACTTCAAGGGATGCCAAAAACCAATGCAGAAAGTTAAAGTTCTGACTTATATAACTGAGATGAGTTCTAACAGATTTACAAAGGTGAAGCACACATCGCACAAAATTTATTTCAAACATTTCTCAAATCTTATTCGGAAAAATTCTCATAATTCAACGGAGGTACGCGAAACGTTAATGCCATAAGAAATTCGAGATAAAATTCTAAACAATACAGCTACTAGGCTCCTAACTCCATGCTTAGATTGGTTTACTTGCAGTAGATTCCAAGTCTGAATCCTTCTCCTCTTCCTCGCTGATCCATCCGTTCCGGTTTCCTTCTGGCTGGGGAAGTGGCTGGCTTGCGAAACCCCCATAAGTGTATCTTCCTTCATCTTCTATGCGGTCCACAAATCCGTACAAATTGCGAGGTTCAACTCGTACCACTCCTCTTTCTTCTGAAAACCTGGGGCCTCTTCTCTGGTATCTAGTTACAATGTCCTCTTCATCTGTTATTTCTGTCACGTGCAGCTGTTCTTCCGTCTCACTTATATTCATGATGGTCCTCCTTTCTTCGATCCGGCCCGGCCACATCCTAGTGGGGATCAATATCCTCTTGGCAATCCTCCTCAATTTTCCGTTCCTCTTTCGGCCGATGGCGAACCTAGTTGTCCAACGATATCTGGGGCGTGCTGGAGGTGCCATACTGAAAATGACATAAACGATACTAGGCATTAGAATTCGGTAGGTGTCAAAATTTACTCGAAACTCAAGAAATTCACGAAAATATCATCGAACGAGCGATCGGTCAAAATTAATCAAACAGATCGGCAACGTAAATCTTATTATTCGGAAATGCGATGAGAATATCCTTATACCCGTAGTTATGAACTACAAGACTTCCTGCAAGGACATGGATGGGTGAAACAACTCGAATAGGGTCGGGAGATTCATAGGTACTTATCAAAACAAAAGACAAATAACAAAACATATCCAATACGTCATCGCCATGGAGGTTCTCAGAATGCCTGAAGAGGCGTCAAAGTGATTAACAAAAGAATCAGAGGCAACTGAGAGTCTTTATCCAAAATGACTACCAAAAGGGATCTGAAGATAAAGATCAAATAGTGTCTGCCAATAATTATGAAATTTCTCAATATTTTCCAAATTTTTATCAGGTTCAAATCTAGGTGGTGCAAAGCATAAGCTTTTGATTTCCAAAAGAGATATCAACCGACTCTAATCAAAGCAAGGCACGAATCAGAGTAATGTGGAAGCAATGATACTCACACAGATGTCTTATTCTACCCATTCCTCACTTAGGTTCCTATAGGGAGATCCTAAAGCAATTTCTCAAAGGTTATCCTACGAGCGCCTACAGGGAAAACTTAGTGGTCCTAACTTACACAGGCCAAGGGTAAATGTATTACGAATCGCAGCCTGTCCTCTGATACCATAATTGTAACACCCCAACCCGACAAGGGTAAAGATGTCACACAAATGGTTTCATATCAGATATAACAAAGCATACATTCAAACGTAATACAAAGATTCTCAATGGTTACAGAAGAAATAATGAAATTACAAGGTTATAAAAGCGAATACAAATTCTAACAATGAAATAACTTCTAATCATCTCTAGGCCAAAACTATCAAGTCTTCTAAGTCCAAAAGTCTCTTCACTCGTACCCATCTTCCAACTAAAACCTGCCGCACACGAAAAGAAAACGTGCGGCTGAGCTTAAAAAGCCCAGTGAACAGATACATAATACAAGCAAAGATAACGAAACGGTAATACAATGAAGTACTGGAAGTGTCATAAGGTATAATCAAAGCGAAAGAGAAATAAGAAAGTATAGGATAGTCATCTACCACGAGCCCATAACTCAAAGTCATAATCTCAACATCAGAAACTCAAAGTCATAATCTCATAATCAGAGGGGATACCTCTCAGGCAACCAGATAATATGAGGGGTGGCCTCATGTATCAAAAGGGGTGGAGTAGCTAGCTCCCAGAAATGTGAAAGGCGTGTATTGCACACAAGCACCAGTCACCTCAAATTCATACTCAAAGTCATAGTTAAATCCACTAAACATACCTGCCTAGGATTGCAATCCATACGCCCCCACTCAAAGTCATCTCAAAATCATAATCTCAGAATCATAATGGCCATATCATATAAAAAAAGGGACGGCGTGAGAAATCACTCCCCCACACAGGAGTCATGCCAGTGGTGCATCACAGACATGGCCAGGTTACCTTCCTGGCTAGGAAACAAAAAGGTGGCTCGGGTATCAAACTAAGAGTCAGGTCTCAAGGTCATGCAAAAGGGTTCATCTCAAAGTCATATCAAAGCATATCTCAAGGTCATGTCAAAAGTGAAACTCAAAGTCATATGAAAAGGTTCATATCAAAAGGTTCATAGCAAAAGGGTCATAGCAAAGGTTCATAGCTCAACATCGAAGCATAGGTGATAAGACACCCTTTCTTAAAAAGGGTAGAGTATCCGTACCTTATGACGAAAGCACAAACAGAAACAAAGCACAGAAAAGTAGAGAACAGCTCAAAGTCACTCCTTCTTCACACCTAAAGGGAAGAGGAGAATTACAATCTTTCCCATTTAAGTAACTTTCCATTTATAGCAGGTTTCCATATTTGGTAAGTTTCCTCTTTTAGAAAGTTTCCATATTTAGAAAGTTGGATCAACATACTTAGTTACCTCATTATTTCTGGAATTAGGGTATCTTTTTATCACATCTACCTATTAGGTCCTTAAGAAAATACAATTTACACTTTACACCCTTTAGTTTCAAAAGTTACACTTTAGACCTTTAATTGTTCATAGTTACACTTTAGCCCCTTCATTTATCAAAGTTTCACAATGGTTACTCATTTTATCATATTATAAGAATGTATCCTCAATTTTACATAATTTACACAATAGGTCCCTCTAGTTTACAAGGTTACATATTTGGTCCTTTAATTTATAATCTCAACTTTAAATTAATAACAATTACATATTAACCCCTTAAATCACCAAATTAACACATCACCCCTTGAATACATTAACTTACTCAAAACAGCACTTACTTTCCAGAAATGGCAAGTTTAGTCCCTCATTTTAATTATTTTATAATTCGAACCACTTTAAAACCCTAAAAACATTTTAACCCTCTAAAATACAAAAATGACACTTGACCCCCTCCTTTTATATTTTATACAGTAAGTATATGTCCCAAAATAAGTTCTAAAAATAACCCTTAAGTTTTAAAAGTTACAAAACTCACCCAAAACATTTTTAGCAATCGTATAACACTTTATTTAATCAAAACCCTAATCCTAAAAATACAAATCATTATCCAATAATTATACCATCATTAAATCCTCATTAAATGACCAAGAACAAGCCCTAAATCCAAACCCTAAATCGAATTACACTTCATTTCTTTTTCTTTTTTTTTCTTTTCAATTTCTTTAAAATCGGTAAAACTAAATAAATCAAGAATAATTATTTTAGGCCTTAACAATTCGAAATATCATTTTTCCCAGATTAGTATGATCATATGGAGTCCAAATAAAATAAATATGAAGCCTCAAAAATTCGAATTGAATTATTTAGGGTTTATACACTTTTTTAAGATTTAATTCACTAATAATTGTTAGATCATGCATGGATCGACTTTTACATTTTATTTGGTGTTCATAACATATATAGGGTCTGAGAAAAATACCAACTCAAGATTTGAACATGTGGAATGAGGTGTACGAATTCTTTTATACGCGTATGGCCAAAATGGGTCAAAAATCACCACGGCTTCAAAAACGATCTAAAAATCATGAAACCAATTTTCACAGGTCACATATGATGTGAGGAACACAAGAAAAATAAGAAACGAATTTTATGATGGTCGAATGAATAAGAAACGAATTATACCTATTATCTTAGCCGCGGTATAGAATAATTCACCCAGAATGATTCGAATGAAGAACACCTCCACAATAATTTTTCTAGGACTCTTTAGATGGTGCTTGATCTCAGAAAAATGGCTTGGTATTTTTAGAATGCCGAATGGAGGCTATGGGAATTATTTTGTGTGTGAAAATTTGGTATTAGGGTTTTGAATAATAAAAATGTGTGAGGGAAATTATGGGAGAGATTTGGCCGAGTCCTAGGGGAGACCTTGGACCATAATTTTCGGAATAATGGCTGGAAATATTGTTGTGATTGAATTCCTTAATTTCTTTCCATGTTTACTTAATTTTAAATACCATATTAATACATTTTAATTATATACGAAACATGTAAGGGTAGAATGGTAATTTTGCCACTTGTATAATTGTCAAATGAAGTTCTTAAAATTATTTGGGATCATAACTTGTGCATGGCCAGAAGTTTGGAATTTATTTGATAATTATTAAGCTTTTAATTAAAATTTTAAATTATAGGGGCAAATTGGTAATTTCACATGTTTTCGGATTTAAGGTGTTACATAAACAACATCTGGAAATCATTAATTTCTACCAAAAATCGATTCAAAGTTTTGACCCATATGATTCAAAAAAAATCAATTAATTCATTCTTCCTCAAAACTTAATCAATCCATCTCATTCTTTTTGCAATGATTTCCTCAATCATTTACCCATCTATTCCAAAAAAATCATGCCTTAATTCGAACTATATCAAAAACGCCTAAATTTTGACCTAATTCAATTAACTCGAATTAAAACCTAATTAACACAAATTGATGATGTTACTTACTTGTTTTGTTGCCATTGATGATCCTTTAACTCTCCTGCAACTCTTAGAACTCTTCTAATGGTCGAATTAATGAACCCCAAGTGTGGTGGAATGAGTGTGTGTGTGTTTTTATGATTTTTGAAATCTTGGGTATATATACTTCACTCCATCCGATCAGTATTTCATCCAACCGATTTGGATTGAATTTTTGCAAAACTTCAATTTTCCTTCTTTCTTCAACACTTTAACACTTGCAAGAACAAATGGAAAGTATTTGACTCCTTTAAAAGACTTCACTTTAAGTATGAAAAATACCACCAACACACTTATTCTCCCAACTTGTTATCCAATCTATCTCTACAACTTCTAAAACAAAACTTAACTCCATAGATTAAAACTTAATAAAACCACAAGGTAACCAAAAGGTCTTAAACTTAAATCAAACTTAAATGCAAAACATTAAACTACTATTAAAAATGCATTAAAAATAAACAAAAAAAACATTAGCACAAACCTTGTGCTTTATTCTTCATCTTTTGCTCTTCAACCTTCAACCTTCAAAGTATTCATGCTTCAAGATGTCTTCACTTTGAAATTTGCCGGATAACTTTCGGTTAGTCATTTGTATTTTAAACTTCCTTGCAAAATTCCTTCCATCCGGGCAAACTATATCAAACTTCACATGCCATTCTCCATCACCTTCTTCTTTCGTGTAAACACTAGCTCCTTCGGGTCCCCATTCCAAATTCTTCAATTGAACTGGTAAGGATCCAAGAAAATCTGTCAATTTATGGAACACAAAAACATTCTTGAATGGGTTATAGAAAACCTCCATAGCTAATGCTCTTTCCAACTCATCTTCAATACCAAAGTAACTAGGGACAACCGGCCCATATTTAGGCCTTCCTTCTTCATCTCTACCAACTTCGAAACAACCTAAATGGTCTTCTTCTTCTTCATCTTCATGCACTTCCTTAATAATCTTGCCTCTAGGTTTAGGATAGTAGGTATGCTTCAAGATCCCATCACTAATAGTCATAGTACCTCTACCCATATCTATAATAGCTCCGCAAGTTCTCAAAAACGTTCTTCCTAACAACAATGGTAACTCCTTATCTTCGGGGATATTAAGCACAAGAAAATCGGCTAAGAAAGCTTGATATCCTACTTGCACTCTAACATTCTTCACTTCTCCCATTGCTTTTGCTCTTGAATTGTCAGCCATAGTAAGATTATATTGATTGGGTTGAGGATTACCAAGTCCTAATCTTTTGTACAACGGGTATGGCATCACATTTACACTTGCTCCTGTATCGGCCAATGCATACATTGCATCGGTTTCATTCACCTTAATGGGTAACACAAAATTTCCCGGATCGCTCTCTTTCTTAGGCAACCCATTTTCAACTATCCTTTCCCTTGCAAACTCATCAAAATTCTTATCCTCTAGCCTAGCTGTTGCCATCATAACCGCATCCAACTTCTTACGATAAACCATGTAATTGTTCAACACTTCTATAACCGGCTTATCTTCCATAAGCTCCTTAAATTTCATTTCCAAGTTCTCTAAAACTGCTTCGTTTTGTTCTTGAGTCAATGGTTTATCTTCTTGAGGTGATTTGGGTGATGAACTAGATGAACTACTCTCATTCTTAGGGGTGGAGGGTTGGGTAAGTTTGTTAAGTGGTGTTTTCTTGCGATTAGCCTTTCCCATTTTAACAATCTCTCCTCTACCTTCCTTCTTCTCTACCATATCATCATCTACATCAATTCTCATTTCGCCAATAGCAAAATCAACCCTACATTTAGTTTTCACCATGAAATTTCTGCCAAACATAACTTCCGGTTCACCCGCATTTCCATACTCCAACACAACAAAATCAATTTTGAAAACATGACCATGAATATTAACATTCACATCTCTCACTATCTTCCTACCATAATTCTCATAATCAAGCCTAACAAAGCCAAGCTTATTAAGCATATCTTCTGTAATGTAATTTTCACCATATTCCATGTTAAGTTGAGCATCCCAAGCCTTAACTCCTTCCACACCACATGGTGTAGCATACCTCATAAATGGTACATCAAACTCTTTAGGGGGTGCTTGCGTAAACACAACCACCCTTTTCTCCTTAGGTAAACACACTATGCTTTTGCCAACTTCTTCTATTCTTTCGAAACCAATCTTTGCTTCATCCAAAATGCTTTCCAACTTCTCCAAAGAATCTCCTGAATTTCTCAACATCTCTTCCAAATGTCTCAAATATTCCGAAACATTGCTTAAACTCTCCATTCTACTTAAGCACTAACTATAACATAACCACAAAACAAAAATCCAAACTATTAGCGTGAGGGTTAGTTATAATCGAACCATATCAAAATCTCAAACCAAAGCAAGCTAACAAACAACTTCAAACTATCAAAACATCAAAACAACTAAAAATCAAAAATCACAAAAAGTCATACCGAGGCAAAAGGTAAAATTCCGTCATCCATCTTGGATTTATTATTTCAATATGAGTATGGCAGCAAAAAGAATCATTAGACAACAAAAATGCACTTTAACAAAAGAAGCCTTGTCTGAATTTCTTGATCAATATCGCATACCCCAAGAGTTCAAGGTTATGGTTCTGAGCAAAAACCTGAACATCTTTGATGCACCTGCAGGGTACGTAGGTCTATATGTTCATGTGATGTGCGTGTCGTTGTGCTCAACTTTTAAAATTTATAAACACGATTTATCCAATTCTCTAATCACACATACGAGCAAGTATACTCATCCGTGGTAGTAAAGGTGGGTAAGTCGAGATCGTCCTAAGGGAATTGAGGTTTAGGTTTAGTAAATAAGTTTTAGGAAAAAGGAGTGTCAATCCAATTTGAAGTAAATTCTAAAAACAAGCAAGGTTCAATCAATCAAAAACTAATATACTTGTGTGTAGTTTCCATGACAATTGTTTAGAGTAACCAATCAAGTTGGGTGTGACTTGTAATGATGCACAACTTAAAATGAATGATTCACAATCAATGGTTTTTGTCATGAGAAATCATATCTAAGAATTCAATCTCCTAGTTAACTCCTTTCGGCCATCATTAACTATTATGATAATTCTATTAAGTCCTTTTGTTGCTTGAAAGCATTTCTTATCTTAAGAATTCCTTCGAATCCTTTCGGCCTTTTTCGTGATGAAATCGTTTCCAAATCCATTTTAATGAGTAAAGGTGTTGCTTGTCACACACCACAATCCATACTAATTCGTGCACTAACTTTTTGGAATAAAAACATAAAGAAAACTCCTTTCGGCCTTTGTAAATCTTTGAAATTGTTTTTACCAACCAATTAAGCAAGATTAGATTTTATCTCAACAAACTCATAAAACAAGATATGTTTTCATGCATCACTATGATAAGATTACTCCAACAATTGTCACATCATCCACACACAAGTACAACTAAAATTACTCCATAACAATCATAATCAAACACAAGTAATTAACCAAACTTTCATTCATCATATAGTAAAAGTAAAAGTAGTTCATGATAACTCAACAAGAAATACCTAATCAAGGAATTACAAGAACTAGAATTGTGGAACTATAGTAATCTACACTCCTCCAATCACCTATTATCACACGTAAACAACTCCACACACGGACGCAACTCTTGAGACTCGAACTCAAGATCTCCTGGATGTTTTCACAGCAACTACAAGCTTTCGGGCAATAATAATAAGGTGGTGTAGCTTTTTTAGGTTATGTCACTTCCCCCAAAAGAACTCTCTTTGTAAACTAACTAAGGGTTCCTTAAATAAGTGAGGAAACCCTTATTCTTCAAGTAAAAACGTCCCAAATGAGTTAACAGCCGAGAAATGATAAGCCTCCATGATTATGTGGCTTAAATTCATCATTAAATGCAACTTTGTAAGTTCAGTGTCGGCCAACCGATCGGTATTTGGCTCCTACCGATCGGTTGGAGATCTCGGTGTCTCTAACTTCAACCATCCGAATCGGATGCGGGCAGCATCCGATCGGATGGATGACTCTGCCATGCAACTTTTATTTTCTCTTTTTCTCTTCTCGTTACGTGCTTGATCCTTTGCTGTACCACTAATTTCTTTTATAGAACTAGATCTTTTCTTGATATATAAGGCATAGAAGTCTTGGTCTAATCAATTCTTTGAAGTATCATGTGGTTTCTTTCTCGTAATTCTCCTTATGTGCATAATCTTTTCATTTCTTCGTATTTTCCTCAACTTTTCCTGTACTTGGCTATATTTACTTGCATACACACTTTTTCATCATTTAGCAACAAATACACACAAATATAACCAAATATGATGCACAAAACTAGCAATAACGCACCTAAAAACATGTTAGATTTAAGCGTTATCATCATGCATTCACCCAATCCAACCTTAGAATAACCATCCATCCGTTAATTTTGAAATTTTTACAATACTACTAAGTGCACATTTCTAGGTTGAATCCCTTTGGCCTAGCCAAATTGACTACCTACATTGTGATGTGCAAGGCTTATGGTTACAAGCCTACACTAACTGTGCTTAGAGGCTTTGTTAACCTGTATCCTGGTGGTGATTAGATAACCTTAGCAAAGAGAGGTGAGCATGATGTCCCTTACTTGGTAACAAAACCGTTTTCAAATACAAGAAATTGGAAAGGTCAGTTTTTCTTTGTTCAAAATACAATCATACCTCTGAAATACCTTGCTCTGTTGGATGAAGCATTTATGTTTGATGAAAAATGCTTTAATGATCCCTTTCCATACGAAATTAGAAGCATTCCCATGTATCAGCGTCTTACACGCCATCCAGTTGATGTGCAAACATTCCCTGAGCCAATCTTGTTTATGGCGGGCATTGTTGACCGTTGGGAAGGGTCTTTGTCAAATCCTGAGATAGTTTGCAAAGGAAAAAGTATGTACCTTCCCATTTAAATAAAATAAATAACTTATCTGCTGATATTCATGTAAAACCCAAAATTTAAAACAATCTGAAATGACCAAAATACCCTCTAAATTTGAAATTTTAAGAACTTATGGAATATGCTATAAATTAAAACTTGAGTTATATAACATGTTATGACTCCAAACTTTACGATATGAACATGTAACCTAAAGTATTACATGAAATTATACAAGAACCATAGGCCAAATTAATTTTTAAACATGTACCTAAACTATATGTTATGAAAAATAAATACACATAATAAAAACTAACCTAAGTATTGTCCCTACATAAATATTTGTTACAAAAAAATGAAACTTTACTAAACACATTTCTTGGCCCCTTTTTATACAATTTGACCATATCAATGAGATAAGAATCCCATTAATTTTGTCCCACAAATCACGCCCCTATTCCCCATGTCAGTTCAATCACATTCAATATCTTCCTTTTTGGGAAAAAGCCTCACACGTCTTTCCTTTAAGACCAAGATATACACACACTTTTATATATATGACATACTTATTCCTTTAAACAAAACCCTAAATAAAACCTTCACACAATGGTCGGCTGCTACTTGTTTTCTTTCTCTTTTCCTGTTCGACTCAAAAGCAAAGCGAAAGGGACTCGTTGGTGGCTTCTCCTTGGTGGTTAATGTTGAGTTGTTTCCGAGTCGCGCTGTGTGTTCGAGCAGTTCGGTTGTGCATGGATGAAGGTAGTGGTTATTACGCGGTCCATGTTCGAATAATGGGTTGGCTTGGGCGTTGGAGATCGAGTCGCTAGGGTTCAACCTTGATACCAGCCCACTCCCGTTGTCATGGAGATCTCATTCGTGCACCATAGCACGTGTCTCTCGAGATAGTCAGATTCATGATTGTGGTAATATTCAGTCCGCTTTGATCGTTGATATCCGTGGTTAGATACGACTTGTATTCTGGTGTTCTGTTCGTTCGACCTGATCCTAAGGTACCCTTATGAAACCTCTTCGTTATACATTTCAAGAGATGTAACTAAGAAACTGTGAACTGAACGATTAAGTCATCTGTAATGTTTATAAGGAGAACACAATTAGTCGCATGAACTGTTAAAAACATATAACTTAGTGCTTACATTAAACTGATATATGACTTGTTAAAAAGAATAGCATAGGGTCTGGTGTGTGTCGTTAAACTTATTTGAGTCTCGCGAGGGTTTGTGGTTTAAGTTTGGTCTCGCGACACTTTATTTGTCTCGAGTGTGTGTATGCCCTTTTTATTCAGATCGGGTTGTGTCTCGTTAAGCTTGTGGTCGAGTGGTATGCATGAGTATGTGATACATGGCTCGTTAAAACTGTGGTGATCATGGGTGTCATGCTCTAGTTTGGGTCGGTAAAGAGCTGTTTGTGTTGACAGGTTTGAGTGTCGAATGGACTTATTTTGGTTGTGTATGTGTATGTAAATGTAGGTCGGCATACAGTAGGTTTGGGGGCTGTCCTAATTAGATTTCATACCTGTTTGAATGGGTCTTTTATAAGTGTCAAAACCTGCTCGTAAATAGGTCAGACACGGGACTTAGATATCTGAAAATAGTGTATGCATGTGTGTGTAGCGAAGCGTAGTAAATAGACCCTAGCATGACTATGGTCGTAAATGTGCATGTAAAACAAAGATTGTGATTTTAAACTGGGTATGTCAACTGTGAAAAGCAAGGATTGAATATTGGCTGTATGGGGTCGAAGTATGTCCACTGTTTTGGAAAAACAAGAATGTGTTGTGTAGTTTCTGTTCTTGCATGTGGCCACTAAGTCATCTAATTTTATAATTTTCATAATAGACACTAAACTATTAAAAGTAAGCATATTTAGCCCTAAACTATAATGTTGATTTTATTAAGTCTTAGAGTTTATTAATTGTCATTTATAACCCTAATAGATACTAAATAAGGAAAGTTACAAAAAAAAATAATAAAAAAATGGAAAGCCGACTAAAATAAGAATTCTGATTTGAAAAAGATATTAATAATACTACGACCATGTATTCGTGTAGATTCGCTGAAGACGGAGTGTTTTCGACATTTATAGTTTTGATATGTTTGCACTTGCGGTATGAGGTACAGATATTCTGACCTTTCTTTTAAGGTTTCTCATGATCTCTTTCGTATTCTGATCCGTTAGTTCTGATTCGATTGCTATGATTTCCTTCGCTTGAACCTTCTCTGTTGATCCCATTTGATATGACCTCTGATATGAAGCTATGTTATCAAGACCTTTTATAATTGTGCCTTGAAAATGTTTAGAGAAAAACCATTTTAAAAGATGTTTATCAATGAGGCGAAACCACTTTTATATCAAATGTTACTAACTTTTGTGAATACTATATTTGGAAGACTATTTTTATGAAAAAAAAACCGTTTTGAAAGATTATTTTTATGAAAACCACTTTAAAGGATCGTTTTATGAAAATCATGAATAAATGATTGTTTAAAATGGACTTTTGATAGAAACTTTTGAAATGAACTTTTGATCTGAACCTGGACTTGATTACTTAATATGAACCTTGATCTGGTAAACCCTGATTTGGACCTTTGGCATTACATCTGATATATCTGTTATTAACCATCTGTTATGGTCCATCTGATTTGACCTTTGATATATGACACTCTGATTATGATATGATATCTGACTCTTAGTTTGATACCCGAGCCACCTTTTCTGTTACCTAGCCAGGAAGGTAACCTGGCCGTGTCTGTGATGCACCACTGGCATGACTCATGTGTGGGTGAGTGATTCCTCACACCGTCCCCATTCTGATTATGATATGCGCATTACTTTGATTATGATTATATATGTTCTGGGGGGCGTATGGATTGCAATCCTAGATCTGATCTGTTTAGTGGATATAATCTGATATGATATGACTTGTCTGGTGACTGGTGCTGTGTGCAATACACGCCTTTCACATATATCTGGGAGCTAGCTACTCCATTTGAAGAATGAGGACACCCCTCATATTATCCGATTATCTGAGAGGTCTCCCCTCTATATGATTATGAAGATTTATGGTTACACTGTTATGATATGATATGATCTGTTTCTGGGCTTGTGGTGGATGACTATCCTAAACCTTTACTCTTGTACCTTATTTATGTCTCATTCATTATGCTACATCTGATTATTTCCGTTTACTTTCGTTTTCGTTTATTATATATCTGTTCACTGGGCTTTGTAAGCTCAGCCGCACGTTTTCTTTTCGTGTGCGGCAGGTTTTAGATGGAAGATGAGTATGAGTGAAGAGACTTTTGGACCTAGAAGGCTTGACAGTTATTTTGGCTTAGAGATGATTAGAAGTTATATTATTTGTATCCGTTTTGTAACCTTATAATTTCAGTATTTCCTTTGTAACCCGTGAGAATCTTTGTATTACTTTGAATGTATGCCTTGTTATATCTGATATGAAACCATTTGCGTGACATCTTTACCCTTGTCGGGTTGGGGTGTTACAATTATGGTATCAGAGCCAGGTTGCGACTCGTAATACATTTACCCTTGACCTGTGTAAGTTAGGACCACTAAGTTTCCCTGTAAGCGCTCATAAGATAACCTATAAGAATTTGCTTTAAGATTTCCCTATAGGAACTTAAGTTTGACCAGTGAGGAATGGGTAGACTATAAGGCTTTTGTTTAAGTATCATTGCTTCCGCATCACTCTGATTTATGCCCTGTTTGTTGAAATCACTTTTGGAGATTGAAAGCTTACGTTTGCACCACCTAAGATTCCGACTCCGACCTCTGATTCTTTTGTTAGTCATTTTGATGTCTTTTCGAGTATTCTGAGAATCTCTATGACGATGACTTACTTGATGCGTTCTGTTATATGCTTTTCTGATCCTATCTGAGTTCGTCTTAAACATCTCTATTTCCATGATTATAAGAATGTTTTTCTCTCACTTTTGAACGATAAGACTTGCGTTGTCGATCTGTTTTCATTGAATAGTTAACTTTGATTTTATTCTGATAAAGGATAGGTTGATTGATCATTGACGACTACCCTCTGATGTTTCACCTTCGGTGTTTGAAAACCATTTTGAACTCCCTACCATGATTTCCGATTGTTAAACTTTTGCTATCTCTACCTGATTTTGTTCTTCACTTCCTTTAAACAAAACCCTAAATAAAACCTTCACACAATGGTCGGCTGCTACTTGTTTTCTTTCTCTTTTCCTGTTCGACTCAAAAGCAAAGCGAAAGGGACTCGTTGGTGGCTTCTCCTTGGTGGTTAATGTTGAGTTGTTTCCGAGTCGCGCTGTGTGTTCGAGCAGTTCGGTTGTGCATGGATGAAGGTAGTGGTTATTACGCGGTCCATGTTCGAATAATGGGTTGGCTTGGGCGTTGGAGATCGAGTCGCTAGGGTTCAACCTTGATACCAGCCCACTCCCGTTGTCATGGAGATCTCATTCGTGCACCATAGCACGTGTCTCTCGAGATAGTCAGATTCATGATTGTGGTAATATTCAGTCCGCTTTGATCGTTGATATCCGTGGTTAGATACGACTCGTATTCTGGTGTTCTGTTCGTTCGACCTGATCCTAAGGTACCCTTATGAAACCTCTTCGTTATACATTTCAAGAGATGTAACTAAGAAACTGTGAACTGAACGATTAAGTCATCTGTAATGTTTATAAGGAGAACACAATTAGTCGCATGAACTGTTAAAAACATATAACTTAGTGCTTACATTAAACTGATATATGACTTGTTAAAAAGAATAGCATAGGGTCTGGTGTGTGTCGTTAAACTTATTTGAGTCTCGCGAGGGTTTGTGGTTTAAGTTTGGTCTCGCGACACTTTATTTGTCTCGAGTGTGTGTATGCCCTTTTTATTCAGATCGGGTTGTGTCTCGTTAAGCTTGTGGTCGAGTGGTATGCATGAGTATGTGATACATGGCTCGTTAAAACTGTGGTGATCATGGGTGTCATGCTCTAGTTTGGGTCGGTAAAGAGCTGTTTGTGTTGACAGGTTTGAGTGTCGAATGGACTTATTTTGGTTGTGTATGTGTATGTAAATGTAGGTCGGCATACAGTAGGTTTGGGGGCTGTCCTAATTAGATTTCATACCTGTTTGAATGGGTCTTTTATAAGTGTCAAAACCTGCTCGTAAATAGGTCAGACACGGGACTTAGATATCTGAAAATAGTGTATGCATGTGTGTGTAGCGAAGCGTAGTAATAGACCCTAGCATGACTATGGTCGTAAATGTGCATGTAAAACAAAGATTGTGATTTTAAACTGGGTATGTCAACTGTGAAAAGCAAGGATTGAATATTGGCTGTATGGGGTCGAAGTATGTCCACTGTTTTGGAAAAACAAGAATGTGTTGTGTAGTTTCTGTTCTTGCATGTGGCCACTAAGTCATCTAATTTTATAATTTTCATAATAGACACTAAACTATTAAAAGTAAGCATATTTAGCCCTAAACTATAATGTTGATTTTATTAAGTCTTAGAGTTTATTAATTGTCATTTATAACCCTAATAGATACTAAATAAGGAAAGTTACAAAAAAAAATAATAAAAAAATGGAAAGCCGACTAAAATAAGAATTCTGATTTGAAAAAGATATTAATAATACTACGACCATGTATTCGTGTAGATTCGCTGAAGACGGAGTGTTTTCGACATTTATAGTTTTGATATGTTTGCACTTGCGGTATGAGGTACAGATATTCTGACCTTTCTTTTAAGGTTTCTCATGATCTCTTTCGTATTCTGATCCGTTAGTTCTGATTCGATTGCTATGATTTCCTTCGCTTGAACCTTCTCTGTTGATCCCATTTGATATGACCTCTGATATGAAGCTATGTTATCAAGACCTTTTATAATTGTGCCTTGAAAATGTTTAGAGAAAAACCATTTTAAAAGATGTTTGTCAATGAGGCGAAACCACTTTTATATCAAATGTTCCTAACTTTTGTGAATACTATATTTGGAAGACTATTTTTATGAAAAAAAAACCGTTTTGAAAGATTATTTTTATGAAAACCACTTTAAAGGATCGTTTTATGAAAATCATGAATAAATGATTGTTTAAAATGGACTTTTGATAGAAACTTTTGAAATGAACTTTTGATCTGAACCTGGACTTGATTACTTAATATGAACCTTGATCTGGTAAACCCTGATTTGGACCTTTGGCATTACATCTGATATATCTGTTATTAACCATCTGTTATGGACCATCTGATTTGACCTTTGATATATGACACTCTGATTATGATATGATATCTGACTCTTAGTTTGATACCCGAGCCACCTTTTCTGTTACCTAGCCAGGAAGGTAACCTGGCCGTGTCTGTGATGCACCACTGGCATGACTCATGTGTGGGTGAGTGATTCCTCACACCGTCCCCATTCTGATTATGATATGCGCATTACTTTGATTATGATTATATATGTTCTGGGGGGCGTATGGATTGCAATCCTAGATCTGATCTGTTTAGTGGATATAATCTGATATGATATGACTTGTCTGGTGACTGGTGCTGTGTGCAATACACGCCTTTCACATATATCTGGGAGCTAGCTACTCCATTTGAAGAATGAGGACACCCCTCATATTATCCGATTATCTGAGAGGTCTCCCCTCTATATGATTATGAAGATTTATGGTTACACTGTTATGATATGATATGATCTGTTTCTGGGCTCGTGGTGGATGACTATCCTAAACCTTTACTCTTGTACCTTATTTATGTCTCATTCATTATGCTACATCTGATTATTTCCGTTTACTTTCGTTTTCGTGCATTATATATCTGTTCACTGGGCTTTGTAAGCTCAGCCGCACGTTTTCTTTTCGTGTGCGGCAGGTTTTAGATGGAAGATGAGTATGAGTGAAGAGACTTTTGGACCTAGAAGGCTTGACAGTTATTTTGGCTTAGAGATGATTAGAAGTTATATTATTTGTATCCGTTTTGTAACCTTATAATTTCAGTATTTCCTTTGTAACCCGTGAGAATCTTTGTATTACTTTGAATGTATGCCTTGTTATATCTGATATGAAACCATTTGCGTGACATCTTTACCCTTGTCGGGTTGGGGTGTTACAATTCATCTCTTTTCTTTTGTTGTTGCAGGAATGGCACTCAGGAACTTCGTTGTATCAGTTGGTGCTAAGGAAGTTAGCTTCATTCCAAAGGACCCAAAAGATGTGAGCTACGGAGTTGGGTCTCCATCTGTATCTGTGAATAACAATGATGTTGATGCTTCACCAGTTGAGTCTCTTTTAGTAGTTCATCCTCCAAAACCTGTGAATACTGAGGAAACCCTCTAGTTTGTGGAAAACATTGCTGATTCTGATGATCCTCCCTATGAGGGTGACCAACTGAAAATCGTAGGGTCCTCCGGCATCGCAGACAGGGTGCGAAGCAGGAAGGGAACAAGTGCAAGGCCTTCAAAAGCCACCCCCAAGAGGAAGCTAAACATCCCTACTCCTACATCAAGGACCACAAAGCAAAAGACATCTCACGGGAAGGCAATCGTGTACTCGTCTGAAGAAGCCGCTGATGATGATGATATCCATGGTAAGTAAAAAATCTCTTCAATTTCCCCTTTCCTAAATGTGCTTCGTATTTGATGGATGTGTTTTATGCAGGATTGCCGAACACCAAAGAGCTACCAAACGCACTCACCTGCCCTCTACTGGTTGACAATGTTACTCCTACTACATGTAGGAGAACTCTGAGTGATATGTCCATTGAGAGGCTTTGTGACTTGTACGACAAAAGTTATACGAGACAAGCCATTCTAGATAATCATTTCAACACCCGAACAAGGGAGTTGATTCGTATGGTGAAGGATGCCAAGGAAGTGGTAGCTGTGATTGTTGCTAGGGAGAAGAACAGGGAAAAGCAGTATGCGGAACTAGAGGCCAAATGTGATGCAGCTATGTTGGATTTCGAAAAGAATGCTCGGTATGAACCTCTTCGGGCCAAGATTGACAACCTTGAAGAACAATTGAAGGAGGCTCAATCAGAGTGTGGTAGACCGAGAATGGAGGAGGCTAAAGTTTCTGGCTACAAGACACAAGTGACTACACTTGACTCTAAATGTACAGGTCTGGAAGCCGAATGGGCTAGGTTGGTAGAGCAAGAGATTAAGCTACGCGAGGAGGTAGATGGAATAAAACTCCAATGCAAGAGCTTGAAGAAGGACAAAGCTGAGGTGGTGTCGAAGGTTGTTCCTTATGTTGCAATAGAATTGTACCATAGTGATGAGGTGGGGGAGATAGTTGGGAAGCTGGTGAACGCGGCCATTTTCTATGGTAAATGCACGACGTTGGAAGAAATCACAGAGACCAAGAAACCGGTGGTCTTGTGGGAGGTACCTTACTACCGCCCAACGTCCGAGCAGGAGTATAACGATGCTGGAAACGTGTAAACTTCAGCAGAGTACCCTTTCCTCACCGAAGCAACCAAGGACTCCTCAGCCTCAATAGAAGATCTCCTGTCAAAGAAACTGAGAAATATTCAGCCTCCATCTCCAACCAAGAAGACTGCATCTGTGAAGCCTCCATCTCCATCACATCAAGAGGTTCCCAATTCCTTAAAAAATGCATGAAGGCTTCCATGTTAGTAGTAATTTGGCCTCAAGGGTGGCATGTACCCTTTTAACAATGTCCCTGTATGCTTAATAGGCCTGTGCCTATGTTGAACAATTTATCTTTTTTTTTTGGGCTTCGACCCATACTTCAGAAAATTGCTTGGATTTTTGTTGGCTTTTGTCACAACCCGTAATTTCAGGTACTTTTCCAAGCTTCAAAATTTCACTATTCATGGGTTACTATTCACCGATCACTATTCATCATTTCACTATTCATCATTTTTTAGGTCAGTTTGAGACTTTGAGTAGTCGTAAAAAAAATTACTATTCACGAAACACTATTCATTCCCGGAGGAAAATCACTATTCATGGGCATCATTCATCATGTCGTAAACTAGATTTACGGGTATTCAAATGCGCGTAACCAGTTAGGTTTAGCTGCCTATTCATGCATCATCAGTAAAGACACATCATACATACTAGAGTAGTTTGCATATCATCAGTAGCATCATTATCATATTAATCCATGCACAGGTTTGTGTGTTTTTCATTTATGTATGTTCGTTTATTTGTTAAACGTTACCACTCAATCATTACTACTAACATTATACCCAATACTTCCGACTATGATCGAAATATATTTTCATGTTAATTTTAACAATATAAAAGTTATATTATTAATTTACCTGGTGTTTTTAAACCAATTGCTATATTTTCCGTTAGGAGCTTATAACTCCATCGGTTTGCGATATTTCATCACGATAATTATTCTACCACCCGGTTCTTGCAAGGAATATGATTTTACAATTTTTACAACTTCGTCGTATCTTATTTCAACTCGTCACGATTTATTTTCAGTTAACCCGGTACACGATAACACCTAATGTACACACAAAACACACTAATTTCTCCAACACTAGACAATAGCTTTAATTAAACATCTCATCCCATCTTTTTTCACCATGTGCCACCCCACCCCACCCTCCCCCCCCCCCCCCTTAGAGTCCCCTATTTCTTATACATACTTGATGATAAAGACTACCATAAATGCTATTATTCCTTATGTTTTCTTAATTCATTTCACAAACACATACTCTTACACAATCAACTAGCAAATAAGATCAAAAACCCTCTCTTCTTCCTCCATATGGATCGGCCACACCTCAAGAACAAAGAAGATCACCATAATTTTTCACAAGATCAAGAGTTTATAGTTCCTTCATGCTCCTAGTTAAAGATTTGCACTAAAAACCCCAAAGTCCTTAAGCATTTTTCTTCCAAAATCCATCAATACTTCAAGTAAGTGTTTCATATGATTTTTCAACATCTCATCCTTTCATTTGATCTATTTTGTGATGTATTTTCAAGTATTAGTTGTTAATCATGCAAGAACATATGTTATATATACTACTTGATATCTATTTTCACTATAAACACTAGATCTATCATTTTTATTAACATCCTCATGAAACCCACCATTGTTGGTGATGTTTAGGACCCCATGACACTCTAAGAAGGTGTATGGTAGGATTAGAGTACTTGTGGTGTTGATTGGAAGTGGTATAAAAAAGATTTGAACTAGAAAAATGAGTTTTAACAAGAATAGAAAGGGGTCTGTCCAAAAACGTGAGATCTGGAAATTTTAGTAAACCTTGAACTATTTTGGCCTTCATATTCGGAAAATAAATTCAAAAACGAAACTGTGGCCGGAAGAATGAGTAAAAACCGACTTACGACGAGGAAGTTATGATGTTTGAAAGTTAGACGACGAAAACTAATTTCTGAAAATTATACGTGCTGTTACACGAATTTCAACCGACAAAACGAGGTGTTAGACATGATCTAGACGACCCGACCTACTGAAATTATGTTAGTTCATGTTAATACGAAGCCGTGGATATAAAGAACGTAGAAAACAAGCTTATAACGATCGAGATATACACGTTTAAAACCCGACAAACCTTATTTATTTTTGACAGCCACTATATGAAAATAATTCTAAGTATAAGAAATTGTTTTTACAAGGCACTATATTGATAGCCGCTCTTCTCATTGATAGTGATGCGTATGATCAAAATGACAAACAATTGAATTCAAACTAAAGTTATAAGGTTTCTAAAAACTCCAAGCTTAATTTCTAACACATAAAGTTCATAATTTCGCGACTGGTTTTTGCGAGGCCATTTAGGCATATTTTTCAAGTTGTGAAAAATAGTAAATTTCAACGAAAACATTATAATTACCGATAGAACACCAAACAAGGATCGTGGAGTACCGTTTCAACATAATTACACGAAAAGTAGTTATAACTTAACGAGACGTCAAAGATGTATTTTTCGTCGATAAACCTTATTTTGAAAACTAACGAGTGGTATCGTTAACATACGTATTTGCATGTGTAGCATCATTTCATTGCTTACATTAGATCCTATCATTCATATTAGGTTGCGGTTAGAGATCGTGCCTCATTTCAGTGTATCCATTTTTGTCATCGTAGCTATTGCATCAGGTGAGTTTCATAGCCCCTCCTTTTACTTGTTTTGTAACTGTTTTGGGGGAGAATATATGCTCGTTTTTCATTAAACTCTATGCTCGTTTTACATTTAAACTCCATGCTTGTTTTGCTGAGACGTGAGTTTTCTTTCAAACATTATTGATTGGTTAAAATACTTGAGTCGTTGCTCAGAAGTATTTTGTGTTTACATTGTTCACCCTTGATCATTTCATTATGGACACTAGTACATTAAGCTATTTCATATTGCCTATGTTATGGACTGTTAATTACGTATTATTTTAGTTATATGGCGACATTGTCATGGCGACACTGCTAGATTAGATTATATGGCGACATTGTCAGAATTTATCGTATGGCGACATTGTCAGGTTTATTTATATGGCGACATTGTCAGATTTAGTTATATGGAGACATTATCACACTTACCTTTATATAGCGACATTGTCACACTTAACATTAAATTTTGTGGTCCATAAATCATTTGACGTTCACTTAAACCAAATCATATTCGGCAGTGGGTTGTAAACACACAGGTTGCAAGTCTTGTATGGGCGGGGCTTGGAACTGGGTGGATTTATAACGCCTTTGCTGGGAAATCATTTTCAAATGCTTTACATTTTACACTAAACTCTATGAACTCATCAACCTCGTGTTGACACTCTTAGCATGTATTTTCAGGTATTAAGCAATAGCACGCTACTGGAGGCATTTGGCAGGGCATGGCATGGTCATAGACGACTCTGATATTCATTTGGGGACCGTTTAACTTACTTAAGGGCCTATTTCCGCACTACTTTTAACAATGTAAATTCATCACTTTTGGTTAAACAATTTTATTCTAAATGATTGAGGTAAAAACCGTTCTTTGCACTAGTGTTGTGATACCAATTAAGTTGCACCCCAGTGGCATGTATGCTTCCGCTGGACCCGATTTCTGGGGGTGTGATAGATTGGTATCAGAGCCTTGGGTATAGAGAACTGGGTAATTTTAAAACCTAGACTATAGCTACTTTCACGAAAACTTAACCCTATGACCGCCACGTGCCTGCCTGCCAAGCTGATGCCTCATTTGTGGTTTGTTGCTGACATATTTAATGAGATTTGTGTCTTATTATCAAATCATTTATACCCACTTATTCACGTTGATTTCTATAGTTGTCTTTCATATAAGCATGCTCACATATCATACATGTCTCAGCGTTACACCTTTTTCTTGCGTAGTTTCATCATTCGACCTCGAGTTTGGTCACTTGCCTTAGTCTTTCAGAACGTCTTTTCAAATGTGAAGGACATAGTATTAGTATAACTGAGCTGAGTATTTCAAAATTCATTGAACCTCGGTGGAATATAGACTGGTCATCTATATTCGACCCGGGACAGTGGGACATAGGCTGACCACCTATGTCGGACTCAGAGATGAATTTTGCAATACTGGGAATAGTTATAATAGAATTATGTCCGAGTTGCATTCCTACTAGATTTCTAAAGGTTTCAAAACTTCATGTGTGTGTACACAATCGTTGCAAGAATATTCACCTCCACATCACCTCATGAACCGCCGCCTAGAAGCATGTCAGCTAATCATAACTCAACTTCAAGCTTTCATTTTATGGTAAGACACTTAGAGCACCTACTTTTCAGAAACGTCTCATTTACGTATCACTCTTCTTTTCTTGTTTTGAAGAACCATGCCACCCAAATGAAGTACTACTACTATGACACCCGCCCAGATCAGAAAGCTGGTTGCCGACAGTAGAGAGGGAGCACTGGTGACTGAAAGAGCAGCCGTAGCTACAGCCGCTGCTGAAGCCACTTCACGGGCAGAAACCGCAGAAGCTGTAGGAGCAACTACTAATGGAACTAATGGACGTAAATGTACATACAAGGACTTCAAGAGTGGAGCTCCTCTAAATTTCAAGGGCACTGAAGGGGCCACTGCCACGATTTTTGATCGAAAAGATTGAATCTGTGTTTCTTCTGTGTAACTTTCCAGAGGAGTACAAGGTAAAGTATGCTACCCATACACTCGTTGGGGAAGCTATGTCATGGTGGAATTCGTATGCAAAACCCAGTGGAATGGAAAATGCTCACAAGCTTACGTGGGATGAATTTAAGAAATTGCTGACAAAGAAGTTTTGCCCATGAATTGAGGTGAAGAAAATGGAAACAGAGTTTTATGAGCTAGTGACAGCAGGAAATGATATCGAGGCATATATCAGGAGGTTTCAGGAGTTGGCAGCATTAAGTCCTACAATGGTTCCGGATACTGAGAAGCTGATAGAAAATTTCATTGGTGGACTACCTAACAACATCCGTGGAGATGTGATTTCTTTTGACCCGCAAACATTAGATGAAGCAATCAGGATGTCTCAAAAACTTATGGCTCAGGTAGTGAAGAAAGGGACTACTTCAAACAACAACAACAACAATAACAACAACAACCACAACAACAACAACAACAACAACAACAACAACAACAACAACAACAACAGCAACAACTCCAACAACTACCGAAACAACAACAACAAGAGGAGTTGGGACAACAATCAGAGTGGCGATGCTACTCAACCACAACCAAAGAGGCAAGAAGCCGCCAAGGCCTATGCTGCAGGTTCAGCTGAAAAGAAAGGTTACCAAGGTACCCTACCCAAATGCAACAAGTGTCAAAATCATCATAACCCTTGACATTGTCTTAATCCATGTGGCAACTGTAAGAATATTGGTCATGCGACTAGGGAATGCTAGTTTCCAATCATTGCCGGAAATCAAAAACCTCCAGTGACATGTTTTGGCTGTGGAGAGATAGGACATTACAGGAATGAATGTCCAAAACAAGGAAATCAAGGGAACGGGAACCAAGGCGGAATAGCTCATGGTAGAGCCTAGGTCATCAAAGGAGGGAATTTTCAGCACATTAACGACGTGGAGGACGACAACAATGTTCAAGAACCAAGAACTTCTGCCTTAAAAATAAACAAAAACTTAAACTCTCTAGTGTTTTATTTCTTTTGTTTTTCACTTTAAGTTCTATCGTATGAACTTCATGTACTATTACGAATCCCTATTTAATGGATGTTTTATCTTTTATCACCGCAACGTGACTCCAATATCCACATCTCTTCACCGAGTCCACTTCAGAGGTCAACATTAACTGAATTCAGGGACTGAATTCCTTTAACGGGTGGAGTCTGTCACAACCCGTAATTTCAGGTCCTTTTCCAAGCTTTAAAATTTCACTATTCATCTCGGGAATTACTATTCATGGGTTACTATTCACTGATCACTATTCATCATTTCACTGTTCATCATTTTTGAGGTCAGTTTGAGACTTTGAGAAGTCTTCAAAAATTTTACTATTCACGAAATACTCTTCATTCCCGGAGGAAAATCACTATTCATAGGCATCATTCATCATGTCGTTAACTAGATTTACGGGTATCCAAATGCGCGTAACCAGTTAGGTTTAGCTGCATATTCATGCATCATCAGTAAAGACACATCATACAGACTAGAGTAGTCTGCATATCATCAGTAGCATCATTATCATATTAATCCATGCACAGGTTTGTGTGTTTTTCATTTACGTATGTTCGTTTATTTGTTAAACGTTACCACTCAGTCGTTACTACTAACATTATACCCAATACTCCCGACTATGATCCTAATATATTTTCATGTTAATTTTAACGATATAAAAGTTATATTATTAATTTACCAAGTGTTTTTAAACGAATTGCTATATTTTCCGTTAGGAGCTTATAACTCCGTCGATTTGCGATATTTCATCACGATAATTATTCTAACACCCGATTCTTGCAAGGAATATGATTTTACAATTTTTACAACTTCGTCGTATCTTATTTCAACTCGTCATGATTTATTTTCAGTTAACCCGGTACACGATAACACCTAATGTACACACAAAACACACTAATATCTCCAACACTAGACAAGAGCTTTAATTAAACATCTCATCCCATCTTTTTTCACCATGTGCCGCCCCCCCCCCCCCCCTAGAGTCCCCTATTTCTTTTACATACTTGATGATAAAGACAACCATAAATGCTATTATTCCTTATGTTTTCTTAATTCATTTCACAAACACATACTCATACATAATCAACTAGCAAATAAGATCAAAAACCCTCTCTTCTTCCTCCATATGGATCGGCCACACCTCAAGAACAAAGAAGATCACCATAATTTTTCACAAGATCAAGAGTTTATATTTCATTTATGCTCCTAGTTAAAGATTTGCACTAAAAACCCCAAAGTCCTTAAGCATTTTTCTTCCAAAATCCATCAATATTTCAAGTAAGTGTTTCATATGATTTTTCAACATCTCATCCTTTCATTTGATCTATTTTGTGATGTATTTTCAAGTATTAGTTGTTAATCATGCAAGAACATATGTTATATATACCACTTGATATCTATTTTCACTATAAACACTAGATCTATCATTTTTATTAACATCCTCCTGAAACCCACCATTTTTGGTGATGTTTAGAACCCCATGACACCCTTAGAAGGTGTATGGTAGGATTAGAGTACTTGTGGTGTTGATTGGAAGTGGTATAAAAAAGATTTGAACTTGAAAAATGAGTTTTAACAAGAATAGAAAGGGGTCTGTCCAAAAACGTGAGATCTGGAAATTTCAGTAAACCTTGAACTATTTTGGCCTTCATATTCATAAAATACTTTCAAAAATGAAACCGTGGCCGCAAGAATGAGTAAAAACCGACTTACGACGAGGAAGTTATGATGTTTCAAAGTTAGACGACGAAAACTAATTTCTGAAAATTATACGTGCTGTTAAACGAATTTCAACGGACAAAACGAGACATTAGACGTGATCTAGACGACCTGACCTACTGAAATTATGTTAGTTCATGTTAATATGAATCCGTGGATATAAAGAACGTAGAAAACAAGCTTATAACGACCGAGATATACACGTTTAAACCCGACAAACCTTATTTATTTTTGACAGCCACTATATGAAAATAATTCTAAGTATAAGAAATTGTTTTTACAAGGAACTATATTGATAGCCGCTCTTCTCATTGATAGTGACGCGTATGATCAAGATGACAAACATATGAATTCAAGCTAAAGTTATAAGGTTTCTAAAAACGCCAAGCTTAATTTCTAACACATAAAGTTCATCATTTCGCGACTGGTTTTTGTGACGCCATTTAGGCATATTTTTCAAGTTGTGAAAAATAGTAAATTGCGACGAAAACATTATAATTACCGATAGAACACCAAACAAGGATCGTGGAGTACCGTTTCAACATAATTACACAAAAAGTAGTTATAACTTAACGAGACGTCAAAGATGTATTTTTCGTCGATAAACGTTATTTTCAAAACTAACGAGTGGTATCGTTAACATACGTATTTGCATGTGTAGCATCATTTCATTGCTTACATTAGATCCTATCATTCATATTAGGTTGCGGTTAGAGATCATGCCTCATTTCAGTGTATCCATTTTTGTCATCGTAGCAATTGCATCAGGTGAGTTTCATAGCCCCTCCTTTTACTTATTTTGTAACTGTTTTGGGGGAGAATACATGCTCGTTTTTCATTAAACTCTATGCTCGTTTTTCATTAAACTCTATGCTCATTTTTCATTAAACTCTATGCTCGTTTTTCATTTAAACTCCATGCTTGTTTTGCTGAGACGTGAGTTATCTTTCAAACATTATTGATTGCTTAAAATACTTGAGTCGTTGCTCGGAAGTATTTTGTGTTTATATTGTTCACCCTTGATCATTTCATTATGGACACTAGTACATTAAGCTATTTCATATTGCCTATGTTATGGACTGTTAATTACGTATTATTTTAGTTATATGGCGACATTGTCATGGCGACACTGCTAGATTAGATTATATGGCGACATTGTCAGAATTTATCGTATGGTGATGAACTCAAATAAGTACATTTTATTACCATCATTTATCCTATTTATTTGACTTGTTTTATTATATTATCTGTGAGAATTGATACGTTAATGTTTACTTTTGTAATTCTCAGGTAAAAACAAGTACTATGTGAAACTTGACGATTTTGGACTAATTATGGAGCAAAACAAGCAAGAAGTTAAGAGTCTATTGAAATGTACAAGATCAAGATCATTCTGCTCCAGATGCGCCGCAACACACTTCGTACATACGGCGCATCACTATCAAGATTTCACAAGTTACAATCCAAGACGGCAAAGGACATGCGCCGCATAGAGAAATGGAGTTACGCCGCATCTTAAGGCGGTGTACGAATATTCCTGAATATATTAATCTTGGACCCCACGCGAAGTTAAGTCAATGCGCCGCATCTAGCCCTCAGACAGAAACTATAAATACCCCAAAGTCAGACGAATTTCGGGGTTCGATTCTACACTAAGCTTTCGAAGACAGAAACCCTAGGAGACGAATTCAGACGAAGTAGCAGCACAAGACACACCCTAAACGAAGATACAAGAGCTGTAAGAAGGTCCTGCATGTATTCAATTCATTAAGTAGTTTTGTTTTATTGTATTAGTACACTTTAATTCATCAGGATTGATGGGCCGATTCCATGTGACTACGGAAAATCATGGGCACCCCTTAAAATTGCTTTCCCATTAATTAAAGTTTATATGTTGATGTCTTTGGTGACTTTTATTAGTGCATTGATAACCTCTGTGTCTTGCTGAGCATTGCTTAGGTCGCCATGCCCCTTCCTCGCCTATTTATTCTATCGTTTTAGGATAGTGGGATAGACATAAGTAATCATTAAGGGTTTACTCGCCGATAAGATTAGAGCCAACGAGAAAGGTTTAACTCTCGATGCGTCGCATCGAACTATGAACTTCATATAAAACTAGCAATAAAACAAGTGACAAGCTACTTAATTATCAGGACAGGTCTTCTTATTGTCTCAAGTATTTATCTGTGTACGTGTGTGCTAATCGCTGATTCGTGCTCATTAGTTTAATTTATACTTAATCATAACCAAACCATGCCAGTCTCTCAGGCTGAACCCCCTTACGTTAGATTAGGTTGTATAGCTAACTTAAGATATTAAAATACTGATTAGAATAACTAGATAATACGTTCCACTCTTAGTGATCGACACTCTACTTACCATTATATTCATACTGACCGGGTACACTGCTCGTTAAAGTGTGTGTTATTGATAAGTCGGCTAAATATAAATTTAAAACTTGAATACTGCTAAAACCACAACGACATACC
This sequence comes from Artemisia tridentata subsp. tridentata, assembly GCA_021014915.2. NCBI lineage: Eukaryota > Viridiplantae > Streptophyta > Magnoliopsida > Asterales > Asteraceae > Artemisia > Artemisia tridentata. The sequence goes on along the minus strand of CP139508.1, from coordinate 419,172,628 downwards.
GTGGATATAAAAATTAGAGCAATACACGCACGCACATCAAGTTTTTGGCGCCGCTGCCGGGGAGTGAATTATTATTATCTGTTAATTTGAATAGTATTTTAATAAGGTTTTTCTTTTTAATTTTTAGATTCTAACCTCTAACTCCGTTGTATATTAGTTAAATTGCATTCATTGTATTATTTGCATATTTTTTTGTTTTTGTGTGCTTTTATTTTCGTTTGTTTTTATTTTTGTTTTTCTTTTTTTCTATTTTCTTGTATTCTGCTATCGTTGTACTGCGCTAATTCAAACGATACGGCGCATCTATTTTCTTAGATACGGCGTATTGCGTTTAATTTTTATAAAATACAACGCGTTTGATAAATTCGATACGACGCATCTTTCCCCAAGATACGGCGTATTCTGTTTTTAATAAGAAATTTTTCTAAACGATAACGCCATACGACGCATCTGTTTTTGCAGATACGGCGTATTTATTATTTTAATTAAAAACAGTTTTGGAATTATTAAACAGATACGACGCATCGATTTTTATCGATACGGCGCATCTTCTAAATCAAAAATCGGTTATATTTGCTAAAATTAGATACGTTGATTTTTGATAAATTAAAACTGATACGGCGCATTCTAAAATTATAAGCGGCGTATCTGATTTCTGAATAAAAGTCTGATTAAATTTTAACGATTATAAGATACGGCGTATCCAACTTTTTGGATACGGCGCATCGTCTGCTGATATCAGCAACTTTTATTTTACTTTGATTGTTTCACTCTTCTTTTGCATGAGTAAGTTTTATTTCAGGAAGATGGACGATCCGGATATTACAATGGAAGAATACTTGTTACTGGAAATGGTTAAGTCAAAGAAAGAAAGAAATAAGTTGCCGTTTCAACACACTTGGTGTATGTCAAATGATGATGAAGAAGATTCATATACCGTGAAACCAATTCCGTCAATTGTTATTGATAGTACTTTTTCTCCGGAGATTGCACAAGATGATGTGTATACGGAACCCTACGTTGAAGAATATTCTGCAATTGTATTACCACCATTAGACAATCCAACGGATGAAGATGAAAAGTATTCTAATTTTGATTTGGAACCATTTGACGCCATAGTTTGTGATCACATACCTCAACCAGATTTTGACCCAACGAGGGATTTTGAAGAAAACTGGGATTACTTATTTAAGGATGAAATTCGGGATGATGCTGAAATTGCAAGACCACTAGTTGAAGATGGAGATTCACAAGATGAATTGGAGTTACTTACAACACAAAGTGGTACAAATTTATTTAATACTATTAATCCCGTTACTAATAATCTTGCTAGTTTTCCTAAACAGGTTGCAAAACAAATGAATGATGAGGTCAAATTTATTGCACTACCTATTGAAGCACATGAAGCACCTGTGATCAACCTGTTTTTGGTGGAGCTCGAGGAAGAATTTGGTGATGAGCTCTTAAACATTGCTATGATTGATGACGATGATGATTTCGACCCTATGAAGGATATAGAGGAACTCGAACTTTTACTTGCCAAAGACCCTTTCTCATCTTCTGCGGAAGTTAAGGGACGCCTTACTACCAAAGAGACTAACCAAGAAGAAAGGAGACTCATTTTTCCTCAACACACTACTCTTTCAGATGGAATGGTCAAGTCATCCAATTTATCAACCAAACCGGGTAAGGATAGGAAAGACGTACATATATTGCCAAGGTATGATCTTTATTTATTTCTTCCATCTTTACTAGCAAATTTACACTCTTTTCGTGTTTATTGCTACTATCACCCGCACTTGATCCCAAGTGGGGGGAACAACACCTTAATACACAGTAAATAAGGGTGGAGTCAGGCTCGTGACTCGAACAAAAACAAGCGCTTCGTGGGAGGCAACCCATGCTTATCTTTTATTTTATTTTCTAATTTTGTATTGAGTCTGTCAGGACCGCAGAAGATACGGCGCATCTCAATCCTTAGATGCGACGCATCGCCTGCACTGGACATATCTTATTTAATTTTCTGCATTTTTATTTTTGACTTTAAAACTTTCTGTCAGTTTATTTTAATGCGGCGCATCCCTGGTTAAGGATGCGACGCATCTTCTATTCTGATTCGTATTTATTCCAGGCTCGATACGGCGTATCTTCTTCCATAAGATACGGCGTATCGACTGACCTGATGATTTTCATTTTAATTTTTATGTTTTATTTTACTAACTACTAATGTATTATGCAAGTTTGAACCTTCTTAACTCAGGTGTGTTAAAGTCTTGATGGTATTATAGATTCTTGCATTTCCTGTGGATACATCAAATATGAAGCTTAAACGTTCTCATCCACAAGTAATATAATTTTTGCTCTTAAACAAATAATGGAGGATCTTACCGAGCAAATCTCAGGGGAGTTTTTCTGTTCTAATTCTTTTATTTTCCAGTTTTTAATCTTTGTTCCAAACAACGAGGACGTGTTTAACTTAAGTGGGGGGATTGGAGAATTAGAACAATTACTTGTCCTAAACTTTTTCAAAATATGCTTAAAATGCGCTTAATATATCAAAATTTTAAAATTTTTAGCATGTTTTTGTTCAAAGTCTAAATTACATAGCTGCACACATAACATTATTTTCAAAAATTGTAAACTTTTCAAAATTCACAAATCTATGAGTGTGCCGGTGACTTCTAAACTTTAGAACTTGGCTTGTATACTATTCGAGACCACCATAATAAGTATTATCTACATAATTGGAATGACTTGTCTAAATTGGTAAATTTCTAGGATTACACCCAAATAGCCTTTATATGTTATGTGATATTAACTAACTACACTGGTTAGTTAACCCCCGTATAAACCTTTTGTTACTCTCACTTTTAGAGTAAGATACCCCTAGAAAAACACTCAGAGCCATTCCTTTCGTTTCTTACACCTTTGTTATAATGTTTTGTTACACCCTTACACCTTAGCCTACCCTGTAGATTAAAATCCGTGGTTGGTTAATTGCTTTAGGCAAAGTGTGTTTCCTTACATTACCTGTGTTCGCGTGCGTAATTCATTATCTTTGGTTGAGTCAGGAAATTGCACAATGCAATTGGTATGAAAGTAAATATTGTGTATCTTTGAGTTTATTTTTTGTGAGTTTACTACTTTCACTATTACCGTTATTTCTGAAGTCATGAAAAGTATGGAAAAATTATCCAGAGTTATCATTATAGTGATGTGGTAAAATTTTACACATCTATGTTTATGTTTGTGATGTCAAAAAAAAAAAAATCGAGAAAAAAAAAAAAAAAAAAAAAAAGAGAAAAAAAAAAAAAAAAAAATCGAGAAAAGAAGAAAAGAAAAATAAAAAAGAAAAAAGTTGGAAGTTTGTTTTAACCAACTTATGTAAAGTTTTGTATTAATTGGTCGGTATCACCACTATTTGTTATATATTATATTTATGGATTGAATGGGAGTTGGACGTTATGGGAACGCCAACTAAGGTTATTCTTTGATTGAGATCTTGTTGAGTATAATTCGTGTCTACCTAAAACGTGTGTTACAAGTGTTAAAGCGTAAGTTATTCAATGATATGAGTCTTATTCATGGGATGGTTGGGAAAGTAATTTACCACACTTAGAATTTTAATTTATCTGTTTTGCTTATTTTTCATTTTACACCAATTTGTATCCCAAATATTATCCATACCCTATATTATTCTTTATCCAAACCTTTGATTTATTGAGATTAGGGATTTGAGCAATCTTAAGTATCGTAGTCGTGGATTCGGCTATGTATTTATGATTTTGTCGCCCTTTTTGATATAATATTATTGGTAAAGATTACTTGGTCCTATCTTTAGCCTATTCGAGTTAAGGATTTGAGCAATTGCAAGTATCGTGTTCGTGGATTCGATCATGTATTTGTGATTTTGTCGCCTTTTCTGGAATTTGAGATCGATAGAGATTAAGAAGAATGATTAACCCATAACCAACAAACCCTTTTTTTACCGCTTTAGACTTGTTATTCCTTGGCTTTAGTGGGGGAGATGCGTATACTTGCCAAGCTTATGATAGAATATTTGTCACGACTGGACAGTTAAACGATTAGATTTGCTTTTATCAGAATATTTTATTATATTTCTAATTCGTTAAGTGTTTGGTTGTGCGATTATGACAAAACGAATACATGCTTTAATATAAAATAAATCCTAATATCTTTTAGGATACATTTTCATAAGATTAATTCTAAGGTTTACTTGGGGACAAGTAAAGTTCAAGTGGGGGGATATTTGATGAACTCAAATAAGTACATTTTATTACCATCATTTATCCTATTTATTTGACTTGTTTTATTATATTATCTGTGAGAATTGATACGTTAATGTTTACTTTTGTAATTCTCAGGTAAAAACAAGTACTATGTGAAACTTGGCGATTTTGGACTAATTATGGAGCAAAACAAGCAAGAAGTTAAGAGTCTATTGAAATGTACAAGATCAAGATCATTCTGCTCCAGATGCGCCGCAACACACTTCGTACATACGGCGCATCACTATCAAGATTTCACAAGATATAATCCAAGACGACAAAGGACATGCGCCGCAAAGAGAAATGGAGTTACGCCGCATCTTAAGGCGGTATACGAATATTCCTGAATATATTAATCTTGGACCCCACGCGAAGTTAAGTCAATGCGCCGCATCTACTTATTCAATGCGCCGCATCTAGCCCTCAGACAGAAACTATAAATACCCCAAAGTCAGACGAATTTCGGGGTTCGATTCTACACTAAGCTTTCGAAGACAGAAACCCTAGGAGACGAATTCAGACGAAGTAGCAGCACAAGACACACCCTAAACGAAGATACAAGAGCTGTAAGAAGGTCCTGCATGTATTCAATTCATTAAGAAGTTTTGTTTTATTTTATTAGTACACTTTAATTCATCAGGATTGATGGGCCGATTCCATGTGACTACGGAAAATCATGGGCACCCCTTAAAATTGCTTTCCCATTAATTAAAGTTTATATGTTGATGTCTTTGGTGACTTTTATTAGTGCATTGATAACCTCTGTGTCTAGCTGAGCATTGCTTGGGTCGCCATGCCCCTTCCTCGCCTATTTATTCTATCGTTTTAGGATAGTGGGATAGACATAAGTAATCATTAAGGGTTTACTCGCCGATAAGATTAGAGCCAACGAGAAAGGTTTAACTCTCGATGCGTCGCATCGAACTATACACTTCATATAAAACTAGCAATAAAACAAGTGACAAGCTACTTAATTATCAGGACAGGTCTTCTTATTGTCTCAAGTATTTATCTGTGTACGTGTGTGCTAATCGCTAATTCGTGCTCATTAGTTTAATTTATACTTAATCATAACCAAACCGTGCCAGTCTCTCAGGCTGAACCCCCTTGCTTTAGATTAGGTTGTATAGCTAACTTAAGATATTAAAATACTGATTAGAATAACTAGATAATACGTTCCACTCTTAGTGATCGACACTCTACTTACCATTATATTCATATTGACTGGGTACACTGCTCGTTAAAGTGTGTGTTATTGATAAGTCGGCTAAATATAAATTTAAAACTTGAATACTGCTAATACCACAACGACATACCGTGGATATAAAAATTAGAGCAATACACGCACGCACATCATATGGCGACATTGTCAGGTTTATTTATATGGCAACATTGTCAGATTTAGTTATATGGAGACATTATCACACTTACCTTTATATAGCGACATTGTCACACTTAACATTAAATTTTGTGGTCCATAAATCATTTGACGTTCACTTAAACCAAATCATATTCGGCAGTGGGTTGTAAACACACAGGTTGAAAGTCTTGTATGGGCGGGGCTTGGAACTGGGTGGATTTATAACGCCTTTGCTGGGAAATCATTTTCAAATGCTTTTCATTTTACACTAAACTCTATGAACTCACCAACCTCGTGTTGACACTCTTAGCATGTATTTTCAGGTATTAAGCAATAGCACGCTACTGGAGGCATTTGGCAGGGCATGGCATGGTCATAGACGACTCTGATATTCATTTGGGGACCGTTTAACTTACTTAAGGGCCTATTTCTGCACTACTTTTATCAATGTAAATTCAACACTTTTGGTTAAACAATTTTATTCTAAATGATTGAGGTAAAAAACGTTCTTTGCACTAGTGTTGTGATACCAATTGAGTTGCACCCCAGTGGCATGTAAGCTTTCGCTGGACCCGATTTCTGGGGGTGTGACAACTTTGACCATGTTTACTCTTTTGAATGCCAATTAGGGGATGATATCCCGCTTTTAATATCATGCTTTTCTTCTCTTACGCTTATGCATAAAAGTAATTATACAACCTAAGGTTATGACCTTATTGTGTGTATTTTGGACCAAGATTTTTAGCAATCGTATAGTTTAACTGCGAAAGAGGGCCACGACCCACTCCGTCTTTATCCTTAAGATGCAAAGGGCTTAGAATACCCTAAGTCTTTTAGGAAAGTTAATGTGAATTGTAATGGATGTTATGTGTATACAAGACATGTTTCTTGTTTCATCCTTCGACATTGAAACTTGTAAAGTACTTGGCTGAACAAATCTTTGTTGTACAGAACGAAACAAGAGATTTTAAGGGAAATCTGTTATATCATTAATTGGGTAGGGATGATTACATTATTTTGAGAAATGAACACTAAGACACCTACCATTAATGCTTCTTTCCCAAATGAGAAGAATGCAATACATGAATTGAAAACAAGCTAAGTGTTTTAAAAGTGGTTAGTTTCATATATCCCAAGTCCTATTTGTGACTTGTATGGTTCGTTGCTGTAGGTTTCTAAATGACGTAGGGTCCTTCTTATGTAGGCCCTAGCATTTCCTCCTTCTCCACTTTGCTTATATTTTTTAGCCGAAGGATATATTCCTATGTGCCCGCAGAACCCGGGGTAGTTCGTCTACCCATCCATGATGGTGTTGCCCTAACCTTTTCTCGATCCCATTCACAATGCCTTTTTCAGTGGCTTTACCTTGTTTGTTACCATGAGGGTGGTATACGGAAGTGAATGACTATTTGATGTTTAGTCCTTCGCAGAAAGCTGGGAATGCTCCATCGGTAAATTGTTTCCTATTGTCAGAGATGATAATATGAGGGACTCCAAATCGACAGATTATGTGTTCCCAGACAAACTTTTCCACATGCCTTCCTGCTACTGATGCAAAAGGCTTAGCTTCAACACATTTAGTGAAATAGTCTATGGCTATCACCAAGAACCTTACCCCTCCTTGTGCTACCGGTAAGGGACCGACTATATTGATTTCCCACTGGTAGAAAGGCTATATAGTCGTTAAGGAGGCCATGTCTTGCTCTGGTGGTCTTGGAACTTTGGAGTGAGTCTGACATGCCATACACTTTTGTATTGTATTTGCTGCATCTTTTTCCATTGACGGCCAATAATATCCTAATTCCATTATTTTCGAAACAATGGAGCAAGGGCCCACGTGCAATTCGCAGGATCCTTCATGTACCTCGTAGATGATCTTCGAGGCTTGCTTTGGCCCCACACAACGAAGCCATGGGGATAAGAAGGACCGCCTGTAGAGATTATCCCCAATGAGCTTATATTAGGGAGCTTTGACTCTGACTTTCCTTGCAAGCTTATGATCTTCAGGCAGGATACCACTGAAAAAATACTCGCATATTGGAGTCATCCAATTGGAGCCTTCGTCAGTTATGATGTCAGATTCTTCACTTTGTTTGATTGACCTTTCGGCCAATACTTCCAGTAAAACCTCCTTTGTTAGGTGAGCAAATGCCATCGAAGCCGGCTTGCTTAAGGCATCTGCTTTCTTGTTTTGGTTTATGCGAACATGTGCTATATCATAGGACTCAAACCCATGAAGAAGTTCTTTAGCTTTATCCAAATATTGTTTGATGGTGGGCTGCCTTGCTTCGTAAGAGCCCTTGATTTGGTTTACGACTAGCTGCGAGTCCACAAAAATAGAGAGGTCACGAACCTCCATGTCCTTTGCAAGTCAGAGACCGGCTAGCAGAGCTTCATACTCAGCTGCATTGTTTGTAGCCCCGAACTCAAAACGTCATGCATAAGTGTACTCCTTTCCCTCTGGACTGACCAGCATTAGACCTGCTCCCGAACCATCGGAGCTTGAGGCTCCGTCTGTGTACAATTTCCACCCCTCCTTCGCCTTTGAGGGCTTTTCCTTTGGGATTTCATTGTCCTGACTAGGTCCGGAAGGTGTTTCAGTGAGAAAGTCTGCAAGTATCTGACCTTTAACGGAGTTTCGACCCTTGTACTCTATCTCATGTTCTCCCAGTTCGATAGCCCATTTGGCTATCCTGCCTGATTTCTCAGGTTTCAAAAGTATCTGCTTAATCGGCTTGTCAGTCAATAACATAATGGGATGAGCTTGAAAGTACCTTCGAAGGCGCTTTGCAGCAAAAACCAAGGCTAGGATTAGCTTTTCCAACTCCGGATAATTTAATTCAGCCCCTTACAGGACCCTACTAACAAAGTAGATCGGGACTTGCTTCTTATCCCTTTCTGCCAAGAGAACAGCACTGATGCTTTTGAAGGATGCCGCAATGTACATAAATAACACTTTGCCTTTGATTGGGGCTGTAAGTGTTAGTAAAATTTCCATGAATTCTTTCAGCTTCTGAAAAGCGGCTTCTGCCTCACAACTCCATTGGAAAGTCTTCTTATCTGTACACCCCTTGAGTGTTTTGAAGAATGTCAAAGATTGATCCGCACCTTTCGACAGGAACCTGCTAAGTGCAGTGAGCTTCCCATTTAGGCTTTAAACCTCTTTTAACGACTTCGGAGCTTGCAGATCAGTGATGGCTTTGAACTTCAAAGGGTTAGCTTTAATCCCTTGCTTCGTTATCAGATGTCCCAAGAATTTTCCTTCCTCCATGGCAAAGGAACACTTCTTAGGGTTAAGCTTCATGTTGATTGCCCTCAATTGATCGAAGGTTTCTTGAATGTCGGAGAGTAGGTCTTCCTCCGTCCTACTTTTTATTACCATATCATCAACGTAGGCTTCCAAGTTCCTCGCTATCTGCTTGTGGAAGGCTTTGTCTACCAACCGTTGATAAGTTTCCCCTGCTTTCTTTAGACCGAAGGGCATTTTCTTGTAGCAATAGACACCCTTTCCTGTGTAGAATTTTGTCTTTTCCTCATCTTTCTCCGCCATTTGTATATGGTGATACCCTTTGTAGGTGATTGTACAATAAATTGCACTACTAGGCCTTCGATGATGATCAAAGGATTTATGGGGTGTTGAGGTTGCGCCAAGCTTGTCTTTAACCTGAAATAAGAAATTCTAAAACACTATGTTAAGTGATTGCGCAGGGGTTGGACCCTGCGAACCACCTCCGGCGTACGAGTAAGTATGTGATATGGTAAGTTTGTAGTAAGTTGAGAGAGTTCAGTTGGCATTACCATGGTTTTTGCCCGTCTAAGCTATTTATAGGGGAGAAATAGGCCTTAGAGGGCGGTTGCACTTAATTTGGAGATCATGGGGGCGTCCCATGATTAATGGTAACCGCTAGGGCTTTGTGGCCCACGATCTCTTCCTTGGCGGGAAAGCCTAAGGGAAGAGGGAACGTGGGTATGACCAGGTCAAGGTGGCTCTCCGTTCTAGTTTCTTCAAAGGAGATACCCCGAAGGGCTTAAGGCTTCGATTGGCGGATTCCCACATGGTAACCACTTCATAGATGAATGGTTTTACGCCAATGAAACGTTTTAGGAGATTAACCAGGGCCTCCGAAGAGAGGGCTTCGCACAGGCTCGAAGGGGAGTCCTTCGACCTGTTCGGAGGGTACATCATCAAGCCCCCCAGTCGAAAGTGATATATACGTACGAGTTTATATTGCATTCGACTCAAAAAACATGCTACACTCTATCCCTTTCGTCACAAATTCGTACGAATAAAGGATAAGTGCATAAACAGACTTGCGCAATAAATGAAGCTAATGAACATGCAACTACCACATCCTAGGCTACAGTAGTGATCGAAAAAATAATTGCCAACCAAGCCTTCGATGGTGATCAAAGGGATAATGGGGTGTTGAGATTGTGTCAAGCTTGTTCTTAACCTGAAAATAAGAAATACAAAGACACTACGTTAAGTGATTGCGCAGGGGTTGGATCCTGCGAACCACCTCTGGCGTGCGAGTAAGTATGTGTAATGGTAATGTAGGTCGTAAATTTAGAGAGTGAAGTTAACTTACTTAGTTTTTGGCCCGACTATGCTATTTATAGGGGAGAAATAGGGCATAGTGGGCGGTTGCACATAGTTCGGAGATCATGGGGGCGTCCCATGGAAAGTGGTAACCGCTAGGGCTTTGTAGCCCACGATCTCTGTTTTGGCGGGAAAGCCAAGGGATAGAGGAGACGTGGGTTTGACCAGGTCAGGATGGTCCTTCATGCTAGTCCCTTCGTCAGGAATACCCCGAAGGGCTTAGGGCTTCGATTGGCGGATTCCCACATGGTAACCAGTTCGCAGGCGAATGGTTTTACGCCAATGAAACGTGTTAGAAGATTAACCTGGGCCTCCGAAGGGAGGGCTTTCTACAGGCTCGAAGGGGAGTCCTTCGACCCGTTAGGAGGGTACATCATCAAGCCCCCAGTCCAAAGTGATATATACGTACGAGTATAAATTGCATTCGACTCAAAAAACCTGCTACACTCTATCCCATTGATCACAAATTCGGACGAAATGAAGATAAGTGTTTAAACAAATTCTGCGCAATAAATGCGGCTAATAATTATCCAACTACTACACCCTAGGCTGCAGCAGCTACTATATCGGTATCTCCAAACTTCTTTTCAAAATTGAAAAAATAGTTTGAAATTCGTATTCTTACCCAAGCTATGAGTACACACGTACGGTCAGGGTAAATCATCAATAGATATGCATAAACTCTTTCTAATCCCTACCTGATCATACTTTTTCTTTGCGCCCAAAATATACATACACAGTACTGTGCTTTGTGCTTCTTCAGAGATTTAAGGTAATTATCCCTCTTCGTTCTCATTGCTACAAATACAAGATGAGTATGGCGGCAAAAAGAATCATTAGGGAACAAAAGTGTACCTTATCAGAACAGGCTTTGACGGATTTTTTTGAAAAATATCCCCTACTAAAAAAGTATAAAGTGATACTCCCAAGCAAAAACCAAAGTATTTTTGACACTCCGACTAGGTATGTTGGGTTTTATATTCATGCTTTTACAGAATCCAACTTTAGGATTCCTATACATCCACTAATCTTAGAATTTTTAGAGTATTATCAAGTACATATTTCCAGGTTGAACCCATTCGGCTTAGCCAAACTAACCACCTACATTGTCGTATGCAAAGCCTATGGTTATGAGCCCACGCTTAACGTGCTTAGAGGCTTTATCAACCTTTGCCCTGGTGGTGATTGGTTAACCTTAGGTAAAAGAAGTGAACCTGATGTGCCCTGTTTAATAACAAAACCTTTTGCCAATATAAGAAAATGGAAAGGTTTGTTTTTCTATGTGGAAGATAGTATCATACCTCCCCAATATCCAGCATTGTTAGACAAAGACAATCGTTTTGACGAGAAACGCTTTGATGATCCTTTGCCTCACTTCGTAAGAAGCTATTCCCTCTACCAACGTCTTGAACGTCACCCATTTGATGTGCAAACATTTCCTGGGCCGATACTGTTTTTGGCGGGGATTGTAGATCATTGGGAAGGCTCTCCCTTGGAACCTGAGATAATCTGCAATGGGAAAAGTATGTATATACCTATTAAAATAAAGTAAATGACTTATCTGATGATATTTATCTCTTCTTCTTGTTTTTCTGTAGGGATGGCATTCAGAAACTTTGTTGTGGCTCGTGGTACTAGGGAAGTTAGTTTTGTCCCTAAAGAGCCAGAAAATATAAGCTATGGAATAGGGTCTCCGTCCATGTCAATTGAGAATGACAAAACTCCTCAGTTTGTGGAAACTGTTGCAGATTCCGATGATCCCCTTATCAAGGAATTTCAAACGAGGCTCGCAAGGTCCTCTGATGTTTCAGATAAGAGAAGTAGGAAAGCAAAGGCTGCCATGTCTGTAAGGAACCCTCCGAAGAGGAAATTAGCCCTCCCTACTCCTCCAATGAGAGTTGTGAAGCCCAAGGGATCGCACTCCAAAACCTTTATACCCACTCCTCTAACGATTCTTGATGATCCTACTCCAAGTAAGCTAACATCTTTCATACGTATCAAATGCCATGCATCATATAACTTGTTTTCCTTTCTTTTTTAGGCCTTCCCGATGTTGTGGAACTTCCTGATGCACATGCCTGTCGACAATTGGTTGACAAAATGATGCCTACCAGTTGGAAAAGAGTCTTAAATAACATGTCTATTGAAGAACTTTGTGACTTTCACTCCAAAAGTTACGCTAGGCAGGCTTTTTTGGATAATCATCTTAATTCGAGAACAAGGGAACTAATGCGAACGTTGTTGGATGTGAGGGTAAAAATGGATGATATCTTAGCTAAATAAAAAGCTAGGGATCAGGAACATGATGAGTTGGAGGCTAAATGTAAAGAAGTGATGGAAGACTTTGAGAAGAATCCCTTCGTTCAAGATATGCGAGTCAAAATTGACAGACTCGAAGGCCAACTGAAAGAATCCCAGGTGAGGTGTAATAAATTGAAGGTTGAAAAGTCCAAAGTTTCCATTTATAGAGCCCAAATTGCCGCGCTCGAGTCTAAATGTACAAGCCTGGAGGTCGAAAGGTCTAGGATAGCTGAGCAGGAGATTAACCTTTTTGATAAGCTCAATGATCTTAAATCCCAGCTGCAAATCTTGGAGAGAGACCGAGCTGAGGTAGTTTCGAGAGTTTTTCCTCATGTGGCGATGGCATTGTACCGCAGCGATGAGGTAGGGTAAGTTATTGGGAGACTTGTAAACGCAGCCATCTTCTACGGAACGTGCACCGCATTGGAAGAAATTGCCCAGACAAAGAAACCCGTTGTTTTGTCGGAGGTGTCTTACTATCGCCCAGATTCGGAGCAAGAGTTTAATGAAGCTGGTGATGCGTTTATTTCAACAAAGTACCCTTATCTTTCCGAAGTGACCAAAGATCCATTGGCTTCAATAGAGGAGCTTTTGGCAAAGAAGCCTATGAAGATCCAACCTTCATCCTCAACAAGGAAGTCCAACTCTGCTCTACCTTGAAATGATTCTCAACATGTTATCTGTTTGAGATAATTTATCTTTATTCCTATTAGAACAATTTATCTTTTGTGTTACTGGGCTTCGGCCGGTAACTTTAGACAATTGTCCTTTTTGTGATTATGATAACTAAGACTGTACGTAGTCTTTGTTTATGCTAATTTAGTGGGATATGTCCCACTTTTATTGTCATGTTTTTCTTCTCTTACGCTCATTTCAAGAGCGTACACATAGAACCTAAGGTTATAACTTTATTGTGTGTATTTTGGACCTAAAATTTAAGCAATCGTATAATTTGATTGCGACAGAGGGTCGCGACCCACTCCGTCTTTATACTTAAGTAGCAGAGGGCTTTTAATACCCTAAGACTTCATAGGAAAGGTTAATGTGAATTATATTGGATGTTATTTATATATAAGGCGTGTGCCTTGCTACATCCTTCGACATTGAAACTTTTATACTACTTGGCTGGACAAATCTTTGTTGTAAAAAATGAAACAAGAGATTTAAGGGAAATGCATTATATCATTAATTGGGTAGGGAGGATTACATCATTTTAAGAAATGAATACTAAGACACCTACCATTAATGCTTCTTTCCCCAGATGAGAAGAATGCGTTACATGAAATTGTAAAAACAAAATGAGTGTTTTTTTTTTTGTAGTAAGTTTTATATGTAAAACTTACGAAGGTTAGTACCGTTCCAAGTTCTATCCATGACTTCTACTTTAAGCGTTGCGAGCTTGTACGCACCATTGCCGTAGGCTTTCTGATATGACGTAGGGTCCTTCCCATGTTGGCCCTAGTTTTCCCTCGTATTCAGCCTTGCTTGCACTATTCAGACGAAGGACATATTCACCTGGCTTGAGCGTGGAGGGTCGAACTCGGTTGTTATAGTACTTTTCAATCTTCTGTTTGTGGATAGCCTCCCTGATCGAAGCTATTTCTCTTCTTTCTTCCAGAAGATCAAGATTTTCTCGAATCCTTTCACCATTTGTCTTTTCTTCAAAGTTCACAATGCGTTCTGTTTCGATGCCTATTTCAGAGGGTATAACAGCTTCCGTTCCATAAGTGAGGCTAAAAGGAGTCTCCCCATGGCTTGACTTGGGGTGCGTCCTATGTGCCCACAGAACTTGGGGTAGCTCGTCTACCCACCCATGATGGCTTCGTCCCAATCTCTTCTCAATTCCTTCTATGATATCCCGGTTTGTGACTTCTACTTGTCCATTACCTTGGGGATGATAAACGGAAGTGAATGATTGTTTGATCTTCAGGCCTTCGCAGAAGGTTGGGAACACCCCTTCGGCGAACTGCTTTCCATTTTCGGAGATGATAATGTGAGGGACACCGAAACGACAGATTATGTGTTCCCACACGAATTTCTCCATATGCCTTCCTGTCACTGATGCCAAGGGCTTCGCTTCAACCCATTTGGTAAAGTAGTCTATGGCTACAACCAAAAACTTTACTCCTCCTGGAGTAATTGGTAGGGGTCCGACTATGTCAATTCCCCATTGGCAGAAAGGCCATGCTGACGTAACGGAGGTCATGTCTTGTTTAGGCATTCTCGGGACTTTGGAGTGGATCTGACATGCTTCGCACTTTTGTATTATTTCTATTGCATCCCTATGCATGGATGGCCAATAATACCCAAGCTTCATCACTTTTGAGACAACGGAGCGAGGGCCTGCATGCAACCCGCAAGAGCCTTCGTGAACCTCGTATATGATATTCGAAGCCTGTTTTGGACCCACACAACGAAGCCATAGGGATAAGAAGGATTTCCTGTATAGATTATCCCCAATAAGTCTATATTGGGGAGCTTTGATCCGAACCTTTCGAGCTAGTTTAGGGTCTTCTGGCAGGATACCGCTGATCAAATACTCCTTAATCGGAGTCATCCAATTGGTGCCTTCCTTGGTTACGATGTCGGAAACTTCGCCCCGTTCAATTGACCTATCAGCCAATACTTCTACCAAAACCTCCTTCGTTAAATGAGCAAATGCCATTGATGCCAACTTGCTTAGGGCATCTGCTTTCTTGTTTTGATTTCTGCGGACATGTACTATATCATGGGTTTCGAAGCCTTGGAGAAGTTCCTTAGCCTTTTCCAAATACTGCTTGATGGTGGGCTGTCTTGCTTCATAGGTACCCTTGACTTGATTAGCAACTAGTTGGGAATCTACGAAGATGGACAGATTTTGAACTTCCATTTCTTTGGCTAGTCGAAGTCCGGCTAACAGAGCTTCGTACTCAGCTTCGTTGTTGGTGGCTTCGAATTCAAAGCTTAATGCATAAGTATACTCTTTTCCTTCCGGGCTAACCAACATTAAACCTGCTCCAGAACCATAGGAACTTGAGGCTCCATCTGTGTACAGTTTCCATCCTTCGATCGCCTTCGAAGGCTGTTGCTTAGGAACCATTTTATCTTGGCTAGGTCCGGAAGGCGTTTCAGCTAGGAAATCCGCAAGTACCTGACCTTTGACGGAGTTTCGACCCTTATATTCTATTTCATGTTCTCCCAATTCGATAGCCCATTTAGCTACCCTTCCTGATTTCTCAGGTTTCGACAGTATCTGTCTGATAGGCTTGTCAGTCAAGACTGTGATGGGATGAGCCTGAAAATATCTTCGAAGGCGTCTTGCAGCATAAACCAAAGCAAGGATTAGCTTTTCCAACTCCGGATAGTTTAGCTCAGCTCCTTGCAGAACCCTGCTAACAAAGTATATTGGGACTTGTTTCTTTTCCCTTTCGGCTAAAAGCACCGCGCTGATGCTTTCGAAGGAAGCCGCAATGTACATGAACAACACTTCGCCTTTGATTGGGGCTGTTAGTGTTGGCAAGATTTCTATGAATTCCTTTAGCTTTTCGAAAGCTGCTTCCGCCTCGCAACTCCATTGGAAAGTCTTTTTATCTGTGCACCCTTTGAGTGTTTTGAAGAATGGTAAAGACCGATCTGCCCCTTTCGAAAGGAACCTGCTAAGTGCCACAAGCTTCCCGTTGAGGCTTTGGACTTCCTTTAATGACTTTGGAGCTTGGAGATCAGTGATGGCTTTAACCTTCGAAGGGTTAGCTTTAATCCCTTGCTTCGTTATCAAATGCCCCAAGAATTTCCCTTCCTCCATGCCAAAGGAACATTTCTTGGGGTTAAGCTTCATGTTGATTGCCTGTAATTGATCGAAGGTCTCTTGAATGTCAGAGAGGAGGTCCTTTTCGGTTCTGCTTTTTATTACCATGTCATCGACGTAGGCTTCCAAGTTCCTTCCGATTTGCTTATGGAAGGCCTTGTCTACTAAACGCTGATAAGTAGCCCCTGCGTTCTTTAAGCCGAAGGGCATCTTCTTGTAACAATAGACACCCTTTCCTGTGTAAAAGGTTGTTTTCTCCTCGTCTTCCTTCGCCATTTGTATTTGGTGATACCCCTTGTAGGCATCCAGAAAGCATTTCAAACGGAACCCCGAAAGGGATTCGACCTTCCAATCAATTTCTGGTAGAGGGTAGCAGTCCTTCGGACAGGCTTTGTTGATATCGGTGAAGTCAACACACATACGCCACCCTCCATCACTTTTCTTTACCATAACTGGATTAGCAACCCAAGTTTGGTATTTCACTTCTCTGAGAATACCTGCTTGTACAAGCTCGTCCACCTCTTTACAAGCGGCTGCGCTTCTTTCTGGTGCTAGGCTTCGTCGCTTTTGCTTAATTGGTTCAATGTGCTTGAACTCGTTAAGCTTATGTTTCTGTACCGAAGGGCTTGCCGTCGATCATAAGAGTCCTGGGAACCCCGGTCATATCTGAATACGTCCATGCGAATACGTCTTTGTTGGCTCTGAGTAGCTTCTCCAAGTCTGTTTTGTAGTTAGCAGGGAGTTGCTTTCCGATTACCACCATTTGCTCTGGATAGAGCTCATTCACCACGATACGTTTTTCGGCATCCGTACAACTTAGGATGACCTTCGGAGGTTCCTCTGGACCTTCTCTAATCTTTTTACCGTTGTCTCCCCTATGTCCTTGATTGTAAGTGGAGAGGACGGTGCCTATCCCATAGGGTGTATGGAATTTTACCGCTGCGTGTATGGTAGAGACTACGATCCCCATTTTTTGCATGGCGGTTCTTCCTATCAACAAGTTGTAAGGAGAGCTGGACCTTACGATAGCGAACATGGGGGTTTCTGTCCTTGTAAGCTTGCCTTCTCCAATCGTTATTTCCAATGGAACTTCTCCCAGAGGCCATGAATGTTCGCCAGAAAATCCTACCAAGGGTATCTTCGAATCAATTCGCTGTGACCTGATCGAAGGATTAAGCTTGAGGAAGCAGTGCTCATAGATGATTTCGTAGGAGCTTCCACAGTCCATATAGGCTCTACTCACTTCCCGGTTGGAAATGAGGACTTTGATGACTACCGGATCATTTGAAGGGATTTGACCTGCAAGAGGAGGAAAAGTTACCTCCCCTACTTCGTTAACCTCCGTTATCTTTCTTTTCAAATTGGCTTCGCCCCAACGGACCATGAGTATTGGGGCTTCGAGAGGAGTGGTGTCGGTCGTCTCTTCCTTTCCCTTCTTTATACCCTTAACCAAATGTGCCAATTGCCCGGACTTCACAGCTTCCTCTATCTGTTTCTTCAGCTCTCTGCAACTGTTTGTGTCGTGACCGTAATTTTCGTGGAAGTGACAGTACTTGCTGGTATCCCTGTTTTTGCCCTTACTTGTCATACGGGGAGGCGCTTCGAAGGCTTTGGCTGCCCTTTCTGTAGCAAGTATTTCCTTTCGAGACTTCGTTAGACTGCTTAACAGGCCATGGTTGGGGCCTTTGTTGTACGGAGAAAACCTATCTCTGTTCTTGTTCTTGTTCTTGGACCCCTCCCACGAAGAATGCTTCGAAAACTTGTTGTTGCTATCTTTATCTATCGTAGCTCCATTAGTGGACACCTCTTTTGCTTCAATCCAAGTATATGTCTTTTCGGTCAACCCCTTGTAAGTTGTCGGAAGGTCGGTAGACAAGAATTCCACCAAACTCCGATTCCGAAGGCCATGTACGAAACCAGAAATACGCTGATCTTCATGAAGACCCAAAATTTGCAAAGTCTCATCGGTGTACCTAGTAACGAAGGCCCTGGTGCTTTCGTTATCTTTCTGTTTGATGTTGTGCACCATTAAATGAGTCCTTGTGAACTTCTTTTGCTGACTGAAGTGTGACCGGAACTTAGCTTTGAGATCATCAAGGTTGACGATGCTACCGGGCTTTTGCCCATTCCACCAAATACGAGCAGAATCCTGTAGGGTGTATGTAAACATATGACAGGCCACCGGCATAACCCACTTTTGCATCTTGATAGCCCCTTCGAACAAGTGTAAGAAATTGTCCGGATCCCCCTTCCCATCATAAGTCCCGACATGTGAAGGCATTTTTAACCCATCAGGCAATGGGTAATCTTCTATCCATCTAATAAAAGGTGTAGCTGAACCCATAGGGTCTGAATATAGGCAATTATAAGGTGGTGCATACATGGGGACAGTATTGTATGGATTGCTGTTTGGGGGTATTCCCATAGGAGTCTGGCCTGGGTAGGACTGATAAGGTGTATTCATGGCAAACGGGTAACTGTTTCCCATGGCGTACGGAGGGTACGCCATAGGATGGCCGAAGGGCATGCTCCCATAATTTTGGGGGAAGCTTGGGTTATTAGGCTGTCCATTTACTGGAGGATATAAATTTTGAGGATAAGACTGAGTTTGGAACGAGGGGTACATACCATTGGGAGGAAGATTTCCTCCCATATTAATTGTAGACGGATTGCCTTCTACGCCTGATGCGTGAGAAGGCTGCAACGGAACCCCAGCTTTCGTCCTTCCAAGATGAGCAGGTAGCAAGGGAGGCAAAGTCACCCCCTTTCTTCCCTAAGCTGGCTCCTACCGTTAAAGCCTTCGGTAACCGCTCCTTCTCTTCTTGTCGGAGCCCTCTCGGGGACTCCTTCGAAACCAACAGACCTTTTGCTTAGCCTTCGACCAATTGGAGATCCAATTCTTAAGGCCGATAAGGTTGGCCCTTGAGTCGGAGGCCTAGGCTCCATCTCCATTTCTTCATCATACTCATCACTCGAGTATTCCAACTCCCTTCGCACCTCAGCATTCCTGACTTGTCTGTTACGAGCCCTTAAAAGGGTTTCCAACACTTCGTGGTTGGCTTCGACAAAGGCTGGGCTAATGACAGGTTCTGGGTTGGCCGATGTCGAAGCATGATTGTTGGTTGTGATTTCTGGGTGAGAACGTGTTGTGAAGGTGGAGGCGGTTATTGGGGGAAGGTTGTTAGGGTCGTCGGTTGGTATTGGTGTTAAGGTAGAGAAACCCAGTGGGGGTGTATCTTCTCTTCCTTGATCTATGCCGGAATAATAGTGAGATTAGTTGGTAGGTTATAAGCTCAGAATTAACGAGACCAATTGTAGCGGTCCCACGGATGGCGCCACTGATTGAACAAATAATTGCCAACCAAGCCTTCGATGGTGATCAAAGGGATAATGGGTTGTTGTGATTGCGCCAAGCTTGTTCTTAACCTGAAAATAAGAAATACGAAGACACTACGTTAAGTGATTGCGCAGGGGTTGGACCCTGCGAACCACCTCCGGCGTGCGAGTAAGTATGTGTAATGGTAATGTAGGTCGTAAATTTAGAGAGTGAAGTTAACTGTCACAACTCGTAATTCCAGGCCATTTTTCCGAACCTCGACAATTTACTATTCACGAGTTACTAATCAATTTTACTATTCACTGGCACTATTCATTCCAAAATTTTTATTTCATATTCTCGTAAGTTAAACTATTTTAATGATAACCCGAGATTTTGGCACTCGTCGGATAATTTCTGCAAAAATCACGAAACCGTGTCTGAGATTTACGTTTAGGTTTAAACGTCATTCCAACATCCCGATATGTCCATAAAACACTATAAACAATAGAAATATGATTTTCTCTCATTTTACGACAATTCTAAAAGTTTTGGAATTTTGCGATACCCGGTTTTGCGTTTCGTGACTTAACTGTTTACAGTTAGCAATTTACGGGACCAAAACCCACTCCGTATGTCAAAGATAAATATCCAACCTATCTAGATATTTTCTCAAAAATATCTAGATATTTCGAAAATATAATGAAATTACCATTTTACCCTTCCATCTAAATTACCAAAATGCCCTTGGCCTATATAATGCCTAAACTAGCTTCATTTCACTAGAAAAATCACACACTCTCTCCCTCTTTCTCTCCCTAGTCCACGGCAAGAAGGAAGAACACAAGATCAACCATAAAAATTTTAGTTCAAGTGTTATACAAGTTCCTTATATCTTCCTTGTTAGAGTTTTGCGATAAAAACTCCAAGGTTGTGATCTTTTTCCATCCAAACTCATCAATCTTCAAGTAAGCTTCAAGTGAACTTTTTCATCATCTCATACTTTCATTTGATAAATAACATCATGTATTTTCAAGTTATAATGGTTAAACATGCGAGTTACATATGTTATTCATACCACTTTACAAGTTTTATGGTTTTTATGAGTATATATAAAGCCTATGATCATTCCCTTGAAATCCTACAATATTTTGTGAAGTTTAGGACCCATGACACCCTAAGAAGGTGTATGGTAGATTAAGGGTTGTTTTGAAGTTGATTGGAGTGGACTTGAACAAGTTATGAACTAGAAAATTCATTTTTAGACACTATTAGAAAGTTGCTGTCCCTAATTGCAAAACGTGGGGAACTCAGGGGCTAAGGTGTAACTTTGGACCAAAGATTTAGAAAATACTTTCAAAAACGAAACTATGGCCGCTGGAATGAACAAAAACGAGTCTATAACGAAGGAGATATGATTTTTCAAAGTTTAACGACGAAAAACTATTTTCTGAAAATAATACGTGCTGTTGCACGAATTTCAACGGGCAAAATGAGGTATTAGCCGTAATCTATCCGACCCGAATTACCAAAAATATATTAGTATGTTGTCCCACGATTCCGTGGATATAAAGAACGTTGAAAACAGACTTGTAATGACCAAGATATACACGTTTGAAAACCCGACGAAACTTATTTAATTTTGACAGCTTCTAATAGCAAAATATATTCCAAGTGTAAAACAGTTTTCCTTTCAAGTCACCTTATTGCGAGCTATTTTTCCGTTGATCGAGTCAGTTTTGAGAAATTTTCTTCAGTAACTAAAATGAAGTATACCCGGCCTATTTTCTAAATCAATCGACCGTTATTGATCGGACTTATAACGAGTAAGATATGATTTTCCTAGTATCCCCGAAAACAGCCATTATATGAAAATAAAGTCCAAGTGTAAAGACTAGTATTTCTTGCAAACCACTAAGTTCATAGCCGATTTTCTTTATGATCGAGGCGTGTATGACCAAAACTCAAATGAGACGGCATTAAGATCAAGTTGCAAGGTTTTCAAAAACACCGAGCTCATTTCCTAACACTTAACGTGCAATACTTCACGACTAGTCTTACGAGGCCATTTGGGCATATTTTCACAAAGTATGAAAAGTGGGATTTTGCGAGAAAAACATTATATTTGACCTTAAAACACCAAACGAGGATCGTGGAGTACCATTTCAACATATTTGCACGAAAAGTAGTTTACGACTTATCGAGACGTCAAAAATGTATTTTTTCGACGATAAACATTAATTTCAAAAGTAACGAGTGGTATCGTTAACATACATATTTGCATGTGTAGCATCATTTCATTGCTTACAATAGATCATATAATTCATAATAGGTCGCGGTTAGAGATCGAGCCTCATTTCATCTTATCCATTATTATCATTGTTGCTATCGCATCAGGTGAGTTTCATAGCCCCACTCTTATTCTTTAATAATTGTTTTAAACTCTTTGGGGGAGATACATGCTTAAACTATTTGCGTACGTACATGATTGTGTTAAACTTACTTGCGTTACTCTTGAAAGCATTTCGCGGACCTAAGTATCAAACACTTGGGGTAGCCGTACATAAGTCTCCTCGTGAGCAGCGTTGATAAGTCTCCTAGTGAGCAGCATTGACAAGTCTCCTCGTGAGCAGCATTGATAAGTCTCCTTGTGAGCAGCATTGATAAGTCTCCTTGTGAGCAGCATTGATAAGTCTCCTCGTGAGCAGCATTGATAAGTCTCCTCGTGAGCAGCATTGATAAGTCTCCTCGTGAGCAGCATTGATAAGTGTCCTTGTGAGCAACATTGATAAGTCTCCTCGTGAGCAGCATTGATAAGTCTCCTCGTGAGCAGCATTGATAAGTCTCCTTGTGAGCAGCATTGATAAGTCTCCTCGTGAGCAGCATTGATAAGTCTCCTAGTGAGAAGCATAAGGTCTATTAGTGATATAGAACGCATATCATATACTTACATGTCTTACTCAAGCTATATTTTAGCAGTGGGTTGTAAACACACAGGTTGCAAGTGTTGTTATGGGCGGGATTTGCAACTGAGTGGATTTACAATGCCTTTGCTGGGAAAATCTTTATTCGAATACTTTACTTGTTAAACAAACTCTATGAACTCACCAACCTCGTGTTGACACTTTAGCATGTATTTTCAGGAACTAAGCATAGCACGCTACTGGAGGCTTTTGGCAGGGCATGGCATGGTCATAGAAGACTCTGATAAAACATTTGGGACCGCTTAACTTATTTTATGGGCCAACTTCCGCACCACTTTTCATAATGTAAATTTAACACTTTTGACTTCTCAAATATATTCTAAATGATTGATGTGAAAACCGTTCTTTACACTTGTGTTATGATACCAATTGAGTTGCACCCCAACGACACGTAAGCTTCCGCTGGACCCGATTTTGGGGGTGTGACAGATTGGTATCAGAGCCTAGGCTATAGAGAATTGGGTAATTTTAAAACCTAAACTATAGCTACTTTTACGAAAACTTAACCCTATGACCGCCACGTGCCTGCCTGCCAAGCTGATGCCTCATTTGTGGTTTGTTGCTGACATATTTAATGAGATTTATATCTTATTGCCAGATAGATTATACTCACTTACTCTCGTTGATTACTATACTTGTATTCCATATAAGTATGCTTACATATCATGCACGTCGCAGCGTTACACCTTTTCCTTACGTAGTTTCATCATTCGACCTCAAGCCTGATCACCTGCCTTATTCTTTTGAACCACCCTTTACATGTGAAGGACATAGTATTATTATAAGTAATCTGAGTATTCCGAAATTCATTGAACCTCGGTGGAATATAGACTGGTCATCTATATTCGACCCGGGACAGTGGGACATAGCCTGACCACCTATGTTCGACTCAGAGATGAATTTTGCAATACTGAGAGTAGTTATAATAGAATTATGTCCAGATTGATTTGATCGGTGTAAGCAATTCCATTATCGAGCCAAACTTTCAAAAGACCTCATTTCAGGATGTTGAATCCATTCTTTTAGACAACTCGTTTCCTAGCTTGATTTAGTGACAGTTCTTGTTTGATGAGTTGCGAAAATCAAGCTAAGAGTTAAGTTGTTACCCGAGCCGATTCAGTTTAATCTCATGACAGTTCTTGTTTGATGAGTTGTGAGATTAAATTTGAATCGACAACCTCAAACTGATTTAGCCTAATCCCATGACAGTTCTTGTTTGATGAGTTGTGGGATTAAGTAAAAATCGGTTACCTAGAGGTCTTTTGGGGACTACGCTCGATAATGGGAAAGTTTACCCCCATCAAACCCGACCACGAGAACATACGTACGTAGAACGAGTGAGCTGAATTCAGGCACTAAATTCCTCTAACGGGTGGAGACTGTCACAACTCGTAATTCCAGGCCATTTTTTCGAACCTCGACAATTTACTATTCACGAGTTACTATTCATTTTTACTATTCACTGGCACTATTCATTCCAAAATTTTTATTTCATATTCTCGTAAGTTAAACTATTTTAATGATAACCCGAGATTTTGGCACTCGTCGGATAATTTCTACAAAAATCACGAAACCGTGTCTGAGATTTACGTTTAGGTTTAAACGTCATTCCAACATCCCGATATGTCCATAAAACACTATAAACAATAGAAATATGATTTTCTCTTATTTTACGACAATTCTAAAAGTTTTGGAATTTTGCG
Source organism: Artemisia tridentata subsp. tridentata (assembly GCA_021014915.2). NCBI lineage: Eukaryota > Viridiplantae > Streptophyta > Magnoliopsida > Asterales > Asteraceae > Artemisia > Artemisia tridentata. The sequence continues at coordinate 419,148,291 of CP139508.1, read as the reverse complement.
ATACCCGGTTTTGCGTTTCGTGACTTAACTGTTTACAGTTAGCAATTTACGGGACCAAAACCCACTCCGTATGTCAAAGATAAATATCCAACCTATCTAAATATTTTCTCAAAAATATCTAGATATTTCGAAAATATAATGAAATTACCATTTTACCCTTCCATCTAAATTACCAAAATGCCCTTGGCCTATATAATGCCTAAACTAGCTTCATTTCACTAGAAAAATCACACACTCTCTCCCTCTTTCTCTCCCTAGTCCACGGCAAGAAGGAAGAACACAAGATCAACCATAAAAAATTTTAGTTCAAGTGTTATACAAGTTCCTTATATCTTCCTTGTTAGAGTTTTGCGATAAAAACTCCAAGGTTGTGATCTTTTTCCATCCAAACTCATCAATCTTCAAGTAAGCTTCAAGTGAACTTTTTCATCATCTCATACTTTCATTTGATCATTAACATCATGTATTTTCAAGTTATAATGGTTAAACATGCGAGTTACATATGTTATTCATACCACTTTACAAGTTTTATGGTTTTTATGAGTATATATAAAGCCTATGATCATTCCCTTGAAATCCTACAATATTTTGTGAAGTTTAGGACCCATGACACCCTAAGAAGGTGTATGGTAGATTAAGGGTTGTTTTGAAGTTGATTGGAGTGGACTTGAACAAGTTATGAACTAGAAAATTCATTTTTAGACACTATTAGAAAGTTGCTGTCCCTAATTGCAAAACGTGGGGAACTCAGGGGCTAAGGTGTAACTTTGGACCAAAGATTTAGAAAATACTTTCAAAAACGAAACTATGGCCGCTGGAATGAACAAAAACGAGTCTATAACGAAGGAGATATGATTTTTTCAAAGTTTAACGACGAAAAACTATTTTCTGAAAATAATACGTGCTGTTGCACGAATTTCAACGGGCAAAATGAGGTATTAGCCGTAATCTATCCGACCCGAATTACCAAAAATATATTAGTATGTTGTCCCACGATTCCGTGGATATAAAGAACGTTGAAAACAGACTTGTAACGACCAAGATATACACGTTTGAAAACCCGACGAAACTTATTTAATTTTGACAGCTTCTAATAGCAAAATATATTCCAGTGTAAAACAGTTTTCCTTTCAAGTCACCTTATTGCGAGCTATTTTCCCGTTGATCGAGTCAGTTTTGAGAAATTTTCTTCAGTAACTAAAATGAAGTATACCCGGCCTATTTTCTAAATCAATCGACCGTTCATTGATCGGACTTATAACGAGTAAGATATGATTTTCCTAGTATCCCCGAAAACAGCCATTATATGAAAATAAAGTCCAAGTGTAAAGACTAGTATTTCTTGCAAACCACTAAGTTCATAGCCGATTTTCTTTATGATCGAGGCGTGTATGACCAAAACTCAAATGAGACGGCATTAAGATCAAGTTGCAAGGTTTTCAAAAACACCGAGCTCATTTCCTAACACTTAACGTGCAATACTTCACGACTAGTCTTACGAGGCCATTTGGGCATATTTTCACAAAGTATGAAAAGTGGGATTTTGCGAGAAAAACATTATATTTGACCTTAAAACACCAAACGAGGATCGTGGAGTACCATTTCAACATATTTGCACGAAAAGTAGTTTATGACTTATCGAGACGTCAAAAATGTATTTTTTCGACGATAAACATTAATTTCAAAAGTAACGAGTGGTATCGTTAACATACATATTTGCATGTATAGCATCATTTCATTGCTTACAATAGATCATATCATTCATAATAGGTCGCGGTTAGAGATCGAGCCTCATTTCATCTTATCCATTATTATCATTGTTGCTATCGCATCAGGTGAGTTTCATAGCCCCACTCTTATTCTTTAATAATTGTTTTAAACTCTTTGGGGGAGATACATGCTTAAACTATTTGCGTACGTACATGATTGTGTTAAACTTACTTGCGTTACTCTTGAAAGCATTTCGCGGACCTAAGTATCAAACACTTGGGGTAGCCGTACATAAGTCTCCTCATGAGCAGCATTGATAAGTCTCCTAGTGAGCAGCATTGATAAGTCTCCTTGTGAGCAGCATTGATAAGTCTCCTTGTGAGCACATTGATAAGGTCTCCTCGTGAGCAGCATTGATAAGTCTCCTTGTGAGCAGCATTGATAAGTCTCCTCGTGAGCAGCATTGATAAGTCTCCTAGTGAGCAGCATAAGGTCTATTAGTGATATAGAACGCATATCGTATACCTATATGTCTTACTCAAGCTATATTTTAGTAGTGGGTTGTAAACACACAGGTTGCAAGTGTTGTTATGGGCGGGATTTGCAACTGAGTGGATTTACAATGCCTTTGCTGGGAAAATCTTTATTCGAATACTTTACTTGTTAAACAAACTCTATGAACTCACCAACCTCGTGTTGACACTTTAGCATGTATTTTCAGGAACTAAGCATAGCACGCTACTGGAGGCTTTTGGCAGGGCATGGCATGGTCATAGAAGACTCTGATAAAACATTTGGGACCGCTTAACTTATTTTATGAGCCAACTTCCGCACCACTTTCCATAATGTAAATTTAACACTTTTGACTTCTCAAATATATTATATATGATTGATGTGAAAACCGTTCTTTACACTTGTGTTATGATACCAATTGAGTTGCACCCCAGCGACACGTAAGCTTCCGCTGGACCCGATTTTGGGGGTGTGACATTAACTTACTTAGTTTTTGGCCCGACTATGCTATTTATAGGGGAGAAATAGGGCATAGTGGGCGGTTGCACATAGTTCGGAGATCATGGGGGCGTCCCATGGAAAGTGGTAACCGCTAGGGCTTTGTAGCCCACGATCTCTGTTTTGGCGGGAAAGCCAAGGGATAGAGGAGACGTGGGTTTGACCAGGTCAGGATGGTCCTTCGTGCTAGTCCCTTCGTCAGGAATACCCCGAAGGGCTTAGGGCTTCAATTGGCGGATTCCCACATGGTAACCAATTCGCAGGCGAATGGTTTTACGCCAATGAAACGTGGTAGAAGATTAACCTGGGCCTCCGAAGGGAGGGCTTTCTACAGGCTCGAAGGGGAGTCCTTCGACCCGTTAGGAGGGTACATCATCAATTAGCTAGGATTTCGGTAACCACAAACTTCTTTTCAATTTTTAAAAAACAAATTGGACTCCGTATATTGCTCGGATTATGATTGCACGTGGATGGCTAGGATAAAACCACAAAATACACATACACGACACTGTGCTTCGTGCTACGGTTGAACTTAAAGGTAATTTTTCTTTCCTAATTCTTTGACCTTTTGCTCTCATTGTTTCTAGTTCGAGATGAGCATGGCAGCAAAAAGAATTATTAGGCAACAAAAATGTACTTTATCAGAGCAGGCTTTGACATAATTTCTTGGAAAATAACCCATACCCAAGGAGTTGAAAGTGATGCTTCCAAACGAAAACCAAAATATTTTTGATTCTCCGATTGGGTATGTGGGGCTTTATGTACATGCATTTACAGAATCTAACTTTAAATTCATGTTGGGAATTAAACTAACAATTGGTACTGCTCATAAATAAATTAGTACTGCTGAAGATCGTTCAAGAATACACTATCAGTACTAAGCCAGTTAGTATTGTTGGAACAAGAAGTTAATATTGTTTATAAGATAAAGATAGAGTCGTGCATGGATAAATATGGAATTGATATGATGTATATCTTATTATTATAGATTGATACGTATAATAGTTTTACTTGTATAAAACTCCTTGTTCTATAAAAGGAGATTCTAATTAGGGTTTCAAAATACACACATCCCTAAGTACGATGCATTATTATTAGAGCTTAAAGGTCTTATTGTAATTCTTGTGATATTCCAAGATCACTCGTAATATATTGAAGCTAATCGTTTTGTTAAACAATTGTGTCATTATTTTACTGTTACATTCATATAAACACATACATCACCAAACACAAAATATTCTAAGTACTTGGTAGTAAATTCCGCATGCTACAAAGTATATACTCAAAGTATCTTCAACACAATCCATCTGTTTTCGATCCGGTCGAGTGGTATCAGAGCCAAGTTTCTGATACTTTGATTTAGAAGATCCAGAAGTACTTACTCACTTGCAACCAAGAAGATGGACATGGAGACACCTCAACCCTCAATCCTTGCTAAACTCCCCATGCTGAAACAGAATGAATACAATTTATGGTGGCTCGGAATAGAGCAATATTTCATGGTGCAAGACTATGCATTATGGGATATCATAATCAATAGTGATTCCTTCAAACCTACTACTTCTGAGGAAACATATTCTAATGGTTCCAAGACCACAAAGCTTAACACTGAGCCTGTTACTAATGATGAAAGATTCAAAAAGAAAAATGATCAAAAGGCTAGGAATTTGTTACTCATGGCAATTCCTAATGATCAAGTGTTAAACTTTAGTCACTATGAGACTGCTAAGACACTTTTTGAAGCAGTGGTGGAGAGATTTGGTGGCAACGAAGCTACCAAGAAGGCTCAAAGAACTCTACTTAAACAGAGTTATGAGAACTTCAGTGCCTCAAGCAATGAAACTTTGGATCATATCTTTAATAGGCTTCAAAGGATCATTAGTCAACTTATTGTGTTAAAAATTGTGATTCCACAGGAAGATCTTAACATGAAGTTTCTTAATAGCCTACCTGCTGAATGGAACCCTTATGTTGTGGTTTGGAGTAATAAACTAGAGCTGTAGAAGATGACATTAAATGAACTCTACAACAATCTCAAGATTGTTGAGCAGAAGGTGAAGAAGAGTGGAAGAACCAGTGCTAGCTCTGGGAATATGGCATTCTTATCTTCTCCCAGCAGTATCAGTCCTGAAGAAGAAGAAGCAGTTTGTACTGCTAGCCCAAAGGTTGACACTGCTAGTGTAAAAACTAGTACTGCTAACTAAAGTGATGAAACCATATATGCATTCCTGTCAGAACAATCCAGTGGGTAACATATCTATAATGAAGATTTGCTCCAAATTCATGATGATGACCTAGAGTGTAACACCCCCATTTTTTGATATACGCAGCGGAATATAAGTTGGGGTGCTACTTCATGGTTCACAGTCATGAGTATAGAAAACGACTCGAAAAGAGATGTTTTAAATAAATTGTTATCATTCATTTATTTAAATCAGAGTACATAATATAGGTCCCAGCGGGAAGTTTAGACATATGTTATAAAAGATACATTATTCGTTGAATGATAACAAAATGGACACTCTTTTTATAATAAGAAAGTCCATAGCCACTCCGTGCCAAACCAAGCTTCTAGTTACCTGAGATAAACATGCTAAAAAGTCGACACAAAGGTTGAGTGAATCCATAGTGTTTTCAGTTATAATCAGTTTGAACACAAAGCTAAGTAGAGAGTAAATCAGTGATATCATAGTTCATTATATATTGCCTTTAGTCTCATGGCAGGCAAAACGTTAACAGGTTATCTTCATAGTTATAAGCTATGAGATATAAATTACCCCATAATTAAATGTAGGTAACCTTGCCCCCGAGTAGGAGATTGTCAGTCTCTTTATTTAACTCAAATAAAATGCATTTGGTTACGTTACGGTAACACAAAGGGTTCGTCACACCCAATAGATCTATCCATTATATTCGCGCTCACCCGCAGGTGATTAGAGGTCCATGATTAGGGGTCTTTTTGACAAAAGGTAAACTTAGGCAATATAAATCAGATAAGCATACAGAAAATACTTGTGTTCGGTTTGTAGCATGTATCTCCCCACATATTTGGAAAAACGTAGTAAAAAGTGGGACTATGAACTCACCTGGGCAGTCTTGATGAAATTCAAAGTTAAACAAAGTTAATAAACATCTCCGGCACGCAACCTGGGTTGGTATGTCAAGTTTTCAGTAATCGTTTCTGATTATATAAGTTTTCATTTTTCGTTTCGTAACGTTTTCGGTAAATGTTAAATTTGAGACAACATGAAGTCTCTCCAAAAGTTATAATATTTTATCTTATTTCTTATTTGTAGGTTTCGGTTCTGTTCGTTAAATATAACTTTTGTTCGTTTATTAATTCTGCATATCTTACGTTCGTTCGATCGTCAATAAAATAATCGTATTTCGTTAATATTAGTTCGGGAAAATAAAAATAGAAATGATGAAAATATTAGCTAAGAAAAGTTATACTTTTAATTCTAAGGTTTGGTCAAATGACAGTTTATACCCTGGACTTTTGGAAAATGACAGTTTTTACCCTTTAATTTCAAAAATGACATTTTCTACCCATTTTTATTTGTTATTTTCAAAAATAACCCTTAATATAAAATATTTACAAAATCATCCTTTAAAAACTCTAATTAGTTTAAAAATAAAACGCATGATATAAGTGACTTGGCTAGAGTTTTGAACTCGATTGTCTTTATGAATACTAACTCATTTTACGAACTCTCTCTTTCTATAAAAAGCTAGCCAGGTTGTCGTTAAATATACCAACTTTCGTAATTTATGAAATTCATTTGGTGTTCGAAAAATATGTCTAAAGTCGACTGGTAAAAACAAGTTCTATAAAAATATGGAAAAATAAATTTTAAAACTAGTGATCGAGCAAACTTTAGACACCAATAACTTTTATATGGCTCGATCTTTTTAAGCGTTTCCTTTTCCTAGTTAAAGCTAGCTGGGTCGACTCTAAATAGGCTAAGTTTTATAATTTAGGAAATCAGTTTGATACTTAAAATAATTACTCAAAGTCGTCCCATCGAACAAGTGTTTAAATGAAAATCTGGAAAAATGGGTTTAGCCTTATCGATAGAGCCAACTTTGGATGTAAATAACTTTTGACTCAACTGATCAATCTACAAGATTCTTTCTCCTAAATTAACTTTGCTAGGTAGTCTTTAACATGTTAAAATTTTAGAATTTTTAAAGATCTTCTAAAGGTTGAAAAACAGGACACAAGTTAGTGGGTTGGTCGACAAAAACTGAAAAAGTAAGTAACTGAAAATATCAAGTTCTAACTTAGCGATATTAGCAAATATTTGGGATTCAATAACTTTGTGAAATCTTAATCATTTTTCATGATTCTTTTTCCTAAATTTTGTTACCTGGATGAACTATTCGTATACCAAAAATCAGATTTTATGATGTTCATTTGAGGGTCGATATATGGGTCAAAAGTTGGGCTGTTGGGATGAAAATCGTGAAAGGTAATAACTGGAAATATCAAGTTCTAGTTTTAGCGATGTTGGGCAGACTTTGGAGCTCGATAACTAAATGAAAACTTAATCATTTTTCACGATTCTTTTTCCTATCATTAGTTTGCTACGTGATCTTTAAGTCTACCAAAACAAAAATTTTATTATGGTCGATTGATTGTTGGTTTTTAGATCAAAATTCAGGCTACTGGGACTAGTTTCTACTCGATCAGAATACTGAAAAAGAAACCCGATTGGTTTTTGAGTTTTTAAAGATTTATGACTAAAATTTTATGTGTGATATGTTTATGTTTGATATATTTCAACATGTTTTATACGTTATTAATTTGTTTTAACAAAAAGTCGACTATATAGGGTGTGTTGGGTTTACTGATCAAACAGACAAGAATGAAAAACAAGGAAAACTTATAATCTTTGATTATGTTTGTTTTTAGAGTTCATGTATTTGTGTTTTCAGATAATATTCAAAGTAAATAAACTGATTTAAAATAGAGTTTGAATACTTACTTAGGTTGTGGGTTCGAGTAGGGTTTATAGACAACTTGGATTCTACTCTTGATCACCAACGATTTTACTCCTTTTCTAAAACTCCTAGGGTTTTGTTTGGCTTCTATTTGGGGCTGTGGAATAGAAGGGAAATGGAATGGAGCTGTTTTGGTGTTTGGTCAATTAGATGTGGAAATAAGTTGAGACGGTTTTGGGTCGAAATTGGTGTAGTAAGAAGTGAAGTTCAGGCTGCTATTTATAGAGAGGGAAATTAGGGTTTTCAAGAGTTGTGGTGTATGATATGGAGATGTGCCTTAATGCTTTGAATACAAATGTGAGGAGGGGGCTTGGCGATGTAGGTTATGAAGGGGGAAGGTGATGTGTTCTCTTATTCTCCATACAAGTCACCAAGTGGTGATGTGGGGGAGGGGGAAAGTATTTGGTGAAGGTAACATTTAGAAACAAATTTAGTTATGGTTTTAAGTTGTGTTCGAACCAGATTTTGAGGGAGGGTTCAAATGGGGCTTGAGGGTATTGTAACTTAGGCTTTAGGGAGTAGTACTCTAGGGTTTGAAGACTTAACTAATTTAGTTTTTAAGTAATTGTTGATAGGGATTAGAGTTTTTATGTATTTATATATTTCGAACTGTTTGAGAAATGGTGAAGAAATTAGTTTAGGCTTAAGAATGTTGTAAAACATGCTTAGTAAAGTTATACCATAATTCATGATGTGAGAAAAATATAGTTTTAATATATTATGAAGTTATAAAAATTATATGTTAACTTTTATTTAGTTTAAAAGTAAATAAATGGAATTTTTAGTTTGTGTGCATAAATTACTTGTACCTTAAGTTTAAATAACTTGTATAATTATTATTTTGTAAAAATCTTACATAGAGAAATTAGGGTTGGTGAAATTGCTACCTAAAATCATGGTTTTGTGAAGTTATGATTTTACCGGGAGTTTAAGATAGAATTAAGGTTTCTGGTGCTTTGAATACTTGTACCTTAACTCAGATGAGTTGTACTTTAGTATTTCTAGGGTTTTGTTATTTATATTTGGTGTTGTGATGAATTTATGTTTTCATGGAAATTCTAAATAGATAATGAATGTTTTGTTTGTGCGTTCGTTAATGAATTATTGCAAAACGGTAAATGGTATATTGTAAAGTGTTATACTTGACATAGAAAAACGTTTATATAAATAAACATTAAATAGGTTGAGGTTAGGTTGCTTGTGAGCACGTTTATCAAGGATGTGAGTTACGTCACATGAGATAGTAGTTATGCCCAGATAGTAATAAAAAAAAAATTTACACGTAGAAAAGGATAAGTATTCTAAGAGATAGTGAAATCTAGTGTGGGATTTTCGCAGTGGTTACAGTCTTCCCCCGTTAAGGGAATCTCGTCCCGAGATTCTTTCTATGTTGGTCAAGGATTTGGGGAAAGTGTAATAGCCCAACCCGGCGGGTTAAGATATCACGATAATTGTTTCGTATCAGATCAAACAAAGCATACATCTATAGTAATACAAGAAATTTCAAAGGTTACAAATGAAATACTGGAGTTACAAGGTTACAAATGAAACTAAAACTAATTACTAAGTCTGTAAATGCAAATCCTTCTAATAGCCTCTACTTCAGAATACTATCAAAGTCTTCTAAGTCCAAAGGTCTTTTCATTCAAACCCAGCTTCCAACTAAGAACCTGCCGCAGGAAAAGAAATGCGGCTGAGCTTAAAAAGATCAGTGAACAGATATAACGGAAAACAAAGCAGTAATAAAGGATAATGAAATGTAAATGTAGCAAATGTTGTTAAGAGTAAGGTACAGGAATAAGGTAAATGAAATGTAAAGAAAGGTAAAGGTAAACTGTAGGACAGTAATCCACCACGAGCCCAAAACAAATCAAATCAAATATCATAGTAACCATAGAGGTGTGACCTCTCAAATATGTGAAGGACGTGTATGCACACGACATCAATCACCAAATCAAATCAAATAATAATCATGATATATCCTTCGAAACAAAACAAATTTAGGATGCATCCATACGCCCCTGCAGACAAATCGTGGCCATATATATACTTGAGCTCATAACAGATAACAGATAAGGGACGGTGTGGAACATCACTCAACCACACTAGAGTCATGCCATTGGTGCATCAATGACATGACCATGTTACCTTTATGGCTAGGGTCACAAATTTTGGCTCGGGTATCAAACTAAGAGTCAGATATCAAATCAAATCAGAATATCATATCCAAAGGTCCATAACAGATGGTTCATAACAGATGGTTCATAATCAAGTATTTCAGAAGTAATATCAAAGGTCCAAATCAGAGTTTATCAGATAAAGGTTTACAAAGCAAAGGATCATGTAAAAGGTTCACAACAAAAGGGAACATAGCAATGGCTTAGGGAATCTTAAACGAATCATAAATCAAAATCATATCAAGGAAATAAGACACCCTTACTGAAAAAGGGCAGAGTATCTGTACCTTATCGCGAATGCAAAACAAAGACAAGAACAGAAACCACATAAATGGATTAGGACCTCTCCTTCTTCACACCTAAAGGAGTAGAAGAGAATTACAAAGGGGTTCAAGTTCAAATTACCATTTTTAGTTATCTTTCCATTTTAAGTAACTTTCCAGATTTAGCAGGTTTCCAAATTTAGTAAGTTTCCATTTTTTAGAAGGTTTTAAGTATTTTAACTTAGGTTAAATCATAATTAAGTATATTATGGTTATAGGGTACCTTTTTGGCAAGTTCCAAAAGTCTAGGGTTGATTTTAGCAACTTTACATACCTTAGGGTCTAAAATGCAAATTCACCAAATTTAAAGGTCTAATATGAAAAAAATTCATGTTACTGATTTAAATACATAATTTATTCAGAATGACACATTTGATCCCTTATGTTTCAATATTTTACAGAATTAGCCCCTTAACTTTATAAAACTTATAATTCAAACCATAATTTACTTATAATTACATATCAAGCCCATAAATACTAAAAATTACCCATTACACTCTTAATATCATTATTTACACAGAACAACTTCAAGTTTCCAGAATTTACGCTTTTAACCCCTCTATTTAATTAATTTCCATACGAAAACCCTAATTTATACATAATTCCATATCTTGCATATTTTACACACAAGGACCTCATGTTATAATTTTTACACTTTGGTACTGATCTAATTAACATTATAAAAATAACCCACATGTTTTAAAAATGACAAAACACCCCTTTCCATTTTTATTTCCAGATCGTTACATATTTTAAAATCAAAACCCTAACCCTAATCTTTCCCAATCAACATGCCATCATTACTACATCATAATTAGACATCTATGAACATAATTCCATATCCAAAACACAAACTCTAATCGAAAACCCTAGGGTTTTATTTTTCTCTTTTCAAAAAACCCTAACCCGATTATGAACAAATTTAATCACGCCATATTTAAGCTTCAATAAATCAAACCACTATTTTTACCAGATCATATAGATTATGTAGAGTCCAAATAAAATATGTTTCATGCCCATAAAATTTGTATTGCATATATTAGAATTTACGTATGTTTTAACCATTTAAATTCACAACGATCAATATAGGGTACAAAAATTCGAACCAACATTTTTCCAGGATTATATGATGATCATAGAACCCATAAAAATTATGAAAGTGACCTAGAAAATCGTATATGCCGATTTGGATTTTATGTGTGTTTTAGCTATTTAAATTTCGTACGCTTTATTTATCTTGCATGACTGATGTTTATCATTTTTCCTGTGTTATATACGACCTACTAATCATCAGAAAAATGCTAGATAAATTTTAGAACATAAGCATTAATCGAATGGAATTAATACCTCACGGATGAACAAAACCGAACAAAACAATTACCACGATCGAATCAAGGCTTCGACAATCCAACTCCTATTTTTCCTAGCTTGGTTACACCTTCATCAACTCCAAAAAATTACTAGATGGTGCCCAAAAATCGTATGGAAGTGGTGGTCGAATCTTGTGTGTCGACTTTAGGGTTTTTTAGGGTTTCAGATTTTATTTTTAGGAGCAAATAAATAGGATTTTGTTAAATAATGTTATGGCCGACTTAGGAGGGGGAAAAATCACTTAGGAATCAGCCCAACTTAGATAAATATCATAAGAATTTTATTTGTGATTTATTTCCTATTTTATTTGGTCATTATCTTGATTTTAATTAGTTTTAAATATAAAATAAATACATAAATTAATATTTTCAGTTTACAATAAATTTTAGGACATGCAAAAATGTAAAAATGTTGTCTAAAAATTATTTTACTTCATATGTAGCTCATAACCAGAGTTTTGGAATTAATTTGGTACTTTATAAGTGTTTTAATAAAATTTTAAAGTTTCAGGGGCAATTTGGTCATTTTACATGCTTTCTAAATTTTAGGTATTACAACTTCTTCCCCTCTAAAAGAAAAATTTCGTCCTCGAAAATTGAATTGAAACAAACTGAAAAGCATAACGGACCGCGAACGGAAATGTAAATGACTAGTTTCTCATGATTCTCTTTTGATAATCAAAATAGTTTCGGTTTCTTCAGAACGGACAGACCATAATTCACAACAGATCATTATGAACAGATTCATACAGACAGAAAACAGATTGTTTGATTACATCAGACGGCAGAAAGCTCTACAACAGGACCTAAGATTCTTATCGGGAGTACAGAGGTCAGCAAATGCGTGTCGAGTATACCAACGTATCAAATCATATAACGGTGAAGGCAGATTTAAGCGCAAAGGCAGAGCGAATCCTAAAGTCTCAATCAGATATCAGAATTTCTAAGGTTTCTAAGGCACTCCTCGAAATATCCTATGATCACAATGAGGGTACGTCATATGACATAAGTATTATCATGTTAGCTACTCGTCATAATACCAGCATCATATGAGTAAACCTTCATGATGGTCATACTTTATCTCATGTCGTGAACAAGCATCTATCAACCACCTAACAGTCCATTCTACATCATAGGGTTGGTCCTAATCGGTCATCATTACGGATTCGAAATCAAGGAAACAGATCGTACAAATAACGTAAAGGAATTATTAAGCATTAATGAAGTACATCGTCCAAGGCGTCAGGTCTTTCACAATACATCAAAATTTTCATACAAAACCGTCATCCAACATACGCAAAAAGAACACCAAACGGAAATACTAACGGAGAACCCAAATCATTCGAAGGATCTTATCATCAGGTAACGGGAGCTTAAGTGGGTTAAGTAGAAGTGAACACGCCATCAATAACTTCGTCCTTCACGAAAGCAACTCATCCAACCACAAATGATCACTCCAAAATCGTCCACTCGAATACATGATTTCAAATCTCTTCCAAGTCCGAGTAGTCTTGTCTACGCTTGTCCATTTGATCATACGGTGAGAAGGGGTGATAAACTTGAGTCTGGTCCCTCAAGCCTTCGGCACTTCTTCTTGAGACTGTGATGGAGTAACGTGGATTTCTGGCACGATCTTTAAATCTCTTCATCATCCAGTCTGCTTCTGCTCTCAATTCATCTTAGTACAACCAAGATGAATAGGAAAGTGAGACTGCATGTCTTCATCAGCTCCAGGCTCGCCATCTTGACTAGAATTTCTTCTTCTGCATCGCTAATGTCTTCACTCTTCAGGGTAGCTTCCGTTGTTGTCAACTCCAGGTCCGGCAGGGAAAATAATAGTGATAGCCAAGGTTTAATAATATGTAATTGTAGTAGGGAGTCCAAAATTGTTTCAGACGCCAAAGGTGAGACATAGAAGGGTAGTTGTCAATATTGGAATGCTCAGTCAACCAACTTCTTATCAGAATAAAATCGAAGTTTAACTAACCAAGGAAAGACGGATCACGAATCAAATCTTTATCATTCAAAAATGAGGGAAAACATTCTTATGCTCATGGTCACAACCACAAAGCTTCTCATAGGGACAGAGAAGGGTGAAACGAAATCAAATAGTGTCAGAAGATTTATAGACGTTTATGAAAGCAAAAGACGAATAACAAAATGTGTCAAGTATATCATCGTCAGGGAGGTTTTCAGAATGTCCGAATAGGCATCAAGGTGATTAACAAAAGAATCAGAGTTCGGCGTCGGAATTTCAAAATAAGGTTCAAATAGTGTTAGGCAAATTCTATGCAATTTCCAATGATTCCAAGTTTTAAATGGGTTTCAGATCTTAGGTGGTGCAAAGCGTGAGTTTTCAATTTCCAAAGGTGATCTCAACAAGCAGGGCACGAATCAGAGTGATGCGGAAGCAATGATACTTAACCAAAAGCCTTATAGTCTACCCATTCCTCACTGGTCAGAACTTAAGTTCCTATGGGGAAATCCTAAAGCAAAACTTAAAGATTATCTTATGAGCGCCTACAGTGGAAACTTAGTGGTCCTAACTTACACAGGTCAAGGGTAAATGTATTACGAGTCGCAGCCTGTAGCACTGATACCATAATTGTAACACCCCAACCCGGCAAGGGTTAAGATATCACGATAATGGTTTCATATCAGATCAAACAAAGCATACATCTATAGTAATACAAGAAATTTCAAAGGTTACAAATGAAATACTGGAGTTACAAGGTTACAAATGAAACTAAAACTAATTACTAAGTCTGTAAATGCAAATCCTTCTAATAGCCTCTACTTTAGAATACTATCAAAGTCTTCTAAGTCCAAAGGTCTTTTCATTCAAACCCAGCTTCCAACTAAGAACCTGCCGCAGGAAAAGAAATGCGGCTGAGCTTAAAAAGATCAGTGAACAGATATAACGGAAAACAAAGCAGTAATAAAGGATAATGAAATGTAAATGTAGCAAATGTTGTTAAGAGTAAGGTACAAGAATAAGGTAAATGAAATGTAAAGAAAGGTAAAGGTAAACTGTAGGACAGTAATCCACCACGAGCCCAAAACAAATCAAATCAAATATCATAGTAACCATAGAGGTGTGACCTCTCAAATATGTGAAGGACGTGTATGCACACGACATCAATCACCAAATCAAATCAAATAATAATCATGATATATCCTTCGAAACAAAACAAATTTAGGATGCATCCATACGCCCCTGCAGACAAATCGTGGCCATATATATACTTGAGCTCATAACAGATAACAGATAAGGGACGGTGTGGAACATCACTCAACCACACTAGAGTCATGCCATTGGTGCATCAATGACATGACCATGTTACCTTTATGGCTAGGGTCACAAATTTTGGCTCGGGTATCAAACTAAGAGTCAGATATCAAATCAAATCAGAATATCATATCCAAAGGTCCATAACAGATGGTTCATAACAGATGGTTCATAATCAAGTATTTCAGAAGTAATATCAAAGGTCCAAATCAGAGTTTATCAGATAAAGGTTTACAAAGCAAAGGATCATGTAAAAGGTTCACAACAAAAGGGAACATAGCAATGGCTTAGGGAATCTTAAACGAATCATAAATCAAAATCATATCAAGGAAATAAGACACCCTTACTGAAAAAGGGCAGAGTATCTGTACCTTATCGCGAATGCAAAACAAAGACAAGAACAGAAAGCACAGAAATGGATTAGGACCTCTCCTTCTTCACACCTAAAGGAGTAGAAGAGAATTACAAAGGGGTTCAAGTTCAAATTACCATTTTTAGTTATCTTTTCATTTTAAGTAACTTTCTAGATTTAGCATGTTTCCAAATTTAGTAAGTTTCCATTTTTTAGAAGGTTTTAAGTATTTTAACTTAGGTTAAATCATAATTAAGTATATTATTGATATAGGGTACCTTTTTAGCAAGTTCCAAAAGTCTAGGGTTGATTTTAGCAACTTTACATACCTTAGGGTCTAAAATGCAAATTCACCAAATTTAAAGGTATAATATGAAAATAATTCATCTTACTGATTTAAATACATAATTTATTCAGAATGACACATTTGATCCCTTATGTTTCAATATTTTATAGAATTAGCCCCTTAACTTTATAAAACTTATAATTCAAACCATAATTTACTTATAATTACATATCAAGCCCATAAATACTAAAAATTGCCCATTAAACTCTTAATATCATTATTTACACAGAACAACTTCAAGTTTCCAGAATTTATGCTTTTAACCCCTCTATTTAATTAATTTCTATACGAAAACCCTAATTTATACATAATTCCATATCTTGCATATTTTACACACAAGGACCTCATGTTATAATTTTTACACTTTGGTACTGATCTAATTAACATTATTAAAATAACCACACGTTTTAAAAATGACAAGACACCCCCTTACATTTTATTTCCAAATCGTTACATATTTTAAAATCAAAACCCTAACCCAAATCTTTCCTAATCAACATGCCATCATTACTACATCATAATTAGACATCTATGAACATAATTCCAGATCCAAAACACAAACCCTAATCGAAAACCCTAGGGTTTTATTTTTCTCTTTTCGAAAAACCCTAACCCGATTATGAACAAATTTAATCACGCCATATTTAAGCTTCAATAAATCAAACCACTATTTTTCCCAGGTCATATAGATTATGTAGAGTCCAAATAAAATATGTTTCATGCCCAGAAAGTTTGTATTGCATATATTAGAATTTACGTATGTTTTAACCATTTAAATTCACAACGATCAATATAGGCTACAAAAATTCGAACCAACATTTTTCTAGGTTTATATGATGATCATAGATTCCATAAAAATTATGAAAGTGACCCAAAAAATCGTATATACCAATTTGGATTTTATGTGTATTTTAGCTATTTAAATTTCGTACGCTTTATTTATCTTGCATGACCCATGTTTATCATTTTTCCTGAGTTATATATGACCAACTAATCATCATAAAAATGCTAGATAAATTTTAGAACGTAAGAATTAATCGAATGGAATTAATACCTCACGGATGAACAAAACCGAACAAAACAATTACCACGATCGAATCAAGGCTTCAACAATCCAACTCCTATTTTTCCTAGCTTGGTTACACCTTGATCAACTCCATAAAATTACTAGATGGTGCTCAGAAATCATATGGAATTGGTGGTCAAATCTTGTGTGTCGACTTTAGGGTTTTTTAGGGTTTCCGATTTTATTTTTAGGAGCAAATAAATAGGATTTGGTTAAATAATGTTATGGCCGACTTAGGAGGGGGAAAAATCACTTAGGAATCAGCCTAACTCAGATAAATATCATAAGAATTTTATTTGTGATTTATTTCCTATTTTATTTTGTCTTTATCTTGATTTTAATTAGTTTTAAATATAAAATAAATACATAAATTAATATTTTTAGTTTACAATAAATTTTAGGACATGCAAAAATGTAAAAATGTTATCTCAAAATTATTTTACTTCATATGTAGCTCATAACCAGAGTTTCGGAATTAATTTGGTACTTTATAAGTGTTTTAATAAAATTTTAAAGTTTCAGGGGCAATTTGGTCATTTTACATGCTTTCTAAATTTTAGGTATTACAGAAAGGATGTAGGAATATCATACGTACTTGATTTTCTCACTTAGGGTTTCTGGTTAACCTTAATAAGGAATTTAACACATGATCTGAATAGAATCAAAGATTCTGTCTCCTTCAGTCAGTGTGGATGATAATAGGAGATAATACCAGGGTTTGAGTGAAGATGTGGGTTTGACATGCTTAAAATGCCTGAAGTTCAAAAATAATATTATATCTAATATTATCTTGTCTTCATGCCATTTAAACATAATAGTTTAGTCCCGCTGTCAGTCTTAGGTTAAATGCTTAGTCTAGAAAGGGTTGTCTAGGGATTTCTGTTTGATACTCTAGGGACTGTAATTTCATCAGTTTTATTCCTACTAGGTAAAATAAATTTGAGTGTTTTGTCACCTAATAACTCTAAGAATTGTGAAAAACACTATGCAACGGTCAGATTTAACGTTCGATGAACAGTAGCATACAACGGTCCGTAATAGTGATTTCAAACGGTCGAATAACGGCCAGATTTTCCCTATAAATACCTCATTTTCAATCCTCATTCTTTCACTACTAAATTTCCTCTAAAAACCTCAAAATACCGCACCTCTATACTTTCCTATTAATCGTTCATATCGTTCTCGGGGTTTTCCTTTTGAAGTATGTTCCTAAGGAAGACTACGAGTTCATGGTCTATGTTGTGGCGGCTCTAATGCCATTCGGGATTCTAGCTATCGGGGTTGACAAGTTATGGAGGTAATGATCTTTTCTTAGTTCTATATAATCCTGAATAAATTTGTTATTCGCCTAGTTATTCATGATCTAGGTTTGGTCTTTTGCCTATTGTTCTTGTTGGTTCCTATTACGCAAGGTAATCAAAATGATCCATCCAGTGATTACTCTTGCTATTGTGATATTGGTGGGGCTTCTAGTTGGAATAGTCAATCAACCTTTCAGTGATTCTCTACCTTACTTAGGGGTTATTGTAACACTAGTACTTCCGATGCTAGTTATATGTCTATGTATGAATTTTCATGATTCCTAAATAAATTTGTAATGTCTAAGTCTTCCATATAGTCGTTGTGTGTTTCCTAGGTAGTCCTTAGTGAAATAAAACTTATGTAATCCTTGTAATATTAGCACCTTCGTTGCTAACTAGGTCTATGCATTAACTTCTGATGTTTCTAATAAAATTTGTACTATAAGTTCTTATGAATTTCTTAGGGTTTTTCTATCCATAATTTTGTCAAATTTCCTATCTTAGAGATGTTGGGTAGTCATCTACTGTGGTGGGTTAAAAGAAATAATTATGAACAATTCATCTTGTGTCAAAATTTTGCTTTTGAATGAAAATTGTTAGAAATTCTAAAAAGATAACTGTTCCAATTATGACATGATTCTTCCTAGTTAGACATAGTTGGCCAGGCTATGTATAACTGAGAACCGAATGATGTGATAGTTGGTCAAGTCGTCTTATCATTTTATATTTTTCAAATTGCTTTAGATGGTGTTCAACGTGTTGTTTTTATAAAAAAAACAACATGGTTTAGTTTTAAAAGAATAGGGAAAATTTTCTAGATCATTCTATGATGCTAGGTCGGGAATTTCTAGGGTGATACTAGGATATCCTCAAAATATATCTTAGAGTTTGGGTGAAAATCTTACAGGGTAGTTCCGCCTATTGTTTGGTCAGGAATAAATCTAAGTCCTAATAATAGTGTTCAACTACGAGGTATCTATGAGCAGAGTAGGTGGAATAGAAGCTGAGTTTATTACGGAGTTTATTACAAAATGAGGATTCATATGGGAGAGAGGTAGTTGCTTCACTTAGGTCACATCCATCGTAACCAAAGTAGAGTAGAGTAGGAGATATAACTTAGAGAGTTCTAAACCTCAATTTATTTATATCCTATAGGAATTCATCTTCTGCTTAAATACTAAAGTCATCATTGGAATTTGTTGGGATCTCATTGAGTTCTAGTTTTCCTTTATACCAGTCTCAGTTTTCCTGTTGGTATTAGGGTTTTCCTATGATCAAGTTTTCTCTTAAAGTCTTTTTCTTTGGCGTAGCACCTTGCTTAGTTTCTAGGTCAGGAATCCTTAAATTAAGATGATGGTATTTCTATCATTGAGTATTCACTTTTGGTTATTTTGCTTAATCCCTAGGGTACGGGTATTGGTAGGTTTAATCATCATATGTTGGTCTAATATCCACGATGTTTTCATTCTAATTTGAGTTTACTTAGTCCTAGTGGGGTGGTCACAATATGAAATCATCACCTATTGAGAATCACGATGTGTCTGGTTAAAATCGTAAGTAAATGATTATCTCGAACTAATCCATTTACAAAAATTGAAGTTCAGCAACTTTCCCTTCAATCATCAAGTTTTCGTCCGAAATTTATCTCAGAGGGTTCTATGGTTATAGCCTAGTTATGGTAGATATAGGGAAATAATAGTCTTAAGTAATGTCCTAGTAAGTCTTGGTATAGGTTCTGAGGATAATAACATGATACTAATAGCTTGATTAATTGTTTTTGCAAAACAATTAATATAAGGTCTTATATTAATATTGCATGTAGTAGGTCCTGGGTTTTCTGTCTCTAGTATAAGGGTTTGATCCTTTGTTGTGAATAGTGTTCCTAATTTCTTTACTAACCTTAAATGGAACAGTTGGGGGGGATAGAAACTTATAGACGATGGTGAAGATGTTGGGACTGATGGTACTTAAGTAGGTAACATATAGGGAGATGATATAGGCACTAGCGTGATGTCCGGTACTATCGTGATATTTTTCAATATCCGAGTCCGACATAAGAGGAATAGAATGGTTAGGGAAATTAGGATTCTGTAACCACCCAGTAATTATAAATATTTCACTATGTAAAATATTTAAAAATAAACAAGTATAAATAGTGTTTCAGCAGCGTTGTGGCACGGAGGACTTTTAGGGTAAGTTTTGTGAAAATTGGTTATAGTCCAATGTTTGAAAACATTTGGTTCTCTATAACCATAGGCTCTGATACCAATCTGTAACACCCCCGGTTTTCGATATACGCAGCGGAATATAAGTTGGGGTGTTACTTCATGGTTCACAGTCATGAGTATAGAAAACGACTCGAAAAGAGACGTTTTAAATAAATTGTTATTATTCAGTTATTTAAATTAGAGTACATAATATAGGTCCCAGCGGGAAGTTTAGACATATGTTATAAAAGATACATTATCCGTTGAATGATAACAAAATGGACACTCTTTTTATAATAAGAAAGTCCACAGCCACTCTGTGCCAAACCAAGCTTCTAGTTACCTGAGATAAACATGCTAAAAATTCAACACAAAGGTTGAGTGAATCCATAGTGTTTTCAGTTATAATCAGTTTGAACACAAGCTAAGTAGGGAGTAAATCAGTGATATCATAGTTCATTATATATTGCCTTAAGTCTCGTGGCACGCAAAACGTTAACAGGTTATCTTCATAGTTATAAGCTATGAGATATAAATTACCCCATAATTAAATGTAGGTAACCTTGCCCCCGAGTAGGAGATTGTCAGTCTCTTTATTTAACTCAAATAAAATGCATTTGGTTACGTTACGGTAACACAAAGGGGTCGTCACACCCAATAGATCTATCCATTATATTCGCGCTCACCCGCAGGTGATTAGAGGTCCATGATTAGGGGTCTTTTTGAGAAAAGGTAAACTTAGGCAATATAAATCAGATAAGCATACAGAAAATACTTGTGTTCGGTTTGTAGCATGTATCTCCCCACATATTTGGAAAAACGTAGTAAAAGGTGGGACTATGAACTCACCTGGGCAATCTTGATGAAATTCAAAGTTAAACAAAGTTGATAAACGTCTCCGGCACGCAACCTGGGTTGGTCTGTCAAGTTTTCAGTAATCGTTTCTGATTATATAAGTTTTCATTTTCCGTTTCGTAACGTTTTCGATAAATGTTAAATTTGAGACAACATGAAGTCTCTCCAAAAGTTATAAGATTTTATCTTATTTCTTATTTGTAGGTTTCGGTTCTGTTCGTTAAATATTACTTTTGTTCGTTTATTAGTTCTTCATATCTTACGTTCGTTCGATCGTCAATAAAATAATCGTATTTCGTTAATATTAGTTCAGGAAAATAAAAATACAAATGATGAAAATATTAGCTAAGAAAAGTTATACTTTTAATTCTAAGGTTTGGTCAAATGACAGTTTATACCCTGGACTTTTGGAAAATGACAGTTTTTACCCTTTAGTTTCAAAAATGACATTTTCTACCCCTTTTTATTTTTTATTGTCAAAAATAACCCTTAATATAAAATATTTACAAAATCAGCCTTTAAAAACTCTAATTAGTTTAAAAATAAAACGCATGATATAAGTGACTTGGCTAGAGTTTTGAACTCGATTGTCTTTATGAATACTAACTCATTTTACGAACTCTCTCTTTCTATAATAAGCTAGCCAGGTTGTCGTTAAATATACCAACTTTCGTAATTTATGAAATTCATTTGGTGTTCGAAAAATATGTCTAAAGTCGACTGGTAAAAACAATTTCTATAAAAATCTGGAAAAATAAATTTTAAAACTAGTGATCGAGCAAACTTTAGACACCAATAACTTTTAAATGGCTCGATCTTTTTAAGCGTTTCCTTTTCCTAGTTAAAGCTAGCTGGGTCGACTCTAAATAGGCTAAGTTTCATAATTTATGATATCAGTTTGATACTTAAAATAATTACTCAAAGTCGTCCCATCGAACAAGTTTTAAATGAAAATCTGGAAAAATGGGTTTAGCCTTATCGATAGAGCCAACTTTGGATGTAAATAACTTTTGACTCAACTGATCAATCTACAAGATTCTTTCTCCTAAATTAACTTTGCTAGGTAGTCTTTAACATGTTAAAAATTTAGAATTTTTAAAGATCATCTAAAGGTTGAAAAACAGGTCACAAGTTAGTGGGTTGGTCGACAAAAACTGAAAAAGTAAGTAACTGAAAATATCAAGTTCTAACTTAGCGATATTAGCAAATATTTGGGATTCAATAACTTTGTGAAATCTTAATCATTTTTCATGATTCTTTTTCCTAAATTTTGTTACCTGGATGAACTATTCGTATACCAAAAATCAGATTTTATGATGTTCATTTGAGGGTCAATATATGGGTCAAAAGTTGGGCTGTTGGGATGAAAATCGTGAAAGGTAATAACTGGAAATATAAAGTTCTAGTTTTAGCGATGTTGGGCAGACTTTGGAGCTCGATAACTAAATGAAAACTTAATCATTTTTCACGATTCTTTTTCCTATCATTAGTTTGCTACGTGATCTTTAAGTCTACCAAAACTAAAATTTTATTATGGTCGATTGATTGTTGGTTTTTAGATCAAAAGTCAGGCTACTGGGACTAGTTTCTACTCGATCAGAATACTGAAAAAGAAACCCGATTGGTTTTTGCGTTTTTAAAGATTTATGACTAAAATTTTATTTGTGATATGTTTATGTTTGATATATTTCAACATGTTTTATACGTTATTAATTTGTTTTAACAAAAAGTCGACTATATAGGGTGTGTTGGGTTTACTGATCAAACAGACAAGAATGAAAAACAAGGAAAACTTATAATCTTTGATTATGTTTGTTTTTAGAGTTCATGTATTAGTGTTTTCAGATAATATTCAAAGTAAATAAACAGATTTAAAATAGAGTTTGAGTACTTACTTAGGTTGTGGGTTCGAGTAGGGTTTATAGACAACTTGGATTCTACTCTTGATCACCAACGATTTTACTCCTTTTCTAAAACTCCTAGGGTTTTGTTTGGCTTCTATTTGGGGCTGTGGAACAGAAGGGAAATGGAATGGAGCTATTTTGGTGTTTGGTCAATTAGATGTGGTAATGTAACACCCCAACCCGGCAAGGGTAAAGATGTCACGTTAATGGTTTCATATCAGATTAAACAAAGCATACTTCAATAGTAATACAATAAAATATCAAAGGTTACAATTGAGATACTAACATTATAAGGTTAAGAATGAAACAAAACTAAATACTAAGTCTGCAAATGCAATCCTTCTAATGACTTCTACTTCAGAATAACTATCAAGGTCTTCTAAGTCCAAAAGTCTCTTCACTCATACCCAAACCCGTCGTCCTGCTTATAACCTGCCGCACACGAAAAGAAAACGTGCGGCTGAGCTTAAAAGCCCAGTGAACAGATATAACGATAACAAGCAGTAACGGTAAAGTAGCGAAGTAAATGAACGAGTACCAGGTATCACGATAGTCAAAAACAGGAACATGAAGACTATACAGATATAACAGGATCAGAACTAGTTACAGAAGATAGGTGATAAGGAAACCGTAACCCACCACAAGCCCAAGTCAAAAATCAGGTTCAGTATTAAGTCATGTATCATGCTATAGGGTAGCAGTAACAGTAATGGAAAGTAAAGGTTATACAGACATATCATGATTAAACTAATTGCAGAATAGTATAAAATGTAATCCGTAATCCTACCACATACCAGGTCAATCCAGCCAAGTCAAGTGTTAAGTCATATTCCAAGTTACAGGGTAACAGTAATAATAATGGTGAGTGAAGGTAATCGGGTTATAGGGTTACAAGGTGCAGGGTAACAGAAATCCTCTACGAGCCCAGTATCAGTAATCAGTAACAGTAATCAGTATAATCATGTAGAGGGGAGACCTCTCAGTAATCAGTAAATATGAGGGGAGTCCTCAATCAGTAAATGGAGTGATCAGCTCCCAGTATGTGAAAGACGTGTATCGCACACACCATCAGTCACCAGTAATACAGAAATCAGTAATCAGTAACAGTAACAGTAACAGTAACAGTTCTAGGATGCATCCATACGCCCCTGGTGGCCATAAACCTCCCAACACACCAAATAAAATACAGAAAAGGGACGGAACAGGTCATCACTCTCCTGCCCTAGAGTCATGCCATCGGTGCATCAATGACATGGTCATAAAACCCTCATGACTAGTTATGGCTCGTAGTATCAAACTGTGGGTTAAGGTCAGGTATCATGTATCATGTGTCAGGTGTCATGCCTCAGAAATCAGTATCATGTATCAGTATCATGCATCAGAGATCAGTAACGTGTATCAGATATCATGTATCAGGATTCAGTATCATGTATCAGAAATCAGTATCATGTATCAGGATTCAGTATCATGTATCAGAATCAGTATCGTGTATCAGGTGTCGGATTCAAGTATCAGGTGTCAAGTATTCAGGTGTCAGGTTCAAGTATTAAGTGTTAGGTTCAAGTATTTAAAGGTCAGGTAGTCCAGGTCATGTTTTATATAAGAGTTCAAGACAAGGTTCAGAACAAAGGATCAGAACAAGGGTTCAAATAAAGGTTCAAGTCGAATGGTTCATATCAAGTGAATCAGGGTTCAAGTTAAGTTTATAGCAAGGTATCAAGTATTTAAGTTAGTTGCATAAGTCAATTTCCATTTCAAAATATCAGAAGTTCATATCAGAGGTTCATATCAGAGATTCATATCAAAAAGGTCATACCAGTAGGTCAATATCAGAAATGTTCAATATCAGACAGGTTTAATATCAAAAGATCATATACCAGAAAAATCATACATCAGAAAGATCATATAACAGAAAGATCATGTATCAGAAAGATCATGATATCATGAAAGAAGCAAGCAAGGTTCACATAACACAGAAACATAGCAATAAATCAGAAATCAGAAAGTAGGTTCAATATCAAAAGGTCCAATGTCAGAAGGGTCAAGTATCAGGGAGTCCGAAATTAGAAGGTTCATATCAATTTGTTTCAAGGTCATAACAAGGTTCAATTTAAAGGTTTATATTAAAAGTTCCTATCATAGTTCAAAAAGTAATCTCTTACAATAGCTTTCATGAAAGTAAACCTTAAAACAATCTTCATAAAGTAGGTCCTTTAAAGAAAGTTTTCAAAACATTTTCACATGTAATTAAGAAGAGTTTTTACATTTAGTTATAAAATCCTATGAACCTTCAAAATATTCCAGGGTCATAAATATTCACATTACAGGGTGATGGACAGGTCATATCATGTATCAAAAGAAAATAAAGCAAGTTCATGAATTATGGAAAAATAACAAAGGCTATGAAGATTTCAAATAGGAAATGCCCCATATAAAAGGCTCAGATCATAACCAAACTGATATGCTAATGAGAAGCCAATCAGAGTATGAGACGACATAACAACGGCTCAGGAGAAATACTAAGATGAATCATAGATACTGAATTAAATAAGCAAGAGGACACCCTTACTGAAAAAGGGAAGATATCTGTACCTTGACGAAAGCAAGCAATCACCAAATGATCACAAAAGGAATGACGACTACTCACGCTTCAACCGATCTACACGAATATATAACCAGGTATTATTTTATGTTCATACGAATCAATTTACTTATTTAGTCGGCTTTCCATATTTAGTAACTTTCCTTTTATAGACAGTTTCCAGAAATAGCAGATTATACCAGAAATTATGTTAAGGCTTTAAATATAACATTATTATGATAATAGGGTAGCTTTTAGTCATTTCATGATAGTTCAGGGTAGATTATAGCAACTTCCAAAAATTGGGTTTCATATGTCATTATCCCAAAGTTTAAGGTTTAAAGTGTAAATATCACAAATACACATTTTATCCATTTTAATCTTACATTATGAACATTATTCAATTCAGTCCTTAAACTTCCAAATTTACAAAATCAACCCTTTACTTTATTTAATTCAATTCAACACCTTTTACTTATATAATTCAACATTTACTCCCTTAGCTTATCAAAATATACACGATGGTCCATTATATCTATTATTTTACACTTATTTCCATAATCTTATAAAATTTCCAGAATGTACCCTTACTTTTAAAATGTTACAAAACAGCCCCTCATGTTTTATTATTCCAAAATCGATTTATATATATTTCCCAAAATACAAATTAAATCCTCCAACTTATGAAATTGACCCATTTAGCCCTTATACTTATTTTTACTGGTTCCACCATGATGTAATAACATTTATAAAAATGACCCCCAATTTCCAGAATTTACAAAACAAGCCCTTGTACCTTTTTAATTCCATTCGGTTTTAACCAAACATCACAAAATAGAAACCCTAGCTTACCCAACCTCTAAATCATTAAACCATACATTTATAACATCTTTAATCCACATTGATTAACCACAAAATCAGATCATATCATGAACCCTAGCCTCGATCATTATTTTCTTTTTCTCTTTTATTTTTCAGCCGATTAGGGTTTAATTCACCACAAGGCCAAACCAAGCTTGAACAAATGAGATAGTATTTTATTTAGGTCTTATTAATCATATATAACTCCAGAAAATCAATTCGACCTAGCAAAATTTCATCCAGGCCGATTACACATTTTTATGTTTTACATGCTTATTATTTGATATTAAATTCGTTAGGCTTATAAATCGTGCATGGTTAAATTTGGGCTGATTATATATGATATAAGGAAGATAAGAGACAATACCAACAGATCCTTGATGGCCAGAATCAACCCGAAACAGATCTAGCAAATTATTCCACTCGATAAGGCTAAATCGACCCAAACAATTCGACACAGCCTACTCGATCACTCCAGCCTTGATCTCTATTTTTCCCAGGTTCTATGTGATTTAAGAGAGGGCTAGAAAATACCAATTCGATTATAGAACAAGAGAATTCACAAGTTATGAATCTTGGTTGCTCGGTTCAACTTTGCGACCCAAAATAATTCGCTACGCCCAAACAATCGACTCCAGGAATGTGTAGCTATTTTTACCCATCCTTTGCACCTCTAAGAACCCAAAAAATTACCTCCTTGATGCAGAATAAATCGGATGAGCCGTGTGGAATTTTTGGAGAGTGGCGGCAATAGTTTTTAGGGTTAATAGAAAGGAAAATAAATTAGGGATTGGTTATATCTTGGGAAAGACCGATTTTGGGGGAGGGTTTAAGGCCATATAACCGGCCTTCAATATGGCCCAAATTAATTTCCTTTTTATTTTGAATTTTCCTAATTTAAATTGTATTTTAAATGGTTTAATAAATAATAATAATTGTGTATTGTAATTTTCGGTACACACAAGGGTATTATGGTCATCTTACAACTTGTATAAATATTAATCGAAGTCGTCAAAATTATTTGTATCATGTCTTGTTTCGTTTCCAGAAGTTTGGGATCGATTCGGACTTAATTAAGCTTTAAATTATTTAAAGACTTCAGGGGTACTTTGGTAATTTTATGGGTTACCTGAATTTCGGGATATTACAACTTCTTCCCCACTAACAAAAAAAAATTTCGTCCTCGAAATTTGCAGAAAGCAGAACGAGGAGATGAGCAGAAACAAAACGAAGACTTACAAACTAAGACGAGAATTGAGTTGAAATGAAACAAACACAATTTGACGGTGAACAGACATATGAAAGATTTGTTTCTCATGACTCGAACTTGTAGATTCCAAAATTGTTTCTGATCCTCGGAACAGGACATAACATACTGAATCCAGATCAGAAGAATAACCATACCAAACGTGGTAGATGAAAATCAGATTTCTCTCGAAAGAGACAAATAAATACATATGGATTTTGACAGATTTCCAGTCCACAGAACTTGATCAGACAATTCAATTATGAACATACAGAAAATAGATAATCGATTAACATTAATTTGCAGAAAGTTCTACAAGGGAACGTAAGATAGTTATCAGAAAGTACAGAGGTCAGCTAAACGCGTGACGGAAATCCAGACGATTCAATTCGCATTAACGTGTGATAAGCAGATTACGCGTAAAATTAGATGAATTTAAAGTCTCACTAATGCAGATAATCTCAACAGTTATCAGAATTCTTACAGCTCTAAGGCACTTCTCGAATATCCTATGCCACAACAAGTGCACGTTATATGATGTAAGTATTATCATCGTTGGCCAGACGTCATAATACTAGCATCATATAAATATGCCCTCATGATGGTCATACTTTATCTCAAGTAGTGAACAGGACAAAGTTTATCTTAATCCACCTAGTCCTATCCTACTGTCTCAGAAGTCAAAAAGCGTCAGAAAATTCACAAATGCTTATCAAAAGCAATGAGACAAACAACAGAATGTATCGAGTACGTCATCGCTATGGAGATTCTCAGAATTGGCCCACGAGGAATCAATGATTACAAAGGATCAGAGGTCAGAGTCAGAATCCGGAGATAAGGATCAAATAGTGTCAGGTAAATTTCTATGATTTTTTTTTTTTTTTTTTTTTTTTTTTTTTTTTTTCCTTTTTGAATGCCTTCAAGAATGATTAAGGTTACAAAACTTAGGTGCTAGCAACGCATAAGCTTTCAATCATCAAAAGTGGATTTCAATATAGCTTTAACCAGAAGTAAGGCATGAATCAGAGTGATACGGAAGCAATGCTACTTAAACAAACGCCTTATAGTCTAACCCATTCCTCACCGGTAATACTTAAGTTCATATAGGGAAATCCTAAAGCAAATCTTACAGGTTATCTATGAGCACTACAGTGGAAACTTAGTGGTCCAAAGTTCACAGGTCAAGGGTAAATGTATTACGAGTCGCAGCCTGTCTCTCTGATACCATAATTGTAACACCCCAACCCGGCAAGGGTAACGATGTCACGTTAATGGTTTCATATCAGATTAAACAAAGCATACTTCAATAGTAATACAATAAAATATTAAAGGTTACAAATGAATACTACATTATAGGGTTAAGAATGGAAACAAAACTAAATTACTAAGTCTGCAAATGCAATCCTTCTAATGACTTCTACTTCAGAATAACTATCAAGGTCTTCTAAGTCCAAAAGTCTCTTCACTCATACCCAAACCCGTCGTCCTGCTTATAACCATCGCACACGAAAAGAAAAACTGCGGCTGAGCTTAAAAGCCAGTGAACAATATAACGATAACAAGCAGTAACGGTAAAGTAGCGAAGTAAATGAACGAGTACCAGGTATCACGATAGTCAAAAACAGGAACATGAAGACTATACAGATATAACAGGATCAGAACTAGTTACAGAAGATAGGTGATAAGGAAACCGTAACCCACCACAAGCCCAAGTCAAAAATCAGGTTCAGTATTAAGTCATGTATCATGCTATAGGGTAGCAGTAACAGTAATGGAAAGTAAAGGTTATACAGACATATCATGATTAAACTAATTGCAGAATAGTATAAAATGTAATCCGTAATCCTACCATATACCAGGTCATCCAGCCGAAGTCAAGTGTTAAGCCATATTCCAAGTTACAGGGTAATCAATAATTAATGGTGAGTGAAGGTAAGGGTTTAGGGTTACAAGGTGCATGGGTAACAGAAATCCTCTACGAGCCCAGTATCAGTAATCAGTAACAGTAATCAGTATAATCATGTAGAGGGAGACCTCTCAGTAATCAGTAAATATGAGGGGAGTCTCAATCAGTAAATGGAGTGATCAGCTCCCAGTATGTGAAAGAGTGTATCGCACACACCATCATCACAGTAATACAGAAATCATAATCAGTAACAGTAACAGTAAAGTAACAGTTCTAGGATGCATCCATACGCCCCTGGTGGCCATAAACCTCCCAACACACCAATAAAATACAGAAAAGGGACGGAACAGGTCATCACTCTCCTGCCCTAGAGTCATGCCATCGGTGCATCAATGACATGGTCATGAAACCCTCATGACTATTATGGCTCGTAGTATCAAACTGTGGGTTAGGTCAGGTATCATGTATCATGTGTCAGGTGTCATGCCTCAGAAATCAGTATCATGTATCAGTATCATGCATCAGAGATCAGTACGTGTATCAGATATCATGTATCAGGATTCAGTATCATGTATCAGAAATCAGTATCATGTATCAGGATTCAGTATCATGTATCAGAATCAGTATCGTGTATCAGGTGTCGATTCAAGTATCAGGTGTCAAGTATTCAGGTGTCAGGTTCAAGTATTAAGTGTTAGGTTCAAGTATTTAAAGGTCAGTAGTCCAGGTCATTGTTTTATATAAGAGTTCAAGACAAGGTTCAGAACAAAGGATCAGAAAAGGGTTCAAATAAAGGTTCAAGTCGAATGGTTCATATCAAGTGAATCAGGGTTCAAGTTAAGTTTATAGCAAGGTATCAAGTATTTAAGTTAGTTGCATAAGTCAATTTCCATTTCAAAATATCAGAAGTTCATATCAGAGGTTCATATCAGAGATTCATACAGAAAGGTCATACCAGTAGGTCAATATCAGAAATGTTCATATCAGACAGTTTAATATCAAAAGATCATATACCAGAAAAATCATACATCAGAAAGATCATATATCAGAAAGATCATGTATCAGAAAGATCATGCCAAAAGCTCATAATATCATGAAAGAAGCAAGCAAGGTTCACATAACACAGAACATAGCAAAAATCAGGAATCAGAAAGTAGGTTCAATATCAAAAGGTCCAATGTCAGAAGGGTCAAGTATCAGGGAGTCCGAAATCAGAAGGTTCATATCAATTTGTTTCAAGGTTCATAACAAGGTTCAATTTAAAGGTTTATATTAAAAGTTCCTATCATAGTTCAAAAAGTAATCTCTTACAATAGCTTTCATGAAAGTAAACCTTAAAACAGTCTTCATAAAGTAGGTCCTTTAAAGAAAGTTTTCAAAACATTTTCACATGTAATTAAGAAGAGTTTTTACATTTAGTTATAAAATCCTATGAACCTTCAAAATATTCCAGGGTCATAAATATTCACATTACAGGGTGATGGACAGGTCATATCATGTATCAAAAGAAATAAAGCAAGGTTCATGAATTATGAAAACATAACAAAGGCATAGATTCAAATAGGAAAGCCCCATATAAAAGGCTCAGATCATAACCAACTGATATGCATAATGAAGAACCAATCAGAGTATGAGACGACATAACAACGGCTCAGAGAAATACTAAGATGAATCATAGATACTGAATGAAATAAGCAAGAGGACACCCTTACTGAAAAAGGGCAGAATATCTGTACCTTGACGAAAGCAAGCAAACACCAAAATGATCACAAAAGGAATGACGACTACTCCCGCTTCACCGGATCTACACGAATATGATAACCAGGTATTATTTTATGTTCATACGAATCAATTTACTTATTTAGTCGGCTTTCCATATTTAGTAACTTTCCTTTTATAGGCAGTTTCCAGAAATAGCAGATTATACCCAGAAATTATGTTAAGGCTTTAGATATAACATTATTATGATAATAGGGTAGCTTTTAGTCATTTCATGATAGTTCAGGGTAGATTATAGCAACTTCCCAAAAATTAGGGTTTCATATGTCATTATCCAAAGTTTAGGGTTTAAAGTGTAAATATCACAAATACACATTTTATCCATTTTAATCCTTACTTTATGAACATTATTCAATTCAGTCCTTAAACTTCCAGAATTTACAAAATCAACCCTTTACTTTATTTAATTCAATTCAACACCTTTTACTTATATAATTTACAAATTAATCCCTTAGCTTATCAAAATTACACGATAGGTCCTTATACATATTTTACACTTATTTCCCATAATCTTATAAAATTTCCAGAATGTACCCTTACTTTTAAAATGTTACAAAACAGCCCCTCATGTTTTATTATTCCAAAATCGATTTATATATATTTCCCAAAATACAAATTAAATCCTCCAACTTATGAAATTGACCCATTTAGCCCTTATACTTATTTTTACTGATTCCACCATGATGTAATAACATTTATAAAAATGACCCCCAATTTCCAGAATTTACAAAACAAGCCCTTGTACCTTTTTAATTCCATTCGGTTTTAACCAAACATCACAAAATAGAAACCCTAGCTTACCCAACCTCTAAATCATTAAACCATACATTTATAACATCTTTAATCCACATTGATTAACCACAAAATCAGATCATATCATGAACCCTAGCCTCGATCATTATTTTCTTTTTCTCTTTTATTTTTCAGCCGATTAGGGTTTAATTCACCACAAGGCCAAACCAAGCTTGAACAAATGAGATAGTATTTTATTTAGGTCTTATTAATCATATATAACTCCAGAAAAATCAATTCGACCCTAGCAAAATTCATCCAGGCCGATTACACATTTTTACGTTTTACATGCTTATTATTTGATATTAAATTCGTTAGGCTTATAAATCGTGCATGGTTAAATTTGGGCTGATTATATATGATATAAGGAAGATAAGAGACAATACCAACAGATCCTTGATGGCCAGAATCAACCCGAAACAGATCTAGCAAATTATTCCACTCGATAAGGCTAAATCGACCCAAACAATTCGACACAGCCTACTCGATCATCTCCAGCCTTGATCTCTATTTTTCCCAGGTTCTATGTGATTAAGAGAGGGCTAGAAAAATACCAATTCGATTATAAAACAACAGAATCACACGTTATGAATCTTGGTTGCTCGGTTTAACTTTGCGACCCAAAATAATTCGCTACGCCCAAACGATCGACTCCAGGAATGTGTAGCTATTTTTCCCACCTCCTTTGCACCTCTAAGAACCCCAGAAAATTACCTCCTTGATGCAGAAAAATCGGATGAGCCGTGTGGAATTTTTGGAGAGTGGCGGCAATAGTTTTTAGGGTTAATAGAAAGGAAAATAAATTAGGGATTGGTTATATCTTGGGAAGACCGATTTTGGGGGAGGGTTTAAGGCCATATAACCGGCCTTCAATATGGCCCAAATTAATTTCCTTTTTATTTTGAATTTTCCTAATTTAAATTGTATTTTAAATGGTTTATAAATAATAATAATTGTGTATTGTAATTTTCGGTACACACAAGGGTATTATGGTCATCTTACAACTTGTATAAATATTAATCGAAGTCGTCAAAATTATTTTGTATCATGTCTTGTTCGTTTCCAGAAGTTTGGGATCGATTCGGGACTTAATTAAGCTTTAATTAATTTTTAAAGATTTCAGGGGTATTTTGGTAATTTTACGGGTTACCTGAATTTCGGGTATTACAACTTCTTCCCCACTAACAAAAAAAATTTCGTCCTCGAAATTTGCAGAAAGCAGAACGAGGAGAGAGCAGAAACAAAACGAAGACTTACAAACTAAGACGAGAATTGAGGTGAAATGAAACAGAACACAACTGACGGTGAACAGACATATGAAAGATTTGTTTCTCATGACTCGAACTTGTAGATTCCAAAATTGTTTCAGATCCTCGGAACAGACATAACATACTGAATCCAGATCAGAAGAATAACATACCAAACGTGGTAGATGAAAATCAGATTCTCTCGAAAGAGACAAATAAATACATAGGATTTTGACAGATATGCCGTCCACAGAACTTGATCAGACAATTCAGATTAGAACATACAGAAAATAGATAATCGATAACATTAATTTGCAGAAAGTTCTACAAGGGAACGTAAGATAGTTATCAGAAGTACAGAGGTCAGCTAAACGCGTGACGGAAATCCAGACGTATCAATTCGCATAACGGTGAAAGCAGATTACGCGTAAAATTAGGATGAATTTAAAGTCTCACTAATGCAGATAATCTCAAACAGTTATCAGAATTCTTACAGCTCTAAGGCACTTCTCGAAATATCCTATGCCCACAACAAGTGCACGTTATATGATGTAAGTATTATCACGTTGGCCAGACGTCATAATACTAGCATCATATAAATATGCCCTCATGATGGTCATACTTTATCTCAAGTCGTGAACAGGACAAACTTATCTTAATCCACCTAGTCTTCCTACTGTCTCAGAAGTCAAAAAGCGTCAGAAAATTCACAGATGCTTATCAAAAGCAAGAGACAAACAACAGAATGTATCGAGTACGTCATCGCTATGGAGATTCTCAGAATTGCCCGACGAGGTATCACATGATTACAAAGGATCAGAGGTCAGAGTCAGAATCCGGAGATAAGGATCAAATAGTGTCAGGTAAATTTCTATGATTTTTTTTTTTTTTTTTTTTTTTTTTTTTTTTTTTTCCTTTTTGAATGCCTTCAAGAATGATTAAGGTTTCAAAACTTAGGTGCTGCAACGCATAAGCTTTCAATCATCAAAAGTGATTTCAATAAGCTTTAACCAGAAGTAAGGCATGAATCAGAGTGATACGGAAGCAATGCTACTTAAACAAACGCCTTATAGTCTACCCATTCCTCACCGGTAATACTTAAGTTCATATAGGGAAATCCTAAAGCAAATTCTTACAGGTTATCTTATGAGCGCCTACAGTGGAAACTTAGTGGTCCAAAGTTCACAGGTCAAGGGTAAATGTATTACGAGTCGCAGCCTGTCTCTCTGATACCATAATTGTAACACCCCAACCCGGCAAGGGTAAAGATGTCACGTTAATGGTTTCATATCAGATTAAACAAAGCATACTTCAATAGTAATACAATAAAATATCAAAGGTTACAAATGAGATACTAACATTATAAGGTTAAGAATGAAACAAAACTAAATACTAAGTCTGCAAATGCAATCCTTCTAATGACTTCTACTTCAGAATAACTATCAAGGTCTTCTAAGTCCAAAAGTCTCTTCACTCATACCCAAACCCGTCGTCCTGCTTATAACCTGCCGCACACGAAAAGAAAACGTGCGGCTGAGCTTAAAAGCCCAGTGAACAGATATAACGATAACAAGCAGTAACGGTAAAGTAGCGAAGTAAATGAACGAGTACCAGGTATCACGATAGTCAAAAACAGGAACATGAAGACTATACAGATATAACAGGATCAGAACTAGTTACAGAAGATAGGTGATAAGGAAACCGTAACCCACCACAAGCCCAAGTCAAAAATCAGGTTCAGTATTAAGTCATGTATCATGCTATAGGGTAGCAGTAACAGTAATGGAAAGTAAAGGTTATACAGACATATCATGATTAAACTAATTGCAGAATAGTATAAAATGTAATCCGTAATCCTACCACATACCAGGTCAATCCAGCCAAGTCAAGTGTTAAGCCATATTCCAAGTTACAGGGTAACAGTAATAATAATGGTGAGTGAAGGTAATCGGGTTATAAGGTTACAAGGTGCAGGGTAACAGAAATCCTCTACGAGCCCAGTATCAGTAATCAGTAACAGTAATCAGTATAATCATGTAGAGGGGAGACCTCTCAGTAATCAGTAAATATGAGGGGAGTCCTCAATCAGTAAATGGAGTGATCAGCTCCCAGTATGTGAAAGACGTGTATCGCACACACCATCAGTCACCAGTAATACAGAAATCAGTAATCAGTAACAGTAACAGTAACAGTAACAGTTCTAGGATGCATCCATACGCCCCTGGTGGCCATAAACCTCCCAACACACCAAATAAAATACAGAAAAGGGACGGAACAGGTCATCACTCTCCTGCCCTAGAGTCATGCCATCGGTGCATCAATGACATGGTCATGAAACCCTCATGACTAGTTATGGCTCGTAGTATCAAACTGTGGGTTAAGGTCAGGTATCATGTATCATGTGTCAGGTGTCATGCCTCAGAAATCAGTATCATGTATCAGTATCATGCATCAGAGATCAGTAACGTGTATCAGATATCATGTATCAGGATTCAGTATCATGTATCAGAAATCAGTATCATGTATCAGGATTCAGTATCATGTATCAGAATCAGTATCGTGTATCAGGTGTCGGATTCAAGTATCAGGTGTCAAGTATTCAGGTGTCAGGTTCAAGTATTAAGTGTTAGGTTCAAGTATTTAAAGGTCAGGTAGTCCAGGTCATGTTTTATATAAGAGTTCAAGACAAGGTTCAGAACAAAGGATCAGAACAAGGGTTCAAATAAAGGTTCAAGTCGAATGGTTCATATCAAGTGAATCAGGGTTCAAGTTAAGTTTATAGCAAGGTATCAAGTATTTAAGTTAGTTGCATAAGTCAATTTCCATTTCAAAATATCAGAAGTTCATATCAGAGGTTCATATCAGAGATTCATATCAGAAAGGTCATACCAGTAGGTCAATATCAGAAATGTTCAATATCAGACAGGTTTAATATCAAAAGATCATATACCAGAAAAATCATACATCAGAAAGATCATATAACAGAAAGATCATGTATCAGAAAGATCATGATATCATGAAAGAAGCAAGCAAGGTTCACATAACACAGAAACATAGCAATAAATCAGAAATCAGAAAGTAGGTTCAATATCAAAAGGTCCAATGTCAGAAGGGTCAAGTATCAGGGAGTCCGAAATTAGAAGGTTCATATCAATTTGTTTCAAGGTTCATAACAAGGTTCAATTTAAAGGTTTATATTAAAAGTTCCTATCATAGTTCAAAAAGTAATCTCTTACAATAGCTTTCATGAAAGTAAACCTTAAAACAATCTTCATAAAGTAGGTCCTTTAAAGAAAGTTTTCAAAACATTTTCACATGTAATTAAGAAGAGTTTTTACATTTAGTTATAAAATCCTATGAACCTTCAAAATATTCCAGGGTCATAAATATTCACATTACAGGGTGATGGACAGGTCATATCATGTATCAAAAGAAAATAAAGCAAGGTTCATGAATTATGGAAAACATAACAAAGGCATAGATTCAAATAGGAAAGCCCCATATAAAAGGCTCAGATCATAACCAACTGATATGCATAATGAAGAACCAATCAGAGTATGAGACGACATAACAACGGCTCAGAGAAATACTAAGATGAATCATAGATACTGAATGAAATAAGC
This sequence comes from Artemisia tridentata subsp. tridentata, assembly GCA_021014915.2. Classification (NCBI taxonomy): domain Eukaryota; kingdom Viridiplantae; phylum Streptophyta; class Magnoliopsida; order Asterales; family Asteraceae; genus Artemisia; species Artemisia tridentata. The sequence continues at coordinate 419,111,341 of CP139508.1, read as the reverse complement.
AAGAGGACACCCTTACTGAAAAAGGGCAGAATATCTGTACCTTGACGAAAGCAAGCAAACACCAAAATGATCACAAAAGGAATGACGACTACTCCCGCTTCACCGGATCTACACGAATATGATAACCAGGTATTATTTTATGTTCATACGAATCAATTTACTTATTTAGTCGGCTTTCCATATTTAGTAACTTTCCTTTTATAGACAGTTTCCAGAAATAGCAGATTATACCCAGAAATTATGTTAAGGCTTTAGATATAACATTATTATGATAATAGGGTAGCTTTTAGTCATTTCATGATAGTTCAGGGTAGATTATAGCAACTTCCCAAAAATTAGGGTTTCATATGTCATTATCCCAAAGTTTAGGGTTTAAAGTGTAAATATCACAAATACACATTTTATCCATTTTAATCCTTACTTTATGAACATTATTCAATTCAGTCCTTAAACTTCCAGAATTTACAAAATCAACCCTTTACTTTATTTAATTCAATTCAACACCTTTTACTTATATAATTTACAAATTAATCCCTTAGCTTATCAAAATTACACGATAGGTCCTTATACATATTTTACACTTATTTCCCATAATCTTATAAAATTTCCAGAATGTACCCTTACTTTTAAAATGTTACAAAACAGCCCCTCATGTTTTATTATTCCAAAATCGATTTATATATATTTCCCAAAATACAAATTAAATCCTCCAACTTATGAAATTGACCCATTTAGCCCTTATACTTATTTTTACTGATTCCACCATGATGTAATAACATTTATAAAAATGACCCCCAATTTCCAGAATTTACAAAACAAGCCCTTGTACCTTTTTAATTCCATTCGGTTTTAACCAAACATCACAAAATAGAAACCCTAGCTTACCCAACCTCTAAATCATTAAACCATACATTTATAACATCTTTAATCCACATTGATTAACCACAAAATCAGATCATATCATGAACCCTAGCCTCGATCATTATTTTCTTTTTCTCTTTTATTTTTCAGCCGATTAGGGTTTAATTCACCACAAGGCCAAACCAAGCTTGAACAAATGAGATAGTATTTTATTTAGGTCTTATTAATCATATATAACTCCAGAAAAATCAATTCGACCCTAGCAAAATTCATCCAGGCCGATTACACATTTTTACGTTTTACATGCTTATTATTTGATATTAAATTCGTTAGGCTTATAAATCGTGCATGGTTAAATTTGGGCTGATTATATATGATATAAGGAAGATAAGAGACAATACCAACAGATCCTTGATGGCCAGAATCAACCCGAAACAGATCTAGCAAATTATTCCACTCGATAAGGCTAAATCGACCCAAACAATTCGACACAGCCTACTCGATCATCTCCAGCCTTGATCTCTATTTTTCCCAGGTTCTATGTGATTAAGAGAGGGCTAGAAAAATACCAATTCGATTATAAAACAACAGAATCACACGTTATGAATCTTGGTTGCTCGGTTTAACTTTGCGACCCAAAATAATTCGCTACGCCCAAACGATCGACTCCAGGAATGTGTAGCTATTTTTCCCACCTCCTTTGCACCTCTAAGAACCCCAGAAAATTACCTCCTTGATGCAGAAAAATCGGATGAGCCGTGTGGAATTTTTGGAGAGTGGCGGCAATAGTTTTTAGGGTTAATAGAAAGGAAAATAAATTAGGGATTGGTTATATCTTGGGAAGACCGATTTTGGGGGAGGGTTTAAGGCCATATAACCGGCCTTCAATATGGCCCAAATTAATTTCCTTTTTATTTTGAATTTTCCTAATTTAAATTGTATTTTAAATGGTTTATAAATAATAATAATTGTGTATTGTAATTTTCGGTACACACAAGGGTATTATGGTCATCTTACAACTTGTATAAATATTAATCGAAGTCGTCAAAATTATTTTGTATCATGTCTTGTTCGTTTCCAGAAGTTTGGGATCGATTCGGGACTTAATTAAGCTTTAATTAATTTTTAAAGACTTCAGGGGTACTTTGGTAATTTTACTCGTTACCTGAATTTCGGGTTTGGTCAATTAGATGTGGTAATGAGTTGAGAGGGTTTTGGGTCGAAATTGGTGTAGTAAGAAGTGAAGTTCAGGCTGCTATTTACAGAGAGGGAAAGCTTAATGCTTTGAATACAAATATGAGGAGGGGACTTGGCCATGTAGGTTATGGAGGGGGAAGGTGATGTGTTCTCTTCTTCTCCATACAAGTCACCAAGTGGTGATATGGAGGAGGGGGAAGTATTTGGTGAAGGTAACATTTAGAAACAAATTTAGTTATGGTTTTAAGTTGGGTTCAAACCAGATTTTGAGGGAGGGTTCGAATGGGGCTTGAGGGTGTTGTAACTTAGGCTTTAGGGAGTAGTACTCTAGGTTTTGAAGACTTAACTAATTTTGTTTTTAAGTAATTGTTGATAGGGATTAGAGTTTTTATGTATTTATATATTTCGAACTTTTTGAGAAATGGTGAAGAAATTAGTTTAGGCTTAAGAATGTTGTAAAACACGCTTAGTAAAGTTATACCATAATTCATGATGTGAGAAAAATATAGTTTTAATATATTATTAAGTTATAAAAATTATATGTTAACTTTTATTTAGTTTAAAAGTAAATAAATGGAATTTTTAGTTTGTGTGCGTAAATGACTTGTACCTTAAGTTTAAATAACTTGTATAATTATTATTTTGTAAAAATCTTACATAGAGAAATTAGGGTTGGTGAAATTGCTACCTAAAATCATGGTTTTGTGAAGTTAGGGTTTTACCGGGAGTTTAAGATAGAATTAAGGTTTCTGGTGCTTTGAATACTTGTACCTTAACTCAGATGAGTTGTACTTTAGTATTTCTAGGGTTTTGTTATTTATATTTGGTGTTGTGATGAATTTATGTTTTCAAGGAAATTCTAAATAGATAATGAATGTTTTGTTTGTGCGTTCGTTAAAGAATTATTGCAAAACGGTAAATGGTATATTGTAAAGTGTTATACTTGACATAGAAATTTTTTTATATTAATAAACATTAAATAGGTTGAGGTTAGGTTGCGTGCGAGCACGTTTATCAACGATGTGAGTTACGTCACATGAGAGAGTAGTTATGCCCAGATAATAAAAAAAAAAATTACACGTAGAAAAGGATAAGTATTCTAAGAGATAGTGAAATCTAGTGTGGGATTTTCGCAGTGGTTACATAGAGGCTATGGATTTAAAGTGGCAGTTGGCTCTCATTAGTATCAGGGCAAAGAGGTATTATCAGAGAACTGGAAACAAGATCACCTTCAATGGAAGAAATGTTGCAGGATATGACAAGACCAAGGTGGAGTGCTATAATTGTCATAAGATGGGACACTTTTCCAGGGAATGTAGAAGTCCCAGACAACAGAGCAATGGGAATAGGAACAAGAGTCAGAATAGGAGGACAGTAAATGTGGAAGAAACTTCTTCCTCAAAGGAAATGGTTGTTGTGGATGGAGCTGGTTTTGATTGGAGCTTTATGGAAGAGGAGGTAGAACCAGCCAACATTGCATTGATGGCCTTTTCAGACTCTGAGGTACATATAGTTCAAAAATGCTCAAGCACTTATCATGCTTTAAAAGATTATGAAACTCTTAAGAAACAGTATGATGATCTTAGAGTAGAATTCAATCAAGTAAACTTTAGTCTGTCAAACCATAAAAGAGGACTAGCTGTTTTGGAAGAACAACTTGATTTTTATAAAAAGAATGAATCAAACTTTAATGATGACATAGCTGTTTTAAAGAGGGATTTGCAGTTAAAAGATGATAAAATAAGTGGGCTTGTATATGAATTAGAAAAAATTAAGAAAGAAAAAGAGAATATACAGCTAAGTGTTGACACTCTGGAGCATACATCTAAAGGAGTTCAAAAGATAATGGAGACTCAAGTGGTGTATAAGGCTAAATCTAGTTTAGGGTATAAATCTGTTGCACCCCCAAATAGAGGAATGTTTGTTCCACCTGGAATTGACCTAGCTCATACAGGTTTAAAAGAATTTCAAGATATTGAGTTTCCTGGTTTTGGCCCTAAAATCAATGATAATGCTCCTAAGTTTGTCAAGGCTGAGACTTCGGTTAAAAACTCAAGTGATTCAGATGCCCCAATTATTGAGGATTGGACTTCTGATGATGATGAGAATGATAAGGTTAGGGATCAGATCAAAGAAGTTGCATCTAAGAATAGGTCTGAGGTTAAAACAGAAGTAAAACATGCTCCTAAGGTGGTAAAAAGTGAAAAAATAAGACCAGTTAGGAATAATGCAAAATATGCTGAGATGTATAGAACTAAGAACAGAACACCAGTTTCTAAAGATAATCAGAGGAATTGGAACCACTCAAAATCCAAGCAATTGGATGATGAGTTTGTTATGATTAGAAAAGTATGCTTTGTTTGTGGAAGTTTTGATCATTTAGCTGCATACTGTGAGTCAAACCCTTGGAAGAAGAATGTCTTTGGAAAATCTAGGGTGTACAGGAACACTAATGATAGGGTAAATCAACACAGTTCTAATAGATTAGCCCACCCTAATCATAAGATGAAACCCAAAGCAATTATAGTGAAATCTGGGATTAAGCCAGTGTTAACTGCTCGATCAAACAAGAAGGCTAATAACAAAAAAACTGTTTCAGGTGTAAAATCATTTTCAAAATATACACAAATAGTTCATAGACCCTTTAACAAGAAAACAACATCAACCAATCAAAAATGGGTACCTAATGTTTAATATAATAAGCCAGCAGTATGTACTGTTAAGTCAGCAGTTTCTACTGTTAGACAAGCAGTTCCTACTGTTAGGAATTTTAATGCTGTTAAGGATAAATGGGGCAATGCTATGAAGGCCTCAGCACATTGGGTTAGAAAACTACCAAACCCAATGGTGCATCAATGACTTTCAATAAATTTTCTCATATTGATGCACAAGGTAGATCCAAGCCAGTGATGGTTTGGGTCCCCAAAAGGCACTAAAACCTTTATTTTGTATGCGGGAACATCCTTCAAATGGTGAAGAAGACAGAGGCTACTCAGATAGTGGATGTTCTAGGCACATGACTGGTAACATGTCATACCTTTCAGACTTCATTGCTCTGGATGAAGGACCTGTTATCTTTGGAGGTGGTGTTGGAGGAAGGATTACCGGTAAAGGTGTCATAAAAACTGGTAATCTTGATTTAGAGAATGTGTATTTTGTACCAAAGTTAAAGTAGAACCTCTTTTGTGTGTCACATATATGTGATAAAAAGAATAAGGTTCTTTTTACTGATACTGACTGCCTTATTCTTTCTCCTTATTTCAAGCTGCCTGATGAAAATCAAGTTTTGCTTAAAATTCCCAGAAAGGGTAATACATACAGTATTGAGATGAGAAACCTTGTTCATAAAGAAGGTCTTACTTGCCTTGTTGTAAAAGCCACATTAGAGGAATCAATGTTGTGGCATGGAAGGCTTGATCATGTTAATTTTAAAGCCATTAACAAAATTGCTAAAAATGGTTTGGTAAGAGGTTTACCTAACAAGACTTTTCAAAATGACCAAACATGTGTTTCTTGCCTTAAGGGTAAATAACACAGAGTCTCTTGTAAGCCCAAGGTTCATAACTCAAATTCTCAAGCTTTATATATGCTGCATATGGACTTATTTGGTCCTACTACTGTGAATAGCTTGAATTTTAAAAGATATTGTTTGGTTATTACTGATGATTATTCTAGGTTTTCTTGGGTTTTCTTTCTGAGAACTAAGGATGAGGCTAATGAAATCCTTAATTCGTTTATTGTTGAGGTAGAAAACCTAGCTGATAAGAAAGTCAAAATAATTAGATGTGATAACGAAACAGAATTTAATAATAGGGTTATGGATGAGTTTTACAGAGAAAAAGGTATTAAGAGGGAATTTAGTGTGGCTAGAGCCCCCCCAACAACATGGAGTAGCTGAAAGGAAAATTAGGACCTTAATAGAGGCTGCTAGAACAATGTTAGCATATTCTAAGTTACCTATTTCATTTTGGGCTGAAGCAGTTAGCACTACTTGTTATGTTCAGAATAGGGTTTTGGTAGTGCAACCTTATAATAAGACTCCTTATGAGCTTTTTAGAGGTAGAACCCCTACCTTAGGCTTTATGAGACCTTTTGGTTGCCATGTCACTATCTTGAATACCATAGACCAACTAGGAAAATTTGATGGGAAATCTGATGAGGGTTTCTTTGTTGGTTATTCTCTGCACAGTAAGGCTTTTAGGGTGTAAAATAAAAGCACCAAGCATGTTGAGGAGAATCTGCACATATAATTTCAGGAGAATATTCCTAATGTTGCAGGTGGTGGTCCTGATTGGCGGTTTGATCTTGATATGCTGTCAGATTCTATGAATTTTGTGCCTGTTACAGGTACAAATACTAATGATCATGCAGGTGATGAAGATTCTGATGAAGAATATGTCTTGATGCCAATCATGGAAGAAAGTCCATTAAATAATTCTTCTTCAAAGATTGATGATGTTCCATCATCAAGTGATGCTGCTAAGGAGAAGATTGTTGATGACTCTAGTGGATAGAATGGTAAAGAAGCAGAAATTCCTGAGAGCAGTACAAATGGAGTTAGTACTGCTGAGCCAAATGTTGATACTGATGGACCAAGTCAATCCAATATTGATTCACTAGTTAATACTGCTCGTCAAGTTGATGATTTTGATTTCTTTGGAGATGGTCTACACAATATGCCCAGTACCTATGATATTCCTTCTACTCCTCAAACAATAGTTCACAGAAATCATCCACTTACCAATGTCATATGAGATGTACAATCTGGAGTAAAGACTAGAAGGCAGATTCAAGATCCAGATCATCATGGCTTTCTCAGTGTCGTTTATGAGGAAAAACATCATGAAGATGAGCATGATTGTATGTATGTATGTTTCCTATCTCAGATAGAACCCAAGAATGTGCTAAAGGCTTTAGAAGAATCTAGCTAGGTTGAGGCAATGCAAGAAGAAATGCTTCAATTCAAAATTCAGAAAGTCTGGGTTCTGGTTGATCTACCAAAGGGAATGAGAGTGATTGGTACTAAGTGGGTATTCAGGAACAAGAAGGATGAAAGGGGCATTGTGATAAAGAACAAAGCAAGATTGGTTGCTCAAGGCTATACTCAGGAAGAAGGGATTGATTATAAGGAGATTTTTGCTCCTGTTGCCAGGATTGAAGCGATAAGGCTATTTCTTGCTTATGCTTCCTTTAAGGGTTTTATGGTCTATCAAATGGATGTGAAGAGTGCCTTTCTATATGGTACTATTGATGAGGAGGTCTATGTTTCTCAACCTCCAGGCTTTATAGACCCTGACCATCCTGACAAAGTTTACAAAGTGGTTAAAGCCCTTTATGGCTTGCATCAAGCTCCAAGAGCTTGGTATGGGACTCTTGCTACTTATCTTATGAAGAATGGGTTCCGTAGGGGTAAAATTGATCAAACTCTCTTTATTAAAAAGGAAAAAGGTGATATTCTATTGGTACAGGTCTATGTAGATAACATCATCTTTGGTTCTAAAAAGAAAGAGATGTGCAGAGAGTTTGAGAAATTGATGAAAGAACAGTTTGATATGAGCTCTATGGGTGAACTTACTTTCTTTCTAGGACTTCAAGTATAGCAGAAGTCAGATGGAATATTTATCTCTCAGGATAAATATGTTGGTGAAATTTTGAGGAAATTCCAATTCACAGATGCCAAAGTTGCAAGCACACCTATTGATAAGCAGACACATTTACTATTAAAAGATCATAGTGGTGAAGATGTGGATGTGCACATGTATAGATCTATGATTGGGTCTTTGATGATTCTCACATCATCCAGGCCTGATATTATGTTTGCAGTTTGTGCTTGTGCAAGATTCCAAGTCAATCCTAAGGTGTCTCATCTGACTGCAGTAAAGAGAATCTTCAGATATCTTAAAGGCCAACCTAACTTAGGCCTGTGGTATCCAAAAGAGTCTGCATTTGATTTGGTGGCATTTTCTGATTCGGATTATGCTGGTGCAAGTATGGATAGGAAGTCTACAACAGGAGGTTGTCAATTCTTGGGTTGTAGATTGATCTCTTGGCAGTGTAAAAAGCAGACTATGGTGGCTACTTCTACTACTGAGGCAGAATATGTAGCAGCAGCAAGTTATTGTACTCAGGTTCTCTGGATTCAAAATCAGATGCTTGATTATGGGTATAATTTCTTAAATACTATTATATACATAGACAATAGCAGTACAATGTGTATCATTAAAAATCCTGTTCAACATTCAAAAACTAAACACATTGAAATTAGACATCATTTTATAAGAGACTGTGCTGAAAAGAAGTTAGTTCAGGTTGTCAAAATTCACACTGATGACAACTTTGCTGATTTATTAACCGAAAGTTTTGATGTAGGAAGGTTTCAGTACTTGGTAACAGGTATTGGAATGCTTAATCCTTCCAAAGATTAATGTCTAAGTGTTTTTGTTTTTTTATTGCTAGTTGTGCTATTTGTATAATTTGTACTGCATGATTATTTTTAGGTACTGCTTATGGAATTTGTTAGTCATTTGTGATAACTGTTAAAAGGAAAATATTGTGTGCTAGGATCCTGGACACACGATTAAGGTGGTTAAACCTTCTAACTTTGTGTGTATGATATGTTGTGTTAAAATGATTAAGTGCGCGGAATTCACTCAACCAAACTTAGAAGGTTGTGTATGTTATGGAAATGGAATTGTTATGTTTGTTAGTTAGCAATGAAACACGTAAAGATTATCACTAAACGATTCAATATTATTAAAGATAATAATACGAGTGACCTTGAAATATCACTAGGGTTACAACCTTGAATCTTTTGTTTCTATCACTTGTGCATATTTGTGTTTGTTCTAACAGTTATGCATGTTCTAACTTATGCATGGACTAACTCTTAACACTTCTATATTTTTGACACACTCTTAAATATCACTAGTCTAAGATCTCTTTTATAGTCAAAAGATCTTTACAAATTGCTTAAAGTCTTGACCAACTTACTTGGTTAACTTATCCTATTGAGTGTCAGTACATCAGATACAACATGTATCTATGTATACAACTTGTTAACTAAGCACATGGAGTAAGATATTATCTACCGTATATTGTTGACCAAAATTCAATAAATATCTTTTCGATCTTATCCTTCCATCAGCAGAGTTGTTCATTATCAGCAGGAACAATCTATCGCTATCAGCAGAATCATCAGCAGAGTTGTTAAGCCTATCAGCAGAGTGAAATGCTCTATCAGCAGAATCAACATCATCAGCAGAAACCATTTTGCACTATCAGCAGAATTATACTTAGAGTAGAATCCGATATTAAACATCTTGAATATTTAATTCCCAACAATCCTCCCCTAAACATGTGAATCCTTTCAAACATGTTTCTGAATTAAATCTTGGATTAAAGATCTTTCAAACACTTATGTTCTTCAAGATTGAATATCTTCTCAGTAATTCATCTACTTTGCTCTTCTTTGACTTTAGCAATATCAAAACATATTGAACCTATCTTGGATTAAAAGATGGTGCAATTTCCTTGGATGGAGGAATTATAAGAGACAATGATGCTGTGTATCTTGGATGCTTGTTTCAACAAGTGAAATCATCTAACCAGCATGTCTTTGAAGTGAAATTGAAACTTTTCTTCGTTTGATCTAGATAGAACTTTCTCCTTTGGAATGTTCTTGTCATTTTCAACCTCCTCATCATCTTGTATGCTCTTGTCTTCTCCTTCCATATATTGGATTATCTTCCTTTTCTGGGCCATTATTTCCTCCCCTGAGATTGTTACCTCCCCTGAAGCAAATAACTTTTGTTTCCTCCCCTTGTTTGGAAGATCTCACTATGTACCTTTGATTGATCTATCAATGTGAACTTGTTGTCAGACAATATTGTACATGAAGCCATCAATTCCTTAAGAGTTTAAGTTACTGCCCTCATCACTTCTAGGTGTGTTAACTCCTATGAGAGGTGAATCAGTGGACATTTTGATTCATGATCCATTAATGAATGGTTTTTGTGAATCCTTGAAAATCCTTTTAAGAAATCATTTATGTAACACCCCGACCCGATAAGGGTAAAGATGTCACAAGTACATGGTTTCACATCAGATCATACATAACATCCATAATTAAATAGCGGAAACACAATGTAACATGAGATAGAAAATACATGAAATACAAAACATAATACAAATGAAGAATAATCCCATAAAAACAAAGCTTCACTCGTGAACACTCTTCCCAAATCCATAACCCAGCTCCTAGCTTAATACCTGCCGCGGGAAAAGAAACGCGGCTGAGCTACACGAGCTCAGTGAACAGATATAACGGTAACAAATAATAATCATGAAATAGGGAAACACGAAAGAAACCATACGTGATATAATAATGTGATAATTAAAGGCAAAACAGATCATGATATAATGACGAAGTAAAATAATGAAAGAAACAAAACGTGACATAGTAGCAGATAAGAAAAGATAGAATGGTCATACAGAGATATTAGAAGGTATAGAAAGTACATGAATAATAATGAATTAGGAAAGAGCATGCAGAGATATCAGGAGTGTAGAGTTGTACCATGAATACGGATGAGTAGAATAAAGTCCCAACTAGCCCAAACATAACCAACCCAGTACAGAATAAGTCCAAGGTTCCATACAGCCCAACATGCCCAAGCCCAGTCCAGAATCCCATGAGGCCCAACATACCATGCCCATACAGAAATAAGTCCAGAAACATATCATGGGTGTCATGAGGGTAAGGGTAAAGGTGCAAGGTAAGGGAAAGTCAGTAATCCACTACGAGCCCATAACATGAAATCATAAGCATAATCATAATCATAAACATGTAGAGGGGAGACCTCTTAGTATCCTGTAAATATGAGGGGTGTCCTCATCATGGTTATCTTGTAAATATGAGGGGTGTCCTCATCATGGGTATCTTGTAAGTATGAGGGGTGTCCTCAATCATGGGTTGGAGTGATCAGCTCCCAGAGTGTGAAAGACGTGTATCGCACACACCATCAGTCACCATGAATAACATAACATAACATGAACATGAACAAATCTAGGATGCATCCATACGCCCCAGGTGGCCATAATCTGCCTCTACGTAAACATGACATGCAGGGACGGGACAGGTCATCACTCTCCTGCCCTAGAGTCATGCCATCGGTGCATCGACTGACATGGACATGAAACCCTCATGCCTAGTGAGTGGCTCGTAGTATCAAACTGTGGGTCAAGGTCAAGTATCATGAATCATGTTTTAAGTTTACTTGCATAGGTCATTATCTTGTTTCATAAGTTCATAATCATGGTTCATAAATAAAGGTTCATAAGCAAAGGTTCATGGTCAAGGTTCATAAGCAAAGGTTCATGGTCAAGGTTCATAATCATAAAAGGTTCAATATCATGGTGGTTCAATAATCGAAGTCATAATAAGAGAATGAAGGCCTCTTATCAAAGAAGCAGAATATCTGTACCTTATTGCTGATAACGGAAAATACTGAAAAGATGATCAAGAGCACAAGACTACTCCCTCTTCACACCTAGAGGAGTAGAGACAGAATTACTAAGGATCCCATGCCATATTAAGTAACTTTCTATTTTTAGCAGGTTTCCATTTTTAGAAAGTTTCCATTTTTAGAAAGTTTCCATATTTAGAAAGTTGGATCAACATTCTTAGTTAAATCATTATTTCTGGAATTAGAGTATCTCTTATCACATTTACATATTAGGTCCTTAAGAATTCACAATTTACACTTTATACCCTTTAGTTTCAAAAGTTACACTTAAGACCCTTAATTTATCAAAGTTTCACAATGGTCACTCATTTTATCATATTATAAGAATGTATCCTCAATCTTATATAATTTACACAATAGGTCCCTCTAGTTTACAAAGTTACATATTTAGTCCTTTAATTTATAATTTCAACTTTATATTATTAATAATTACATATTAACCCATTAAATCACCAAATTAACACATAACCCCTTGAATATATTATTTTACTCAAAACAGCACCAACTTTCCAGAAATTACAAGTTTAGTCCCTCCATTTAATTATTTTATAATTCGAACCATAATAAAACCCTAAAAACATTTTAACCCTCTAAAATACAAAAATGACATTAGACCCCTTCCTTTTATATTTTTCCCAGCAAGTACATGATCTAAATTAAGTTTTAAAACTGACCCACAAGTTTTAGAAATTACAAAACACACCCTTAACTTTTAAAAACCCACGATATGACTTTTATCTTTACACAAATCAAACCCTAACCTAACCAATTCATTTACTAATCATTACTCTTCATTAATGGCCAAGAATAAACCCTAATTCATATACAAAAACCCTAGCTCGATCGATTTACAATTTTCCCAAAGTTTTTCTTTTATTCTTTTTAATTTCTTAAAAATCGGTAAAACTAAATAAATCAAGAATACTTATTTTAGGCCTTAACAATTCGAAATATAATTTTTCCCAGGTTAGTATGATCATATGGAGTCTAAATAAAATAAATATGAAGCCTCAAAAATTCGAATTGAATTATTTAGGGTTTATACACGTTTTTAAGATTTAATTCACAAATAATTGTTAGATCATGCATGGATCGACTTTTACATTTTATTTGGTGTTCATAACATATATAGGGTCTGATAAAAATACCAAATCAAGATTCGAACGTGTAGAACGAGACGCACGATTTAATATGTACGCGAATAGCCAAAATGCACCATAAATCACCACGACTTCAAAAACGATCTAAAAATCATGAAACCAATTTTCACAGGTCACATATGATGTGGGGAACACCATAAAAATAAGAAACGAATTTTCCAAGATCGAATGAATCAAAAATGAAATTATTACCTTTCGGGTTGAATTAAACAAGAATTTTCGAAAACCCTTGAATCCGGCCACCACAATTCGAAGTATTATTTTTCTAGGACTCTTGAGACCCTTAAGAACACAGTAAAAATAGTGCCTTACTTCCAAAAATTCGGATGGATGATTGGAGAATTATTTGGTGATTTAGGGTTTAATCGGTTTGGAGAAATTTTGGAGAAAATATGTGTGTGTTATAAAATATGATTGTAGCTGATTATTAGGGGAATAAAGGACCTTAATTTCGGAATTTAGTCAAGGTTGGTTAATATCATTCAATATTAATTTTTAATGCTCTTAAATTCCCTTAATTTCCTATTATAATTACATAACTTTTGAATTTAAATTATATTAGGCGCCCAAGGGTACTTTGGTAATTTTCATGGCTTGTATAAATGTTAAATGGAGTTGTTAGAAATATTTGGGACCATAACTTATGCATTGCCAGAAGTTTGGAAATTATTTGGTGCTTTACGTATATTTTATTTAGGTTTTAAATTCCCAGGGGCAATTTGGTCGTTTTACATGTTTAGGATTTTCGGGTATTACAATTTAACTTAGTAGTACGTTCATGATTTTAGAATTGAAAAATCATACTACTTTCAACCATTTTGAAAGAAATTAAGTGTATAACAGACAGTCAATCATAATTTCGGTTTAATGCAACCTCTGGTTGTGTGAGAACCAATATTTTTCAGTTATAAATAACTGCCTGTGTAAAGATAAATCTATTCAAAAGATTTTCTTGACAAGGTTTCCAGCTCGTGGCATTGGTTACCTCTAACACAAGTGTTAGATTCACTTTTGCTCGCTGTTCTTTCTATCAGATGTCCTCAGACTTGCACATTATACTTAAAAGTATAAAATGATAGAAAGTGAGTTGTATCAGTTACTATCTGATCAACTAAGTCATCAATTCAATGTGAAATATCATAACTAGATTTCAAGAAAGAAGTTTTAAGGAGCCTTAAAGTCCCAAACTCAGTCCATCATAAACCTATTATGGTCAGCAGCTAATATCTCAATTCTGCTGTTTCCATTTCACTTGAAAACATCCTTTGTGTTTACATATTCATACCTGAAATTGTTTGTCTAAAACCAAAAGAACAATGTACAAATTACTTGTCTTGCATTAGTATAATCATAAGACCAACTATTTGAATAACACAATTTTAATTTTGTACTAGCAACACCTTGTGTGCCTTAGCAATACCTTATGAATCAGTAGCAACAACAAAAATTTATTTACAAAAACACATCATATTGAAAATTTAAAGATTAAGCATTCCAATACTTGCTACCAAGTACTGAAACCTTGAAACATCAAAAGCTTTTGTTAGCAGATCTGCAAAATTATGTTCTGAAGCTATTTTAAGAACTTGAATTAATCTTTTCTCATTGCAGTCTCTTATAAAGTGATGTCTAATTTCAATGTGTTTTGTTTTAGAATGTTGCACTGGATTTTTAATAATACAAATTGTACTACTATTATCAATATGAATAACAGTGTTTAAGAAATTGTACCCATAATCAAGGAGTTGGTTTTGAAGCCATAGAACTTAACTAGAGCAACTTGCAGCAGCTATGTATTCAGCTTCAGTTGTTGAATTTGCCACACTTGTTTGCTTCTTACACTGCCATGAGACAAGTCTATATAGGTGATGTATGATAAAATAACATGTTAAACAAATGAGAACAGCGGAAAAACATCACCATAACAGGATCCATATAGCCATATGATCAATCTAAATAAAAACAAATTAAACAAACATGTTTTATACCTTTGTAGCGTGATTCGGGTAACACCACCAATATCACTACACGAATTGAATGAAATAAGAACCAAAAGTGACCAAAGAAGATCACCTCTATGAATAATCCACACTACACGTCATCGATCACCACCCGATACTAGTCTTGAACACGTAACACGCGATCTAGCCTTGAACTACACTAGAATAAGGTTAGATGGGATAAAAAACCACAAACCCTAATATGGGTGTGATTAATTTCGTGGTCATTAGGGAGAGGAAGGAGGAGAGAAAGTTGGTAAGTCTTTAATGTGATAAGTCATAATCAAAGACCAAATCTCATTTGAACTTATCATGATCAAAGTTACACTTTGCCCCTTGATCTTTCTCCCTTGTTCCTTTCTCACCTAGGCTTCCCATGGGGGCCCTAAATGGGCTTGCCCATTTGTTGGTCCAATCCAATAAACTAAGTACTAGCTTAGTTATTAGTAGCCCATTATTGATCCCGAGTTACGTAGTCGTTTATATATTGTAAATACGATAAATACAATCTATAAAATGGTGTCTCTGTGTATAAGTGTGTGACCCCATAGGCTCACATATATCTAGCCATATAATTAGTTATTATGACACGAGCATTCTCCAACAGTCTACACCCAAGGAATTGACATCCTCCAGTTGTTGACTTTCTGTCCAAGCTAGCACCAGCATAATCACTATCCGAATATGCTACCAAGTCAAAAGGAGATTCTCTAGAATACCATATACCCAACCTTGGTTGACCTTTGAGATATCTAAAAATTCTCTTGACTGCAGTTAAATGAGAAACCTTTGGAGTAACTTGAAATCTTGCACAAACACAAACAGGAAACATGATATCAGGTCTAGATGATGTAAGATACATCAAAGAGCCTATCATAGATCTGTAATTGTGTACATCTACATTCTCTCCATCTTCATCTTTCAGAAAGGTGCTTCTCAGAGTCCATTGGTGTGCTTGCTATTTTTGAATCAGCAAATTGAAATTTTCTAAGTATCTCTGCAACATATTTGTCTTGACTAATAAATATGCCTTCAGATGATTGCTTAACTTGCAAACCCAAAAAGAATGTAAGTTCTCCCATAGAACTCATCTGAAACTTATCTTTCATAAGCTTCTCAAATTCTAAAAACATTTCTTTCCTAGTAGATCCAAAGATAATGTCATCCACATACACCTGCACTAACAGAAGATCCTTCTTGTGCTGTTTGATGAACAGTGTCTGATCAATCTTTCCTCTTTGAAATCCATTTTCTAATAAGTAGGAAGCTAGTGTTGCATACCAAGCTCTTGGTGCCTGATGAAGGCCATATAGAGCTTTCACTACTCTGTACACTTTGTTTGGATGTAATGGGTCGATGAAGCCTGGAGGTTGTGAAACATATACCTCTTCTCCAATTTCACCATATAAAAATGCACTTTTGACATCCATTTGGTAGACTGTGAAGCCTAAAAATGAAGCATAAGCTAGAAACAGCCTAATTGCCTCAATCCTTGCTACTGGAGCATAAACTTCATCATAATCTATCCCTTCTTCTTGTGTGTACCCTTGCGCTACTAATCTAGCTTTGTTCTTGATCACAATTCCTCTTTCATCCCTTTTGTTCTTAAAAACCCATCTAGTACCAATTACCTTCACACCTGTAGGTAAATCAACTAGCACCCAAACCTTTTGAATCTTGAACTGAAGAAGCTCTTCTTGGATAGCCTCTAACCAGCTTGAATCATCTAGGGCTGTAAGAATTGTCTTTGGTTCAGCTTGTGATAGAAAACATACAAACAAGCAAGAGTTTAAAAACTCATGTTGTTTTGAAGCATAAAGGGCATCAAGAAGCCCTTGTTGGTCTGAAGACATCAATTGCTGTCTTGTCTTCACACCAGACTGTATATCTCCAATCACATGTTCCAGGGAATGAACTTTGTGAATTCTTGATTGTGGTGTAGTGGGAACTTGATAATTTGATGGAAGATTGTTGTAATCCACCTCATTATCTGAGAATTCTGCATCTTTTGTTTCTAAAGGGCCAGCAGCAGAGTCATTTGGCCGAACAGCAGAATCAGTAAGCTTATCAGCAGAGTCATCAGCAGAAACAGATACACTACCAGCAGCAACAGAAATACTACCAGCAGAAACACTTTGTTGTTCCTGAGTTCCATACACTTTACTTTCATCTTCAACACTTTCTTTAGCTTTGCTAGAAGAAGGTTCATCAGTTGTCGAAGTTGATTCCACAATTGTACTTGACCATATTGGCATTATCACATCATCTTGATCTTTCTCTAACTCTGCCTCATTTGTTGTATAAGAACCTGCAAAATCATTAGTTTCTGCAACAAAAGGCACATAATTCATTGAATTTGTTAAATATTCCAGATCAAACAGCCATTTTGGTCCTTGACCTTCTACATTGGATTTGTTTTCTAAAAACTCCACATGTAGATTTTCTTCTACTATTTCTTTTCTTGTGTTGTAAACTCTAAAAGCTTTTCTATTAAGAGAATAACCAACAAAGAAACCTTCATTTTCCTTACCATCGAATTTTCCTAAATGGTCTAAGGTATTGAGAATTGTCACATGACATCCAAAAGGTCTAAGAAATCCTATTGCAGGAGTTCTACCATTAAAAAGTTCATATGATGTCTTATTGTGAGGCTGCACAACTAAAACTCTATTTTGAACATAACAAGCAGTGTTGACTGCCTCTGCCCAAAAATTTATTGGTAGCTTAGAATCAGCTAACATTGTTCTAGCAGCTTCAAATAGTGTTCTATTCTTTCTTTCAGCTACACCATTCTGTTGTGGTGTTCTAGCAACACTAAATTCTCTCTTAATACCTTTTTCTTTGCAGAAATCATCCATAACTCTATTCTTAAACTCTGTCCCATTATCACTTCTAATGACTTTCACTTTCTTGCTTACTTGATTTTCTATCTGTGTAATGAAGTCCTTAAGGATGCTAGATGTCTCATCCTTATTGGCTAAAAAGAAAACCCATGTAAATCTACTATAGTCATCAGTAATAACTAGACAATATCTCTTATGCATTATGCTCATCACTGAAACAGGTCCAAATAAGTCCATATGTAGCATAAACAAAGACTGATTGATAGAGTTAAAAATTTTGGGCATACAAGTGGCTTTGTGTTGTTTGCCTTTTAGACAAGCAATGCATGTTTGATCATTTTCAAATCTTTTGTGAGGTAAACCTCTTACCAAACCATTCTTAACAATTTTATTTATGGTTTTGAAGTTAAGATGACCAAGCCTTCTATGCCATTTCATTGATTCATCCAATGTGGCCTTTGCAACAAGACAAGTTAAATTCTTTTTAGGAATAATATTCTTCATGTCTACACTGTACATATTGCCCTTTCTAGGAATTCTAAGAAGTACTTGACTTTCATCAGGCATCTTAAAATCAGGAGAAAGTACAAGACATTCAGTCTCACAGAAAAGAACATTATTCTTTTTGTCACACATTTGTGAAACACTAAAAAGATTATATTTTAGCTCTTTTACATAGTACACATCTTTAAAATCTAAATTTCCGATTTTGATTGTACCTTTACTAGAAATTTTGCTACGAACACCCCCTCCAAAGGTAACATATCCTCCATTTAAAGCTTCAAAATCTGAAAGATAAGACATGTTGCCTGTCATGTGCCTAGAACATCCACTATCTGAATATCCTTGATCCTCTTCCTTATCATTTGAATGTCCCTGCACACAAATAAGATTGTTAGTTTCTTTTGGGGATCCAAGCCATTACTGACTTGGATCTGCCTCTTGCATCAATGTAATTGAATCTTTTAAGAATAGTTGATGCAACATTGGATTTATGAATCCAACATGCTGAGGCCTTAACAGCATTTGCCCTTTTTCCCTTATCAGCAGAGTGAACCACACACTTATCAGCAGAATCTGCTAACTTTGTAGTTCTACCCTTTGGTCTCCAAATTTGTTTATGGACCACTGCCTTTGATTGAATGGGACTTAGAACAGTTGTAGGTGCATGTTTAAAAAATGTTTTTGCACCCTTAGCTGTTGATTTTGGGTTAATAGTCATAAATGGTCGAGCAGCAGAGTAAAATTTTCTATCAGCAGGATCATTTGGTCTATCAGCAGAATCAGATTTTGAGATAGACTTGCTTTTGACTACTCTGGGGTTTGATTTCTTAGAACTAGAGTGAAAGTGAGATTTAGGAGTTTACCTTTTGTGATTCACTCTATGGTTTTCATACCCAGATACTCATTGGTTGCAGAAAGCTGCAAGATGGTCAAAACTACCACATGTATAACAAGCTTTGTTGTAAAAAGCAAAGTAATCACCTAATTGGTTAGACTTGAGGTTGTTCCAATTCCTTTGGTTACCTCTGGGCTTGTTGGTGGTTCTATATTGCTCACAATATCTAACTGGTTGCCTAACATGCTTAATGTTTGTATGAGGCCTATCAGTATTATGTTTGACTACCTTAGGAACACTTGTTCCTACTTTCTTAACCACTTCAGGTTTAGACATAACCTGTTCTTCTTCATCATCACTATCAGTTGTACAATCTTCAACAACTATAGCATCTCCTTTCTTAACAAAGGACACCTTGTCCTGATAAGTTAAAGTTTTATCTAAACTTTTACTTATCTTTTCTACCTTAAGACTCTTACTAGTCTTAGAACCATATTCCATGATTGGTTCTTGGAACTCAGCTAAGCCTGTATGTGCTAGGTCAACACCTGGAGGTGAAGGAACAACTCTATATGGTGGAGGAACAGTTTTGTAGCCTACACCTGAATTAGCTTTATCAATTACCTGAGCTTTCCAAATCTTATTCATTCCTTCTGAGGAATGTGCTAGAGTATCTATAGTTACCTTAACATTTTCTTTTTCAGTTTTGATTTCAGATAACTGTCTACTTTGATCATTAAGTAGTTCATCTCTAAATGCTATTCCTCTTTTTAAAGCATTTAAGTCATCAGTAAACGTAGATTCATTCTTTTTATAATGTAGAATCTATTTTTCTAGAACTCCTACACACCTCTTGTGATTAGCTAAATTATGAAGGGCATCAATTAACTCTTCTCTAAAAGCATCAAATCTTTTTTTAATGTCTTCATAATTTTTAAGATTAGGACATGAATTAGTACAAGTAGGAATAGTATCTAACTCTGAATCAGAAGAAGCCATTAGAGCAATCTCATCGACAACAAGAGCAGCATTTGGTGGTGCATCCTCTTCAGTAGCCATAGAGCTCCAATCATATCCAATACCATCAATGGCCAGCATAGCCTTTGGCTCTTCCACCAGTACTTCCTTATTCCTTTCTTGTTTATACCAAGTGTTTCTATTATCCTACTTCCTTGGGCTTCTACATTCTTTAGCAAAGTGTCCCAACCTATGACAGTTAAAACATTCTACTTTCTTCTTATCAAACCCAGCAGTATTATTACCATTTATGGTAATTTGCTTTCCAGTTTTCTGCCAAAACTTCTTAGCCCTCATGCTAAGTAAAGCAACTTGCCACTTAATATCCATCTCTTCCAAATCATCACCATCTACCTGCTCAAGGTCTTCATGATTTAAAGGAGAACCACTAGCTTGACTAGTTATAAAGGCATAAAATGTTGGATCACCAAGTCCAGCAATATCCTTTTGTAAACTAGCAGAAGGACCACCATAAGTAACATTAGAAACACTTTCAACTTCATCTACCTCTTCTGTATGACTAACACTAGGAACTGATAGGAGTGCAGCATTCCCAGAACTAGTACTATAATTTCCACCTCTCTTTAGACTTTGTTCAACAATTTTAAAGTTGTTGTACAAATCATTAAGCTTCATTGTTTCAATTTCTGGCTTGTTCATCCAGACAATAACATGAGTATGGAATACACTAGGTAGACTTTTCAAGAACTTCATGTTGAGATCTTCCCTCTCAGTCTCAACACCCAACACAGCTAACTGACTTACAAGCTTGTGTAGTCTTGAAAATAGTTTGTCAAGAGACTCATTACTAAAAGCAGTAAAGTTTTCAAATTGGTGCTTTAGTAAAGTCTTCTGTGTCTTTTTGGTAGTTTCATTACCACCAAACCATGCACAAATCTCTTCAAAAAGAGTTTTTGCATCAAGATATTTGTTAAAAGATAACATTTGCTCACCAGGAATGGTCATAAGCAACAGGTTTCGTGCTTTCTGATCATTTCTCTTCTGTATCTTTTCATCATTGGAGACTGGTCCAGTATTTCTTTTTCTTACTGTCTTCCCTTCAACAAGAACATCTGAATAGCCTAAAGTGAAGGAATCACCATACTGAATTATGTCCCAAAGAGCATAATCTTGAACCATGAAATATTGCTCAACTCTCATCCTCCATAACTCAAACTCATTGGGTTTGATCATGGGCAACTTTGCAGCAACATTTGTTTGAACATCTTGTACATCCATTTCTTGTTTCTTCTAAAAAAACAACAATATCAACCTTATCTCTGATACCTCTTGCTAGGATCCTGGACACACGATTAAGGTGGTTAAACCTTCTAACTTTGTGTGTATGATATGTTGTGTTAAAATGATTAAGTGCGCGGAATTCACTCAACCAAACTTAGAAGGTTGTGTATGTTATGGAAATGGAATTGTTATGTTTGTTAGTTAGCAATGAAACACATAAAGATTATCACTAAACGATTCAATATTATTAAAGATAATAATACGAGTGACCTTGAAATATCACTAGGGTTACAACCTTGAATCTTTTGTTTCTATCACTTGTGATATATTTGTGTTTGTTCTAACAGTTATGCATGTTCTAACTTATGCATGGACTAACTCTTAACACTTCTATATTTTTGACACACTCTTAAATATCAATAGTCTAAGATCTCTTTTATAGTCAAAAGATCTTTACAAATTGCTTAAAGTCTTGACCGACTTACTTGGTTAACTTATCCTATTGAGTGTCAGTACATCAGATACAACATGTATCTATGTATACATGATGCGTGGTTTTGCAACCTTACAACAGGTTTTACCTCTCGAGGGATCTCAAGAGGCTTACAACCCCACCAGGCAGTGTACCTGACCGATGTAGTATAGTGTAGTGGTAAGTACGGGGGATTGATCGTTCTCCACAGGGAATAGTGTTCGTTAGGTATGAAAGACTACTCTAATAGGTCTAAGGGTTGAAGAAGATTCTTTTTGTATTTTTTTATAATTTTATGAAAGCAAGTAAAATCTCGGGTTTGAAAGAGTGGGCGGAATTAGTTGCTAGTCAACTAACCCAAATTACTATGAATGCAAATAAAATAAAATAACTGAAAGTAAAATGTTGGTGAAAACTTAAGTGTAGAGAAATGTGTTCACTTAGATTTCCTTACTCCCTAACTATCTTTTACCGGTTGATTAGTGTGTATTAGTTGCGTGGATGACGGGTGTATTCCTTAATACCAATCGTGGGGTGGCGTACGTACTTCCCCAACTCTACAAGCTCCTACTTCACTCCTATGTCGAGCCGGCTAGGAAGCTCCTAACATGGGATCACTAGAATTCGCTTGTGCATTAAATACAACCATAAAAACCTTTAGTACGCATTTGGTTCATGTTTCTTAAGACGTTCAAGCAAGTTACCGAATAGGAAGTTAGCCAGTTTTCTTAAGCCTAACATAGATAAACAATCATCCAATACAACTAATAACACACTAATAACCAATAATCAATAGCTAAGTTTCATTAGATCTAAGCAAACACAAGATAAATCTAGCCTAACATGTTAAACAAAAGACAAGAACAAGATAAAATCAAACAACACATAGACATATTGAATGATTAATTGATAACTTATCTTTCAATGTAACATGGAAGATCTCAAGGCAAAAAGCCTTGAAAAAGATGCTAAAATCGTCTTAGGGTTTTCTCCCAAAAATTCCACACTAAGCTCTCTCTAATGACAAAGAATTGCAAAACTATATATAGATTTTTACATCTGACGGCGTCACCTTATGGAGTGTGACGCCGTCACCCTCGCCGCTTCTAGGGTTCCCGGATGGCCTTCTTGACGCCGTCCCTCTTTAGCTCTCCAAAATCCGTTCTGGCTTATCAAGGCTTGACGCCGTCAGACCTTGAACGTGACGCCGTCCCTCTTTGAATTAAGCCGTGACGCCCTTGATCAGGTTAAAGCGTGACGCCGTCAGAATTTACATGCAATTTTCACTGGCTTATCATGAGTAAATTTCACATCCACCTTTTCTTGCCAAGCCATGACGTCGTCCAGAGTAAAATCTGACGCCGTCAAAGGTAACTTTTAGCCGATTTTTGAGACTTTGTCATTTTCTTCACTTTAATGCTCCAAAAACGTCCAAAATGCCTCCTTTTCCAGATTTCTCCTCAAAAGTACCTAAAATGACAAAAGGAACGATTTAGGGCAATATTTGATCAAATAAATACGATTTAGGGCTTAAATGACCCCTTAAAAGCGGTACACTTTTCGCTTCATCAAATCAACTTGTTAACTAAGCACATGGAGTAAGATATTATCTACCGTATATTGTTGACCAAAATACAATAAATATCTTTTCGATCTTATCCTTCCATCAGCAGAGTTGTTCATTATCAGCAGGAACAATCTATCGCTATCAGCAGAGTTGTTAAGCCTATCAGCAGAGTGAAATGCTCTATCAGCAGAATCAACATCATCAGCAGAAACCATTTTGCACTATCAGCAGAATTATACTTAGAGTAGAATCCGATATTAAACATCTTGAATATTTAATTCCCAACATTGTGTATTGTGTTTTCTTTGGTTTTGGACTAACATTTTAGGTTAAGAAAGTATTTTAATATGGATTGTGCTTTGGAAAGTATGGTGGTTTGAAATGTCAGGTGTGAAAGCTTGTCACACAACAAATGGTAATTGATTCACCATGTCTAACCCACATAAGAATCAACTAGTCCATATCAAACGGTTTCTGGTAAAGACTACTCAAATCCGTTTATGGTTGACAGTTTACCAAAAACTGGATGGTCATCAACTCACCATATCTTAAATTAAAGAGTTGGCTAGTCCAAAGCAAACGGCTATTGGTAAAGACATATCAAATCCGTTGATAGCTGATAGTTTGCTAAAAACTATAAGTGGACAAAAATATTTTCATATCCACATTGAGTTTATCCTAATCTCTGAAAAAAATTTCTAAACAGTTTCTACTGCTAGTTTCATCTAGTTTGTACTGATGGTTTAAACTTGGTTTCATACTAAGTTTATGCTCTATGATTCACCTCTCTCAGAAGGTTACACATCCGGAAGTGTTGAGAGCAGTTTGAAACTACACAACTGAATTGATGGAAACTTGTACACATTGTCATATTGGAAGCTGAGCTTAAATGTCATATGTTCTAGTTAATCTGATGGTTAAGATTCTTCCAAACAGGGGAGGAAATAAAGTTTGTTCAGTTGCTGTTAAAGATTATTATATATCTCGAGGGAGGATATCAACTCAAAATCAAAGATGAGTGTGGAGTTTATATTGGAGTACTTACTGTTTTGGGTTCTTCAAAGATTTAAAGAGAAGATAATTCTGAAGTGATTCAAGATTGATGATAAGTGTTTGAAAGAATCCACCCTATCCTCAAACATTGGAGTTTAATTCAAAAAACTTAATGATTTACACAGAAATCATAAGTTTAGGGGAGGATTGTTGGGAATTAAACTAAAAGTTGGTACTACTCATAAATAAATTAGTACTGCTGAAGATCGTTCAAGAATACATTATCAGTACTAAGCCAGTTAGTATTGTTTGAACAAGAAGTTAGTACTGTTTATAAGATAAAGATAGAGTCGTGCATGGATAAATATGGAATTGATATGATGTATATCTTATTATTATAGATTGATACGTATAATAGTTTTACTTGTATAGAACTCCTTGTTCTATAAAAGGACATTCTAATTAGGGTTTCAAAATACACACATCCCTAAGTACAATGCATTATTATTAGAGCTTCAAGGTCTTATTGTAATTCTTGTGATATTTCAATATCACTCTTAATACATTGAAGCTAATCATTTGGTTAAACAATTGTGTCATTATTTTACTATTACATTCATATAAACACATACATCACCAAACACAAAATCTTCTAAGTACTTGGTAGTAAATTCCGCGTACTACAAAGTATATACTTGAAGTATCTTCAACACAATCCCTGTGTTTTCCATCCAGTCAATTCCCATTCATCCCTTAATCCTAGAGTTCTTACAATATTATCAAGTACATATTTCAAGGTTGAATCCATTTGGCCTAGCCAAGTTAACTACCTACATTGTCATGTGCAAAGCATATGGTTATGAGCCCACACTAACTATGCTTAGAGGCTTCATTAACCTTTGCCCGGGTGGTGATTGGATAACCCTGGCCAAGAGATGTGAGTATGATGTGCCTTGTTTAATTGCTAAACCCTTTGCCAATATAAGAAAATGGAAAGGTTTATTCTTCTATGTACAAAACACGATCATACCTCCAGAATATCCAGCCATACTAGATAAAGCATTTTGGTTTGACGAGAAACGCTTTGATGATCCTTTTCCATATCATATAAGGAGCAATCCCCTCTACCAGCGTCTTGCCCGCTACCCTTTTGATGTTCAAACATTTCGGGAGCCGATTCTGTATATGGCGGGCATTGTTGATCATTGGGAAGGCTCTCCATTAAAACCTGAGATAATGTGTGAAGGGAAAAGTAAGTATATTCCCATACAAAATAAAGTAAATTACTTATCTACTGATATTTATCTTTTCTTCTTTGTTGTTGCAGGAATGGCATTCAGAAATTTTGTTGTAGCCCGTGGTACTAGAGAAGTTAGTTTCATCCCCCATGATTCAAAGAATGTCAGCTACGGAGTAGGCTCTCCGTCAATATCAGTCACTAATGAAGAAACCCCGCACTTTTTGGAAAATGTAGCAGATTCTGATGATCCCCTTATCAAGGAATTTCAAGCGAGGCTCGTAGGGTCCTCCGGCATGTCAGACAAGAAGAAAAGTAGAAAAGGAAGAGTTGCTATGTCAGTTAAAACTCCTCCGAAAAGGAAATTATCTCTCCCCACCCCTTCGACAAGAACGGTAAACCCAAAGGCTCTCATGCTAAAACCTTCATACCTACCACCCTAAAGATTCCAGAAGATGAAACTACTAGTAAGTGAAGATCTTTCATGTATAATAAACACCATACTTTATACAGTTGACTGTTCTATCTTTCGTAGGTTTGCCTGATACAAAGGAGCTTCCAAATGCTCTTGCATGTCACCATTTAGTCGAGAAGATGACACCACCTAGTTGGAGAGGGATTTTGGATAATATGTCAGTGGAAGAGCTTTGCAACTTTCATTCCAAGAGTTATGCTAGACAGGCTGTTTTAGATAATCATCTTAATTCTCGAACAAGGGAGTTGGCTCAGACAGTATTGGCTGTAAGGGAAAAAATGGAAGCTATCTTAGCCAAAGAGAAGGATAGGGATAATGAGTATGATGAGTTGGAAGTCAAATGTAAGGAAGCAATGGAGGATTTGGAGAAAAATCCTATTATCCATGACATGCGAATAAGAATCAATAGTCTCGAAGGACAGTTGAGGGAATCTCAAGCAGAACGTGACAAATTGAGGGTGGAGGAGGCTAAGTTGTCTGGTTATAGGGCACAGATTACGGCACTCAAATCCACATACGCAGGTCTTGAAGCCGAAAAGGCTAGGTTGGTTGAGCAGGAGATCAAGCTTTGCGAGGAGATTGATGAACTTAAAATCCAATGCAAAAACTTGAAGAAGGACAGAGCTGAGGTGGTTTCGAAGGTTGTTCCTCATGTTGCAATGGAATTGTACCATAGTGATGAGGTGGGGGAAGTTATTAGGAGGCTGGTGAACGTGGGCATTTGACATTGGAAGAAATTTCCCAGACAAGGAAACCTGTGGTCTTGTCGGAGATACCCTACTATCGTCCAAATTCTAAGCAAGAATATAATGATGCTGGCAATGCGTTCACTTCAACAGAATACCCTTTCCTCGCCGAAGCAACAAAAGACCCTTCAGCTTCAGTAGAAGATCTCCTGGAAAAGAAACCGAGGAAGGTTCAGCCCCCCTCTCCAACCAAGAAGACTGCATCCGTGAGGCCTCTGTCTCCCTCAAAGAATCCCAATTTCTTGAAAAATGCATGAGGGCTGCCGTGTTGGCAGTAATTTAGTCATAAGGGTGGCATGTACCCTTTTAAATAATGTCCCATTATGCCTGTTAGTCTTGTGCCTATATGCTTTGACAATTTTTCTTTGCTTCATGCTGGGCTTCGGCCCATGCTTCAAACAATTTCCTTAGTATTTTTTGATGGCTTTGAGCATGCTTGGTCTTGGTAATTCCATTTAGGGGACAATGTCCCTCTTTAAATGTCATGATTTTCTTCTCTTATGCTTACATTAAACGTACACATACAACCTAAGGTTATTACCTTATTGTGTGTATTTTGGACCAAGATTTTTAGCAATCGTATAATTTGACTGCGACAGAGGGTCGCGACCCACTCCGTCTTCATCCTTAAGTTACAAAGGGCTTAGAATACCCTAAGACTTCATAGGAAAGTTATTGTAAATTGTAATGGATGTTATTTGTGTACAAGACATGTGTCCTGCTTCATCCTTCAACATTGAAACTTGTAAAGTACTTGGCTGAACAAATCTTTGTTGTAAATAACGAAACAAGAGATTTGAGGGAAATGCGTTATATCATTAAGTGGGTAGGGAGGATTACATCATTTTAAGAAATGAACACTAAGACACCTACCATTAATGCTTCTTTCCTCAAGTGAGAAAATTGCGTTACATGAATTTGAAAAAACAAACTGAGTGCTTTTAATAATAGTGAGTATAATATGTAAAACTTACGAAGATTGGTACCATTCCAAGTCCTATCCATGACCTCTCCTTTAAGCGTTACGAGCTTGCATGCTCCATTTCCGTAGGCTTCGGATATGACGTAGGGTCCTTCCCATGTGGGCCCTATCTTTCCTTGGTACTCGGCCTTGCTAGCGCTATTTAACCGAAGGACATATTCACCTGGCTTGAAAGTGGAGGGTCAAACTCGGTTTTTGTAGTACTTTTTAAACTTCTAATTGTAGATAGCCTCTCTGATTGAGGCTATTTCTCTTCTTTCTTTAAGAAGATCAAGGTTTCCTCGAAGCCTTTCTTCATTCATCTTTTCCTCAAAGTTCATAATGCGCTCTGTTTCAATGCTTATTTTGGAAGGTATAACAGCCTCCGTTCCACAAGTAAGGCTGAAAGGAGTCTCCCCATTCCTTGACTTAGGGTGCGTCCTATGCGCCCACAGAACCTGGGGTAGTTCGTCTACCCACCCATGATGGCTTCATCCTAACCACTTTTCGATTCCATTAACAATGTCCCTATTGGGGACTTCAACTTACCCATTACCCTGAGGATGGTATACGGAAGTAAATGACTGTTTGATCTTCAGACCTTCCCAAAAAAACCTAGAACACCCCTTCGGCGAATTGCTTTCCTTTGTCAGATATGATGATGTGAGGAACCCCAAATTGATAGATTATGTGTTCCCACACAAACTTTTCCATATGTCTTCCTGTTACTGATGCCAAAGGCTTGGCTTCAACCCATTTGTTGAAATAGTCTATGGCTACGACCAAGAACTTGAATCCTCCTGGAGCCACGGGTAAGGGTCCGACTATATCAATTCCCCACTGACAGAAAGGCCATGCTGAAGTGACAGAGGTCATGTCTTGCTTAGGCATTCTTGGAACTTTGGAGTGGATCTGACATGTTTCACACTTTTGAATTATTTCCATTGCGTCCCTGTGCATGGACGACCAATAATATCCAAGCTTTGTTATTTTCGAGACAATGGAGCGAGGGTCTGCGTGCAAACCGCAGGATCCTTCATGTACCTCACAAATGATGTTCGAAGCTTGCTTTGGCCCCAAACGATGAAGCCATGGAGACAAGAAAGATCTCCTGTAGAGATTATCCCCAATAAGTCTATATTGGGGAGCTTTGACCCAGACCTTTCGCGCTAGTTTTGGGTCTTCGGGAAGGATACCACTGATCAAGTATTCCCTTATTGGGGTCATCCAATTTGGGCCTTCTTCGAGTAAGACATCATATACTTCGCCTCGTTTTATTGACCTATCAGCCAATACTTCTACCAAAACCCTGAAGAAGTTCTTTAGCTTTATCCAAATACTGTTTGATGGTGGGCTTCCTTGCTTCGTAAGAGCCCTTGATTTGGTTGGCGACTAGCTGCGAGTCCACAAAAATGGAGAGGTCACGAACCTCCATGTCCTTTGCAATTCGAAGGCCAGCTAGCAAAGCTTCATACTCTGCTTCATTGTTTGTAGCCTCGAACTCAAAACGTAATGCATAAGTCTACTCTTTTTTCTCCGGACTAACCAGCATCAGACCTGCTCCTGAACCTTCAGAGCTTGAGGCTCCGTCTGTGTATAGTTTCCACCCCTCCTTCGTCTTTGGGGGCTTTTCTTTCGGGATTTCTCTATCTTGGCTGGGTTCGGAGGGTGTTTCAACAAGAAAATATGCAAGTATTTGGCCTTTGACAGAGTTTCGACCCTTGTATTCTATGTCATGTTCTCTCAATTCAATGGCCCATTTGTCAACTCTACCCGATTTCTCGGGCTTTGACAGTATCTGTTTAATTGGCTTGTCGGTCAATACTGTGATGGGATGAGCTTAAAAGTACCTTCGAAGAAGCCTTGCAGCGTAAACCAAAGCTAGGATAAGCTTTTCTAACTTCAGTTAGTTTAATTCAGTCCCTTGCAGAACATTGCTAACAAAGTAAATCAGGACTTGCTTCTTATCCCTTTCTGCCAAAAGAAAAGCACTAATGCTTTCGAAAGATGCCGCAATATACATGAACAACACTTCGCCTTTAATTGGGGCCGTAAGTGTTGGTAAGATTTCCATGAACTCTTTCAGCTTTTGGAAAGCGGCTTCTGCATCACAACTCCATTGGAAAGTCTTTTTATCTGTACACCCCTTGAGTGTTTTGAAAAATGGTAAAGAACGATCCGCCCCTTTCGACAGGAACCTGCTAAGTTCTGCGAGCTTCCCATTTAGGCTTTGTACTTCTTTTAATGACTTTGGAGCTTGTAGATCAGTGATGGCTTTGACCTTCGAAGGGTTAACTTTAATCCCTTGCTTTGTAATTAGATGCCCCAAGAATTGTCCTTCTTCCACGCCAAAAGAACACTTCTTTGGGATAAGCTTCATGTTGATTGCCCTCGATTGATCGAAGGTTTCTTGAATTTCGGAGAGTAGGTCTTCCTCATTCCTACTTTTTATTACCCTGTCATCAACGTAGGCTTCCAGGTTCCTTCCTATTTGCTTGTGGAAGGCCATGTCTACCAATCGTTGATAAATTGCTCCTGCGTTCTTTAGATCAAAGGGCATTTTCTTGTAGCAATAGACACCCTTTCCTGTGTAGAAGGCTGTCTTCTCCTCATCTTCCTCCGCCATTTGTATTTGGTGATACCCTTTGTATGCATCCAGAAAACATTTCAAACGGAATCCCGAGAGGGATTCGACCTTCCGATCAATTTCCGACAGAGGGTATCAGTCCTTTGGGCAAGCTTTGTTGATGTCGGTGAAATCAACACACATTCGCCATCCTCCGTCACTCTTCTTTACCATAACTGAATTAGCTACCCAGGTTTGGTATTTCACTTCTCTTAGAATTCCTGCTCGTACAAGTTCGTCCACCTCTTTGCAAGCAGCTGCGTTCCTTTCAGGTGCTAGGCTTTTTCGGTTCTTTTTAATTGGTTCTATGTGCTTGAACTCATTAAGCTTATGCTCTGTGCCGAAGGGCTTGCCATCGATCATAAGAGTCCAAGGAACCACTGTCATGTCTGAGTATTTCCATGCGAAAACATCCTTGTTGGCTTTGAGTAGCTTCTCCAATTCTGCCTTGAAGTTGGCAGGGAGTTGCTTTCCGATTACCACCGTTTGCTCTGGGTAGAGCTCATTTACCACAATACGTTCTTCGGCATCTGTACAACTTAGAATGGCCTTCGAAGACTCTTCGGGACTTTCTTTGATCTTTTTTCCAATATCTCCAGTCTTCCCCTGATTGTAACTAGAGAATACGGTTCCTATTCCATAAGGTGTATGGAATTTCACCGCTGCATGTATGGTGGAAACTAAAATACCCATTCTTTGCATGGCGGTCCTTCCTATCAACAGATTGTAGGGAGAATCGGACCTTACGATAGTGAATGTGAGGGTTTCTGTTCTTGCGAGCTTGCCTTCACCAATTTTTATGTCCAATGGTACTTCTCCCAGAGGCCAGGAATGCTCACCGGGGAACCCTACCAATGGTATCTTCAAATCAACCTGTTGCGATCTGATCGAAGGCTTGAGCTTAAGAAAACAATACTCGTATAAGATTTCGCAGGAGCTTCCGCAGTCCATGTAGGCTCTATTTACTTCTCGGTTGAAGATTAAAACTTTGATGACCACTATATCATTCGAAGGGACTTGGCCTGTGATAAGAGGAAATGTTACCTCCCCTACTTCGTTTACCTCCTGCTCCGTTACCTTTCTTTTTAGGCTTACTTCGCCCCAACGAACCATAAGTATTGGGGCTTCGAGAGGAGTAGTATCTTTAGCTAATTGAGTGTCGGACATTTTTTTCTTTCCCTTTTTTATACCCTTCACCAAATGTGCCAATTGCCCGGACTTTACAGCTTCTTCTATCTGCTTCTTTAGCTCCCTACAACTGTTTGTATCATGACCGTAATCTTCATGAAAGTGACAATACTTGCTGGTATCCCTGTTTTTTCCCTTGCTTGTCATATGAGGGGGTGCTTCGAAAGCCTTAGCAGCCCTCTCTATTGCAAATATTTCCTTCGGTGACTTAGTTAACCTTTCCAGCAAACCATGGTTAGGACCTTTGTACGGAGAAAACCTGTCTCTGTTTTTGTTCTTGTTCTTTGACCTTTCCCACACAGAATGCTTTGAGAACTTGCTGTTATTGTCTCTGTCGATCAGAGCACCGTTAGTGGATACCTCTTTTGCTTCCATCCAAGTATACGTCTTTTCCATTAACCCTTTGTATGTTGTCGGAAGGTGATGAACTCAAATAAGTACATTTTATTACTATCATTTATCCTATTAATTTGACTTGTTTTACTATATTATGTATGAGGATTGATACTTAATCGTTTACTTTTGTAATTCTCAGGTAAAAACAAGCATTTGGTGAAACTTAGCGATTATGGACTAATAATGGAGCAAAACGTGCATAAAGTGGAAGTCTACTGACATGGACAAAATCAAGTCAATTCTGCTCCAGATGCGCCGCATCTCACTCTCGACATGCGCCGCATCTCTATCAAGATATCACCAGATACGATCCAAGATACAAGAGGACATGCGCCGCATCTAATCAAGAGTTACGCCGCATCTTCTGGCGGTGTACGAATATTCCTGAATATTATAATCTTGGACCCCACGCGAAGTTAAGTACATGCGCCGCATCTACTTAGTAGATGCGCCGCATCTTCCCTCAGACAGAAACTATAAATACCCGTAGACCAGACGAATTTAAGAGTTCGAAACCCAAAAAACCGAAGTTCGGACAGCAGAGCAAAAGGACGAATTCAGTCAAGGAGGCAGCACAAGACACACCCAAATCGAAGATACAAGAGCTGTAAGAAGGTGCTGCATGTATTTAATTCATTAAGTAGTTTTGTTTTATTGTGTTAGCAAACTTTAATTCATCAGGATTGGTGGCTTGTGTAATGTGACAACGAAAGATTGCACTCCCTTTAATACTTGCTTTCCCATCAATTAAAGTTTATATGTTGATGTCTTTGGTTACTACTTATTAGTGCATTGATAACCTCTGTGTTTATTAGTGGCTTGCGGGCATCCGACTGCGGGACAAGATGTGGCTCCCACGGTTGTTTCTAAATTGATCACTTAGGAATAACTTTTAGACATAAGTAATCATTAAGGGTTTACTCGCCGATGAGAATAGGACCAACGAGAAAGGGTTAATTACATACACTTCATATAAAGCTATCAATAAAACAAGTGACAATCTACTTAATCATAAGGACAGCCCTCTTATTGTCTCGAGTATCTATCTGTGTACGTGTGTGCTACTTGCTGATTCGTGCCTATTTGTTTATTTTATTATTTAATTGCAAACAAAACTGTGCCAGTCTCTCAGGCTGAAACCCCCTTGCGTTAGGATATTAAAATACTGATTAGAATAACTAGATAATACGTTCCACTCTTAGTGATCGACACTCTACTTACCATTATCTTCATACTGACCGGGTACACTGCTCGTTAAGTGTGTGTGTTATTGATAAGTCGGCTAAATATAAATTTAAAACTTGAGTAGGCATTAAAACTGCTAAACCGCAACGACACATCACGCGCATCAAGTTTTTTGGCGCCGCTGCCGGGGAGTGAATTGTTATTATCTGTTAATTTGATTAGTATTTTAATTAGGTTATTTTTCTTTTTATTAGATTAATTGCATCATTGTACTATTTTGCATATTTGTTGTATTGTGTGTTAATTGTCTTCTTTTATTTTTGTGTATTTGTTTTTGTTCGTGTGTTTTATTTTTGTTTTATTTTTCGTTTTTTGTGTGTTCTGCTATCGTTGTACTGTGCTAAATCGAACGATACGGCGCATCTGATCTCTCAGATACGGCGTATTGCGTTCAATTTTTTTTATATACAACGCGTTTAATTAATTCGATACGACGCATCTTTTACCCAAGATACGGCGTATCTGTTTTTAATAAGAAAAATTTTTCTAAGCGATAAAGTAATACGACGCATCTGCTTTTGCAGATACGGCGTATCTGTTTTTAATAAAATTTTTTTCTAAAACATTAACGCCATACGACGCATCTGCTTTCGCAGATACGGCGTATCTATTATTTTAATTAAAAACAGTTTGCGAATTATTAAACAGATACGGCGTATCGATCTCTGTCGATACGGCGCATCTTACTGAATCAAAAATCTTTTATTTTTAAACGTAACGAAAATACGGTGCATTAACTTTCGTTAATACGACGCATTTAATTTTAATTGGATAAGTTGATTTTTGATTAATTAATTCGATACGGCGCATTCTTAAATTCTAAAGCGGCGTATCTATTTTCTGAATAAAGTCTGATTAAATTTTAACGATTATAAGATACGGCGTATCCAACTTTTTGGATACGGCGCATCGTCTGCAGATATCAGCAACTCTTATTCTTTTCTAATTTCCGAACGGAAAATATTCTGACTTACCCTTATACTTGGAAGCTTTTACTTTGAAATCTTCTTGTTCTTAATTTTCAGGATCAATGTTCGATATTTTCCCAAACTGGTTCGGAAGACCCCAAAGAAACCTTACTATGGAAGAGTTTGCATTACTAATCGCTCAAGCCAATGAACAAGAATATCATGAGGCAAGGAACTTTATCACCGAATTCAAAGGCAGTCATGAGCTATTACTAAAGGAACAAAACAATTTGATCAATGGTTTGGCAATTGAAGTGCACCAATTGTCAACAGTACTTAATAAGGTTCTTTTGGTAAGGCACGATCTGAAAGGAATTACAACTAGAGGCGGAAAGTCAACCTTTCAAATCGGAGAAACACCCGAGGATAACAGTATAAACAAAATTTCCCCTGAATCTTTACCACCTGAGCAAGAGCAACCAAATGAGACTGATCCAGAACCTGTAATTAGAAGAGAACCTTCTGTTGAACCTAAACGATCAACACCACCCTTCCCACATAGGGTAAAGAAAGAGAAAGAAGATGCCTATCAAAAGAAGTTCCTGGAGAATCTCAAGCAGCTGCAGCTAAGCATACCATTTATGGAAGCCCTAGTGCAAATGCCGAAATATGCTAAATATCTGAAAAGCTTGCTTACAAACAAGTCTAAACTCGAAGAGGCTTGCACCATAACAATGGGGAAAAGAAGCTCAGCAGCATTGCTCAACAAACTTCCATCTAAAGAAAAAGATCCAGGGAGTTTCACTATTCCTTGTCAAATTAAAAATTTGCATATTGAAAATGCCTTAGCCGACCTAGGAGCTAGTATAAGTCTTATGCCTTCTTCTATGTATGATAAATTAGGTCTTGGTGAACCAAAACCTACTAGGATGTGCTTAGAACTAGCTGACAGGTCCATACAATACCCATTAGGAATAGCGGAAAATATATTAATAAAAGTTGATAAATATGAATTACCTATCGACTTTGTTATCCTTGATATGCCTGAAAATTCTAGAACTCCTATAATATTAGGAAGACCATTTTTAGCCACTGCTAGGGCGATGATTGATGTTTTTAATAAAAAAAAAAATAACTCTTACCATAGGAAAAGATGAGGTTGAGTTTAACATGGAACAATCTATGAGTAAAGATAATTCCGATGATGATGAATGCTATAACATCGATGTTTCTGATGACACGATTAATCAATTTACTCAGAGATTGTTAAAAAATAATTTGCTTGATTCTTTTCTGCTTAAAAATTTAGAAAACACAATTGCTATAGAAGATCAAGTTGATGAGAATACTATTGATTATAATTTTGCTGCTGATTCTGCTGTATGTAACGCAATGCGGCGCATCGAAAACCTCGATGCGGCGCATCTATCTGATGACAGCAGCGATGTAATTAAAGAACAGGTTTATTCCGCTAGTGCTACTGAAATTGATAATGTTAAACCTGTGCTTAAGGATCTTCCTTCTACTTTAGAATATGCTTATTTAAACGGAAATACTAATTCACCCGTTATTATTGCATCTGACTTAACGCCAAAAGAAAAAGAGTCTCTTTTGCAGGTATTATATAAACGAAGAGGAGCATTAGCATGGAGTATGTCTGATATTAAGGGAATTAGCCCGTCATTTTGTACACATAAAATCCTTATGGAAGATGAATTCAAACCAACTATCCAACCTCAAAGGCGTTTGAATCCAAAAGTCCAAGATGTGGTAAAAAACGAAATCGTAAAGTTACTTGACTCCGGACTTATCTACCCAATTTCGGACAGCTCGTGGGTCAGTCCTATCCACGTTGTGCCGAAAAAAGGAGGAATGACGGTAGTACTCAATGACGACAATGAGCTAATCCCTTCAAGAACCGTTACCGGGTGGAGAGTTTGCATTGACTACCGCAAACTCAATGATGCTACGCGAAAAGATCACTTCCCTCTTCCATTTATTGATCAAATGTTAGAAAGACTATCAGGATATGATTATTATTGTTTTTTGGATGGTTTTTCAGGTTTCTTCCAAATACCCATTGCCCCGAGGATCAAGAGAAGACGACTTTTACCTGCCCTTATGGAACCTTCGCCTATAGGAGAATGCCGTTCGGACTATGCAACGCCCCTGCTACTTTCCAACGTTGTATGACGGCTATCTTCCATGATATGGTAGAAGACTTTATGGAAGTCTTCATGGACGACTTCTCGGTGTTCGGTAACTCATTTAGTGATTGTCTCTTTAAACTTGATAAAATGCTTGCTAGGTGTGAAGAAACTAACCTTGTTCTTAATTGGGAAAAATGTCACTTTATGGTTAGAGAGGGAATTGTGTTAGGACATAAGATTTCTGGGAAAGGTATAGAAGTCGATAAAGCTAAAATTGATGTAATTGCTAAACTACCTTACCCCACTAACGTAAAAGGCGTTAGAAGTTTTTTAGGGCACGCTGGATTTTATCGTAGATTCATAAAGGATTTTTCAAAAATATCTAGGCCTATGACCCAATTATTGCTAAAGGATGCAAAGTTTGATTTTTCTGATGATTGCAAAAAGGCATTTAATATACTTAAAGAAAAACTAACTTCTGCACCCATTATAATTTCGCCAGATTGGAATCTGCCTTTTGAATTAATGTGTGATGCTAGTGATTATGCTGTTGGAGCCGTACTTGGCCAAAAGATAGATAAGAAATTTAAGCCAATTTATTATGCTAGCAAAACATTGAATAATGCCCAAGAACACTACACCACCACGGAAAAAGAACTTTTAGCAGTAGTTTTTGCATTCGATAAATTTAGATCATATCTTATATTGTCAAAAACTATGGTTTACACTGACCATTCTGCTTTGAAGTATTTGTTCAATAAACAGGATGCCAAGCCAAGGCTTATTAGGTGGGTTTTATTGCCCCAAGGATTCGATATTGAAATTAAAGATAAAAAGGGTGCCGAAAATCTAGCTGCTGACCACTTATCTAGACTTGAAAACCCTGACATGGAGGTGCTTGACGAAAGGGAAATAGCTGATGACTTCCCTGATGAACACCTTATGATGGTAGGAATTAAGAGCAATAATAATGGACCATGGTACGCCGATTTTATAAACTTTATTGTTGCAAATGAAATTCCAAAAGGGCTAACATCCGACGAGAAAAGGAGGTTTATAACTCGCTCTAGCGAGTATATTTGGGATGAACCTTATGCCTTTAAATTATGTCCTGACAATATTATACGAAGATGCGTAGATGGTGATGACATTCCTGCAATATTGGCACATTGCCATTCAGGTCCAACAGGGGGACATCACGGTCCAGTCATCACAAGAAGAAAGATCTGGATGCGGGATTTTACTGGCCCACTATGTTGGAGGATGCGAAAGATTATATAAAAGGATGCGATGCGTGTCAACGATCTGGAAATATTACATCAAAGAACGAAATGCCGCAAAACTATATCCATGTATGTGAAGTTTTCGACATATGGGGATTAGACTTCATGGGACCGTTTCCTGAATCTAAAGGTAATAAATATATTTTAGTTGCTGTTGATTACGTATCAAAATGGGTCGAAGCGCAAGCGTCTCCAACAAACGACAGCAAGGTAGTACTTAAATTTTTGCAAAATTTGTTCTCTAGATTTGGAATTCCTAAAGCATTAATTAGTGATAGGGGAACGCACTTATGTAATCACCATCTGGGAAAAGCCTTGCAAAAATATGGAGTATATCATAGGGTTTCCACCGCATACCATCCTCAATCAAATGGTCAAACTGAAGTAACCAATAGAGCTATAAAACGAATTCTTGAAAAAACGACTGGGTATAATCCTAAAGGGTGGTCTGACAAGTTAAATGATGCTTTATGGGCATTCCGTACAGCCTATAAGACACCAACGGGATGCACTCCATTTCGTCTTGTATACGGAAAAGCATGCCACCTACCGGTCGAAATTGAACAAAGTGCATATTGGGCTTTGACAAATTGTAATATGGATATGGAAGCTGCAACGAAGGACCGTTTCATGGAACTTAATGAACTCTATGAACTAAGAGATGAGGCCTACAAAAATACTAAGATCTACAAAGAAAGAACTAAAAGATGGCATGACTCGAGGTTACGTGGGGATAAAACGTTTGCTATTGGAGAGAAAGTGCTACTATTTAATTCCAGATTAAAGATGTATCCTGGTAAACTTAAATCAAGATGGACGGGACCATTCGTTGTCAAGAAAGTGTATCCGTACGGAACTATTGAAATATGCGATAAAAATGGTTATATATTCAAAGTGAACGGGCAACGTGTGAAGAAATACTTTGATAATAGAATCGATGATAATGAGAATGAGGTGGTGGAGTTTGAACCCGACGTATTGGAATAATGAGCTGAACGTGAGTCTAACTTGAAGACTCTGGAATAAAGACAAGTGCTTACCGGGAGACAACCCGGATTTATCTTTTATTATTCTGTTTTCTGTGTCGAGTCAGTCCAGGCCGCACGAAGATACGGCGCATCTCAGTCCTGAGATGCGACGCATCCTCTGCAATGGTCATATCTTATTTTATTTTTTCTTTTTTTCTGCATTTTTTATTTTTCGACTTTAAAACTATTTATCAATTTATTTTAATGCGGCGCATCCCTGGTTAAGGATGCGGCGCATCTTTATTCTGATCCGTATTTATTCCAGGCTCGATACGGCGTATCTTCTTCAATAAGATATGGCGCATCGACTGACCTGATGATTTTCAGTTTTAATTTTTAAGTTTATTTTTCCTAACTACTAATGTGTTATGCAAGTTGAACCTTTCTTATCTTAGTGTGTTTTAAAGTGTTGGTGGTATTATAGTTTCCTGGATTTCCTGTGGATACATCAAGTATGAAGCTTTAACGTTCTAATCCACAAGGAAGATGATTTTTGCTCTTATACTAATGGAGGATCATACCGAGCAAATCTCAGGGGAGTTTTTCTTGTTCTAATTCTTTTATTTTCCAGTTTTTAACCTTTTATACAAACAACGAGGACGTTGTTTAACTTAAGTGGGGGGATAGGAGAATTAGAACACTTAACACTTACTTGTCCTACTTTTTCAAAAATTATGCTTAAAATGTGCTTAATATATCAAACTTAAAATTTTTTAGCATGTTTTTGTTTAAGATCTAAGTTGCATAACTGCACACAAGACGTTATTTTAAAAAATTGTGATTTTTCCAAAATTCACAAATCTATGAGTGTGCCGGTGACTTGTAAACTTTAGAACTTGGCTTGTATACTATTCGAGACCACCATAATGAGTATTATTTATATAATTGGAATGACTTGTCTAACTTGGTAAAATTCTAGGATTACAACAAAAAAGCCTATATATGTTATGTGTTATTAACTAACTACACTGGTTAGTTAACCCCCGTATAAAACCCTTTTGTTACTCTCATTTTTAGAGTAAGATACCCCTAGAAAAACCCTCAGAGCCATTCCTTTCGTTTCTTACACCTATGTTTAAAATGTTTCGTTACACCCTTACACCTTAGCCTACCCTGTAGATTAGAATCCGTGGTTGGTTAATTGCTATAGGCAGAGTGTGTTTCCTTACATTACCTGTGTTCGCGTGCGTAATTCATTATCTATGGTTAGGTCGGGAAATTGCACAATGCAAATTGGAGTGAAAGTAAATATTGTATATTTTTGAGTTTATTTTTCGTGTGTTTACTACTTTCACTATTA
The DNA here is from genome assembly GCA_021014915.2 of Artemisia tridentata subsp. tridentata. Lineage (NCBI taxonomy): Eukaryota > Viridiplantae > Streptophyta > Magnoliopsida > Asterales > Asteraceae > Artemisia > Artemisia tridentata. The sequence continues at coordinate 419,071,583 of CP139508.1, read as the reverse complement.
CCGTTATTTCTGAAAGTATGAAAAGTATGAAAAAAATTATCCGGAAAGAAAGTTGTAGTGATGTGGTGAAATTTTACACATCTATGTTTATGTTTCAAAAAAAAAAAAAAAAAAAAAAAAAAAAAAAAAAAAATCGAAAAAATGAGAAAAGAAAAAGAAAGAAAAAAGAGTTGGATGTTTATTTTAAGCCAACGATGTAGAGTTATGTAAGTGGTCGATATCACCACTATTTGTTATACTATATCTATGGATTGAATGGGAATTGGCAGTTATGGGAATGCCGATTAAGGTTTATTCTTTGATTAAGATTTTGTTGAGTATAATTCGTGTCTACCAAAAGCGTGTGTTTCAAGTGTTAAAGCGTGAGTTATTCAATGATATGAGTCTTATTCATGGGATGGTTGGGATAGTGATTAACCACACTTAGGATTTTAATCTATTTGTTTTGTTTTGTTTATTTTTATTTTTACACCAATTTTATCCCAAATATTATCCATACCCTGTATTGTTCTTTATCCAACCGAACCTTTGATTTATTGAGATTAGGGATTTGAGCAATCTTAAGTATCGTAGTCGTGGATTCGGCTATGTATTTATGATTTTGTCGCCCTTTTTGATATATTATTATTGGTGAAGTTTGGACCTATCTTTAGCCTATTCGAGTTAAGGATTTGAGCAATTGCAAGTATCGTGTTCGTGGATTCGATCATGTATTTGTGATTTTGTCGCCTTTTCTGGAATTTGAGATCGATAGTGATTAAGAATAATTAACCCTTAAGCCTAAAAACCCTTTTTACCGCTTTAGACTTGTTATTCCTTAGCTTTAGTGGTGGAGATGTGTATACTTGCCAAGCTTATGATAGAATATTCGTCGCGACTGGACAGTTAAACGATTAGATTTGCTTTTATCGACTTACTTTATTTTACTTCTAATTCGTTAAGTGTTTAGTTGTGTGATTATGAAATAAACGAATACATGCTTAAATATAAAAATAAATCCTAATACATCTTTTAGGATAAATTTTCATAAATGAAATTCTAAGGTTTACTTGGGGACAAGTAAAGTTCAAGTGGGGGGATATTTGATGAACTCAAATAAGTACATTTTATTACTATCATTTATCCTATTAATTTGACTTGTTTTACTATATTATGTATGAGGATTGATACTTAATCGTTTACTTTTGTAATTCTCAGGTAAAAACAAGCATTTGGTGAAACTTAGCGATTATGGACTAATAATGGAGCAAAACGTGCATAAAGTGGAAGTCTACTGACATGGACAAAATCAAGTCAATTCTGCTCCAGATGCGCCGCATCTCACTCTCGACATGCGCCGCATCTCTATCAAGATATCACCAGATACGATCCAAGATACAAGAGGACATGCGCCGCATCTAATCAAGAGTTACGCCGCATCTTCTGGCGGTGTACGAATATTCCTGAATATTATAATCTTGGACCCCACGCGAAGTTAAGTACATGCGCCGCATCTACTTAGTAGATGCGCCGCATCTTCCCTCAGACAGAAACTATAAATACCCGTAGACCAGACGAATTTAAGAGTTCGAAACCCAAAAAACCGAAGTTCGGACAGCAGAGCAAAAGGACGAATTCAGTCAAGGAGGCAGCACAAGACACACCCAAATCGAAGATACAAGAGCTGTAAGAAGGTGCTGCATGTATTTAATTCATTAAGTAGTTTTGTTTTATTGTGTTAGCAAACTTTAATTCATCAGGATTGGTGGCTTGTGTAATGTGACAACGAAAGATTGCACTCCCTTTAATACTTGCTTTCCCATCAATTAAAGTTTATATGTTGATGTCTTTGGTTACTACTTATTAGTGCATTGATAACCTCTGTGTTTATTAGTGGCTTGCGGGCATCCGACTGCGGGACAAGATGTGGCTCCCACGGTTGTTTCTAAATTGATCACTTAGGAATAACTTTCAGACATAAGTAATCATTAAGGGTTTACTCGCCGATGAGAATAGGACCAACGAGAAAGGGTTAATTACATACACTTCATATAAAGCTATCAATAAAACAAGTGACAATATACTTAATCATAAGGACAGCCCTCTTATTGTCTCGAGTATCTATCTGTGTACGTGTGTGCTACTTGCTGATTCGTGCCTATTTGTTTATTTTATTATTTAATTGCAAACAAAACTGTGCCAGTCTCTCAGGCTGAAACCCCCTTGCGTTAGGATATTAAAATACTGATTAGAATAACTAGATAATACGTTCCACTCTTAGTGATCGACACTCTACTTACCATTATCTTCATACTGACCGGGTACACTGCTCGTTAAGTGTGTGTGTTATTGATAAGTCGGCTAAATATAAATTTAAAACTTGAGTAGGCATTAAAACTGCTAAACCGCAACGACACATCACGCGCATCAAGTTTTTTGGCGCCGCTGCCGGGGAGTGAATTGTTATTATCTGTTAATTTGATTAGTATTTTAATTAGGTTATTTTTCTTTTTATTAGATTAATTGCATCATTGTACTATTTTGCATATTTGTTGTATTGTGTGTTAATTGTCTTCTTTTATTTTTGTGTATTTGTTTTTGTTCGTGTGTTTTATTTTTGTTTTATTTTTCGTTTTTTGTGTGTTCTGCTATCGTTGTACTGTGCTAAATCGAACGATACGGCGCATCTGATCTCTCAGATACGGCGTATTGCGTTCAACTTTTTTTATATACAACGCGTTTAATTAATTCGATACGACGCATCTTTTACCCAAGATACGGCGTATCTGTTTTTAATAAGAAAAATTTTTCTAAGCGATAAAGTAATACGACGCATCTGCTTTTGCAGATACGGCGTATCTGTTTTTAATAAAATTTTTTTCTAAAACATTAACGCCATACGACGCATCTGCTTTCGCAGATACGGCGTATCTATTATTTTAATTAAAAACAGTTTGCGAATTATTAAACAGATACGGCGTATCGATCTCTGTCGATACGGCGCATCTTACTGAATCAAAAATCTTTTATTTTTAAACGTAACGAAAATACGGTGCATTAACTTTCGTTAATACGACGCATTTAATTTTAATTGGATAAGTTGATTTTTGATTAATTAATTCGATACGGCGCATTCTTAAATTCTAAAGCGGCGTATCTATTTTCTGAATAAAGTCTGATTAAATTTTAACGATTATAAGATACGGCGTATCCAACTTTTTGGATGCGGCGCATCGTCTGCAGATATCAGCAACTCTTATTCTTTTCTAATTTCCGAACGGAAAATATTCTGACTTACCCTTATACTTGGAAGCTTTTACTTTGAAATCTTCTTGTTCTTAATTTTCAGGATCAATGTTCGATATTTTCCCAAACTGGTTCGGAAGACCCCAAAGAAACCTTACTATGGAAGAGTTTGCATTACTAATCGCTCAAGCCAATGAACAAGAATATCATGAGGCAAGTAACTTTATCACCGAATTCAAAGGCAGTCATGAGCTATTACTAAAGGAACAAAACAATTTGATCAATGGTTTGGCAATTGAAGTGCACCAATTGTCAACAGTACTTAATAAGGTTCTTTTGGTAAGGCACGATCTGAAAGGAATTACAACTAGAGGCGGAAAGTCAACCTTTCAAATCGGAGAAACACCCGAGGATAACAGTATAAACAAAATTTCCCCTGAATCTTTACCACCTGAGCAAGAGCAACCAAATGAGACTGATCCAGAACCTGTAATTAGAAGAGAACCTTCTGTTGAACCTAAACGATCAACACCACCCTTCCCACATAGGGTAAAGAAAGAGAAAGAAGATGCCTATCAAAAGAAGTTCCTGGAGAATCTCAAGCAGCTGCAGCTAAGCATACCATTTATGGAAGCCCTAGTGCAAATGCCGAAATATGCTAAATATCTGAAAAGCTTGCTTACAAACAAGTCTAAACTCGAAGAGGCTTGCACCATAACAATGGGGAAAAGAAGCTCAGCAGCATTGCTCAACAAACTTCCATCTAAAGAAAAAGATCCAGGGAGTTTCACTATTCCTTGTCAAATTAAAAATTTGCATATTGAAAATGCCTTAGCCGACCTAGGAGCTAGTATAAGTCTTATGCCTTCTTCTATGTATGATAAATTAGGTCTTGGTGAACCAAAACCTACTAGGATGTGCTTAGAACTAGCTGACAGGTCCATACAATACCCATTAGGAATAGCGGAAAATATATTAATAAAAGTTGATAAATATGAATTACCTATCGACTTTGTTATCCTTGATATGCCTGAAAATTCTAGAACTCCTATAATATTAGGAAGACCATTTTTAGCCACTGCTAGGGCGATGATTGATGTTTTTAATAAAAAAAAAAATAACTCTTACCATAGGAAAAGATGAGGTTGAGTTTAACATGGAACAATCTATGAGTAAAGATAATTCCGATGATGATGAATGCTATAACATCGATGTTTCTGATGACACGATTAATCAATTTACTCAGAGATTGTTAAAAAATAATTTGCTTGATTCTTTTCTGCTTAAAAATTTAGAAAACACAATTGCTATAGAAGATCAAGTTGATGAGAATACTATTGATTATAATTTTGCTGCTGATTCTGCTGTATGTAACGCAATGCGGCGCATCGAAAACCTCGATGCGGCGCATCTATCTGATGACAGCAGCGATGTAATTAAAGAACAGGTTTATTCCGCTAGTGCTACTGAAATTGATAATGTTAAACCTGTGCTTAAGGATCTTCCTTCTACTTTAGAATATGCTTATTTAAACGGAAATACTAATTCACCCGTTATTATTGCATCTGACTTAACGCCAAAAGAAAAAGAGTCTCTTTTGCAGGTATTATATAAACGAAGAGGAGCATTAGCATGGAGTATGTCTGATATTAAGGGAATTAGCCCGTCATTTTGTACACATAAAATCCTTATGGAAGATGAATTCAAACCAACTATCCAACCTCAAAGGCGTTTGAATCCAAAAGTCCAAGATGTGGTAAAAAACGAAATCGTAAAGTTACTTGACTCCGGACTTATCTACCCAATTTCGGACAGCTCGTGGGTCAGTCCTATCCACGTTGTGCCGAAAAAAGGAGGAATGACGGTAGTACTCAATGACGACAATGAGCTAATCCCTTCAAGAACCGTTACCGGGTGGAGAGTTTGCATTGACTACCGCAAACTCAATGATGCTACGCGAAAAGATCACTTCCCTCTTCCATTTATTGATCAAATGTTAGAAAGACTATCAGGATATGATTATTATTGTTTTTTGGATGGTTTTTCAGGTTTCTTCCAAATACCCATTGCCCCCGAGGATCAAGAGAAGACGACTTTTACCTGCCCTTATGGAACCTTCGCCTATAGGAGAATGCCGTTCGGACTATGCAACGCCCCTGCTACTTTCCAACGTTGTATGACGGCTATCTTCCATGATATGGTAGAAGACTTTATGGAAGTCTTCATGGACGACTTCTCGGTGTTCGGTAACTCATTTAGTGATTGTCTCTTTAAACTTGATAAAATGCTTGCTAGGTGTGAAGAAACTAACCTTGTTCTTAATTGGGAAAAATGTCACTTTATGGTTAGAGAGGGAATTGTGTTAGGACATAAGATTTCTGGGAAAGGTATAGAAGTCGATAAAGCTAAAATTGATGTAATTGCTAAACTACCTTACCCCACTAACGTAAAAGGCGTTAGAAGTTTTTTAGGGCACGCTGGATTTTATCGTAGATTCATAAAGGATTTTTCAAAAATATCTAGGCCTATGACCCAATTATTGCTAAAGGATGCAAAGTTTGATTTTTCTGATGATTGCAAAAAGGCATTTAATATACTTAAAGAAAAACTAACTTCTGCACCCATTATAATTTCGCCAGATTGGAATCTGCCTTTTGAATTAATGTGTGATGCTAGTGATTATGCTGTTGGAGCCGTACTTGGCCAAAAGATAGATAAGAAATTTAAGCCAATTTATTATGCTAGCAAAACATTGAATAATGCCCAAGAACACTACACCACCACGGAAAAAGAACTTTTAGCAGTAGTTTTTGCATTCGATAAATTTAGATCATATCTTATATTGTCAAAAACTATGGTTTACACTGACCATTCTGCTTTGAAGTATTTGTTCAATAAACAGGATGCCAAGCCAAGGCTTATTAGGTGGGTTTTATTGCTCCAAGGATTCGATATTGAAATTAAAGATAAAAAGGGTGCCGAAAATCTAGCTGCTGACCACTTATCTAGACTTGAAAACCCTGACATGGAGGTGCTTGACGAAAGGGAAATAGCTGATGACTTCCCTGATGAACACCTTATGATGGTAGGAATTAAGAGCAATAATAATGGACCATGGTACGCCGATTTTATAAACTTTATTGTTGCAAATGAAATTCCAAAAGGGCTAACATCCGACGAGAAAAGGAGGTTTATAACTCGCTCTAGCGAGTATATTTGGGATGAACCTTATGCCTTTAAATTATGTCCTGACAATATTATACGAAGATGCGTAGATGGTGATGACATTCCTGCAATATTGGCACATTGCCATTCAGGGCCAACAGGGGGACATCACGGTCCAGTCATCACAAGAAGAAAGATCCTGGATGCGGGATTTTACTGGCCCACTATGTTGGAGGATGCGAAAGATTATATAAAAGGATGTGATGCGTGTCAACGATCTGGAAATATTACATCAAGGAACGAAATGCCGCAAAACTATATCCATGTATGTGAAGTTTTCGACATATGGGGATTAGACTTCATGGGACCGTTTCCTGAATCTAAAGGTAATAAATATATTTTAGTTGCTGTTGATTACGTATCAAAATGGGTCGAAGCGCAAGCGTCTCCAACAAACGACAGCAAGGTAGTACTTAAATTTTTGCAAAATTTGTTCTCTAGATTTGGAATTCCTAAAGCATTAATTAGTGATAGGGGAACGCACTTATGTAATCACCATCTGGGAAAAGCCTTGCAAAAATATGGAGTATATCATAGGGTTTCCACCGCATACCATCCTCAATCAAATGGTCAAACTGAAGTAACCAATAGAGCTATAAAACGAATTCTTGAAAAAACGACTGGGTATAATCCTAAAGGGTGGTCTGACAAGTTAAATGATGCTTTATGGGCATTCCGTACAGCCTATAAGACACCAACGGGATGCACTCCATTTCGTCTTGTATACGGAAAAGCATGCCACCTACCGGTCGAAATTGAACAAAGTGCATATTGGGCTTTGACAAATTGTAATATGGATATGGAAGCTGCAACGAAGGACCGTTTCATGGAACTTAATGAACTCTATGAACTAAGAGATGAGGCCTACAAAAATACTAAGATCTACAAAGAAAGAACTAAAAGATGGCATGACTCGAGGTTACGTGGGGATAAAACGTTTGCTATTGGAGAGAAAGTGCTACTATTTAATTCCAGATTAAAGATGTATCCTGGTAAACTTAAATCAAGATGGACGGGACCATTCGTTGTCAAGAAAGTGTATCCGTACGGAACTATTGAAATATGCGATAAAAATGGTTATATATTCAAAGTGAACGGGCAACGTGTGAAGAAATACTTTGATAATAGAATCGATGATAATGAGAATGAGGTGGTGGAGTTTGAACCCGACGTATTGGAATAATGAGCTGAACGTGAGTCTAACTTGAAGACTCTGGAATAAAGACAAGTGCTTACCGGGAGACAACCCGGATTTATCTTTTATTATTCTGTTTTCTGTGTCGAGTCAGTCCAGGCCGCACGAAGATACGGCGCATCTCAGTCCTGAGATGCGACGCATCTTCTGCAATGGTCATATCTTATTTTATTTTTTCTTTTTTTCTGCATTTTTTATTTTTCGACTTTAAAACTATTTATCAATTTATTTTAATGCGGCGCATCCCTGGTTAAGGATGCGGCGCATCTTTATTCTGATCCGTATTTATTCCAGGCTCGATACGGCGTATCTTCTTCAATAAGATATGGCGCATCGACTGACCTGATGATTTTCAGTTTTAATTTTTAAGTTTATTTTTCCTAACTACTAATGTGTTATGCAAGTTGAACCTTTCTTATCTTAGTGTGTTTTAAAGTGTTGGTGGTATTATAGTTTCCTGGATTTCCTGTGGATACATCAAGTATGAAGCTTTAACGTTCTAATCCACAAGGAAGATGATTTTTGCTCTTATACTAATGGAGGATCATACCGAGCAAATCTCAGGGGAGTTTTTCTTGTTCTAATTCTTTTATTTTCCAGTTTTTAACCTTTTATACAAACAACGAGGACGTTGTTTAACTTAAGTGGGGGGATAGGAGAATTAGAACACTTAACACTTACTTGTCCTACTTTTTCAAAAATTATGCTTAAAATGTGCTTAATATATCAAACTTAAAATTTTTTAGCATGTTTTTGTTTAAGATCTAAGTTGCATAACTGCACACAAGACGTTATTTTAAAAAATTGTGATTTTTCCAAAATTCACAAATCTATGAGTGTGCCGGTGACTTGTAAACTTTAGAACTTGGCTTGTATACTATTCGAGACCACCATAATGAGTATTATTTATATAATTGGAATGACTTGTCTAACTTGGTAAAATTCTAGGATTACAACAAAAAAGCCTATATATGTTATGTGTTATTAACTAACTACACTGGTTAGTTAACCCCCGTATAAAACCCTTTTGTTACTCTCATTTTTAGAGTAAGATACCCCTAGAAAAACCCTCAGAGCCATTCCTTTCGTTTCTTACACCTATGTTTAAAATGTTTCGTTACACCCTTACACCTTAGCCTACCCTGTAGATTAGAATCCGTGGTTGGTTAATTGCTATAGGCAGAGTGTGTTTCCTTACATTACCTGTGTTCGCGTGCGTAATTCATTATCTATGGTTAGGTCGGGAAATTGCACAATGCAAATTGGAGTGAAAGTAAATATTGTATATTTTTGAGTTTATTTTTCGTGTGTTTACTACTTTCACTATTACCGTTATTTCTGAAAGTATGAAAAGTATGAAAAAAATTATCCGGAAAGAAAGTTGTAGTGATGTGGTGAAATTTTACACATCTATGTTTATGTTTCAAAAAAAAAAAAAAAAAAAAAAAAAAAAAAAAAAAAATCGAAAAAATGAGAAAAGAAAAAGAAAGAAAAAAGAGTTGGATGTTTATTTTAAGCCAACGATGTAGAGTTATGTAAGTGGTCGATATCACCACTATTTGTTATACTATATTTATGGATTGAATGGGAATTGGCAGTTATGGGAATGCCGATTAAGGTTTATTCTTTGATTAAGATTTTGTTGAGTATAATTCGTGTCTACCAAAAGCGTGTGTTTCAAGTGTTAAAGCGTGAGTTATTCAATGATATGAGTCTTATTCATGGGATGGTTGGGATAGTGATTAACCACACTTAGGATTTTAATCTATTTGTTTTGTTTTGTTTATTTTTATTTTTACACCAATTTTATCCCAAATGTTATCCATACCCTGTATTGTTCTTTATCCAACCGAACCTTTGATTTATTGAGATTAGGGATTTGAGCAATCTTAAGTATCGTAGTCGTGGATTCGGCTATGTATTTATGATTTTGTCGCCCTTTTTGATATATTATTATTGGTGAAGTTTGGACCTATCTTTAGCCTATTCGAGTTAAGGATTTGAGCAATTGCAAGTATCGTGTTCGTGGATTCGATCATGTATTTGTGATTTTGTCGCCTTTTCTGGAATTTGAGATCGATAGTGATTAAGAATAATTAACCCTTAAGCCTAAAAACCCTTTTTACCGCTTTAGACTTGTTATTCCTTAGCTTTAGTGGTGGAGATGTGTATACTTGCCAAGCTTATGATAGAATATTCGTCGCGACTGGACAGTTAAACGATTAGATTTGCTTTTATCGACTTACTTTATTTTACTTCTAATTCGTTAAGTGTTTAGTTGTGTGATTATGAAATAAACGAATACATGCTTAAATATAAAAATAAATCCTAATACATCTTTTAGGATAAATTTTCATAAATGAAATTCTAAGGTTTACTTGGGGACAAGTAAAGTTCAAGTGGGGGGATATTTGATGAACTCAAATAAGTACATTTTATTACTATCATTTATCCTATTAATTTGACTTGTTTTACTATATTATGTATGAGGATTGATACTTAATCGTTTACTTTTGTAATTCTCAGGTAAAAACAAGCATTTGGTGAAACTTAGCGATTATGGACTAATAATGGAGCAAAACGTGCATAAAGTGGAAGTCTACTGACATGGACAAAATCAAGTCAATTCTGCTCCAGATGCGCCGCATCTCACTCTCGACATGCGCCGCATCTCTATCAAGATATCACCAGATACGATCCAAGATACAAGAGGACATGCGCCGCATCTAATCAAGAGTTACGCCGCATCTTCTGGCGGTGTACGAATATTCCTGAATATTATAATCTTGGACCCCACGCGAAGTTAAGTACATGCGCCGCATCTACTTAGTAGATGCGCCGCATCTTCCCTCAGACAGAAACTATAAATACCCGTAGACCAGACGAATTTAAGAGTTCGAAACCCAAAAAACCGAAGTTCGGACAGCAGAGCAAAAGGACGAATTCAGTCAAGGAGGCAGCACAAGACACACCCAAATCGAAGATACAAGAGCTGTAAGAAGGTGCTGCATGTATTTAATTCATTAAGTAGTTTTGTTTTATTGTGTTAGCAAACTTTAATTCATCAGGATTGGTGGCTTGTGTAATGTGACAACGAAAGATTGCACTCCCTTTAATACTTGCTTTCCCATCAATTAAAGTTTATATGTTGATGTCTTTGGTTACTACTTATTAGTGCATTGATAACCTCTGTGTTTATTAGTGGCTTGCGGGCATCCGACTGCGGGACAAGATGTGGCTCCCACGGTTGTTTCTAAATTGATCACTTAGGAATAACTTTCAGACATAAGTAATCATTAAGGGTTTACTCGCCGATGAGAATAGGACCAACGAGAAAGGGTTAATTACATACACTTCATATAAAGCTATCAATAAAACAAGTGACAATATACTTAATCATAAGGACAGCCCTCTTATTGTCTCGAGTATCTATCTGTGTACGTGTGTGCTACTTGCTGATTCGTGCCTATTTGTTTATTTTATTATTTAATTGCAAACAAAACTGTGCCAGTCTCTCAGGCTGAAACCCCCTTGCGTTAGGATATTAAAATACTGATTAGAATAACTAGATAATACGTTCCACTCTTAGTGATCGACACTCTACTTACCATTATCTTCATACTGACCGGGTACACTGCTCGTTAAGTGTGTGTGTTATTGATAAGTCGGCTAAATATAAATTTAAAACTTGAGTAGGCATTAAAACTGCTAAACCGCAACGACACATCACGCGCATGTTGTCAGAAGGTCAGTGGATAAGAACACCACCAAACACCGATTTCGAAGACCGTTTACGAAACCCGAAATGCGCTGATCTTCATGTAGACCCAAGATCTATAAAGTTTCATCGGTGTACCGAGTAACGAAGGCCCTTGTGCTTTCGTTTTCTTTTTGTTTAATGTTGTGCACCATTAGATGGGTCCTTGTAAACTTCTTTTGCTGACTGAAGTGTGACCGAAACTTAGCCTTGAGATCGTCAAGATTGACAATGCTGCCAGGCTTTTGCCCATTCCACTAAATACGGGCAGAATCCCGCAGGGTATATGTAAACATGTGACAGGCCACAGGCATAACCCACTTTTGCATCTTAATAGCCCCTTCAAACAAATGTAGGAAATTGTCCGGATCCCCCTTCCCATCATAAGACCGAATATGCAAAGGCATTTTTAGCCCATCAGGTAATCAGTAGTCTTCTATCCACCAAACAAAGGGTGTAGCTGAACCCATACGGTCTGAGTATAGACAATTATAAGGTGGTGCATACATGGGTACAGTATTATACGAATTGTTGTTTGGGGGCATCCCCATAGGAGTTTGGCTTGGGTAGGACTTATAAGGTGTGTTCATGGCGAACGGATAACCGTTTTCCATGGCATACGGAGGGTACGCCATAGGATGCCTGAAGGGTATGCTCCCATAAGGTTGAGGGAGACTTGGGTTATTAGGCTGCCCATTTGCTGGAGGATATAAACCTTGAGGAGAAGACTGAGTTTGGAACGAGGGGTACAAACCATTGGGAGGAAGATTTATTCCTATATTAATTATAGGCGGATTTCCTTCTATGCCTGATGCGTGAGAAGGCTGCAACGGAACCCCTGCTTCGGTCATTCCAAGGTAAGCTGCTAACAATAGAGGCAAATTCACCCCCGTCTCCTCCCTTTGTTGGCTCCTCCTATTGGAACCTTCGACAACCGCTCCCTCTCTTCTAGTAGGAGCCCTCTCCGGGACTCCTTCAAACCCAACGGTCCTTCTGCTTAGCCTTCGACCTACCGGTGACCCAATCCTTAGGGCTGAGAGTTTTGCTCCTTGGGCCGGAGGCCTAGGCTCCATTTCCATCTCTTCGTCATACTCATCACTTGAGTATTCCAACTCCCTTCGCATCTCAGCATTCCTAACTTTCCTTTTGCGAGCCCTTAAGAGAGATTCCAATGCTTCGTGGTTGGCTTCGACAAAGGCTGGGCTGATAATAGGCTCCGGATTGGCTGATTTTGAAGCATGATGGTTGGGTGTAACTTCTGGGTGAGAACGTGTTATGAACTTGGAGTCGGTTATTGGGGGAAGGTTGTTGGAGTCTTTGATTGGTATTGGCGCCAAGGTCGAGAAACCCTGTAGAGGAGTATCTTCTCTCCCTTGATCCATGCCGGATATATAGTGAAAGTAGTTAGTTGGTTATAAGCTTGGAAATAACGAGACCAATTGTAGCGGTCCCACGGATGGCGCCACTGATTGTACAATAAATTGCCCTACCAGGCCTTTGATGATGATCAAAGGATTTATAGGGTGTTGATGTTGTGCCAAGCTTGTCTTTAACCTGAAATAAGAAATACTAAAAATCTACGTTAAGTGATTGCGCAGGGGTTGGACCCTGCGAACCACCTCCGGCGTGCGAATAAGTATATGATATGGTAAGTTTGTAGTAAGTTGAGAGAGTTCAGTTGGCATTACCATGGTTCTTGCCCGTCTAAGCTATTTATATGGGAGAAATAGGCCTTAGAGGGCGGTTGCACTTGTTTCGGATATCATGGGGGCGTCCCATGATTAATGGTAACCGCTAGGTCTTTGTGGCCCACGATCTCCTCCTTGGCGGGAAAACCTAAGGGAGGAGGGAACGTGTGTAAAACCCTAAAATTAACATAATCTGAAATGACCAAAATACCCTCTAAGTTTGAACTTTTAAGAACTTATAAAATACGCTATAAATTAAAACTTGAGTTATATAACGTGTTATGACTCGAGACCATACCACATGATCACATAATCTAAAGTATTATATGAAATTATGTATGAACCTTATGATATAAATTATGACACATTAACATGTCACACATAGGCCAAGTTTATTTAAAAGCATGTACAAAAATAATTAAAAGATAAGTATGAATATTTTGGCTAAATCAGAAAGTATCAATCACCAAATTAAATATAAATGACAAACCTAAAGTGCTATGTAAATGTGTCTTTTACAACAAAAGATAAGGACTCAATTTTAGTCCCACAAATCACGCCAACAATCACTATGTCAGTTCAATCAAATTCAATGCTTTCCTTAAAATTCAATGCTACATATCTTTTCTATTCTCAAACCAAAATCGTCCCATGTGTTCTTGTTTTACATACAAACATAAACTAATTTAAACAAGTTTCAAGACAAAACTCTCTCATCAAATATACGAGTTGAGTTAGAACCCGATTCAAGTTATGATCGCGTTTCGGGTGTGTGTTCGCGTACAGACTTCGGTTTTGTTGTTGAAGTGACCTGCTGTTCTTGTCGAGGTAAAACCCTTGTCTCTAACATCATCATGCCTAACATATTATAATCGTGCCTCATTCTAATAGAGTACACGTTAAAAACGAGATGATTACATAAGAACTACAAAACGCATAATCACATTTAATAAGTGTCGAATAGGTGGAATGGGGTTGGGAGTTTAATCTGGCCTCGCGGGGTACTTGTTGTGGTCTCACAGGTGTTCTCTTTGATTCGCATCGGGTTGGGTCTCGTTAACCTTGTTGTGGTGATGTTCGGTTGGAGGTGTTAAGAGTCGGTTTAGGTCGTAAAAAAAAAATTGTGTCTCCTCGTGTTTAATTCTTGCTGTCACGTTAAGATATGCCAGCCCTCATTATCCGTGCAACCTAAATGTAACATTATCATAACCTTGTTCGATTCTTTTTTTTTTCGATCATGTCTTTGCTTTCTTTTTCGGCTGTGAATCTTGAGTCTAATAGTATAAACACAACACATAAAATATATGAAAAATCAAAACTTTGCGTCGTTAATCCGGATATGCGAATGAATATTTGTCACGTAAAACATCATCGTATCTACTGTGTGTGTGTCGCATATTAGAATACTTTATGTCGAGTATCGTGACTGTTTGATGTCGCGTTTTACCAGCCCATGTCGACCCTAAACTCAACCTTAACGCGCTCTTATAAAAATTTTGAGAACAATCGATAACAAGACTTAATATGCGAATTGCATGAATTACGTGAGGAGTCTTGTGGTATCATAGCTCAATATTCATATGTGTTGTGGGGTCATTTTAGCAGCCATAAGTGTCAACTAAACTACAAATATGGATGATACCTGTTATCGAGTAATTAAAACTAGAAAACATGGGTGCATGAAAATTATAATTATATGTGTTTGCAAAATAGTTATCGTGTAGTGTCATGCAAGAAAAACCAAGGAGAACAAGGTAGAAAAATATATATAAATGATCATGCATGATAATCTATGATAACATTTTTGAATTTAAGAAAGATGCATGTACGAAGGGTAATGTATGTGTGGCGTTTGGGGTCTGAAGCGTGTGTACATTCATTATTTGCAAATTGGATTAAAAGAGAAAAGGGTGTTTTTTCGACTTATTTTCCTGTCACCAAGGGATTGTTTATTTGTCTATTCTTACATCAACAAGAGGGTGTGTGTCACGGCTTATTTATACAACGGGAGAAGTGGTTGTCTCCGCATATTTTAACAAGAAAGCGTCATGGACTTGTTTGTTTTCGAAATAATAAAATCATTGGGTCGTCCTCGCATAAATATTAAGATCGTGGGTACATTAATAAATTACATAAAATTATAAGGACGTGGTCCAAAATTATTATCTTAATATTAATTTATTAAAATAAAGTTTAAAACAATTTTATTTGACTTTTAATATTTAATTTTGATAATTTACATTTTAGACCCTAAACTTATAATATTGACCTTTAAGACCTAAAATATTATATTGGTCATTTTAACCTTAAATATTGTTAATTGTCGATTATAACCTTTAAGTATTAAATTACAATTGCGGAACTTACTAAATTTTGGAAACTGACTAAATCGGGAAACCTGCTAAAAATAGAAAGTTACTAAAAATGGAAAGCTGACTAAAATGAGTAATCTGATTCAAAATAAGTTATTAACAATAAGACGATCATATATTCGTGTAGATTCGCTGAAGAAGGAGTTTGCTTCTGATCTTATTGTTTTTGTGATGTTTGCACTTGCGGTCTAAGGTACAGATATTCTGCCCTTCTTTAGTAAGGTGCCTTCGTCTCATTTCTGATTTCTGATTCACTGCCATGTTCTTTGATTCTGTGAACCTTTCTTGTTTCTTTCATGATATTATGAACCTTTGGCATGACCTTTATAGTACTGAATCTTCTGATACTGAACCTTTCTGTTATGAACCTTTCTGATATTAAACATTTCTGATATATGACCTTTCTAATGTTGAACCTTTATGGTATGAACCTCTGATATGAACCTCTGATTATGAACTCTGATATTCTGAAATGGAAATTGACTTATGAAACTAAATTAAATACTGGATACATGATACTTGACCTTGACCCACAGTTTGATACTACGAGCCATAACTAGTCATGAGGGTTTCATGACCATGTCATTGATGCACCGATGGCATGACTCTAGGGCAGGAGAGTGATGACCTGTTCCGTCCCTTTTCTGTATTTTATTTGGTGTGTTGGGAGGTTTATGGCCACCAGGGGCGTATGGATGCATCCTAGAACTGTTCTGATTTCTGATTACTGATTACTGTTATTTCTGGTGACTGATGGTGTGTGCGATACACGTCTTTCACAACTCTAGGAGCTGATCACTCCATATTTTCTGATTTTTGGGATTAGTGAGAGGACTTCTCTCTGCATGGTGTTATGATTACATGTTACTGTTTCTGGGCTCGTAGAGGGTTTCTGTTACCCTGCACCTTGTGACCTTATAACCTTATAACCTTTGCTCACCAACATTATTACTGTTACCCTGTAACCTGATACATGACTTAACATTTGACTTGACATGATCTGATCTGGGGCTGGTGGTGGGTTACGGTTTACTTTACACCTACCTGTTGTAACCATTTCTTGATAACCTTGTCCCATTTTCCTTCTTACTCCTGTTACATCTTGAAATGTTTCACTTACTTCATTATCCCATATTTCTGCTTTGTTATCGTTATATCTGTTCACTGAGCTCTCGTAGCTCAGCCGCGTTTCTTTTTACCGCGGCAGGTTTTAGTTGGAAGCTGGGTACGAGTGGAGAGCACCATTGGATTAGAAGACTTTATTAGCTATTGAAGATGACTAGAAGAACCTTTAATTAGACTTAGAAATTTTTGTACTTCATTTGTAACCTTGTAGTTTTATATTCCCTTTGTAACCATGGAATCCTATTGTATTATTAATGTCAAATGCTTGTGTTGTTCTGATATGTAACCATTGTTGTGACACCTTTGCCCTTTTCGGGTTGGGGTGTTACAATTATGGTATCAAAGACAGGTTGCGACTCGTAATACATTTACCCTTGACCTGTGAAGTTTGGACCACTAGGTTTCCACTGTAGACTCTCATAAGATAACCTGTAAGAATTTGCTTTAGGATTTTCCTATAGGAACTTAAGTTCTGACCAGTGAGGAATGGGTAGACTATAAGGCTTTTGGTTAAGTATCATGGCTTCCGCATCACTCTGATTCGTGCCCTGCTTGTTGAGATCACTTTTGGAAATTGAAAGCTCACGATTTGCACCACCTAAGATCTGAAACCCAATTAAATCTTGGAATCATTGGAAATTGCATAGAATTTGCTTAACACTATTTGAACCTTATTTTGAAATTCCGACTCCAAACTCTGATTCTTTTGTTAATCATTTTAATACCTCTTCGGGGATTCTGAAAATCTCCCTGGCGATGATATACTTGATACATTCTGTTAATTGTCTCTTGCTTTTGATAAGCATCTATGAATCTTCTTACCCTATTTGAGTTCGTCTTAAACATATCTGTTTCCCATGAGAAGTCGGGTGGTGTTTTAACCACGAGTATAAGAATATTTTCCTCTCACTTTTGAACGATGAGACTTACGTTGTCGATCTGTTTTCATTAAATAATTAACTTTGATTTTATTTTGATAAAGGATAGGTTGATCGATCATTGACGACCATTCTCTTATGTTTCACCTTCGGTATTTGAAACCATTTTGAACTCCCTACCATGAATTCCGATTGTTAAATTTTGCTATCACCACCTGATTTGGTTCTTCAATTCCGACCTGTTTGATACACAGTATTGATACTCCTCTGACCATCCCGAAGGTCATTTAACCCTAATGTGTTTGACACATTCTATAAATTCATTGCCGTGCTGGAAGACCTGTCGAAGACACGCGGTCTTGCTTCTCTATTTATTTTAGTTGTACTAAGATGAATTGAGAGCAGAAGCAGACTCGCGAATGGATGATGCACGTTGACCATGTCTGAGATCTACGTTACTCCATCACAGTCTCAAGAAGAAGTGTCGAAGGCTTGAGGGACCAGACTCAAGTTTATCACCCCTTCTCACCGTACGATCAGATGGACAAGCGTAGACAGACTACTCGGACTTGGATGAGATTTGAAATCATGTATTCGAGTGGACGATTTTGGAATGATCATTTGTGGTTGGAAGAGTTGCTTTCGTGAAGGACGAAGTTATTGATGGCGTGTTCACTTCTGCTTAACCCACCTAAGCTCCCGTTACCTGATGATAAGATCTTTCGAATGATTCGGGTTCTCCGTTAGTATTTCCGTTTGGTGTTCTTTCTACGTATGTTGGATGACAGTTTTGTCATGAGAATTTTGATGTGTTGTAAAAGACCTGACGCCTTGGACGACGTACTTCATTGATGCTTACTAATTCCGTTACGTTATTTGTACGACCTGTATCCCTGATTTTTGAATTCGTAGTGATGACCGATTCGGACCAACCCTAGGATGTAGAATGGACTGTTAGGTGGTTGATAGATGCTTATTCACGACTTGAGATAAAGTATGACCATCATGAAGGTATACTCATATGATGCTGGTATTATGACGAGTAGCTAACGTGATAATACTTACGTCATATGACGTACCCTCATTGTGATCATAGGATATTTCGAGGAGTGCCCTAGGAACTTTAGAATTTCTGATATCTGATTGAGACTTTAGGATTCATTCTACCTATACGCGTAATCTGCTTTCACCGTTTTGCGATTTGATACGTCTGGATTCTCGTCACACGTTCCGCTGATCTCTGTACTTCTGATAACTATCTTAGGTTCGGTTGTGGGACTTCTGTCAAATGACGTTATCGACAATCTATTTTCTGTACGTTCTCATTTGATTTGTCTAATCAATTTCTGTGAACGACATATCCGTCAAAATCCTACGTATTTCCTGTATCTCTCCCGAGAGAATACGATTATCATCTGTTACGTTTAGCATATTATTCTTGTGATCTGGATTCAGTATGGTATGTCCTTTCCGAAGAAACCGAAGCTATTTTGATCAACAAGATCGAGTCATGAGAAACAAATCTTTCCCATTTCTGTTCACTGCCCATTGTGTTCTGTTTCGTTTCACATCAATTTTCGAGGACGAAAATTTTCTTTTAGAGGGGAAGAGTTGTAAAACCCTAAAATTAACATAATCTGAAATAACCAAAATACCCTCTAAGTTTGAACTTTTAAGAACTTATAAAATACGCTATAAATTAAAACTTGAGTTATATAACGTGTTATGACTCGAGACCATACCACATGATCACATAATCTAAAGTATTATATGAAATTATGTATGAACCTTATGATATAAATTATGACACATTAACATGTCACACATAGGCCAAGTTTATTTAAAAGCATGTACAAAAATAACTAAAAGATAAGTATGAATATTTTGGCTAAATCGGAAAGTATCAATCACCAAATTAAATATAAATGACAAACCTAAAGTGCTATGTAAATGTGTCTTTTACAACAAAAGATAAGGACTCAATTTTAGTCCCACAAATCACGCCAACAATCACTATGTCAGTTCAATCAAATTCAATGCTTTCCTTAAAATTCAATGCTACATATCTTTTCTATTCTCAAACCAAAATCGTCCCATGTGTTCTTGTTTTACATACAAACATAAACTAATTTAAACAAGTTTCAAGACAAAACTCTCTCATCAAATATACGAGTTGAGTTAGAACCCGATTCAAGTTATGATCGCGTTTCGGTGTGTGTTCGCGTACAGACTTCGGTTTTGTTGTTGAAGTGACCTGCTGTTCTTGTCGAGGTAAAACCCTTGTCTCTAACATCATCATGCCTAACATATTATAATCGTGCCTCATTCTAATAGAGTACACGTTAAAAACGAGATGATTACATAAGAACTACAAAACGCATAATCACATTTAATAAGTGTCAAATAGGTGGAATGGGGTTGGGAGTTTAATCTGGCCTCGCGGTACTTGTTGTGGTCTCACAGGTGTTCTCTTTGATTCGCATCGGGTTGGGTCTCGTTAACCTTGTTGTGGTGATGTTCGGTTGGAGGTGTTAAGAGTCGGTTTGGGTCGTAAAAAAAAAAATTGTGTCTCCTCGTGTTTAATTCTTGCTTTCACGTTAAGATATATCAGCCCTCATTATCCGTGCAACCTAAATGTAACATTATCATAACCTTGTTCGATTCTTTTTTTTTTCGATCATGTCTTTGCTTTCTTTTTCGGCTGTGAATCTTAAGTCTAATAGTATAAACACAACACATAAAATATATGAAAAATCAAACCTTTGCGTCGTTAATCCGGATATGCGAATGAATATTTGTCACGTAAAACATCATCGTATCTACTGTGTGTGTGTCGCATATTAGAATACTTTATGTCGAGTATCGTGACTGTTTGATGTCGCGTTTTACCAGCCCATGTCGACCCTAAACTCAACCTTAACGCGCTCTTATAAAAATTTTGAGAACAATCGATAACAAGACTTAATATGCGAATTGCATGAATTACGTGAGGAGTCTTATGGTATCATAGCTCAATATTCATATGTGTTGTGGGGTCATTTTAGCAGCCATAAGTGTCAACTAAACTACAAATATGGATGATACTGTTATCGAGTAATTAAAACTAGAAAACATGGGTGCATGAAAATTATAATTATATGTGTTTGCAAAATAGTTATCGTGTAGTGTCATGCAAGAAAAACCAAGGAGAACAAGGTAGACAAATATATATAAATGATCATGCATGATAATCTATGATAACATTTTTGAATTTAAGAAAGATGCATGTACGAAGGGTAATGTATGTGTGGCGTTTGGGGTCTGAAGCGTGTGTACATTCATTATTTGCAAATTGGATTAAAAGAGAAAAGGGTGTTTTGTTCGACTTATTTTCCTGTCACCAAGGGATTGTTTATTTGTCTATTCTTACATCAAAAAGAGGGTGTGTGTCGCGGCTTATTTATACAACGGGAGTAGTGGTTGTCTCCGCATATTTTAACAAGAAAGCGTCATGGACTTGTTTGTTTTCGAAATAATAAAATCCTTGGGTCGTCCTCGCATAAATATTAAGATCGTGGGTACATTAATAAATTACATAAAATTATAAGGACGTGGTCCAAAATTATTATCTTAATATTAATTTATTAAAATAAAGTTTAAAACAATTTTATTTGACTTTTAATATTGACCTTTAAGACCTAAAATATTATATTGGTCATTTTAACCTTAAATATTGTTAATTGTCGATTATAACCTTTAAGTATTAAATTACAATTGTGGAACTTACTAAATTTTGGAAACTGACTAAATCGGGAAACCTGCTAAAAATAGAAAGTTACTAAAAATGGAAAGCTGACTAAAATGAGTAATCTGATTCAAAATAAGTTATTAACAATAAGACGATCATATATTCGTGTAGATTCGCTGAAGAAGGAGTTTGCTTCTGATCTTATTGTTTTTGTGATGTTTGCACTTGCGGTCTAAGGTACAGATATTCTGCCCTTCTTTAGTAAGGTGCCTTCGTCTCATTTCTGATTTCTGATTCACTGCCATGTTCTTTGATTCCGTGAACCTTTCTTGTTTCTTTCATGATATTATGAACCTTTGGCATGACCTTTATAGTACTGAATCTTCTGATACTGAACCTTTCTGATACATGACCTTTCTGTTATGAACCTTTCTGATATTAAACATTTCTGATATATGACCTTTCTGATATTGAACCTTTATGGTATGAACCTCTGATATGAACCTCTGATTATGAATTCTGATATTCTGAAATGGAAATTGACTTATGAAACTAAATTAAATACTGGATACATGATACTTGACCTTGACCCACAGTTTGATACTACGAGCCATAACTAGTCATGAGGGTTTCATGACCATGTCATTGATGCACCGATGGCATGACTCTAGGGCAGGAGAGTGATGACCTATTCCGTCCCTTTTCTGTATTTTATTTGGTGTGTTGGGAGGTTTATGGCCACCAGGGGCGTATGGATGCATCCTAGAACTGTTCTGATTTCTGATTACTGATTACTGTTATTTCTGGTGACTGATGGTGTGTGCGATACACGTCTTTCACAACTCTGGGAGCTGATCACTCTATATTTTCTGATTTCTGGGATTAGTGAGAGGACTTCTCTCTGCATGGTGTTATGATTACATGTTACTGTTTCTGGGCTCGTAGAGGATTTCTGTTACCCTGTACCTTGTGACCTTATAACCTTATAACCTTTGCTCACCAACATTATTACTGTTACCCTGTAACCTGATACATGACTTAACATTTGACTTGACATGATCTGATCTGGGGCTGGTGGTGGGTTACGGTTTACTTTACACCAACCTGTTGTAACCATTTCTTTATAACCTTGTCCCATTTTCCTTCGTACTCCTGTTACATCTTGAAATGTTTCACTTACTTCATTATCCCATATTTCTGCTTTGTTATCGTTATATCTGTTCACTGAGCTCTCGTAGCTCAGCCGCGTTTCTTTTTCCCGCGGCAGGTTTTAGTTGGAAGCTGGTTACGAGTGGAGAGCACCATTGGATTAGAAGACTTTATTAGCTATTGAAGATGACTAGAAGAACCTTTAATTAGACTTAGAAATTTTTGTACCTCATTTGTAACCTTGTAGTTTCATATTCCCTTTGTAACCATGGAATCCTATTGTATTATTAATGTCAAATGCTTGTGTTGTTCTGATATGTAACCATTGTTGTGACACCTTTGCCCTTTTCGGGTTGGGGTGTTACAAACGTGGGTATGACCAGGTCAAGGTGGCTCTCCATTCTAGTTCCTTCGAAGGAGATACCCCGAAGGGCTTAAGGCTTTGATTGGCGGATTCCCACATGGTAACCAATTCATAGATGAATGGTTTTATGCTAATGAAATGTTTAAGGAGATTAACCTGGGCCTCCGAAGAGAGGGCTTCGCACAGGCTCGAAGGGGAGTTCTTCGACCCGTTCGGAGGGTACATCATCAGTAGGCATCCAAAAAGCATTTCAAATGGAACCCCGAGAGGGATTTGACCTTCCAATCAATTTCTGGCAGAGGGTAGCAGTCCTTCGGGCAAGCTTTGTTGATGTCGGTGAAGTCAACACACATTCGCCACCATCCGTCACTCTTTTTTACCATAACTGGATTAGCTACCCAGGTTTGGTATTTCACTTCTCTTAGAATTCCTGCTCGTACAAGTTCGTCCACCTCTTTGCAAGCAGCTGCGTTCCTTTCAGGTGCTAGGCTTTGTCGGTTCTTTTTAATTGGTTCTATGTGATTGAACTCATTAAGCTTATGCTCTGTGCCGAAGGGCTTGCCATCGATCATAAGAGTCCGAGGAACCACTGTCATGTCTGAGTATTTCCATGCGAAAACATCCTTGTTGGCTTTGAGTAGCTTCTCCAATTCTTCCTTGAAGTTGGCAGGGAGTTGCTTTCCGATTACCACCGTTTGCTCTGGATAGAGCTCATTTACCACAATGCGTTCTTCGGCATCTGTACATCTTAGAATGGCCTTCGGAGGCTCCTCCAAACTTTCTTTGATTTTTTTGCCAGCGTCTCCTGCCTTTCCCTGGTTATAACTAGAAAATACGGTTCCTATCCCATAAGGTGTATGGAATTTCACCGCTGCGTGTATGGTGGAGACTACAATACCCATCTTTTGCATGGCGGTCCTACCTATCAACAAATTATAGGGAGAGCCAGACCTTACGATGGGGAATGTTAGCGTTTCTGTCCTTGCGAGCTTGCCTTCCCCAATTGTTATATCCAATGGTACTTCTCTCAGAGGCCACGAATGCTCACCGGAGAATCCCACCAAAGGTATCTTTGAATCAACCGGTTGCGACCTGATCGAAGGCTTGATCTTAAGGAAGCAATGCTCGTATATGATTTCGTAGGAGCTTCCGCCGTCCATATAGGCTCTGTTCACTTCTCGGTTGGAAATTAAGACTTTGATGACCACCGGGTCGTTTGAAGGGACTTGGCCTGTAATAAGGGGAAATGTCACCTCCCCTACTTCATTTACCTCCTGCTTCGTCACCTTTCTTTTTAAACTGGCTTCGCCCCAACGAACCATGAGTATTGGAGCTTCAGGAGGAGTAGTATCTTTAGCCAATTGAGTGTCGGACATTTTTTCCTTGCCCTTCTTTATACCCTTCACCAAATGTGCCAATTACTCGGACTTTACAGCCTCTTCTATTTGCTTCTTTAGCTCCCTGCAACTGTTCGTATCATGTCCATAATCTTCATGGAAGTGACAATACTTGCTCGTATCCCTGTTTTTACCCTTTCTTGTCATGCGAGGGGGCGCTTCAAAAGCTTTAGCAGCCCTCTCCGTTGCGAGTATTTCCTTTGGAAACTTAGTTAGGATTCCTAGCAAACCATTGTTGGGGCCTTTGTTGTACGGAGAAAACCTGTCTTTGTTTTTGTTCCTGTTCTTTGACCCTTCCTACGCAGGTTGCTTCGAAAACTTTTCTTTGTCGATCGGGGCACCATTAGTAGAAACTTCCTATTCTTTAATCCAAGTATATGTCTTTTCCATTAACCCCTTGTAAGTTTTCGGAAGGTCAGTGGACAAGAATTCCACCAAGCTTCAGTTTCGAAGGCTATGTACAAAGCCAAAGATGTGCTGATCTTCATGTAGACCCAAAATCTACAGAGTTTCATCGGTGTACCTAGTGACGAAAGTCCTTGTGCTTTCCTTCTCCTTTTGTTTAATGTTGTGCACCGTCAGATGGGTTCTTGTGAACTTATTTTCCTGACTTAAGTGTGATCAAAACTTAGCCTTGAGATCGTCAAGGTTGACAATGCTGCCAGGCTTTTGCACATTCCACCAAATACGGGCAGAATCCCGTAGGGTATATGTAAACATGTGACAGGCTATAGGCATGACCCACTTTTGCATCTTAATGGCCCCTTCGAACAAATGTAAGAAATTGTCTGGATCCCACTTCCCATCATAAGCCCCAATATGCGAAGGCATTTTCAACCCATCAGGCAATGGGTAATCTTTTATCCACCTAACGAAGGGTGTAGCCAAACCCACGGGGTCTGAATATAGGCAATTATAGGGTGGTGCATACATAGGAACAACATTATATGGATTATAGTTTGGGGGTATTCCCATAGGAGTTTGGCTAGGGTAGGACTGATAAGATGTGTTCATGCCGAACGGATATCCTTTTCCTATGGCATACGGAGGGTACACCATAGGATGTCTGAAGGGTATGCTTCCATAAGGTTGAGGGATACTAGGGTTGTTAGGCTGCCCATTTACTGGAGGATATAAACCTTGAGGGTAAGATTGAGTTTGGAACGAGGGGTATATACCATTGGGAGGAAGATTTCCTCCCACATTAATTGTAGGCGGATTTCCTTCTACGCCTGATGCGTGAGAAGGCTGCAACAGAACCCCTGCTTCGGTCCTTCCAAGGCGAGCTACTAACAATGGAGGCAAATTCACCCCCGTATCCTCCCTTCGTTGGCTCCTCCCATTGGAACCTTCGGCAACCGTTCCTTCTCTCCTAGTCGGAGCCCTCTCCTAGACTCCTTCGAACCTAACGGATCTTCTGCTTGGCCTTCGACCAACAGGTGACCCTATCCTTAGGGATGAAAGTGTTGCTCCTTGCGTCAAAGGCCTAGGCTCCATTTCCATCTCTTCCTCAAAGTCATCACTTGAGTATTCCAACTCCCTTCGCATCTCAGCATTCCGAACTTGCCTTTTTTGAGCCCTTAAGAGAGATTCCAATGCTTCGTGGTTGTCTTCGACAAAGGATGGGCTGATAATAGGCTCCGGATTGGCTGATGTCGAAACATGATGGTTGGGTGTTACTTCTAGGTGAGAACATGTTGTAAACGTGGAGTCGGTTGTTGGGGAAGGTTGTTGGAGTCATTGATTGGTATTGGCGCCAAGGTCGAGAAACCCGCTGGAGGAGTATCTTCTCTCCCTTGATCCATGCCGGATATATAGTGAAAGTAGTTGGTTGGTTATAAGCTTGGAAATAACGAGACCAATTGTAGCGGTCCCACGGATGGCGCCACTGATTGTACAATAAATTGCACTACCAGGCCTTCGATGATGATCAAAGGATTTATGGGGTGTTGAGGTTGTGCCAAGCTTCTCTTTAACCTGAAATAAGAAATACTAAAACACTACGTTAAGTGATTACGCAGGGGTTAAACCCTGCGAACCGCCTCCGGCGTGCGAGTAAGTATATGATATTGTAAGTTTGTATTAAGTTGAGAGAGTTCAGTTGACATTACCATGTTTCTTGCCCGTCTAAGCTATTTATAGGGGAGAAATAGGCCTTAGAGGGCGGTTGCACTTGATTCGGAGATCATGGGGGCGTCCCATGATTAATGGTAACCTCTAGGTCTTTTTGGCCCACAATCTCAAGCTTGGCGGGAAAGCCTAAGGGAAGAGGACACGTGGGTGTGACCAGGTCAAGATTAGTTCTTCGTTCTAGTTCCTTCGAAGGAAACACCCCGAAAGGCTTAGGTCTTCGATTGGCGGATTCCCACTTGGTAACCATTTCATAGATGAATGGTTTTACGCCAATGAAGCGTTCTAGGAGATTGACCTGGGCCTTCGAAGAAAAGGCTTCGTACAGGATCGAAAGGGAGTCCTTCGGCCCGTTCAGAGGGTACATCATCAGCTCCCATACTCATGGTGAATGTATAAAAGTAAAACTAACAATTAAAGATCGGGGAGGGAAGATTACCTTTCGATCGGAATGAAGCATGGAGCACAGTGATATGTGTAAATTTTGGGCGGAAAATAAAAGTGATTTAGGGTTTACGGTATAAACATATTTATATACCCCATGTTCCTTTTATCCCAGCCATCCACGTGTCCATCAAGATTGACACCTATTCGGACTTCAAATGCTGCAAGTGGTTGGCATAATCATTAAGTGCATTTAATGCGTAATTAGTTAGAGCACTTCTTTCTTTTTGTACGAATTTGCAATGATAGAGAATTAGTGTACATGTTCGATAGATTCGTAAGGAATATATCCCCGCACGTATATATCACTTTCAACTGGGGGGCCTTGATGATGTACCCTCCGAATGGGTCAAAGGACACCCCTTCGAGCCTGTACGAAGCCTTCTTCTCGAAGGCCCAGGTCAACCTCCTAAAATCTTCATTGGCGTCAAACCATCCATCTATGATGTGGTTACCAGTTGGGAACTCGCCAATCGAAGCCTTAGGCCCTTTAGGGTACACCCTTCGAAGATATTAGAGCAGAGAACACCTTGACTTTGTCATACCCACGTCCCCTTTTTCCTTGAGCTTTCCCGCCAAGAAAGAGATAGTGGGTCACTAAGGCCTAGCGGTTACCTTAAATCATGGGACGCCCCCATGATCTCTGATATTTGTGCAAGAGCTCTCTAAGGCCTATTTCTTCCTCTATAAATAGCTTAGACGAGCTGAGAACAATGGTATGCAACACTTGACTCTCTCATTTCACTACAAACTTACCATATCATATATTCATTCGCACGCCGGAGGTGGTTCGCAGGGTCCAACCCTTGCGCAATCACCTAATGTAGTGTCTTTGTATTTCTTATTTCAGGTTAACAACAAGCTTGGCGCAACCTCAACACCCTTTATATCCTTTTATCTTCATCGAAGGCCTGGTCGTGCAATTAATTGTACAATCAGTAGTTATGTAAGCTAGTAAAGTTAAGTTAAGATATAATCCAACCCAATCCAAGCCCACATCGAGGCCCATGGCCAAGCCTTTAGGGCATCACGTTTTATGTATAAATACACCTCAAATGACTCATTTGAGGTGTGTGCTTGAGTGTGTAAGTGTGTGTTTTATTAAGGAAATTCTCTCTTCATCTCTCTACTTTCTCTCTCTAAAAAAATGCCTCTTATCTACTCTTGTACCACCATATCGCAACATCTAAGCTTCATATATACATGATAGAATTGATGTATAAGGTCCTATAAGTGGTATCAATCGCCTAACAATGATTTAGGAGTGTGTGGAATACGTTTTTTGTTAAAACTTTGCATAAAAGTCGCATCCTTTATTAAAAACGTAAGTTTTTCTTCAAAAACGTGTTTTAGTGTTAAATTTGTTGTTTTTATTAAAGCTTTAGTGATTATAAGTGAGATTTGGCAAAAAGAACGGTTCAAAAACGTCAAAAAGTGGGTGTTAAACTATTTTCAAAAATTTGACCATTTTACGAATAAGTGGTCAAAACCCTCTTTTTACGCATAAGGTCAAAACCCTGTTTTTAGCTATCAAAACCCTTAGTTTACGAGTAAGCACCAGTTTTTACGCATAAGCACCGGTTTTACGAATAAGCACCAATCTTACGAATAAGCACAAGTGTTACGAATAAGAACTGATCTTACGCCTAAGCTTTACGAACTTGCTCCGGTTGAAGATTCTTCATGCATCAAGGATAACTCAGTGCTTACCTAACTTGGATAAGTTTGTGGAATACTTCAACTTGTGAAATCTCACTAGCTTGGACAAGTTAGTAAGATACTATTCCAAATTTTACGCGTACGGACAATCTTTACGAATAAGACCAAATCTTATGCGTAAGGACAATCTTTACGAATAAGACCAAATCTTACGCGTAAGGTGTAACACTCGAAAATCTAAAACATGCAAAATTACCAAAATGCCCCTGAAAACTTTAAAATTTAATTAAAGCTTAATTAAAGTTCCGAATCGATCCCAAACTTCTGGAAACGAACAAGATATGATACAAAATAATTTTGACGACTACGATTTATATTTATACAAGTTGTGAAATGACCAAAATACCCTTGTGTATACCGAAAATTTAAATGCATAATTAAGTGTTTATTTAAAACTTTATAAAATCAAATGAATATGTAAAATATGGAAACTTGCAATCAAATTAAAAATGTTGATTTGGTCTTTATTAGGGCCGAATATTTGGCCATTTTCCCCTCCTCTATACTCGGTTCCTCCCCATTATTTAGTTAAAACACTTTCTTTTCTTCTAAACCTAGCCGCATAAACAAACACACACAAATAATTCCTCTCCTTGTTCATACGAATTTTCTGGAGTCCAAGCTCATTTTTTTGGTATTGTACACGATCTAAGGAGGCCTAGAAAATTTGGGTTAGGTCGAGGGAAGCTCCCTTTTGATCGCTAGCCTTTATTCTTGTCGCTAATCTCAATTCGAAGGTAAATTCATAAACGATCCATTTGATCCCTATAAAATTCATTTTATATTTTTCTCATGGTTCTCACATCATGTAAACTCTGTGAAAAATGTATACAAGGTGGTTTGGTCGTGTTTGAAGGCGTGGTGATTTACTTGTGTCGAATTGTTCTAGCCGTGTAACACAAATCACAAACAATCCATCCGATCGTTCTATAATCATTCTGGTATTTTTCTCAGCTTATATTGATCTTATACAACGTGGGAAAAATGATAAAAACAAGACATGCACTATATATTAATCGTATGGAGAATTATGTGTTATAAACCCTAAAATCGAATTAAATCTATAAATCATGTATGCAATTTTTCTGGACCAGGTAATTAATTTTCGTGGCTTCTATAATCATCATATAACATCATAAAAATAGTCCTTTGAATTGTTAAAGCTTAAATCGTGAGTTTTGGAATTATTGTATAATCGGGTTTTTGAAAATAAAAGGAGGAATTGTGGAGAAATTACAAAACCGATCGATCTAGGGTTTCTAATGGATGAAATCTGGAAATAAAGGTGACATAATGATGATAAAATTATTGTATAATGATTGGGATGATTAGGGTTTGTTTTTGATAATGTATTTTGTAAACCGATTGGAAAATAATTTGTTAAGGGGGTGGTTTGTAATTATTAAAACTTGTGGGATATTTTATAAATGTTTTATAGATCATGGGGAACATATAAAAATTATTACATGAGGGTCTTATTTGTAATTTGGCGAGATATGGATTTAAATGGTAGATTAAGTGGCTACTTGAAAATAATTATAATAAAGGGACTAAATATGTAATTTCTGGAAAGTTAGGGTCGAATTGAGTAATAAATTATATTCAGGGGGTTATGTGTAATTTTGGTAATTTAATGGCTTAATATGTAATTATTAGTAATTAAAGGTTGAAATGGTAAATTAAAGGGCTTAATATGTAACTTTGATAACTTGAGGGACTTGATGTGTAAATTTTAAATACTTAAGGGTGTGTTCGTATAATATGTTAAAATCAGTATATATTGTGTAAAATTGGAAAACTAAGGGTTTGATGAGTAATTATAAAAGATATAAGGTTTAAAATGTAACTTATGTAAGTACAAGGGTATAAAATGTAAAGTATGAAAACTAATGGACTAAAGGTGTAATTCTGGATAACTTGAGAGTTAGAATGAGTTAATGGTGATATTTTCATTTTAAACCTTAAACTTTGGCAAATTTACATTTATAACCCTGAACTATGAAACTTGTCATAATTAACCCTGAACTTGTGTAACTTGTTAAAATGAATATTACTTCCATAATAAGCTAACTAATGACTTGACTTGAATTATATCATTTGAATCTGGCAAAATATGGAAACCTGCTAATAATAGGAAGTTACTAAAAATAGAAGTTACTTGTAATGGGAAGATAACTGAAACCCCGTTCGTATTTCTGTCTTCTACTCCTTTAGGTTCAAGGAGGGAGTGATCTTGATCCCTGTCAGCTACTCTTATGTGTGTGCTTGCTATTTGAATAAGGTACATATATTCTGCTCTTCTTGTAAAGAGCCTTCGTCTCATTTCTGATTTCTGATTCGTTGTTATGTTTCCCTTGTATTCTGAACCATAGATTTGAACCTTGGCTTTAACCTTTGTCTTGAACCTTGTCATAAATCTGGACTTGAACCTTGATACACTTGATATGAACCTTTTGACTTGAGCCTTTACTTGAACTCTTGCCTTGAACCTTTGACTTGAACCCTGCTATGTTTCTTCCGATACTTGACATGACTTGTTCACCTTTATAACCTGAATAATTAAGACCTTGGATACTTGAAGGTTCATAGGATTTTAGAACTACTTTTTAGTTATATATGAAGAGGTTTTGAACATTTCCTTAAAAGACTTTTATTATGAAAACTGTTATAACGATCATTTTATTAAAACCATGTAAAGAGGATTTCTTTTAATAAACTATTATGAACCTTCTAGTATTTGACCTTCCTGATATTGACCTCCTGATAATGAACCCCTGCATCTATCTCCTGTCTTGAACCCTGATATGAATCCTGATATGAACCCTGATATGATACCTGACATTTGATACCTAGGACTTGACACCTGATAATTGATACCCGAGACTTGATACTTGACCTTGACCCACAGTTTGAGACTACGAGCCAAATGTGTTTCCTAGCCATGAAGGTAACATGGCCATGTCTTTGATGCACCACTGACATGACTCGTGTATGGTTCGAGTGATTAGCCACACCGTCCCTATTGTGATTGTGATATGCGCACTTTATGATTATTATGGCCAATGTGATATGTGGGGGGGCGTATGGATGCATCCTAGACCTGTCCTGTTTCTGATATCTGATATGTGGTGACTGATGATGGGTGCAATCCACGTCTTTCACAACCCTGGGAGCTCATGACTCCAACCCTGGAGGTATCCCCTCAACCCTGTCCTGGTATGCTGAGGTCACCCCTCCATACACCCTGATATGTGATTGATTTGATATGTATTGTTTCTGGGCTCGTAGAGGATTTCTGTTCTCCTGAAACCTTGTAACCTTATGACCTGACATTGGACCTGACTTGATTTGACTTGGGATTGTGGTGGGTTCTGGTTTCATTTACTTTCATCATTGTAACCATTCTTAGTTTCCTGGTATGTCTGCATAACTCTTTTGTATTCCTTTCCCTGACTCTTGTTACACCTGGTATTATTTCTTTTACTTTGCTATTTCGTTACTACTGCTTTGTTTCCGTTATATCTGTTCACTGAGCTCTCGTAGCTCAGCCGCATTTTCTTTTCCTGCGGCAGGTATTTAAGCTAGGAAGCTGGGTTTTGCTTTGGGATGAGAGCAACTTGGGTGAAGTTTAGACCTTGTCATTCTAGTGTGACCATTTGGATATTATTTCTGTTATGCCATTGTTTGGGCATTTTGGATTCTGTTTTGTACTTCGTTATTTCTGTCTTGCACTTGATATAAGTCGTGTTGACTTATTTTCCTTTGAATTTTAATGCTAAGGCTTCCGCTATTTTATTTCTTGAATGCTTGTATCTGATATGAAACCATGTATTTGTGACATCTTTGCCCTTGTCGGGTTGGGGTGTTACAATTTATGGTATCAGAGCTAAGGCTTTAGAAACCCTTAGAGCTTAGGCTTGACCTGTGAGGATTAGGTAGACATTAGGTTTCCGCACGCGCACTCTCTTTTCCGGTTATGCTCTGTCATCTTTCCTTGATTCTACTCTGTCATATTTTCCTTTTCTGCTCTGTCATTCTTCATGTTCTGTTCTATCATATTTTCTTGATCATCGGCTTAATTCGGAGTTTGCGGATCCGTCAGCATGTTGCGATGCAGCTCGCAACATCGAGATTTTCATGAGGGCGTTGGTTACAAATGAGACCGTGATGGCGACAAGGTGCAGCAACAGATTCAAAGTCGGGACGTCAAGGAGTATTCGGGCAAGAGCTACGACCAGAAGAAATCAGATTCGAGGGGCCGAGATTCGAGGTCAGTTTCTAAGCAGGATGGTGATCGTCAGGAGTGCAGCGTCAACCAAACGGCAGTAGAGAGATCATTCTTCTAGAGGCTATCAGCAAGATCGGGCGACTGGGTCAAACTCGCGGAGGAAATCATCTGAGCACACTACTTCCCTACCTGTTTGTGGTTCTTGTGGGAAAAACCATACTAGAGCTTGTCGTACGACGTTTGGTGCTTGTTTCAGATGTGGTTCTTTTGAACATCAAGTGAGGAATTGTCCTAAGCAATCTACGTCAGCACTTGAGAAATTTCTTGATCCTCCTCCTCCTGCTCCTCATACCGGTCATGTCTTTATGCTTTCTGGTGACCGGACTGATAAGGCGTCTGGTACGTCCTTGTTTTGTTTTCCGTTCTCTTTCATTTCTATGTCCTTGCAAATTTCGAGGACAAAATTTTTCTGTTAGAGGGGAAGAGTTGTAAAACCCGAAAATCTAAAACAAGCAAAATTACCAAAATGCCCCTGAAAACTTTAAAATTTAATTAGAGCTTAATTAAAGTTCCGAATCAATCCCAAACTTCTGGAAACGAACAAGATATGATACAAAATAATTTTGACGACTTCAATTTATATTTATAAAAGTTATGAAATGACCAAAATACCCTTGTGTATACCGAAAATTTAATTGCATAATTAAGTGTTTATTTAAAACCTTTATAAAATCAAAAGAATATGTAAAATATGGAAACTTGCAATCAAATTAAAAATGTTGATTTGGTCTTTATTAGGGCCGAATATTTGGCCATTTCCCCCTCCTCTATACTCGGTTCCTCCCCATTATTTAGTTAAAACACTTTTCTTTTCTTCTAAACCTAGCCGCATAAACAAACACACACAAATAATTCCTCTCCTTGTTCATACGAATTTTATGGAGTCCAAGCTCATTTTTCTGGTATTGTACACGATCTAAGGAGGCCTATAAAATTTGGGTTAGGTCGAGGGAAGCTACCTTTTGATCGCTAGCCTTTATTCTTGTCGCTAATCTCAATTCGAAGGTAAATTCATAAACGATCCATTTGATCCCTATAAAATTCATTTTATATTTTTCTCATGATTCTCAAATCATGTACACTCTGTGAAAAATGTATACAAGGTAGTTTGGTCGCGTTTGAAGGCGTGGTGATTTACTTGTGTCGAATTATTCTAGCCGTGTAACAGAAATCACAAACAATCCATCCGATCGTTCTATAATCATTCTGGTATTTTTCTCAGCTTATATTGATCTTATAAAAAGTGGGAAAAATGGTAAAAACAAGCCATGCACTATATATTAATCGTATGGAGAATTATGTGTTATAAACCCTAAAATCGAACTAAATCTATAAATCATGTATGCGATTTTTCTAGACCAGGTTATTAATTTTTGTGGCTTCTATAATCATTATATAACATCATAAAAATAGTCCTTTGAATTTTTAAAGCTTAAATCGTGAGTTTTGGAATTATTGTATAATCGGGTTTTTGAAAATAAAAGGAGGAATTGTGGAAAAATTATAAAACCGATCGATCTAGGGTTTCTAATGGATGAAATCTGGAAATAAAGGTGACATAATGATGATAAAATTATTGTATAATGATTGGGATGATTAGGGTTTGTTTTTGATAATGTATTTTGTAAACCGATTGGAAAATAATTTGTTAAGGGGGTGTTTTGTAATTATTAAAACTTTTGGGATATTTTTGTAATGTTTTATAGATCAGGGGGAACATATAAAAATTATTACATGAGGGTCTTATTTGTAATTTGGCGAGATATGGATTTAAATGGTAGATTAAGTGGCGAATTGAAAATAATTATAATAAAGGGACTAAATATGTAATTTTTGGAAAGTTAGGGTTGAATTGAGTAATAAATTATATTCAGGGGGTTATGTGTAATTTTGGTAATTTAATGGCTTAATATGTAATTATTAGTAATTAAAGGTTGAAATGGTAAATTAAAGGGCTTAATATGTAACTTTGATAACTTGAGGGACTTGATGTGTAAATTTTAAATACTTAAGGGTGTGTTCGTATAATATGTTAAAATCAGTATATATTGTGTAAAATTGGAAAACTAAGGGTTTGATGAGTAATTTTAAAAGTTATAAGGTTTAAAATGTAACTTATGTAAGTACAAGGGTATAAAATGTAAAGTATGAAAACTAATGGACTAAAGATGTAATTTTGGATAACTTTAGAGTTAGAATGAGTTAATGGTGATATTTTCATTTTAAACCTTAAATTTTGGCAAATTTACATTTATAACCCTGAACTATGAAATTTGTCATAATTAACCCTGAACTTGTGTAACTTGTTAAAATGAATATTACTTCCATAATAAGCTAACTAATGACTTGATTTGAATTATATCATTTGAATCTGGCTAATATGGAAACCTGCTAATAATAGGAAGTTACTAAAAATAGAAGTTACTTATAATGGGAAGATAACTGAAACCCCGTTCGTATTTCTGTCTTCTACTCCTTTAGGTTCAAGGAGGGAGTGATCTTGATCCCTGTCAGCTACTCTTGTGTTTGTGCTTGTTATTTGAATAAGGTACAGATATTCTGCTCTTCTTGTAAAGAGCCTTCGTCTCATTTCTGATTTCTGATTCATTGTTATGTTTCCCTTGTATTGTGAACCATAGATTTGAACCTTGGCTTTAACCTTTGTCTTGAACCTTGTCATAAATCTGGACTTGAACCTTGATACACTTGATATGAACCTTTTGACTTGAGCCTTTACTTGAACTCTTGCCTTGAACCTTTGACTTGAACCCTGCCATGTTTCTTCCGATACTTGACATGACTTGTTCACCCTGATAACCTGAATAAT
This sequence comes from Artemisia tridentata subsp. tridentata, assembly GCA_021014915.2. NCBI lineage: Eukaryota > Viridiplantae > Streptophyta > Magnoliopsida > Asterales > Asteraceae > Artemisia > Artemisia tridentata. The sequence continues at coordinate 419,036,073 of CP139508.1, read as the reverse complement.
TAAGACCTTGGATACTTGAAGGTTCATAGGATTTTAGAACTACTTTTTAGTTATATATGAAGAGGTTTTGAACATTTCCTTAAAAGACTTTTATTATGAAAACTGTTATAACGATCATTTTATTAAAACAATGTAAAGAGGATTTCTTTTAATAAACTATTATGAACCTTCTAGTATTTGACCTTCCTGATATTGACCTCCTGATAATGAACCCCTGCATCTATCTCCTGTCTTCAACCCTGATATGAATCCTGATATGAACCCTGATATGATACCTGACATTTGATACCTGGGACTTGACACCTGATAATTGATACCCGAGACTTGATACTTGACCTTGACCCACAGTTTAAGACTACGAGCCAAATGTGTTTCCTAGCCATGAAGGTAACATGGCCATGTCTTTGATGCACCACTGACATGACTCGTGTATGGTTCGAGTGATTAGCCACACCGTCCCCATTGTGATTGTGATATGCGCACTTTATGATTATTATGGCCAATGTGATATGTGGGGGGGGGGGGCGTATGGATGCATCCTAGACCTGTCCTGTTTCTGATATCTGATATGTGGTGACTGATGATGGGTGCAATCCACGTCTTTCACAACCCTGGGAGCTCATGACTCCAACCCTGGAGGTATCCCCTCAACCCTGTCCTGGTATGCTGAGGTCACCCCTCCATACACCCTGATATGTGATTGATTTGATATGTATTGTTTCTGGGCTCGTAGAGGATTTCTGTTCTCCTGAAACCTTGTAACCTTATGACCTGACACTTGACCTGACATTGGACCTGACTTGATTTGACTTGGGATTGTGGTGGGTTCTGGTTTCATTTACTTTCATCATTTTAACCATTCTTAGTTTCCTAGTATGTCTGCATAACTCTTTTGTATTCCTTTCCCTGACTCTTGTTACACCTGGTATTATTTCTTTTACTTTGCTATTTCGTTACTACTGCTTTGTATCTGTTATATCTGTTCACTGAGCTCTCGTAGCTCAGCCGCATTTTCTTTTCCTGCGGCAGGTATTTAAGCTAGGAAGCTGGGTTTTGCTTTGGGATAAGAGCAACTTGGGTGAAGTTTAGACCTTGTCATTCTAGTGTGACCATTTGGATATTATTTCTGTTATGCCATTGTTTGGGCATTTTGGATTCTGTTTTGTACTTCGTTATTTCTGTCTTGCACTTGATATAAGTCGTGTTGACTTATTTTCCTTTGAATTTTAAGGCTAAGGCTTCCGCTATTTTATTTCTTGAATGCTTGTATCTGATATGAAACCATGTATTTGTGACATCTTTGCCCTTGTCGGGTTGGGGTGTTACATAAGGACAATCTTTACGAATAAGACCAAATCTTACGCGTAAGGACTGACTTTACAAATATTACCAAATCTTACGAGTAAGGACAGACTTTACGACTAAGACCTAATCTTACGATTAAGGACTCAGTTTACGACTAATGACAAGTGTTTCGACCAAATTTTCACTACAACAACTTGCATCAACTTACAACAAACATAACTCCTACATCGTTGAACCGATCCAAAATCAACTTTACCATTCATCAATGGCAACTCAGCAAGATATTCACGCAGACGGTGCGGAAAACCGATCTTCCATGCTGTCAAAGCGTGGATACTCACAGTGGGCTAGTCGTATGATGAGCTATCTTAAGAGCAAACCAAATGAAAAACTTCTTATCAATTCCATTTTGAAAGGACCCTTTCAACCACGACAAGTCCTAGACCCTGGAAATCCTAATGGAACCCCCCCCCAGTACAACCATTTTACAGAGATCAGACTGGGGTTGAGTACACTGAGGAAGATAAACTACAAATTGCAGCTGATGATCAGGCATTTCATCTAGTTGTTCTTGGGCTACCTGAAACCACTTATGCAACTATGGATAGTGAAGGAAGTGCTCATGCAGTCTGGGAAAGAGTCAAGAGGTTAATGTATGGGACAAACATCGGGAAGCAGGAAATGGAAACACAATTGCTCAAAGAACTACACAAGTTCACGTCCATTGCTGGTGAATCAATAGAGTCATACTATCACAGGTTCTGTAAGATCATGAATGACTTATCCAGACACAACCTCACAAAGAAGAACATAGCTAACAACACCATGTTTCTGAACGAGTTACAACCAGAATGGGGAAGATACGTCACCATTGTTTATTAGATAAAGAACTTGCATGAAGTTAACTATGATCAGTTGTACGACTTCTTAAAGCATAACCAAGCTGAGGCAAATTAAGTTAAGGCAAAATTACTTACTAAAAGGCATGACCCTCTCGCACTCATTGCTAACACACCAACAACTTTACCAATGAGCACACCACATCAACCATCATCATCCACTCACAACTATATGCAACAACAATGCATTCCACAACAAACTACTGTCATCACACAATAACAATTCTACCCACAACAACAACATGTTATTCCACAACAACAATACCCACAATTCCAAGAACCAGAGTTCACTGAAAATGATGAATCTACTGCTGCCTTGACAAAAACATTTGCTTACTTGACAAAGGCATTCCAAGGACGCTATTCTACACCAACAAATAACAACCAAAGGATTTCATCGAACACTCGCAATAAGCAGATTGCTCAACCGAGTTTCAATATGGGTCAAGGAGGACAAATGGTTAGAGTTATTAGGAATCACCAGGGATATGCTACTGGATTTCACATGGGTAATCAGAATATTCAGAATACAGGACAATATGCGGGAAATCAGTTGGGTCATATGCAGGGAGTCAGATGGGCCAGTTTGTTGGAAATCATAGGGGTCAGAATGTTGGGCATCAGACAGTGGGTAATCAGATTCGGAATGTGGCAGCTCCGGTTGTTGGGAATCAGGGAAAACTGATGAATTGCTTCAACTGTCAAAGTGTAGGTCATATTGCAAGGAACTGTCCTACTAAGCCGAGAAAGAATGATACTGCGTATCTGTAGAAAGCGTTGTTGTTGGCACAGAAGGAAGATGCAGGGCTTCAATTGAACGCTGAGGAAAATGATTTAATGGCTCTCATGGATGAAATGGAAGGTCGAGAAGATACCAATGCAAACTGCATCTTTATGGCAAATCTTTAGGAGGCTAAGTACGACACAGATTCTAACATACCTCCTATTTCTGACACTAGTGTACTCTCTGAGGTACCAACCTTCAATACATGCTACAATAATGATATATTTGATATGTCTCCTCATGCGCAACAACATTCTGAGACTCCAGCACACACTTATGATCCATACCTGGATACGCCGAGTAGTAGCAATATTGATTCAACAACTCTAGATATGGATCATAGTGGAAGCTCAGTTTCACAGCATGCTATGGATGACGAGGCAACACATGCTCCATTTGAATCATTATTGAACGATTGTAGTGAGGAGATAGGGTTCGATACACTATAAGGTTGTTAGACCTTTGTTGCTTTGTGTATATGATATATTGAGTTAATATGATTAAGTATGCAGAATCTACTTAACCACACTTAGAAGGTTATTTGGATATGGAAATGGAACAATTATGTTTGTTATAGAACAATGAATAAAGAAAGTTTATCATCAAACGATTCAATATTATTCAAGATAATACGAGTGATCTTCACTATCACTAGGGTTACAAAACCTTGAATCTTATGTTTTTATGACTTGTGATATTGTTGTGTTTGTTCTATGTCCTTAAAAGTTATGATCTAATCTATGCATGCGTGTGTATAATATCTAAGCCTATGATTTCTCTTTTATAGTCCAAGAGAGATCCTTACAATATTGTCAAGTCTAATCGAACACATGCTTGAGAGTGTCAGTCATTAAGATACAACATGTATCTGTGTTTACAACTTGTTACTGAACACATTGTCTAAAGATATTATCTACCGTGTATTGTTGACTATTATACACATAACATCTTCGAGTACTTATCCAACCACCAGTAGAATACTTCAATAGTTATCCATTCAGCAGTAGAATCTTCTTTACCAGCAGCAGCATCATTCAGCAGTAGAATGTTTAACGCTAGCAGTAGAATCAAATGCATTAGCAGTAGAATGATACTTAGAGTATTTCTTTGAGTAGAACTGATCTTGTAATCCTTTAATTCCTGATACTAATCTTCAGAATATTTAATTCCCAACAATCCTCCCCTAAACATGTGAATCCTTTTCAACAAGTTTCTGAATTAAATTATGGATTGTGAAGATCTTTCAAACACTTCTTAGTCAGACCCTTGATCTGAGCTATCTTCTGTTCTTCAAGATTAAATATCTTTCTCAGTAACTCATCTGCCATTTTCTATTGATTTCGACAATATTAGAACCTATCTTGAAGCTTCAAACAAAGCCTAAAAGATGGTGCAATTTCCTTTGATGGTGGAATTATAAGAGGTAATGATGTTGTGTATCTTGGATGCTTGTTTCAACAAGTGAAATCATCTATCAGCATGTCTTTGCAAGTGATGAACAAATGTAGTGAACTGTAATTGACCTAGATAGAACTTTCTCCTTTGGAATGCTTCATCCCTTCTGAATATATATAATACTTCAGAATCAGCTCTGTTCTTGTCATTTTCAACCTCCATGTCATCATCTTGTATGCTCTTGTCTTTTCCTTCCTTACATTTGGTTAATCTTCCTTGAGCTTTATTTCCTCCCCTGAGATATTTCCACCCCTGAGATGCAAAAATAACATTTTATCCTCCCCTGTTTGGAAGATCTCTCACCATCATCCCATCATTATCTGATCTACCAATGAGAACTTGTTTTCAGACAATGTTGTACATGTAGCCATAAATTCCTTAAGAGTTTATGTGCTGCCCTCATCACTTCTAGGTGTGTTAACTCCTATGAGAGGTGATTCATGGGGCATTGACTCATTATCCATCAATAGATGGTTTTTCTGAGTCCCTTTGAAAATCTTTTTTAAGAAACTTTTGACTTAGCAGTATGTTCATGATTTTATTATAGAAAAATCATACTGCTTTCAACCATTTTGAAGGGATTAAGTGTGTAACAGACACTTAATCAAGAATTCGATTTAAAGCAACCTCTGGTTGTGTGAGAACCAATGTTTTTCAGTTATAAATAACTACCTGTGTAAAGATAAACCTATTCAAAAGGCTTTCTTGACAGGGTTTCCAGCTCATAACAATTGTTGCCTCTAACATAAGTGTTAGATTCACTTTTACTAGCTGTTCTTTCTATCAGATGTCGTTAGACTTGCTCATTATACTTAAAAGTATAAAATGATAGAAAGTGAGTTGAATCAGTTACTATCTGATCAGCTGAACCATCAATTCAATGTGAAACATGATAACTAGGTTTCAAGAAAGAAGTTTTAAAGAATCAATTAACTTAGGTGTTAATCGTTGTTAATGAATTCTCAAACTCAGTCCATCATAAACCTATTATGTCAGCAACTGATATAATCATTCTGCTGCTTCCATTTCACTTAAAACTTCCTTGTTGTTTAATGTTCATACCTGAAAATGTTAGTCCAAAACCAAGAAATAAAATGCAAAGCATTTATCTTATAGCAGTATTATAGTATGACTAACAAAATGAACTTAAACAAATAAAATTTGTACTAGCAGCACAAACTTATTACTAACAGTAGTATCTTATAAAGCAAGCAGCATACTCAAAAATTTATATACAAAAACACATAGTTTTAAATCATTGAAGATTAAGCATTCCAATACTTGCTACCAAGTATTGAAACCTTCCAACATCAAAAGTATTAGTGAGAAGATCTGCAAAGTTGTGTTCATAATCAATTTTGAAAACTTGAATCAACTTTTTCTCATTGCAATCTCTAATAAAATGATGTCTTATTTCAATGTGTTTTGTTTTAGAATGTTGCATTGGGTTTTTAATTATGCAAATTGTACTACTATTATCAATATGAATGACAGTGTTCATGAAATTGTACCCATAGTCAAGAAGTTTGTTTTGAAGCCACAGGACTTGACCACAACAACTTGCAGCAGCTACATATTCACCTTCAGTTGTTGAAGTAGACACAATTGTTTACTTCTTAAACTGCCATAAGATAAGTCTACACCCAAGGAATTGACATCCTCCAATTGTTGACTTTCTGTCCAAGCTAGCACCAGCATAATCACTATCCGAAAATGCTACCAAGTCAAAAGGTGATTCCCTTGAATACCATAGACCCAACCTTGGTTGACCCTTGAGATATCTAAAAATCCTCTTGACTGCTGTTAAATGAGAAACCTCTGGAGTTACTTGAAATCTTGCACAGGCACAAACAGAGAACATGATGACAGGTCTGGATGATATGAGATACATGAAAGAACTTATCATAGATCTGTAAGTGTGTACATCCACATTGTCTCCATCTAAATCTTTAAGAATTGGCTTCTCAGAGTCCATTGGTGTGCTTGCCATTTTTGAATCAGCAAAGTTAAACTTCCTAAGTATCTCAGCAACATATTTATCTTGACTAATAAATATGCCTTCATATGACTGTTTAACTTGCAAACCCAAAAAGAATATAAGTTCCCCCATGGAACTCATCTGAAACTTAACATGCATAAGCTTCTCAAACTCCAAACACATCTCCTTCCTTGTAGATCCAAAGACGATATCATCCACATACACCTGTACTAGCAAAAGATCACTCTTGTGCATCTTGATGAATAATGTCTGATCAATTTTGCCTCTTTGAAATCCATTTTCTAATAAGTAGGAAGCCAGTGTTTCATACCATGCTCTAGGAGCCTGATGAAGGCCATAAAGAGATTTAACTACTCTGTACACTTTTTTTGGATGGTCAGGATCAATGAACCCTGGAGGTTATGAGACGTACACCTCTTCTTCAATAGTTCCATATAAAAATGCACTCTTGACATCCATTTGATAAACTGTGAAGCCTATAAATGAAGAATAAGCTAAGAAAAGCCTAATTGCCTCAAGTCTTGCTACTAGAGCAAAAACCTCATCATAGTCTATACCTTCTTCTTGTGTATACCCTTGGGCTACTAATCTAGCCTTATTCCTAATCACTATGCCCCTGTCATCCCTTTTATTCTTGAAAACCCATCTAGTGCCAATTACCTTTTCATCCTTAGGTAAATCAACTAGCACCCAAACCTTCTGAATCTTAAAGTGAAGAAGCTCCTCTTGCATAGCTTCCACCAAGCTTGAATCATCTAGGGCCTTAAGAATGTTCTTTGGTTCTGCCTGAGAGAGAAAACATACAAACAAGAAAGAGTTTGAAAACCCATGCTGCTTTGAAGCATAAAGGGCATCAAGAAGCCCTTGTTGGTCTGAAGACATCAGTTGTTGTCTTATCTTCACACCTGATTGTACATCTCCAATCACATTTTCTAGGGTGTAGACTTTGTGAATCCTGGTGTGTGGAGTAGAAGGAACTTGATAGTTAGGTGAGATATTTCTCAAATCCACCTCTTTATCTGAGAAATCTGCTTCATTTGAGTCTGAAGGACCAGCAGTAGAATCATTTGGCCTAGCAGCAGAAAAATTAAGCCTAGAAGTAGAATGCTTTGTCTTAGCAGTACTATCATCAATAGAAACATTCTCTTGTTCCTTTGTTCCATCTTCCTTGTTTTCATCTTCAACATCCTCTTTAGCTTTACCATAAAAAGATTCATCATTTGTTGAAGTTGAAGCCACACTGGTACTTATTGGCATCCATACATGATCTTGATTTGTCTCCTTGTCTAACCCTGCCTCATTTGTTGTTTGCGAACCTTAAAAGTCATTAGTTTCTTCAACAACAGGCACATAATTCATAGAATGGGTTAATGATTCAAGATCAAGTAGCCAATTAGGACCTTGACCTGCTACATTGGATTTGTTCTCTAAAAATTCCACATGCAGGTTCTCATCTACTCTTCTTGTTCTCAAGTTGTACACTCTAAAAGCTTTGCTATTGAGAGAATATCCAACTAAAAATCCTTCATCTACTTTGCCATCAAACTTTCCAAGATGGTCTAAGGTATTCAGAATTGTCACATGACATCCAAAGGGTCTAAGAAATCCTATTGCAGGAGTTCTACTTCTAAAAAGTTCATATGATGTCTTATTGTGAGATTTGACAACCAAAACCCTATTTTGAACATAGCAAGCAGTGTTGACTGCTTCAGCCCAAAAAGTGATAGGCAAATTAGAGTCAGCTAACATGGTTCTAGCAGCTTCTATGAGTGTTCTATTTCTCCTTTCAGCAACTCCATTTTGCTGAGGAGTTCTAGCTACATTAAATTCTCTCCTAATACCTTTTTCCTTGCAGAAGTCATCCATAACTCTATTTTTGAATTCTGTCCCATTATCACATCTAAGGACTTTTACTCTTTTGCTTACTAGGTTTTCTATCTCTATAATGAAAGACTTAAGGATGCCAGAAGTCTCATCCTTAGTGGCTAAAAAGAAAACCCATGTAAATCTACTATAGTCATCAGTAATAACTAGACAATATCTTTTATGCATCAGGCTCCTAACAGAAGTAGGTCCAAATAAATCCATATGAAGCATAAACAATGATTGATCAATAGAGTTAAAAATCTTGGGCTTACAAGTGGCTTTGTGTTGTTTACCTTTAAGACAAGCAATGCATGTTTGGTCATTTTCAAATCGTTTTTGAGGTAAACCTCTTACCAAACCATTCTTAACAATCTGATTTATGGTTTTGAAGTTAATGTGACCAAGCCTCCTATGCCATAACATTGATTCATCCAATGTGGTCTTTGCTACAAGACAAGTTAAAGCCTTTTTAGGAACAATGTTCTTCATATCAACATTGTACATATTGCCCTTTCTAGGAATTTTAAGAAGTACTTGACTTTCATCAGGCATCTTAAAATCAGGAGAAAGCACAAGACATTCAGTGTCACAGAAAAGAACTTTTTTCTTTTTATCACACATTTGTGAGACACTAAAAAGATTATACTTAAGCTCTTGCACATATAACACATCTTCAAAATCTAAATTTCCAGTTTTAATTTTACCTTTACCGGAAATTTTGCCACCAATACCTCCTCAAAAGGTAACATAGCATCCATCTAATGTTTGAAAATCAGAAAGATAGGACTTGTTGCCTGTCATGTGCCTTGAACATCTACTATCTGAGTATCCTTGATCGTCTTGTTTATCAGATGAATGTTCCTGTACAATAATAAGGAGTATTAGTTTTCTTTGGGGACCCAAGCCATTACTGACTTGGATCTGCCTCTTGCATCAATGTAATTTAATCTCTTGAGAACAGTTGATGCGTTGATGCAACATTGGATTTAAGAACCCAACATGCTCAGGCCTTAACAGCATTTGCCCTGTTTTCCCAAGCAGCAGTATTAACTACTTGCCTAGCAGTATTAACTGCTGGCTTTGCAGTTGTACCCTTAATTTTCCAAACTTGTTTTTGGACCACTGCTTTTGATTGAATGGGCCTTTTAACAGTTGTTGATGCATTTTTGAGAGTTGATTTTGCATTTTTAACTGTTGGTCTTGGGTTAACAATCATGAAAGGTCTAGCAGTAGAAACTGCTTTTGAAACTGTTCTGGGTTTTCATTTATTAAAAATAGAGTGACTTTTAGGTGTTTGCCTTTTTATATTCACCCCATTGTTTGCATACCCAGATACCCATTTGTTACAGAAAGCTGCAAGATGATCAAAACTACCACATGTGTAACAAGCTTTGTTATAAAAAGCAAATTCATTACCTAATTGCTGAGACTTAAGGCCATTCCAATTCCTTTGGTTGCCTTTAGGCTTGATTGTGGTTCTGTATTGTTCACAATATTTAACTGGTTGCCTAACATGTTTAATGTTTGTTCTAGGCCTAACAGTATCCTTTTTGACCACTTGAGGAACACTTGTTCCTGCTTTCTTAACAACTTCAGGTTTAGACATAACCTGTTCATCTTCCTCACTATCAGATACCCAGTCTTCAATGACTACTCTATCTGATTTCCCAACAGAGGACACCTTGTCCTCAGGAAGTGAAGTTCTACTTAAACTCTCACTTACTTTCTCTACCTTAGGACTCTTAGTAGGTTTAGAACCATATTCCATTATTGGTTCTTGTAACTGAGCAAATCCTTTGTGTGCTAGGTCAATTCCTGGAGGTAAAGGAACACCTCTATATGGTGGAGGAACAGACTTGTATCCTACACCAGATCTAGCTTTATTGATTACTTGAGCTTCCCAAATTTTATTAATTCCCTCTGAGGCATGAGCTAAAGCATCTACTGTTATCTTAACATTTTCACTTTTATTTTTGGCTTTAGCTAATGATGCATTTTGTAAACAAATTATTTCATCTTTGAACTCTAAGTTTCTTTTTAGGGCATTCATGTCATCAGTAAACTTAGATTCATTTCCTTGAAAGTGTAAGATTTGTTTTTCAAGAACAGCTAGACCTCTTTTATGATTAGCTAAGTTGGCCATAGTGTTATATAGCTCTTCTAGCTGATCATCAAATTTCTTTTTAAGGTCTTCATAAGCTTTAAGAGCACATCAAGATTCAGTGCATTAGAGCAGTCTCAGTGGCCACCATTGCAGCTTCTTTTGGTGCTTCTTCCTCATCAGCCATGAAGCTCCAATCATAGTTAACACCATCTATGGCTAGCATAGCCCTTGGCTCTTCCACTGTGACTTCCTTCTTCTTCTCTTGCTTATACCATGTGTTTCTATTATCCTGCTTCCTTAGGTTTCTACACTCTTTAGCAAAATGTCCCAGCCTGTGACAGTTGAAACACTCTACTTTCTTCTTATCAAACCCAGCAGTTTCATTACCATTGATGGTAATCTGCTTTCCAGTTCTTTGCCAAAACTTCTTAGCCCTCATGCTATGTAAAGCAACCTGCCATTTGATGTCCATCTCTTCTAAGTCATCATCATCCACCTGATCAAGGTCTTCATGAGTTAGAGGAGAACAACTAGTTTGACTAGACATGAATACATAGAATGATGGATCTCAAAGTCCAGCAGCATTGTTTTGTAAACTAGTAGAAGGACCACCATAGTTAGCAGTAGAAACACCTGCATCTTCATCTACCTCTTCTGACTTACTAATACTAGGAGATGACAAGAGTGCCACATTCCTATAACTAGTACTATTGTTTCCAGACTTCTTTAGACTTTGTTCAACAATTTTGAAGTTGTTGTACAAATCATTGAGTTTCATGGTTTCAATGTCTGGTTTATTCATCCAGACAACCACATGAGTATGGAATTCAACAAATAGACTTCTAAAAAACTTCATGTTGAGATCTTCCTTTGCTATCTCAACCCCCAACACAGCTAATTGACTGACAAGCTTGTGTAATCTAGAGAATATCTTATCAAGTGATTCATTGCTATTTGACCTAAAATTTTCACATTGTTGTTTCAGCAATGTCTTCTGTGTTTTCTTGGTAGTTTCATTACCACCAAACCATGCAAAAATCTCTTCAAAAAGAGTTTTTGCATTAGGATACTTGCTAAAAGATAGCATCTGTTCACCAGGAATGGTCATGACCAACAAGTTTCTTGCTTTTTAATCATTTCTCTTCTGTATCCTTTCTTCACTGGTAATTGGTCTAGTATTTCTTTTCCTATCTGTTTTGCCTTCAAGAATGACATCTGTATAACCTAGTGTAAAAGAATCACCATACATAATGATATCTCAAAGAGCATAATCTTGAACGATAAAATATTGCTCAATCCTTAACCTCCATAACTCAAACTCATTTTGTTTGATCATGGGCAACTTTGCAGCAATATTTGTAGCCTGAGTATCTTGTACGTCCATTTCTACTTCTTCTTCTAAATCAACTATAGCAACCTTGCTCTGATACCAATTGAGGAGAAAGGGTTCGATACACTATAAGGTTGTTAGACCTTTGTTGCTTTGTGTATATGATATATTGAATTAATATGATTAAGTATGCGGAATCTACTCAACCACACTTAGAAGGTTATTTGGATATGGAAATGGAACAGTTATGCTTGTTATAGAACAATGAACAAAGAAAGTTTATCACCAAATGATTCAATATTATTCAAGATAATACGAGTGATCTTCACTATCACTAGGGTTACAAAACCTTGAATCTTATGTTTTTATGACTTGTGATATTGTTGTGTTTGTTCTATGTTCTTAACAGTTATGATCTAATCTATGCATGCGTGTGTATAATATCAAAGCCTATGATTTCTCTTTTATAGTCCAAGAGAGATCTTTACAATATTGTCAAGTCTAATCGAACACATGTTTGAGAGTGTCAGTCATTAAGATACAACATGTATTTGTGTTTACAACTTGTTACTGAACACTTTGTCTAAAGATATTATCTACCGTGTATTTTTGACTATTATACACATAATATCTTCGAGTACTTATCCAACCAGCAGTAGAATACTTCAATATTTATCCACTCAGCAGTAGAATATTCTTTACCAGCGGCATCATCATTCAGCAGTAGAATGTCTAACGCTAGCAGTAGAATCAAATGCACTGGCAGTAGAATGATACTTAGAGTATTTATTTGAGTAGAACTGATCTTGTAATCCTTTAATTCCCGATACTAATCTTCAGAATATTTAATTCCCAACATGTACTATTGAAATTGAGAAAGTGACTGCTGAGCTTAAGAGATACAAGGAAAATGAAAAAAGTTTTTAAATTGATACAAAACGCAAGTCATAATTTGAAATTGGTTATAAGAAGTTACTTGTTAAAGATAGGCAATTGCAAACCAAATTTGATGATCTTCAAATTAGTTCAACAAAAACCATCAACTCTTTAAAACAAGAAATTTTTGAATTAACAAACCAACTTTCAAAACAAAAAACAGCTTGTACCAAACTTGAAAAAGAACGGGATGAGTTGAAAAAGGACTTTGCAAAGAAAAAAGATAAACTTTTGGATGAAATCATAGAGTCAGAACATATGATCGAAAAACTAGAAAACTTACTAGTCAAACTGATCATATGATTACCTGTAAAACTGATCCAATTTACCATACAAAACAAAAAAATAGCTCTAGGGAACAAAACTCCTTGCAATCTCAAGAAAGCTCAAAAAGAACAGAATGTTTTGTACAATGGAAATGTTATATATACCAAACATGATCCTCCTATTGTTCGTGATTATGTGGAAACAATAGAACTTGCTGAAAAGAGTCAAACCAACATGAAACAAAAGAATCCAGACCAGAAATCAATTGATTACAAAAAACTGAACAAACTTGTTGGAATTACTTTTGTTCCACAAAATCAAACATTTGAGTTTTCCAAAAAGTGAGGCATCTCAAAACTAGTTTCTAAACCATTAGTTGCTTCCAAATCTCTTTCCAAAATGGAACAGATGTCCTCAAACAACACTTTTAACACAAGTGCTGGCAGAGGATTTCTTGATGATATGAAAACCAGAATGGTGCAACTTCAAATGACTTTAGAATCTAAAATAAGACTGACTGAGAACAACTGGAATTCAACTGTTCATTTACAGCTAAAAAAGATTCTTGAACGTGAATTTGCTCCTCAAATCAACGCCATTAATGCTAGAGTAATTCATTTTGAACAAGCATTTTTTAAAGAAACAACTGACTTTGTCAAGGACTATAAATCCATGGTAAAGGAAGCTAATGCAAATCTTGAAACCATCAAACTTTTGAAAAACTTAAATGAGTCTCTCTTCGAAGTAGTTATGTCTACTGATATTATGTCCATCATTTTACAAATTTATTCTGTTGAAGACGATGAAAGACTGCGAGCTGAGACCTCTGAAATTGTTTCAAAATATGAAAATGCTCTTGTAAAACTTGAAAAGGAAAACGTGTCATATTTTAAACAATTTGATCGAAAAACCGAGGAATGCAAGTATGACAAACTATCGTATAAGCGTGCCTACAAGGACTTGAAAGCACCAAATAATCTTTTGAGAGCTCAGCTAGAAAGTCAAAACAGGATGTGTGTGGACACTAAGTTTGCAAAACATCGACTTCGGACAAACCAAAATCGGTTGTTAAACCAAAAATGTCAATTTCTCAATCTGTTCCAAAAGTCGATGTAAAAAATGATTTGATAAAACAATTCACTCCAAAACCCTTACCGAAACAAAAAGAAATAAATGTTGATAAAGGAAAAGGGTTTGTTGAAAAACCAAAAGTGATAGCACCTGGCCTTTATAAGGTTAGTCCCACTGTTGCGTCTGCCTCCACATCTAAAACATATGGGACAAACGACAAGAGCATAAAATATAATCCTAAAGAGTCTAGGAATGCTACAACAACTTCTAATGACAACAATATAAATCATAATGCATGTGCCTTACCTTCTACAAGATTACTAAGCACCTCTAGGAGCAGCAGACTACAGCCTAGGAGCAATAAAAGGAACAATAGAATCTTGCCTATCTCTAAGAGTAGATGCTAGAATAAATTTGTAGAAGAAGAAGAACACCCTAGGAATTTACCGCTTTGTAATAAGAGACAAATGTCATCTGAATGTAATGTCAAAAGTACTGTTTCTAATGCATGTAATGACTCTGTTTGTTTAATGTGCAAGAAATGTTTATCTAATGATATTTGTGATGATTATGTTTCTAAAACTGTGCCTGTTACACCTGAACAGAAGAACGTTCCAAAAGGAACTAGTGCTAGATCCAGATCAATAGGAAGATTAATTGCACGATTTTGATCAACCACTAGTAGTCAAATGCCTAGGAACTATCTTATGTATTGTGTATGGAAACCAACGGGTAGAGAGTTCATACTCCATAATGGCAAATTAAAAGCTGTTCAAATTGAACTAGTAGAAACCTTCTATGAGTGTGATCCAGATTTTACCCCTAACCCAATGGAACCAAATTCAAAACGGTTTCCAAATAAAAACTCTTTTGTTCTTCGTAGGTTATCAAAATATGTCTTTGGATCATTGACTCGGGTTGCTCCAAGCACATGACCGAGAATCTGAAGCTACTGATCAACTTCGTCTGGAAATTCATGGGAACTGTACGCTTTGGAAATGATCATGTAGTAGCTATTTTGGGTTATGGCGATCTTCAATTTGGGAATTTGTGGATCCCAATACACGATCTTCTTGAGCTTTGATTAGAAACTTTGAGTATACCAAAGAGTATGCGGAATCTACTGTTTGATAGTTAGAAGAATGTACTTAACAATATCAATGTATAAGCAATGAAATAGTAAACTCTATATGAACACAATATAACCAAAATGATTCAATATTATTAAGCAAATAATACAAGTGATCTGAATATCACTAGGGTTTACAACCTTAAATCTTAACACAAACTCTTATATGAAACATCTAACCTAGGATCTCCTTTTATAGGCACAAGGATTCCTTTACAAGATAACTGATGATTTACCCTCCAAACGGGTCGAAGGACACCCCTTCGATCCTGTTACGAAGCTTCTCATCGAAGGCCCAAACCCTAAATCTCATTGGCGTCAAACCATCCATCTATGATGTGGTTACCAGTTGGGAATTCGCCAATCGAAGCCATAAGCCCTTCGGAGTACACCCTGCGAAGATACTAGAGAGGAGAACACCTTGACTTGGTCATACCCACATCCCCTTTTTCTGAGCTATCCCGCCAAGAAAGAGATAGTGGGCCACGAAGCCCTAGCGGTTACCTTAAATCATGGGACACCCCCATGATCTCTGATATTTGTGAAAGAGCTCTCTAAGGCCTATTTCCTCCCCTATTCATTCACACACCGGAGGTGGTTCGCAGGGTCCAACCCCTGCGCAATTACTTAACATAGTGTCTTTGTATGTCTTATTTCAGGTTAACAACAAGCTTGGTGCAACCTCAACACCCCTTATATCCTTTGATCATCATGGAAGGCCTGGTTGTGCAATTTATTGTACAATCAGTGGCGCCATCCGTGGGACCCGCTAAAATTGGTCACGTTATTTCCAAGTTTATAACCAATTAACTACATTCACTACATATCCGGCATGGATCAAGGAAGAGAAGATACTCCCCCACCGGGTTTCTGGACCTTGGCGCCAATACCAGTTAATGAACCAAACATCTTTCCCTCAATTACCGCTTTCACGTTGTGGAAAACTAGAAGGGGGGTTGAATAGTTTTACCGGTTTTTAATTTGTTTCAAAACTTTACTTATGGAAAACCTTGATTCGAATCGTTTGTGTAATCAAACAACACCAATATGAACTCTACACTATACTATCTAACACAAACAATGAATGAAGAGAAAAGAGATGGAAAGTTCAAACCGGGACACAGAGATTTATAGTGGTTCGGTCACGAAGCACTTCTTCGTCCTACTCCACTCCTTGAGTACCACACTCGAGAGTTTAAAGAACTATGTCAACAAAGCTCCCTTCAAGCAGAGAAAACCGTACAATGTCGCTTATCCTATTTTCTGACACTAAGCTAAATGTCGAGTACTAATCTTAGCTAGAAACAATCTACCATGATCCACGCGATCCTTTCTACTTCACACTATCAACTCACTTGACTTGATCTACCCGATCTACCCTTGATCCTCTTGATCAACACACTAGCCCACAAGCTACAAGAGATCTTCAAGATCTCGACAAGATCACAATGATCAACTCTCACTTGACACAATCTATCCTATCTACCCTTGATCAACACACTAGGTCACAAGCTATAAGAGATATTCAATATCTCTACAAGATCACAATGATCTTCTCTCACAAACTCTCAAAATAAAAATGAACTTGATGTATGCTAGAATACAACAAGTGTGTAACAAGTGTTACAAGTGCACTAACTACAACTACAACACTTTGTATCTTCTTTGATACCTTGTGTTCTTCTCTTGCACTAGTAGAGGAATGAAGGTGATCTCTAGGTTGGATGATCGGATCACTCTTTAAACAAAAGAAAACTAAACTAAATGATCAAGAAGAAAAGATGTGGTGAGAGTATTGAACTCAGAAAATTCTGTGTGAAAAAGGATGCCCAAAAACTGTGAAGAGGGTTGGTATTTATAGGCAGAAAAATCTAGCCGTTATGTGTACACGGTACCACTAAATCACCCACTGTACCACTAAATTTAGTTGTACCGTGGTACCGTGCCAGACAAAAATGCTCTTCTTTTTGTCTTAAGTGGTGAAAGTTTATTTGGGAAAGTTTGGAGCTGATTTTGGGGGGAAAAATAGCTGATATGATATTTAAACTTACTTTTCCAATAAAACATTTCTTAATAATTCAAAAATAACTTGTAAAGTGTATTTTTGAAAAAATGTTTTGTCACATTAAAAATGTGAAGTTTTAAACACAAATTCACTTCTTTGATCATTTGTCAAGTTGTAAATTTGTTTGTGCATGATTTGTGTAAAAATGGGATCTTTCGACTAAAAACTTGTTTACGTTAATTTTAACGTAACGTGTTTTCACATTTTGTCATCCTCAAAACGTGAAGTTATCAAAAGATATAAATAACGTTTTTAGAACATTATTTGCATCAACAATCTCCCCCTTTTTGATGATGACAAAACCTAAACTCATTTTAGGTTAAAATTAATTTTAACTAGTTTTTAATGAGTTTATATCCCATTTCTCCCCCTTTTTGTCTAAGCAAAAAGGTTGCTAAGGCTACCCCTTTATGTATACTCCCCCTCGTTTGGAGAACACCATGGAATCGAGAAACGATTTTTGCTACAAAACAAAGTTAGATGTCAAATATACAATATCTAACATGTAGCAATCATGACAAATAGCCAACCACAATCAAGAAAATGGCTAAATAGCCAAACACAAAAAATAAAAGAACAACAACATAACATGCCAATCCATTAATTAAAAGAATTGTCATACATAAGTATGACTACATCACAAAGACAAACAACAAGAAGCATAAATCCTTAATAACTAGAGGCAAGCTTCATTTCCAAAAGGGGTGCTAAAGGTTTATTGTTGGAAAATAAACCTAAACATGTTTAGTTATGTGGGCTAGGAGGAGGTGGTGAGGGTGACATGATTGGAGGTGGTGGTGGTGTCAAGAGATGCTCCACATAGGAGAACATGAAGTGTATCTCATCTCTCAAGGACAAGATGAGGTTACAGTTGTGGAGGCAACAATTAGCACTATGTAAATCAAATGGATGAGGTTGGATAGGTTGGCCCATGATTGAAGAAGGAGGTGGTGGTGAGTTTGTTGGTGATGGTGTTGTCATGGCATAATCCAATGGAGTGATGGGTGAAAGTGTGTAGTCCATGGATGATGGCATGGTGTTGAGAGAGGGAGATGATGAAGATATAGTTCTAGTGGAAGATGTTTTGGAAGGAGCATTAGGTGGAGATGGTGAGTGAGGAGTGGCTTGGGAAGGTGGTGTTGTGACTTCATCATCTTTTGTAAGATCAACAAAGAGAGGTTTAGATGGTGGTCTTACGGTTATCCTAGGTTGTTTAGAAATGTGGTTTGTTGATCCTTGTGTGGAAGACATGGTGATTGATTGGTGTTAGGTTGAAGATGGGATGCAAGATAAGCTTGCAATGGTGAGGCCTTATATAGGCAAGAGTGGTGGAATTTGAATTAAAGTTGTTGGTAGTGTCCTATGGTGTAGTAAATGAATCTTTGGGTGTATGTGAGTTTGCAAAATTTTGCAGGTTTGAAGTTAGGGATGAAGGTTTCTATAGGAAACAGTAAAAATTCATCAAACAAGGGCACGATACCAGTAAATACCACACGGTACCGTTAAATTTAATGGTACCATGGCTTATTTAACGGTACTATGACCTGGAAGTCAAGAATTTTCTTGTGCAGCCTAGTTCTGGGCTGCTAAGGGAAAGTTTTCTTGGGGAACTATTTGCAGGAGATGTTAGTGCCTCAAATCACTAAAGATTTATTTGCCTAATATGTCCCATATTAAGCTACTTCTAGCTATAAAAGATTATCATGCAACTTTCAAAGATAATCTATAAGCATGCAAACAAAAAGGACAAAATAAGCTATCATCCAAGAATCCTATAAAAATTCATGAAAAGTGATAGATTAAATGTCAAGCATGCAAGAATATTAATCCCTAATATAATTGTCATAGATAAATCCTTATAAGAAGTACAAATCCCTCCTTAACTCTTTATGCCTTGAGCATTCTCCCATTTTTATCACACTCTCGTCTTGAGCATGCATATCTTCTTCATGATTTGGATCATCAAAGGGTGCATAGTGGGTTGAAGATTCAGAAATGAGAATGGATGAAATATATGACTCATTAAGGGGTTTCATGACCGGATCAAAAAGTGAGTATTGAGGACCACGAAGGTATGGATGAGAATTCATGAATTGGTGATAAAGACGAGTTAGAAACATCCCATAGGGTATCAATTTATTAGTCTTACCCTTGAGATGTACGATTCGCTTAGCGAAGAAGTAGGAAAGATTATACGGTTGTTGAGTAAGAATACAGTAAATCATATGAGCACAACACTCCGGAAGTTGCTCACGATTTCTACTTAGACTTAGAACATTTTCTCGCAGGATGACTGCCCAAGAAAGTAGTTCATAACGAAACCTCTTCCAAATGAATTTTCGTTGGATTTGGGTAAGAAGAGTATGAATGAGTTTGGTAAGTTCGGTTGGAGAGGGTATATAGGAACAATACGTACTATTCTCTTCTCGATAGTTGAAGAGAGACTCAAGACACCAATCTTCAGTATAGGCACATTGCCCATGATTGGGGATCCAAAACCAAAGTGACAAGGATTGATCGTTGTTACGTACGAGTTTAACTTGTCAAAAGAATTTCAACACAAAACGAGGACAAATGTGCTCGTTGATGTGCAGTAAGCAATCGAATCCTATAGCTCTAAATGATGTGTTGATATCCCTATGATAAACCTAGGATGGATCAACGACTCGACCTTCATGAAACCTACGGGTTTCAAGATTAACATAGGCACGAATGTGACTACCGGGTGTTGTAGGTTCACGAGAGATTTCGGGAGTATAGGTGTCGGTTAGAAGATGATCAAAATCATACTCATGAGACATTTTTATTACCTATAAAAGAATTTTAGGAAAAATTAAAATTGAGATTAGTTGCTTTAAAGACATGTGCCTAGTGTGTGCCTATATGCAAACTATGTGGAGGTGCGGTAATCTCGACTCTAGAACTAAAAATAATAAGATTACCCAAACACTCCTAACTTCACTTTTGCTCAAGAGAATATGTCGATGAATACATATGTAACCTCTCGTAATTTTCCCTATGAATAGTAAATGCTAACAAATGATTAATAAATCATTACGTTATTTAAATAACCATTTCTACTGGTAACAATTTTTTTTTTTTGTTATTTATGCTACACTATTTTAAATCACAACGATACTTGTGATTACCGTTTAACTAGGAACGATGCTCACACACGGATCTTGATAGTCTAAAAATCGCGAATTACTTAAAACAGTTAACGTTTAATGCTTAACGTTTATACGTTTCGGCAATTAACCGAACGTGATCAAATACATTCCCGAGCTCACGGAAATTATCACGAATACTCAGTAACTATATTGGGTCTCGACCCAATACCCGAATGGACTGCTAAACCTATTGGGCCTCGACCCAATATTACTACAAACTGAACATGCCAAATGGACCCTTAATATTTCCTTTCTTTTCTTTCCTTTGGGCCAGTCCACCGAACGAGCCCAATCACCAAGCAAAGCCCAAGTTTTATATATAAAATTTTGGTTTGGCTGCTCAACTATCGAACGCTTTGGTTAAATTACGAGCAATTTAACTTAACAACGATATTAATATTTTACCCGACTCAATTCTTCACCTAACTAAGAATCGAGTGCAACAAACATCTCACACTAACTCGAACATTTAATTGCCAAAAATCTATCAAAGTTCAACCCACTCGACATGTGATAAACACAACTCAAAATTTTACATTTTGGCCTAGTGATGTCTCGTATGACACCCAACTCGACCCAACAAATTTTTGGCCAACAAACGAATTCGTCCCAAACTCTTATCATGTATACAAGCTATCGAACGAACCCTACATTATTTAGATCACGCCAAGAATGTGTTAAACACATGGGATAACCGAACAAGCCACAAGAACTAAGCCTTAAAAATTAGTTTGTCACCTTCCTCTTGGTATTTACCGCCGGCCAATAGCACCAAAAACAACCATCATTTGGTTGATTTCTACACTCAAACTTGACAATACAATGACACTTCCTGCTACTCTCATCATGCATCATCATTCTTCATCATTTTATTCACTAAAACACTCCATGCATTGCCCTTAAATACAACCCAACCGATCGGCATTTTAACATCACAAATACATCCAAACTCAAAATTCCACTAAGTGTTTCATAGTTACTAAATTCGCCTAGCTTTGGCAAATTTTCGAGGCATTCGAGCAAAGCCAAGGATCATATTAAACTCACTCCCGAATCTTTGAAGTGCAAAGAATCGAGCTACACAATTTGTTCAGCCTAAATCAATCAGACATAATGATACGCCCTACCTTTTGAGGTGAAGTGAGCACACTCGAACTTTTCTCATTTTTATATATTTTGTGATTCTATGTTCTATCGCGAGTTTATTTTACTTTAGATGAATATCTCGTTGATTATATTTACAACACATGTGTTTTACTCGACACTCTAAATATTTGTCACGCTAACTATCAAGAACAAAAACCATTCGAATGATATATAAACATATCGACTCTAAAAATCACACGATCCCAAGTTACATTGTCAACTCGACCTAATAGTCGAGCTACCAAGCTAACAAACCATGTATTTCCTTCGACTATAAAACTCAACTTGAACCTTGTTAAACCCCAAAGTAATCGACCAAAATCTGTTTTACACAAACACAAATATAGCGAATGGCTAATAGCCACTATGCTAGTTTATAAGCTTTTCGTATAAGCTGATCGTATCAACTCAATTTTTATATTTTTACAACCCTAAAGTGAGCCCGTAACCAAGCCCAAACCCCCTCCAAACCCATTGGATCGCAAACCCATAATGGGCCATCCTTTAATTCGTTAAAAGCCCATAAGCTGAAAAATAAGCTTTTCACAAAATAAGTTGTTCGTATAAGTTACATAACCTATTTTAAACTTAGTTATGAAATAAAATAGTAAACTTTGATTTTTATAAATTTTGGACTTGTTTTGCAAAATATGCTAACAGAAGGACTAAAACTGCCAAATTTGGAAACTTTCGGTAAAAAATGTCATTTTGATAATCTTGTGATAAAAACTGTAAATTCAGGAACTTTTGAGTACAAAATGTAAATATTAAAGGTTTTGGACCAAAAACGTAATAAAAGTTTAACCGAGGACTAACGGTGCAAAGATTATGCCGTTAGGGTCAAAAGTGTAACTTTGTAAAACCTAAAGGATATTTCTGATTTTATACTTGTGGTAATATTTCACAAAACCCAAAACCCGAAACAAATATGTTTAGTCGACATTTAATGTCACATTTTCTAATAATTCTATATACAAAGTTATATAACTTATAAATATATATATACGTAATCACTTAACGAAATTGTTAAACGTAGAATCTAACTTATCATCAACCAACTTTGATTTATAAACAACGACCCCTTTTGTCAACCATTATACTCCGACGAACGAGCACGCATCCAAGATGTTATATATATATATATATATATATACATATATATAAAATATATATATATATATATATATATATATATATATATCTCCATATATATAACTCTATATTCCTTTTTATATATAACTTTATATCTTTATATATATAACCTTGATCATTTAAACGCGCACATTTTAACGTTGCAAACAAATCAATAAAACCTTAAACGTTATGATTCGCGATAAACCAAACTTAGATTATCAAACCACTAAAACTTGCCATATACTATATAGGTCGTGTGTTGAAGCCGTTTCCTTTCATCGTTTGAGTAACGATACTACTACCACTACGGTACTACTAAGGTGAGTTCATAGCCCACACTTAAACTTTTAAATCTTTTGTGGGGAGATACATGCTACAAACATGAACACAAACTTTTTGTATGCTATGACTGTTATTATTATCGCTTAAATAGCTATTGCCAAAAGTCCCTCAATCATGAACCTTAATCACTTGCGAGTGAATGTAAATAGTTGTGAATAGATCTATTTGGGACTGACAATCCCCATTTGGGTCTGCTAGGATGAGCCACCCAGGCGCACTTTATTTGAACAAACTTATGGGTTATTGGCAAATACCCATCTCGAGGGCCTATATACTTTACATCATATTTGATACCTGTTAAGCGTTGCGTGTCATGAGCTTAATGAAATAATAACTTGATTTTAACTTGTTTAATTGCAATTCGATGCAATTAACACTTATACTTGTGTTCAAATTATTAAACTTAAACCTATGAATAGCACTCAACTTTTGTTGACTTTTAGCATGTTCTCTCAGGTAACTAAAGGCTGGAACTCAAGGCACGGAGTGGGCATTAAACCCTGCACGGGTGGTTAAATAAATTTTTTATCCTTCAAATCTAAATAAACGTGTTAACTATGAAACATCTTTGTATTTTAAATGCTTGTATTTTGAATGATAAACTTAAAACGTCTTTCTAAAGTCGTTTTCTATGATTATGACGAAAGATCCTCTACGTAACACCTAATTAAGTCTTCCGCTGTTGTTATCCGAAATTGGGGGTGTTACAACATATTAGTTATGTAATTCGATCAATATTCGTGAGATCATGTATGCATGAGAAAAAAAAACGTTTTTAGTTTGTATCAACAATGCACGAAAAATGTTTCATGATCCTTGTTTCGTGAAATTTTTCGAAAATAATAGAATTGGGGTGTTTAGCGACTTCAATGTATTGGCACCAAAAATTTGAAAAGTTAGAAAGTTAATGACTCCTAATCCTAATTGAAAATATTCTAGATATGATTCTTCTTAAACCCAAAAAAAATTGAATCAAAATATGTGATTAAAGTGGGTTTATGCAAATCCTATATTAAGGGAATCATGATTTTTATACATGTTCTACTCCTAGTCCTAATTTCCTAAAGACTCAATCAAAATTGAAAAACCCCAATTCAATTTTCATTTAGAGTAAACCCTAGATTCAAGATTAAAGATAAATTAAAGTTAGATGACATACAATTTATATTGAAAGGTGGAAGTAGTTGATAATCTTGAAAGTTAATGCCTTGAATATGATCTTTGAGAGGATGTTTGTGAATACACTAAGTAGGATGTTAGTCGTTTATAACGAGTGTATATGATACTTTGAGTGAATATGATTAAGTATGCGAAATCTACTTAACCATACTTAGAAGGATATTGGTTATGGAAATGGAACAGTGATGCTTTGTTATTTGAGTATGAACACAGAAAGTATAACACCAAACGATTCAATATTATTGAAAATAATACGAGTGATCTTCACTATCACTAGGGTTACAAAACCTTGAATCTCTATGTTTCTATGACTTTACTTGTTTGACTAGATTGTTAAATTTAAGCACTTGGTTAGTCACAATAATCAACACATGCATATTCATATCTAATCTAAGATCTCCCTTTTATAGTCCAAAGGAGATCTTTACAATATTGATAAGTCTTGTCGAACTACTTGCTTGTTGAGTGTGTCAGTCCCTAAGATACAACATGTATCTGTGTTTACAACTTTTTGACCGAACACTTAACAAAGATATTATCTACCATATTTACTTGACTTTTAAACACAAAATATCTTTTTATACTTATCCATCCAGCAGTAGTATACGCGACACTTATCCTTTCAGCAGTAGTATGAGTCACTCCAACAGCAGTATTCAACCAGCAGTACCTTCTTTGTACTAGCAGTACTAACTTATCAGTTAGTACTGTTAGTTATAACTTGAGTAGTCTTCAGGTATACACTAGCAGTTAGTACTGTTAGTGTATTCTTCTCAGCAGTACAAACCTTTTGAACATAAAATTCCAAACACTAATCTTCAGAACATTTAATTCCCAACAATCCTCCCCTAAATGTGTGATTTATCCCAAATCAACACGTTTCTTCTGAATTAAATGAGGATTGTGAAGATCTTTCAAACACTACATAGTCAGACTCTTGATCTGAGCTTTTCTTTTTCTTCAAGATTAACTATCTTTCTGTCTAACTCATCTGCTATCTGTGAATCACTTTCAGTCATCTTCTTTGTCTTTAATACTAGTAGCAGTACCTTGCTTCTTCACCAAATATTTCCTATAAGAGGCAATGGTACTCTGTATCTTGGATGCACTCCAAGAAGTCAAGTCATCTCTTAGCAAGCCATGCAAGTGATGAACAAACGTAGTGAACTAAAATTGAAACTGAAAGAGCTTTCTTCATTTGAAATGCTTCATCCCTTCTGAATATATATAATACTCCAGAATCTTGTCCAAATTTCCAATGTGATCTTGAGACAAAGGTTTATCATTTTAAGTCAAAGATGTCCGAACATGAAGAAGAGATATGAAAGAGCTTATTCCCAGCATCCATCATCATCTTGTATGCTCTTGTCTTTTCTTGAACTTGATCAATTTGGGCAATCTTCATCCCCAATCTTTCTCCTTGATTGATCAATTTTCCTCCCTTGATTCTGAGCATACACTACCACAATCTTTCCTCCTTTGTAAATCTTCCTCCCCTAGTTTTATTTCCTCCCCTGTTTGGAAGATCTTTCACCATCATCTGTGCCTGACTCCTTTATCAGACAATTTTATACATGTAGACATCAATTCCTTAAATTTCAATGCTGCCCTTATCACTTCCAGGTATGTTAACTCCTGTGAGAGGTGAATCATGGGGCAATAACTCATAATCCATCGTTAGATAGGTTTCAGAGCCATTTTGATAATCCTTTTTAAGAAAACTTTTGACTTAGCAGTATGAAGTTGATTTTATATTGAAAAATCATATTGCTTACAACCATTTTGAAGGGATTAAGTGTGTAACAGACACTTAATCAAGATTTCGTTTTAAATTAACCTCTGGTTGTGTGAGAACCAATGGTTTTAGTTATAAATAACTGCCTGGGTACAGATAAACCCATTCAAAGGGCTTTCTAGACAGGGTTTCCAGCTTGTGGCAATTGTTGCCTCTAACACAAGTGTTAGATTCACTTTTGCTCGCTGTTCTTTCTATCAGATGTCCTTAGACTTGCTCATTATACTGATTAAAGTATAAAATGATAGAAAGTAAGTTGTGTCAGTTACAATCTGACAAACTAAGCCATCAAGTCAATGTGAGACATCATAATCAGGTTTCAAGAAAGAAGTTTTAAAGAATCAATAAACTTAGGTGTAAACCTTTGTTAATGAATTCCCAAACTCTGTCCATCATGAACCTATTATGTTAGCAAATTGTATCATCATTCTGCTGCTCATATATTTCACTTGAAACTTCCTTTGTTGCTCAAATGTTCATACCTGAAATTGTTAGTCTAAAACCAAGAAAAAAAATGCAAAGCATTTGTCTTATAGTAGTATTAACCTTATATGACTAACAGTACAAACGAAATTTATATATATACAAAAACACAGAGTTTTAAATCATTGAGGATTAAGCATCCCAATACTTGCTACCAAGTATTGAAACCTTCCAACATCAAAAGCTTTTGTGAGAAGATCTGCAAAGTTGTGATTAGAATCAATGTTAAATACTTGAATCAACTTTTTCTCATTGCAGTCTCTAATAAAATGATGTCTAATTTCAATGTGTTTTGTTTTAGACTATTGCACTGGATTTTTAATTATGCAAATTGTACTACTATTATCAATATGTATGACAGTGTTCATGAAATTGTACCAATAGTCAAGAAGTTGATTTTGAAGCCAAAGTACTTGACCACAGCAACTTGCAGCAGCTACATATTCAGCTTCAGCTGTTGAAGTAGCCACAATTGTTTGCTTTTTACACTGCCATGAAATAGGTCTACATCCAAGGAATTGACATCCTCCAGATGTTGACTTTCTGTCCAAGCTTGCACCTGCATAATCACTGTCTGAATATGCTACCAAGTCAAAAGGTGATTCTCTAGAATACCATAGACCCAACTTAGGTTGACCCTTGAGATATCTAAAAATCCTCTAGACAGCTGTTAAGTGAGAAACCTTAGGAGTTACTTGAAATCTTGCACAAGTACAAACAGAGAACATGATATCAGGTCTGGATGATGTAAGATACATCAAAGAACCTATCATAGATCTGTATGTGTGTACATCCACATTTTCTCCATCTACATCTTTAAGAAGAGGCTTCTCAGAGTCCATTGGTGTGCTTGCTACCTTTGAATCAGCAAATTGAAATTTCCTTAGAATCTCTGCAACATACACTAGTACAAAAAAGGGATTTAGTCACACATGCTGTTTTTCTGTAACTAAATGTACCAGAATAAAATAAACAGCCGCACTTGATCCGACTTGTGTGACCATTTCGGAATTACATCCGAGACTACAGCCACACATTTGAATATTTTTGTGACTATACGTATCTGGTATTTTTTTTTGATTTTTTAGTCACTTATAATTTGGGACGTGTGACGAATACAGATAAGGTTGAAAAATTAGTCACACTATATATATACATATGTGACAAATATATGTCACGCAATTGAAAAGTGTGACCAAAATCCATATATGGTCACACGAAATAATTGTGTATGTGGCTAAACCATATGCTCAAGTTTGTCACACATTATTTAAGTGTGACTGCTAGTTTTTGTTGAAAATTTAGCCACATATGAATTTGAAATGTGTGTCAACTGAAAAGTAAGTTTGAAGCACAGTCACGATATGCATTTAAAAGTGACAAATATATGTCACACACTTGAGATGTGTGACCAAATGTCATATATGGTCACACTAAACCATAGGCATACATGATTAAGTGTGACCAAAATTCGATACAAATAGTCACGTAAGTTAATATGTGTGTCTAAAGTTAAGTGTGTGTTTGCCTGCCAATTCCTAATGTGTATGGTCACATTTAATTGTAGCACAATCATGTGACTATAGGCAATAGTCAAATTTTGTCACACATTATTTAAGTGTAGTCACAATTCGATACATATGGTCACACATTTCTGATAACTTATGCAATAGTAAAAAATTTAAAAATATAAATGTTTTGGCTCCATTGTAAGCATTTATGTAAGCATATTTTGTCAGACTATACATTCTAGCAGTAATAACTATACATGTTTATCTCATAAGCAGTAATAACTATACATGTTTAAGTCAAACTATACATTCTAGCAGTAATAACTATACATTCTATTTCTTGTCCTTGGGTCCTAGATACTCTTCCATCTTCCTGAGCAGTTCATATGCCATGTCATCATAATTAAGCTGAAGCTTGAGTATTTTCTTCCCACGCAACATCTGATGTAGAATGTCTTTGTGAAACTTTAAAGGGTAATCCTTTTCTACAAGCATGTAGATCACCAACTCATTCACAGTTAAAGCATGTACTCCACATCGTTGAAAAATTTTCCATTCTTTAACAGTATTGTGCGTTAGTCTTCTCCAACATTCATCTTCATGATTTGGTTCAAACATTACCTTCAAATAATTCCAGACTTCTCTATCATAAGCTTGTTTTGGTGTCTTATTACCAAATCTTTGTTTGAGTAATTTCCATGGAGCTATCATATCTCGTCTATCAAAATCATGAACCATGTGAAGAAAGCTTACAAACCTTCTAGAAGAACCATCATGCCTCATAATATCGTAATAAACTGTTTCCCCATGAGATCCAGATTTATAATCAACAATGGGATGTTTGACAGTTAAAGGTTCTGCATCCATGGCTTCTCCTACAGAGTCAACTGCAAGTTCAGTGTGGGCTTGCATTTGTTCTTTAGCAACAACTTGCTCAGTTTGTTCTTGTTTTCTCTTTTTACTGCTTTCTATTTCCAACTGTTCACCTGCTCTCTTTGAACTGTCATTCAAGAAGAGTTCATTGTTTCTCATGGCAATTGCATATAATTCTTCAAATCTTTTATCATCCAAGAATTTCAAATCCTTTAGTTTCCAACTGGCCACATTCTTCAAATACCTGCACATGAGTAGATGTTTATAATGCACATATTGGGTGTTGTTGATATTAATATAAATTTACCTTTGCAAAAAAAAAAAAAAAAAAAAAAAAAAAAAAAAAAAAAAAAAAAAAACCCTGCACATGAGATCTATTCTTTGTTTTTGAGTGGGTGGCTTGTTCTTCTTAGCTGCATATCTTTGTTCTGCATACAACTTCTTTTTTGCATCAAAATTTCTTTCGGCATCCTGGCTTTTTCATCTACTGAGTACTTATCTTGCTCTTGTTTAAGTAGTTTCTTAGCAAGCTCAGAATCAGCTGCAACCTGAGCCCTTTCCTCATCCCATGAAGCTATTAACTCTGCATCTTTTTCTTCTTGTATTCTCCTTTGTTCCAAAATTTTCTGATGTTCTGCATCATACTTTTGTGATAATTTCATAGCAATTTCAGCATCAACTTTTAATTGCTCTTCTTTTGATAATGGTTTCTCCACAGGCTCTTCAGTAAGATTCCCATTACCTTTGCCTTGTACCTGTGGAGTTGATTGTTTAGCTTTTAGAGAGGATGATGGCTCAAGTATCACAACACCTTTGGTTACTGGTTTTGCTGTCTTCAGCTCAGCAAGTACACTAACAACAGTTGCAAAAACCTCTGGTGTAGCAGTACTAGCTTTTGTAGTACCAGCTGTAATTGGCTCACTAGCACTATCAGCATTTGTAACCTTGCCCAGACGATGATCAATCACCACTTGATTCCCTTGGTTATCCTCCCCTGAAACTTTGCCTTCATTCCCTCCCTGTTTGGGAGCATCCTTAGAAGCTTCAGAAGATTTAACCTTTTGTTTGGGAATTCTTGATCCTTTGACTCCTTCTAAATACCTAACCCTTCTCTTCAAAGCCTTTATCTCCCCACCTTGAGCTTTGATGACTCCATCTTGGGAAGAAGCTATTGCTCGCAGATCACCAATTTGTGCAGACAGCTTGGCACAGGTATCCTTCAATTCATTCAAAAGTTGCATACTATCCTCACCACTGTCCTGTGCTGCTGCTAACCTAGACACAGTAGTGGCAGCCCTTGCCAACATGTCACTCTCCCCCCCAGTGACATCCTCATCTGCAACAGTTGGTATAGAACCACTAGCCTGAGGTAGCTCAGTGTTCTTGGTGTTAGTCCTACGTTTATAGGTCTGTTGTTGTTGTTCTGTGGGTGTGTGATGGGTACCAGCTGGGATTGCTGAACCTTCACCCATTTGGGTTTGGGCTAGTGCCACCATTGTTGGAAACAAAGGTGTCACTGTCCCTGAAAAACCTTTTCCAACCCTCCTCATATTAGCAAAAACCTTTTTGGTAAGACAGGGAGTGGGATAAACATTTTTGTGACCTTTTTTTTTTTTAAATTGGTTGTCCAAAAAGGGTTGCAAAAACCTTGGATATAGAAAATATTTAGCCGAAGAACTTTCCAAGTTCTTAACTATACTATCAAAAATTAATTTCGAGAAATTAAATCGTTGAGTATTTTCAGCCAAACATATTATAGCAGAAGCTAAATTACTGCTAAATTCTTTCCACGCAGTGTTCTTTGGACTTAGACACACTAAGACAGTATGAATTAATAATTTCCACTGTGGAGAAGAATTACCTTTTTGAAACTTTAAAGCATTTGTATTTCTATCATAGCCCATCAGTGAAAGTTTTTCAAAGATTGTAGTATTTGGAAGATTCTTAACTCCGTTAGCATCATCTAGGAGAAGATCTCTTCGAATAGACGCCTCTGTAATGATAATCCTCAGCCCATCCACAAGGGCATGGATTTGTGCTTCCCCATTAATAGTTTTGACCTTAGCAGACGACCAAAACTGGATAATGTTGGAAGTATATGTAGTAGGTTTTACTGTTAATGCAAACTTAATATAGCTTGCATTAAGGAAATCAATGATCTCAGTAAAATCTATAGACTCGTTGGATTTTTCTAAAAAGGCAACATTATTATGAGGTTCGGTAAAAGTTAGGTTCGACATTATGATTTGATTTGGGGGTTTTGCAATATGACGATTAAAATTCGATTAGGGAGTGGAAGAGAGAGATTAATGTGTGCGTGAATGTGCTTGTGTGCCGCAATTGGGGATTTTTACCCTTTAAGTAAAAAGTGATACAAACTACCCTGCACTCCCAACCACTGCTAAAAGGATACCCAGCAGTACAACGTTTCGCTAGCAGTACAACGGTTTGCCTAGCAGTACAATAATAATAACTGCATTCAAATATCATAAACTTGTAATAATAACTGCATTCATATATAAACAAAAGATACATTAAGACATATATATACTAGCTTGAATACTTTTGTAAACTTCAACTATTTGCTCTCTTGCTTCTTCTATTTTTTTGTTCCTCTCATCAATTTTCTTCTGATGCTCCTCAATGGCCTCTAAATCTTTCTTGTTCCTTTCTTCAAACATCTTTATACGCTTGTTGTAAATTTCTATCAATGCGTTTTGAGCACCATACTCGCCTTCCCTACATTTCTCCCAAATATGTTGGGATATGCCTAATTTTTTATATTCTTCAGGCATTGGAGGAGGAGAATCATCCCTTGGGCGTTTGTTTTTGTTTGAAGAGGATTCAGCCATTGAAATTTGAAATTTATTTTCTAATGAAAATATCAAAGGAGTTGATTGTGAACGGTTTTCCATGTCCATAGGTATAAATAGGCTGCAGACGGTATACGAATGGTTCCCAATACTTTAGGCGGGAAGAGGGACCATCGAAATGCGCCAAAAGTAAACAGATGGATAATAGGATTTGGTTTGTGTTTGGTTTGGATCGACTAGTTTAGTTGATTTGGAAGTGTGTTTGGTGTTGGATTGACTAATTGACTTTTTGATTAGGGTAATTGATATTTTATATATTAATGATATTTTCTATATTAAATTATTAATGATATTAAATAAGTTTATAGGGTTTGAAAATAGTTGAGTTAAAGGTGAGTTAAGGGTGAGTTATGATTACGGGTAATTTTTTTTGAGTTAAAGGTGAAAAGGTTAAAGCTGACGTGGCAGAGTGTTTAAGATCTTATAGGATCCTGATCTTTACCATAGGATCTTAAGAACTAATACGATACGATCTTACTTTTCTCGAACCTCAAACTAAAAAAGTATGGAATGTATTTTGTAGAATTTAAAAAAAAAAAAAAAAACATGTTAATATTCTTTAAATGACATTATACCCGTAGACTATTTGAGACATGCTACCCGTAGACTAACATATTTAGATTTATTGGACTATTCGTTTGGTTATTGTTTGAGTTACAGATTGGTTTAGCTTTAAGGGTTTAGGGTTTAGAGTTTTTAGGGTTTGTAAAAAATTGTAATGTTTTATTTGCCTCTTTGATATGGTATGTAATGTTTTATAAAAAATTGTAAAATTTTCTAAAGTATCAAATAGAAATACATTAAACATCAAATAGAAATAATACATTAAACGTCAAATAGAAATTACATTAAACTACGATACAGAAATTAAAACCAAACTACAAATGAAAATACGATAAGGAAATTAAAAAGAAACTACGAATGAATACTTGCATATCTTTCAAGTTGTTCCATTTCCAGGAAGACTTGCATATCTTGGTCCATTTGTCTGAGTTGTTCCTTTGTCAAACCAAACGGATTTGGGTCTTGGTCGACAGCCAGTGGATTGTGCACCGGTTCATTTTCCGATGGATTGTTAAAATAGGCTCCAACGGCTGATGAATTAACCAGCAGAGGTGCAAAAGGCTATCCTCACCCGATTACGCAATGAACAAGAAAAAGAACTCAAATTGATTAACAATTTCCTAGGTAGATAACTCGTACTATGCTACAGATGCATAATCGTGCTCCAGATGTTGAAAGGTTGCGTGAGTTGCCTCAAGACCATCCAGCTATCAGGGTCAGTCTAGTAAACACTATTAAGAAATGATGAAACAGGGTCGAAAGGTTACGTGAGTTGCCGAAAGGTTGTGTGAGTTATTGTTAGACCACCAGGTATTACGACATTGCCATCCCTTTTCATTCGGGCCCCACAGGTGCCACATCACCACAACTAACAACCCCTCCTTATCATAACATACCACAACTTACTCATTTGGGCCCCACCACTATCTATTTTTTTTTTCAAATACCCAAATAAACTAAATTAATTTCATTCAAATAAAAACACATTACATCAAATTTTAACACATGCTAATTTATAAAGTTACGATACGAAAAAAAAGGATACGGGAATTAAAAATAATGATACAACAAATACTAATACGATACGAAATTTTATATAGAGTTGTAGTTGTCGATGAGATCCGACTTCTCCTCCCAAACTTTGACTTTCGGAAACTGCCACCCAAATTTCAGCTAGCAACTTCTCTTCCTCTTTAGACAAACGATTATTCATTTTAGATTTGTTGAACACCCAAGAATGGTATGGTATTTATAACCGTTTGAACTTTTAAATTCAAAATTCGAATTTAATTAACGAGCGGGATATTCAAAACATAAAATTTGAAATTCAAATTCAAACTGGAGGGCGGGATATATTTCAAAATTCAAATTCAAATTGGAGGGC
The DNA here is from genome assembly GCA_021014915.2 of Artemisia tridentata subsp. tridentata. Classification (NCBI taxonomy): domain Eukaryota; kingdom Viridiplantae; phylum Streptophyta; class Magnoliopsida; order Asterales; family Asteraceae; genus Artemisia; species Artemisia tridentata. The sequence goes on along the minus strand of CP139508.1, from coordinate 419,002,409 downwards.
GGGATATATTTCAAATTTCAAACTTTCAAATTTGCTAATTCTTGTCCACTATAAATAGCATGGCCTCTGAAACAAATGTCACACACAAACACATTCAACATCCAAACTTTTCAAATTCAAGATCCAAACATCTCAAATTCAACATGTCTTCCAGAAAAGATTTTGGGCAACAATTTCCATGCCCACCTCGCCAAAGGGATTTCGGGCAACAATTTCCAAGCCCACCTCACCAAAGGGATTTCGGGCAACAATTTCCAAGCCCACCTCGCCAAAATGAAGAATTCCATACTCCACCCGAGCATATCTTTCCGGTTTTCCAACCGGAAAATTTTCCGGTGAATAATCAACCGGAAAATGAACCGGTGCACAATCCACCGGTTGCCAACCAAGACCCAAATCCGTTTGGGTTAACTGAGGAACAACTTCGCCAAATGGACCAAGATATGCAAGTCTTACTGGAAATGGAAGCACTTGAAATAGAAGAGGAAGCTGCTCGTTTGGAGCGGCAAGCTGAGAGGATGAAGAACGTAGGCAAAGTTGGGAGTTTATGTTAATCGTTCGTTGTTTACGTTAATCATTTGTTGTTTTTTCAAGTGGCTGTTTAATGTAGGTTCAATTTGATGTTTAATGTATTCTACTTGATGTTTAATGTAGTTTCAATTTGCAAGATCTTCAACATTACAAGTTTTAAAATAAACTTTACATTTCTAATTACAAATAATATCTATTTTACCAAAACTATAAAAAGCAAAGAAAAAAAAAGAAAGAAAACAAAAATGAGGCCCACTTCGTCAGTAATCTTGCTCGTCGTCTGCACGATATTGTGATTCACAACGAGGTCCGGTGAGCCTTGCCGGTGTCACGGCGAGGCTCCACCTCAACCACGGCGAGCCACGATTTTTACCACACCGGTTAGGTGTGTTAAAGCTGAGTTAAGGGTGAGTGTGTTAAAGCAGACATGGCAGTGTCTTAAAGTTTAAAACTGAGTTATTGTTGGGAGTGGTTAGAGTATTTTCTTTTGTTTTGTCGGTGGATTTTTGCGTGACTTAATCTTAATACCGCAAATTTTTTCCATATAATATTCAACTACGGATAACTGATACCCACAGGGAAACCCGAAAAAACCGATGGATAGTATTAATCGGGTATCCGGTGGGATATGGGGCGGGTACGGGTATATTATAAATGGGTTCGGTTACGGGTACACTAAAACCTGCCCCGAACCCGAACCGTTGCCATCCCTATTTATCGGCTATAGCCGGATTTCACCGCCACGTCATCACCATTAGCTTCTTTTTTTTTTTTTTTTTTTTTTTTTTTTTTTTTTTTTTTTTTTTTTTTTTAAACAAATCTTGCCAAGTCAGCTATAGTTAAACCAAACAACAAATTCAATATTCAATCGGCAATTAATCCCTTTACCCTATCATTTGTAAACACACACAATAATCAATAAACCCTAATCAACACACACATTCTTCTGGCAAACACAAGCACGCAAACGATGAATCCAAATAACAACAAAGGTATGTTTTTAAATGTTTTCACATATCAGTTGATGATTGATTGTACAATAATTAATATCAGCCTTTTGATCTATAAATGGTGATGTTAGTGGTTGTTACCGATCGATTCTATTGTAAAATGGGGTTGTTTTGTATTTTATAATGGTTGTTATGCTATGTCTAATGTATGCTCTGTTTTTTTTTGTTTTCCATACTCTGATTTTCGTATACATAATGGTTGTTATGGTATGTCTAATTAAGTGTTTTATGTCTGAGTATTTTTTTTGTTGGCTGTTTGTGAGTACACTGAGAGGTCTAAATCAATGAGAGCATTGGAATGTGCCTAGTTTGTGATTGGCCAGTAATGAGAGTACCTAGCAGACTTGTTTGTGCTTGGCCATCAATGAGAGGTCCAAATGCAGCCTATTAGAGTACACTGACATGTCCATTGAGACTACAAATACAGTATTTTGAACTGTTTGTGAGTACCCTGAGAGGTCCAATTGAGACTTCAATTGCAGCCTAGTTGGCCACCAATGATACTTGAAATGCAGCCTAGTTTGTGCAACATTGCTTCATTGTTTGGGATACCACAAAAGAGGACCAAAATTTTAGAACACAGTACAATGGATTCTTCTGCAATGGTAAACCATCAAAAGGTTTTTCTTTGATTATGAATCAATAAAACTGATCTAACAGTTGTTATTTGTAGATGTCATACAAATTTCTTCTGATTCAAGCAGTTCAGAATCAAATGACGGTGCTCTCAACATCCTTCCTGGCCTCCTTGCTTGGTATTATCCAGAGCAACATTCTGATGCAAGTACTGATACTTGGGAAGTGGAACATATCCAAGCCATTGAACCTCCAGAGGAACTCCCATCTCAAGCTCCTATCCTGGCTCTCCCTGTGCAAGTTCAAATACCAGTTGAAAAGGCACACAAAAAAGAAATTTACTCAGGATATTGTCTTGGGAATGCCGTGTAAGAAGAATCCTATAGGCTTTGGAGCATCTTCTAGCAGCCATGGGAAAGGCAAAACTAAGATGGTTTAGGGGTTTAGGATATACATTAACAGCTTTTGTGTTTTGTAAATGGTATTTGGTTCAATTCTGACATTTAATTTGAATACTGATTTTCCCTTATGTATGTACTGTATTATCTTTTAAATATTCTCCTTTCTGTATTCCCCAGCAACTTGCTAGTTTTTGTTTTCAATAGATTATTACTTACTTAATAAAAAGTCTTCAATGTTCAAAAAAAAATGTAGCAATTTGTGTTTTGTAAATGTAATTAGTATGGGTACAATAACTGGTATTTATGTAAGTATTTTGGTTTGTTAAAAGGGTAGTAGTTTGTAGTGTTGATGTGATGGTTGCATAGTATGGTACATTTGCGATTATTAAAATAATGATATATAACATTTGGAGCCAAAATTTTGATTTATTCAAGATTATGCTTTAATTAATAGGTTCAAAGGCAAAATTTTCAAATAATTCAAATGTAAATTTCAAATTACAACTTGGAGGAAAATTTTTGGATCGAAATTTTTTAAATCACAACGATTCATATTCTTGGTGTATAGCCTCTTTTCATTCCTTAAAAAAAAGACTGCAAAGAAAAAACAAAAATCAAATCTTCTATCACCATTACTCTCCAAGCTAAGCCATAATCATTTTCTTTTACCCTTTGTTGCTCAAGAGTCATGGATATTGAACCCATTGCTGATAATCAAAGTTTGCTTCCTCTTGATCATGATGTCGTAGTTGATGATAACGTCTTACAATATGAATCCGAACAATATTCTGATGATGAAGATATAGATGCGACTGGAACCAACCAAGCAGAGATACTAGCTAAGAGGGGCTCAACCAGGCTAGTAAAGTTTCGCGTGAAGCATGACAAACCTGGTGCAATAAAGCTCAAGGTAACCTTCGATGCATTCGGTAGGGTATCAGGGGCAAACCGAGCAATGTTTGTGTGTTGTTTAGGAGATGTGGCTCATGAGCAAATAGGTGTGAAGATTCTACACTGGAAGAAGGTGAATAAACAATCAAGAGATAAACTATGGGATGAAATCACGGTACATATATACTATTTTGTAACCCAGTACTACATAAGTTTATGTATGCAGTTACATTATATGCAACTAATTAACAACATTGTGTTAATCTTTGCATAAATTTTTTTATGTTGACTTGAAATACAGAAAATTGATAATGATTCGTCTTGGTAAAATGCTAAGGAATTACAGAAGGAAGCTCAAATTCAACTTCATTTTGCCCAACCTAAATACACCTTCCAAACTGACTGAAGTCCCGGACATGTATAGTACAATAATGAAATCACAAGACTGGGTCGAGTATGTTAAATACACGACCACCGAAGCATACAAGGTTTTAATTAGTCATCTTTATTTAAGTGTATATGTCATTTTATAATTTTCAGTTTGCAGCATTACCGCATCTAAACGCCTTATGATTTTGTGTTTTTAGGAGAAATCTGAGAAAGCTAAAATGGCGCGTTCCCAAAATATTTATCAGCATAAAATGGGACGAGGTGGATATGTTTATGTCAAAGAGAAAATGGTAAGATTACCTAATGTTTGTTTTACAAATTGCCCATGAGAAATGAATCTGTTTACATTGCCCAATTTGCACATTTGCATTAATACCCTCATATTCTCGTTTATCTTGGTTTAACTTTACATGTGTATGCATTTGATGTTTATTAGATCCAAAATAAAGAGATTGAAGTGGATGAAGAACCCCCGCGTGATGTAATGTGGGTGAAAGGAAGGGTAAACAAAGACGGCGAATACCCAAATGATGATATTAAATCAAAGGGAGATCAACTTGTAAGTTTGACTGCTAATTCTATTATTATGCTTACATAGCAGCAGCATTAACTGTGTACTAGCAGTAATAGCTTGTATACCAGCAGTAACTGTGTACTAGCATATTTTTCATTGAAGTTCATGAGCAAAACTAACTCCAGCTGAGCAGCATTGACACAAATATGAGCAGCAGTTACTCTAACAGCATCATGAAGACTTTTAATCCCAACATTTCCGATATTTTTTGTGCAGAAAGAAGCTGATGACAATATCAAGGAACCTCGAGTGTTGATGATGGCACTGATGCCATGACAGTTGTATTTCGTAAGGAAAAGGGCGGTTATGCCAGAGGAGTGGGAGGTGGAGTAACATACAAAGAGTATTTTGGCCTTCCTCGAAGAAAACAAGAAGCCGATGAAAAACTTGCGTTACTTCAAACTCAACTGGATAATGAGAGACACGAGCGTGAAGAAAAAGATAAATTGGTCAAGAAATTGTCCGCCGAGATGACTGAAAAAGATGTGCAGGTCAAGAAATTATCCGGTGAGGTGGAACACACAAATAAAGTGCTTGCTCAAATTATGAAACAGTTGAATGATCAAGGGATGAATATAAGTTTGCCATCTAAACCATCGCCAATAGCCTCAGTTGTAAGCCATTTTTTATGTTGGTAACAATTTCATTTTCTAATGCTAACACCACTGATGCTAATGATACCAGGCATTGAACATAAACTGATGAGTGACTGTATTTCTTAATTTATATTGCAGGTGACTCCAATGGCCGCCATTGACAATATAGAGAGCAGCGCTAATGAGGTGGGCGGCACTCAGACAAGTGATGTTGTAAGTGCTAAAGATGCGGGAATTGAGGAGAAGTCCAATGGCCTTGAAACTTCTAAAAAGGTAACGGAAACAATGGTAATTAAGTATAGTAATAAAACATCCCCCTTTAATTTTTGAATTTTACATACATGATCGACTAATGTACCGTGTTTTATATATACGTATACGAACCTGCTAAAATTTTCAGGCCTAAGCATAACCTTAAGTCACGATGAAACGGGTCTCCAGATTCCCAATCGCTACAAAATATGTCATCTCCAACACAACCACTGCCAACAGTATGTATTTCAACATGTTTCTTGTTACTCTTTTGTTTAAATAATGTAACGTGTTTTATATATATATACATATAGGAACTTACTAAAACTGTAGGACCCAAGACAAAGCAAAAGAAGCGAAAAAACAGGTCTCCGGATTCCCAATCGCAACAAGATGTGTCTCCAACACAAGCACTGCCAACAATATGTATTTCAACATGTTTCTTGTTATTCTTTTGTCTAAATAATTTCTGATATATACATGCAAAAATTCATTTTTTTGTAGACACTTAAGTGCAAACTGTGGATTATAAAGCAAACAAATATTGTTGCTTTGGGTACCGTATACCACTCTCTTGGAAAGCTATTGCTGCATAACCGACCACTCCCAAGTGATTGCTACAAAGTGTCAATTGATGAATTGTTAGTTGATGCAGCATGCATACCGGACGTAGCACATAATGGGTTAAAAACAGTTAAGAAAGTCAAAGGTAGTTTCGTTGAATGGCCAAAGGATCAAGTTATTTTTGAAGAGGAGGTACATACATGTGTTTTTTCAACCTACATATATATAATTATTCATATGTAATTCAATGTTTGATAGAAGCGTCTTTTGTTTACTACAAGTTACACCAACAAACCATGTGACTAAATGTATACAACCGGCACCATTGAAGAAACAATATATATCTGCTAACGACTTAAGGCAAACTGCTAATAAGGCAGTGAAGGTTCAAAAGTCTTTAGATTATTGAGAATTTCATTAATTAAGTACGACATTACAATTGTATATCCTGTCCAGTTATATACATTCGAGTTTAATTCAATTTGAAATTTCTTGTGGTTTTGAAAATTGTTTTATATATAATATATATACTCATTCCAGCAGCACTAGCATAGTACTAACAGTATTAACTCTGCTTCAGTAGGACTACCTTAGTACCAGCAGTAGCAACTCTGCTCCAACAGTATAGTAACCATGTGACTAAAAGATGCAGTCACATAATATGGTCATGCTTATCAACATTATTGGTCACTCTTTGTTTAATTCGATGTGTGACTAAATAGTACCAAAGGCCACACAAAGTAAAAATTCATGTGACCATTGGATGAACAATAGTCACGCAAAATACACATTTCTTCACTTTAAATAGCATATGGTCACACTTATTAACACCTTTGGCCACTTTATGCTTAATTGTATGTGACTAAATACCCAAAACAAACATGCTTTGTGTGACTAAATATTACAAAAGGCCACACAAACATAAAATTCAAATGGCCATTGGATGATCAATAGTCACACAAAATACAAATTTCTTCACTTTAAACAGCATATGGTCACACTTATCAACACTTTTGGCCACTTTATGCTTAATTGTACGTGACTAAATAACCAAAACAAACATGCTTTGTGTGACTAAATATTACAAAAGGCCACACAAACATAAAATTCAAGTGGCCATTGGATGATTAATAGTCACACAAAATACAAATTTCTTCACTTTAAACAGCATATGGTCACACTTATTAACACTTTTGGCCACTTTAGGCTTAATTGTATGTGACTAAATACCAAAAAAAAATTCTTTGGGTGACTAAATATTACAAAAGGCCACACAAACTAAAAATTCATGTGACCATTAGATGATCAATAGTCACACAAAATACACATTTCTTCACTTTAAACAGCATATGGTCACACTTATTAACATTTTTGGCCACTGTTTTTTAAATTGTATGTGACTAACTCGAAAAAAATAACACAAGTTGTGTGACTAAATCATCAAAAACGTCACATTTATTATATTTTCATGTGGCCATAGGATGGGAAATACTCACACATACTGATGAATCCAACAAAACTTGTGCCTAATTAGTCACACATATTCGGGTTTTGGTCACTCTTTTTCAATGAAAACGGCCACAAAGTAAACAATGTGACCATATGATACCTACGGTGGCGTGACTTTTTCTCACACACACCCAAAAAAACATACGTGACTATATGCATATAGTCACGCATTTTGGGTGTGACGAAAGGTGAAATCTGTACCAGTGATATTTATCTTGGCTGATAAATATGCCTTCATTTGATTGCTTAACTTGCAGACCCAAAAAGAATGTAAGTTCCCCCATGGAACTCATCTGAAACTTATCATGCATAAGTTTCGGAAACTCTAAACACATCTCCTTCCTTGTAGATCCAAAGATGATATCATCCACATACACCTGAACTAGCAAAAGATCCTTCTTGTACTTCTTGATGAATAATGTCTAATCAATCTTGCCTCTTTGAAATCCATTTCCTATTAAATAGGAAGCCAGTGTTTCATACCATGCTCTAGGTGCCTGATGAAGGTCATAAAGAGCCTTGACAACCTTGTACACCTTGTCTGGATGTTCTGGGTCAATAAAACCTAGAGGTTGTGAGACATACACCTCCTTTTCAATAGTACCATATAAGAAAGTACTCTTGACATCCATTTGATAAACTGTGAAGCCCATAAATGAAGCATAAGCCAAAAAGAGTCTAATGGCTTCAATCCTTGCTACTGGAGCAAAAACCTCTTCATAGTCTATCCCTTCCTCTTGTTTGTACCCTTGGGCTACAAGTATAGCCTTGTTTCTTATCACTATGCCCTTTTCATCCTTTTTATTCCTGAAAACCCATTTTTTGCCAATTACCCTTACACCTTTGGGTAAATCTACAAGCATCCATACCTTTTGAATCTTGAATTGGAGAAGCTCTTCTTGCATAGCTTCTACCCATCTTGAATCGTCTAAGGCATTAAGAACATTCTTGGGTTCTGCTTGTGAGAGAAAACATACAAATAAGCAAGAGTGTGCATCTTCATGCTGTTTTGATGCATAAAGAGCATCAAGTAACCCTTGTTGGTCTGAAGACATAAGTTGATTCCTTGTCTTCACTCCTGATTGTACATCACCAATCAAATTGTCCAGGGAGTGGACTTTGTGAATCCTTGTGTGTGGTGTAGAAGGAACATGATAGTTAGGTGGGAGATTGTTGAAATCCACCTCTTGTTCTGAGAAATCTACTTCAGTTAAGTCTAATGGGCCAGCAGTAGAAACATATGGCCTAGCAGTAGAAATATTTTGCCTAGCAGTAGCTTGCTCTGTCTCAGCAGTAGAAACATCATTTGTACTGCTACCTTGATTTTCTTGTTCCTCAGTCTCATCTTCCTTGTTTTCACCTTTAATCCCTTGTTTGGCTTCATCAGAAGAAGGTTCATCATTTATTGAAGCTGAAACCACACTTTTCCATATTGGCATCATCACATAATCTTGATCTTTCTCTTTTTCTAACCTTGCCTCATTTGTTGCATCATATGCTTCTGAACCTGAAAATTCATTAGTTTCTGCAACAACAGGCACATAATTCATTGATTTGGTTAGTGTCTCAAGATCAAATAGCCATTTGGGACCTTCACCTGCTACATTGGATTTGTTCTCTAAAAATTCCACATGCACGTTTTCCTCTACTCTTCTAGTTCTTGAGTTGTATACTCTAAATGCTTTGCTATTAAGAGAATATCCAACTAAGAATCCTTCATCTGCTTTGCCATCAAATTTTCCTAGATGGTCTAAGGTATTCAGAATTGTCACATGACATCCAAAAGGTCTAAAAAATCCTATTGCAGGAGTTCTTCCTCTGAAAAGCTCATAAGATGTCTTATTGTGAGACTTAACTACTAAAACTCTGTTCTGGACATAGCAAGCAATATTAACTTCTTCAGCCTAAAAAGTGTTAGGCAACTTAGAGTCAGCTAACATGGTTCTAGAAGGTTCTATAAGTGTCCTATTTCTTCTCTTAGCTACTCCACTCTGCTGAGGAGTTCTAGCAACACTAAATTCTCTTCTAATACCGTTTTCTTTGCAGAAATCATCCATAACTCTATTCTTAAACTCTGTCCCATTATCACATCTAATGACTTTTACTTTCTTGTCTACTAAGTTTTCTATCTCTGTAATGAATGTCTTATGAATGCTAGAAGTCTCATCCTTAGAACTTAAAAAGAAAACCCATGTAAATCTGCTATAGTCATTAGTAACAACTAGACAAAATCTTTTATGCTTAATACTACTCACATTTGTTGGTCCAAATAAGTCCATATGAAGCATAAACAATAATTGATCAATAGAGTTAAAAAGCTTGGGCTTACAAGTGGCTTTGTGTTGTTTTCCTTTAAGACAAGAAATGCATGTTTGGTCATTTTCAAATCTTTTCTGAGGTAAACCTCTTATCAAACCATCTTTGACAATTTTATTTATGGTTTTGAAATTAATGTGACCAAGCCTCCTATGCCATTTCATAGATTCATCCAATGTGGCCGTTGCAACTAGACAAGTAAATGCCTCTTTAGGAACAATTTTCTTCATATCAACACTGTACATGTTGCCCTTTCTTGGAATTTTAAGAAGTACTTAACTTTCATCAGGCATCTTAAAATTAGAAAAAAGCACAAGACATTCAGTATCAGTAAAAAGAACTTTGTTCTTTTTGTCACACATTTGTGAGACACTAAAAAGATTATACTTAAGCTCTTGCAAATAGTACACATCTTCAAAATCTAATTTACCGATTTTAAGAGTACCTTTACCAGTAATTCTTCCTCCTATTCCCCCTCCAAAGGTAACATATCCTCCATCCAATGATTGAAAGTCTGAAAGATAAGACATGTTGCCTGTCATGTGCCTTGAACACCCACTATCTGAATATCCTTGATCTTCCACATCTGCTTGTGAATGTGCCTTCACACAAATAAGGAATTAATTTCCTTGGGGAACCCAAGCCATTACTGACTTGGATTTGCCACGTGCATCAATGTAATTAAACCTTTTGAGAACAGTTGATGCATCATTAGATTTAAGAGGTCTCCAAATCCAACATGCTGAGGCCTTAACAGCATTTGCCCTCATTTCCCTAGCAGCAGTATGAACTGCTTGCCTAGCAGTAGAAACTGCTGGCTTTGCAGTTGTACCCTTCAGTTTCCAAATTTGTTTTTGGACCACTTCTTTAGTATGAAAAGGCTTTAGAGCAGTTTTAAATGCATATTTGCAAGTTGTTTTTGCATTTTGTACTGCTGGTTTTGTGTAAACAGAGTAAAATGGTTTGGCAGTAGAAACTTTTGGTATAGCAGTAGGAACTGCTTTTGAGCCAGACTTTAATGAAACTGCTCTATGTGTGGTACTAGTAAAATTAGAGTGACTTTTAGTTGTATGCCTTTTTAAATTCACCCTATTGTTTGTATACCCAGATACCCTTTTGCTGCAGAAAACTGCAAGATGGTCAAAATCTCCACAGATAAAACAAGCTTTGTTAGAGAAGTCAAAGTCATCAACTAGTTGGTGAGACTTGAGGCCATTCCAATTTCTTTGGTTACCTTTAGGCTTCTTTGTGATTCTATATTGCTCACAATATCTTAGTGGTTGCCTAACATGTTTAACATTGGTTTTAGGCCTAACAGTATCATTTTTTACTATCTTAGGAACACTTGTTCCTACTTTCTTAACCACATCTGGTTCAGACATAACCTATTCTTCTTCATCATCATTAGATGTCTAGTCCTCAATGATTGGACCACCTGATTTCCTATCAGAGGATACCTTGTCCTCCGGAAGTGAAGTATCACTTTTACTTTCAAGCTTATCAACAACTACATTTGGTTTTGGCTGAACACCATATTGTAACTTTGGTAGTTGAAATTCAGATAATCCTGTGTGCTCTAGGTCTATCCCTGGGGGTGCAGGGATTCCTCTGTAAGGAGGTGGGACATTTTTGTATCCTGACCCAGAGTTAGCCTTGTTGATAACTTGACAATCAATTAATTTGGTTACACCCTTAGATGCATAATCTAATGTTTCTACACTAAATTGAATGTTTTCTTTGGCTTTCTTTTTTCTATCTAACTCAGCTTTTAAATTACTAATGTCAACATTTTGAATTAAAATTTCCCTGTTAAGAAGAATTTTGGCATCAGTAAAAGTAGCTTCATTGTCCTTATAGTGAAGGATTTGCTCTTCTAGGACAGCTAAACCTCTCTTATGGTTTGCTAAGTTATTAATTGTTTTGGTTAGTTCTGTCCTTTGATCTTCATAACGTTTTCTTAAAGTTTCTAGTTCTTTAAGAGCAGTACAAGTATTAGAACAAACTTTATTACATTATACCTCAGTAGAGAAAGCCATGAGTGCCATCTGAGATGAAACTTCTTCTTCATCTGCCATGAAACTCCAATCAAATCCTAAGTCATCAATAGCTACCATAGCTTTTGAGTTTTGCTCAGAAACCTCCCATGTTTTGGACTTGCTTCCAAAACCTCTGTTCTTGCTATCTTGCTGCCTTGGTCTTCTACATTCCCTTGAGAAGTGCCCCATCATTTGGCAGTTGTAGTATTCTATCTTTGACTTGTCAAAACCAGCAATATCATTGCAGCTGATAGTGATCTTTTTCCCTGTCCTTTGATAGAACTTCTTATCCCTCATACTAAGAAGAGAAATTTGCCATTTTAGGTCCATCTCCTCCAAATCATCATCATTGATTTCCTGGAGGTCTTCATGAGTGAGCATAGACCCATCATTCTGGTTTGTGAGAAAAGCACAACATGTTTTCTCATCCATAATACCAATAGTACTGCATGATGAACTAGCAGTACCAACTCCACCATCAACTTTCACATCTTCAATTGGATTTGGGGTACTAGGAGATGACATAAATGCCATGTTCCCAGTACTTGAACTAGTACCTCCAATTTTCTTTACATCTTGTTCCACAATCTTAAAGTTGCTATACAAGTCCATAAGATCTATGGTGTCAATGTATGGTTTGTTTTTTCCAGACAACAACATGCACAGCCCACTCTTCAGGTAAGCTTCTCATAAATTTTGAGTTTAAATCTTCTTGAGGTATTTCAACCCCAAGAATAGCAAGTTGGCTCACAATCTTCTAAAGCCTATTAAAAATGTGGTCTGATGATTCATTGTTGGTTGAAGAGAAGTTTGCAAACTGCTGCTTGAGAAGAGTCTTCTGGGTTTTCTTGGTGGCTTCATTCCCATCATACCTTGCAACAATGGCCTCAAATAATGACTTGGCATCTTTGAACTTGCTGAAGTTAAAAGTTCATCATTTGGAATGGTCATCATCAGCATACTTCTGGCCTTGAGGTCATTCTTCTTCTTTATTCTCTCTTCTCCAGTCATTGGGTTGATCAGCACAGTTACTTCATCTTTACCCTTAACTGTTGATGTAGTGGTGGTAGGCTTGTAAGAGTTTCCATCTTCAATAATTTCCCAAAGTGTATAATCTTGCACTTGGAAATATTGCTCTATCCTCAGCCTCCACATCTCAAACTCATTCTGTTTGAGCATTGGCAACTTTGCAGCACCATTTGTTTGAATAGACTCCATGTCCATTTCTTCTTCTTCTAAATCAAAGATATCAGCCTTGCTCTGATACCAATTGAGAGGATGTTTGTGAATAAACTAAGTAGGATGTTAGTCCTTTATAACGAGTGTATATGATACTTTGAGTGAATATGATTAAGTATGTGGAATCTACTTAACCATACTTAGAAGGATATTGGTTATGGAAATGGAACAGTGATGCTTTGTTATTTGAGTATGAACACAGAAAGTATAACACCAAAAGATTCAATATTATTTAAAATAATACGAGTGATCTTCACTATCACTAGGGTTACAAAACCTTGAATCTCTATTTTTCTATGACTTTACTTGTTTGACTAGATTGTTAAATTTAAGCACTTGGTTAGTCACAATAATCAACACATGCATATTCATATCTAGTCTAAGATCTCCCTTTTATAGTCCAAAGGAGATCTTTACAATATTGATAAGTCTTGTCGAACAACTTGGTTGTTGAGTGTGTCAGTCCCTAAGATACAACATGTATTTGTGTTTACAACTTGTTGACTGAACACTTAACAAAGATATTATCTACCGTATATACTTGAATTTTATATACAAAGTATCTTTTTATACTTATCCATCCAGCAGTACTATACGCGACACTTATCCTTTCAGCAGTAGTATGAGTCACTCAAACATCAGTATTCAACCAGCAGTACCTTCTTTGTACTAGCAGTACTAACTTATCAGTTAATACTGTTAGTTATAACTTGAGTAGTCTTCAGGTATACACTAGCAGTTAGTACTGTTAGTGTATTCTTCTCAGTAGTACAAACCTTGTGAACATATAATTCCAAACACTAATCTTCAAAATATTTAATTCCCAATAATCTTGAAAGAGTGTAATTGAGTTTTGGGTTGTGAGGTTTGGTTTTGGCAGCAATGGTAGAAGTTGGGAAAGTTTAAAATGAACAATGTGGGAAGAGAGGATTGAAATACGAGCACTGTCAGATATACGCTTCCATGGTACCATTAAATTTAATGGTGCTGTGCCACTTTAGTGGTACCGTGATCTGCTGGGATGAATTTTCGTCCCATTTTGATTTTTGACGAATAAGTCTCGCTGTTTTAGTGAGACTTTTGACATGATGAAAGAATTTATACCTAATAAATTCTCTTTAGGAGGAGAGCCTAGACTAGACGAAAGGAGATGACTTTAATATTTTCAGTGAAATATTCAAGCAGCCATACGAGGGATGTAAAGATTGACTCAATATTTCTAGTGAAATATTTAAAGAGTCATGAGACGAGACACACGAGATGACTTCAATATTTCTAGTGAAATATTTAAATAGTCATAAGATTTATGGAATATGTTCCGTCATTCCTAGACCTAGACGAAGATAATTGAAGGATTCTCGTTTAAGAGGTTTGGTCAGGATGTCGGCGATATTGTCTTGAGAGGGCACTTTCTCAATAGAAATGTTTCCTTTCTGAACGTTATCGTGAAGGAAGTGGTGACGAATTTCGATGTGTTTAGTACGAGAGTGTTGAACGGGGTTTTTGCTCAAGTCAATAGCAACTTTGCTATTGCACATAATGGGAACGTCCTCTAGATGGATGTCATTGTCAATAAGAGCTTGTTTCATCCATAGTGCTTGTTGACATGCCTTTCCGGCGCTTACATACTCGGCTTCAGTCGTGGAGATAGCAAGAGCTATTTTTTTCTTGTAGAACCAATAAGTTAGATAACAACCCATGAAGGTACAAACGCCACTCGTACTTTTTCGATCCACATAATCTCCCGCATGATCAGAGTCGGCATATACAACAGTTTCTACAACGGTCCCTTTGGGATAGAATAATCCCAAGTGTATAGTGCCTTTAATGTATCGGAAGATACGCTTAACCGCTTCAAGGTGAGAGGTTTTAGGAACCTCTTGGAAGCGAGCACAAAGGAAGACACTAAACATGATGTTGGGCCTACTTGTCGTGAGGTATAATAAACTTCCTATCATACCTCTATACTTAGTGCTATCCATGGACTCACCTTCTTCATCTTTCGTGAGTTTTGTATCCGTGGACATGGGAGTTTTCATGGGCTTAGACTCTTCTAAACTAAATTTCTTAAGCATCTCCTTACTATACTTAGACTGATTAAAGAAGATACCATCTTCCATTTGTTTTATTTGTAGACCAAGGAAGAAATTTAATTTGCCCATCATGCTCATCTTAAACTCGCCACACATGATCTTAGAGAAATCATCGCACAGTTCTGGACAAGTTGAGCCAAATATGATGTCGTCGACATATATTTGAACAATGATAAGATGTGAATTACGTTTCTTCGTGAAAGTATGTTGTCAACCATTCCCATGGTATATTCATGTTCAATCAAGAATGCCTTTAGTCTATCAAACGAAGCTTTAGGAGCTGTTTGAGACTAGAGAGAGCTTTATTGAGTTTATAGACATGATTTGTTTTCTCGAAATCAATGAATCCCGGAGGTTGTGCAACGTATACCTCCTCATTGATATAACCATTTAGGAATGCACTTTTCACGTTCATTTGGTATAATTTAAAGTCTAAGGCGCAAGCATAGGCAAGGAGTATCCTAATAGACTCTAATCTAGCTACGGGTGCATAAGTTTCATCTTAATCTATTCCTTCTTGTTGGTTATAGCCTTGTGCTACCAACCTTGCCTTACTCCTAGTTACGACGCCATTTTTTTCGAGTTTATTCCTAAACATCCACTTAGTTCCTATGATGGTTTGATTCTTAGGTGCAGGTACTAAATCCTGAGAGGATTATAAAACACTTAGGATGTTACACCCTTATAATGTGTTTGAGATACTTTGAGTGTATGTAGTTAAGTATGCGGAATCTACTTAACCACAATTAGAAGAATTTGTTCGTATTTGATGGAACAGTAATACTTGAATGAACAATGATCACTGTAAGATTAACACCAAACAATTCAATTTCAAGAATAATACGAGTGATCTTGCTATCACTAGGGTTACAATGACCTTGAATCTTAACAAAACTCTATGACGGATCTATCAAAATGTATAACCTAGGATCTCCTTTTATAAACTTAAGGAGTCCTTTACAAGATAAGTATTCTACCGTATAATTCTAACTAATTAAGATATACAAAAGATCTATTCCATACTTATCCTTAATACAAACATTTATTCATGCAGCAGTACCTTTTATTATACTAGCAGTACTAACTTTAGAGTTTGTACTGTTAGTTATTTCTCAGCAGTCTTCACTTATACACTAACAGTTTGTACTGTTAGTGTAATTCTCCCTGTAGTACTAAGTCAGAACATTTAATTCCCAACAATCCTCACCTAAACTTGTGATTTATGCTAAATCATCAAGTTTCTCTGAATTAAATGAGGATGTGAGGATTCTTCCAAACACTACATAGATAATCTTAATCTTCTGGCTTTTCTTTGTTCTGCAAGCTGAAATATCTTTCTGATTAGCTCATCTGCCATCTCTTAATCTTCTTCAACATTAAGTGTTGATGACAGCATAGCCATTAGGATTGCTGCTCTAAGTGGATAATCTCTTTCTACAAACATATAAATTTCCAATCCATCTTTAGTAGAAATCCTGTGAACACCACAGTTATCAAAAAGTCTCCATGTGATGTCTGAAACATGAGCTTGAAATCTCCAAATAGATTCACCTCCATCTGGTTCATACAATCTTTTCCGCTCAACCCATAGTTCTTTATCTTTGTCATCTGTAGGATCTGAGGTCCTGAATCTCTCTTAAACTAAGTTCCACAATTTATCTAAGTCATCTTTGTCAAAAGCTCTAATCAAGTCTTCAAAGAATTTGTAGAATTCAATTTTTCCTCCTACCCTGATGATCTTCCATCCCTTGATTCCTCCATCTGAATACACTTCCCAATCAATAATAGGATGCTTGGCTTGAAGGGGGTCAATGTTAAGGGATTCTGAAACCACTACTATCATACTATGGATCTGCTCATCAGTCAATGTCTCAACTGATTCTTCCTCAACTGGTTCTTCTTGAACTGATTCTTCCTCAGTTCTTTGTTTCTTTGCTTCTTCAGATTTCGAGAGCTCTGCTGTTCTTTTTACATCATTACTAGAGTCAGTCTCAACTATTGCACTTTCTTTATAAGGCTTCTGAATTCTAGTATAAGCACTGATATACAGTTGTTCTATTTCTTCATAAGACTTCCCTGTGAACCACTGTTCCTTCCAGTAATCCTGATGCTTCAAGTAATTGTTCATATACCATAACTGTTCACTTCTTGAAGGAATCTTCTTCTTATAAGCTTTCTTTTTACTTTGCTTCTTTCTGATCTCCTCGAATAAGTCATTAAGGGTTGAATCTTGTTCTTCTCTGGTATACTTAGATCTTTCTTCTTCTTGAAGTTGTGCAGCTAATTCCTTATGAGCAAGAATCTGAGCAGCTCTCTCTTCCTCTTCTGTTTGAAACTTTCCTTCAACCATAAATGCTGACAATCTTTCTTCTTCAGCTACCCTTAGAAGATGGTTCTTCTTCTGTCATTATTTCTTTACCCTTGTCTAGCTTTGAAATCCTTGGTCTTCTGGTATATACTGCTCTAGCAGTACCTTGTAAACCAGCAGTACCTTCATTAAGTACACTAGCAGTACCTTTATCTGCACTACCATTATCATCTGCAAAACCACATCTATCTTGATCCATCAGCTCTGTTTTCCTCCCCTGAGTATCATACTCTTCATGAACCAAAGAAATATCTGAATCTTGATCTATTTGGGCAATCTTCCTCCCCTGTTTGGAAGATTCCGCACCATCATTTTCACTTGGACCCTCTGATGACCTAGAAGAAGAAGATGAACTTGTTAAAACCACCATTTTTGCTAATCTTTGCCTCTTAAGTGTCTTGACTGTATTCTCCAATTTCTTTACTTTTAAAACCAACTTAGCGTAGACAACTCCAAAGTTTTTCTTGTGACTTTTGAGCTCAGCTTCCAAACTGTTTACTTTCTCAGACAATTTTGTAAAAGTGACCATCAATTCCTTAAGTGTATGGCTGCCCTCAGCACTTCCTGAGCCACCCATAGTTTCCATGTGGCTTGGGATTCCACCAAGAGTACTAGGTACTATTGGTGTTGCCATGGATTGGGTCTTATGTATGTTACTTCTGTCCTGCCCAGCTTCTAAGCCTGAGACAGTAGAAGTAGCCCTTTCCACACTGACATAGTCAGCCTCATCTGCTACATTGGTAGGAGTAGGAACTCTGTGCTGAGGTACATCAGAGTCCTGTCTGGATAATGACCTATCTGGTGATGAGGTTGGTTGTGAAGGTGATTGATCTCATGTTGTGGGTGTGTGTTGGGAGTCAACTGGGCTTGTTGATCCTTCACCCTGAGCTTGAAGCATAGAATCAAAAAGTGGAACTGCTTCCCCACTATACCCTTTCGAACCAATCTTCATGTTGCTAAAAAGTTTTTTAGCAAGTTTGGGTGTTGGATAAACAGTTTTGTGTAAAAGAAATTGATGTTTCCTCATGTTCAAAATTGTTTGGATGAACCTGGGATACATAAAAAATTTTGTCTTGCTATCAACATTTTTAACCATACCTTCAAAAATAAGTTTAGAAAAATTGAATGTTCTGTCAGTAGCCAAGCAAATGAGAGCAGTTGCAATATTGCTACTGAACTGTTCCCAAGAGGTTTTCTTGGGACTAAGATAGTGAAGGATGGTGTGAATTAAAAATCTCCATTGAGGGGCAAAACGATTCTTTTGAAAAGTTAAAGCTTGTGATTCAGTGTTGTACCCCATCCTGGATAAGTTTTCAAAAATCTCAGTGTTTGGCATAGCACTAATACCATTCTCAACATTCAGATGGAGATGCCTCCTGAGTGATGATTCAGTAATAGTGATGGATTTACCATCCACTTTAGCATTTAACTCTTTGTCACCATTTTCAAATGTTTTGACAGTAACAGTCTGCCAAAACTGCTTGATGTGGGAGACATAGATAGTGGGATTTAAGAGTAAAGAATGACTTATGTGAGTACCTTTTAAAAAGTCCACTATCGGATGAAAAGTAGCATCATCCTCTGCTTTTTTCAAATAAGCGACCACGTTGTGTTTGTCAGCAAAGGATAAAGAAGCCATTTATTTTTCAGTAAAAATTGATTTGACTGCTGTGAATAGTGTAAATTTAGGGTAGAAAGTAGAAGAAGAAAGTGAATTGAGATATTATGCGTGGCTTGTTAGGGTTTCAGTTGGACCGACTTTAATCAAAAGATAACTTTTAATTGAAGATAAGGTTAATATAATAATTTAAAAGTAAAAATATCCAAAAAGGAAACCCTTAAAACAAGGAATTTGAGCAGTAAAAATCTCAACTAACTCTCTACGGCTAATTTCAAAAAGCTGTTATTTTGCACCAGTATTAACGTATATCCAACAGTACAAACTAAGCCTACCAGTACTAACTTTAAGCCTGGCAGTACAAACTTTTTGAGAAAAATTTGACTCAGCAGTACGAAATTGATTTTAATGAAAAACCATATTGCTAACAACCATTTTGAAGGGATTAAGTGTAAGGACAGACATTTAATCAAGATTTCGGTTTAATGCAACCTCTATTTGTATGAGAACCAATGATTTCAGTTATAAATAACTGCCTGTGTACAGATAAACTCATTCAAAGAGCTTTCTTGACAGGGTTTCCAGCTCGTGGCAGTTGTTGCCTCTTACACAAGTGTTAGATTCACGTTTGCTCGATGTTCTTTCTACCAGATGTCCTTAGACTAACTCATTATACAAAAGTATAAAATGGTAGAAAGTGAGTTAAGTCAGTTACTATCTGACTAACTAAGCCATCAATTCCAATACAAAACATCATAATACAGTTTCAAGAAAGAAGTTTTAAAGAATCAATTAACTTAGGTATAAACCTTTATTAATTAATCCCCAAACTCTGTCCATCATCAACCTATTATGTCAGCAACTTAAGCCACCAACTTCTGCTCACACTATGCACTTGTAATTCCTTTGTGCTTAGTCTCCATACCTGTAATTGTTTGTCCAAAACCAAGAAAATAAAGTGCAAAGCACTTGCTTCATAACAGTATTAACATATGACTAACAGTTCTAATAAAAATAGACCAAATTTTGTACTAGCAGTACAAATTAATACTTAACAGTACAAAGTGACAAACCTAGCAGTACAAATCCAATTTATGTACAAAAACACACATTTTGAAAACTTTAAGGATTAAGCATTCCAATACTTGCTACCAAGTATTGAAACCTTCCTGCATCAAAGGCTTTTATGATCAGATTTGCAAAGTTTTGATCAGAATCAATTTTAACCACTTGAATCAACTTCTTTTCATTGTAGTCTCTTATAAAATAATGCCTAATTTCTATGTGTTTTGTTTTAGAATGTTGCACTGTATTTTTAATTATGCAAATTGTACTGCTATTGTCAATATATTTCATGGTGTTCATAATATATACCCATAGTCAAGTAGCTGATTTTGAATCCAAAGCACTTGACCACAACAACTTGCAGCAGCTACATACTCAACTTCAGTTGTAGAAGTTGCCACAATTGTCGGCTTCTTACACTGCCATGATATAAGTCTGCATCCAAGGAATTGACATCCACCAGTTGTTGATTTCCTGTCCAGGCTTGCACCAGCATAGGCACTATCTGAATATGCTACCAAATCAAAAGGTGATTCCTTAGGATACCATAGACCCAACCTAGGTTGACCCTTAAGATATCTGAAGATCCTTTTGACAGCAGTTAAATAAGAAACCTTAGGAGTCACTTGGAACCTTGCACAAGCACAAACAGAAAACATGATATCTGGTCTTGAGGAAGTTAAATACATCGAGTATCCTATCATTGATCTGTATGTGTGGACATCAACACTTTCTCCATCAGCATCTTTAAGGAGAGGTTTCTCAGGATCAATTGCTGTGCTTGCCACTTTAGAATCAGCAAACTGAAACTTCCTTAGTATCTCTTCCACATATTTATCTTGGCTGATAAATATGCCTTCATTAGATTGTTTTACTTACAGACCCAAAAAGAAAGTAAGTTCCCCCATGGAACTCATCTGAAACTTATCATGCATAAGTTTCTCAAATTCAACACATATTTCCTTCCTTGTGGATCCAAAAATAATATCATCCACATAAACCTGTACCAGCAAGATATCCTTCATGTTCTTCCTGATGAATAAAGTCTGATCTATCTTGCCCCTTTGGAATCCATTCTCTAGCCAATAGGAAGCCAAAGTCTCATACCATGCGCTTGGAGCCTGATGTAGTCCATAAAGAGCCTTTACAACCTTATACACCTTATCATGATGTTTTGGGTCAACAAACCTGGAGGTTGAGAGACATACACCTCCCTTTCAATTGTACCATACAAGAAGGCACTTTTAACATCCATTTGGTAAATAGTGAAGCCTATAAAAGAAGCATAGGCCAAGAATAGTCTAATTGCTTCAATCCTTGCTACTGGTGCAAAAACTTCTTCATAGTCTATTCCCTCTTCTTGTGTATATCCTTGGGCTACAAGTCTAGCCTTATTTTTGATCATAATACCCCTTTCATCCCTCTTTTTTCTAAAAACCCATTTGGTGCCAATTATCCACATACCTTTGGGTAAATCCACTAGTACCCAATCCTTCTGAATCTTGAATTGAAGAAGCTCCTCTTGCATTGCTTCTAGCCAGCTTGAATCTTCTAAGGCTTTGAGAACATTTTTGGGTTCAAATTACGAGAGAAAACACACAAATAAACAAGTGTTGGCATCTTCATGTTGCTTTTCTTCATAAACAGTACTAAGAAACCCTTGTTGGTCTGAAGTCATGAGTTGCTTTCTTGTCTTTACTCCAGATTGCATGTCACCAATCACATTGTCCAGGGAGTGATCTCTGTGAATCCTTGTGTGTGGTGTAGTGATAACTACCTAGGTAGGTGGTAGATTGTTGATATCCACCTCATCTTCTGAGAAATCAGCAGTATTAGTATCTGATGGGCCAGCAGTATGAACACTCTGCCCAGCAGTACTAACTTGGGGCTCAACAGTACAATCATCATTAGTACTGTTATCTTGATTCTCTTGTTCTTCAGCTCCATCTACATTGTTGTCATCTTCAATACCTTCCTTGGCTTCATCAAAATAAGGTTCATCATTCTTTGAAGATGTATCCACACTGTTCCATATTGGCATCAAAATTTGATCTTGATCTTTCTCCTTTTCCAAGCCTGCTTCATCTGTTCCATCATCAGCTTCTGAACCTGCAAAGTCGTTAGAAAAGGTTACTGCAATAACTGGCACCTAATTCATTGATTGGGTTAGAGTATCAAGGTCAAATAACCATTTTGGACCTTCACCAACAACATTAGATTTATTTTCTAGAAATTGAACATGTAGGTTTTCCTCAACTTTCCTAGTTCTTGTGTTGTATACTCTAAAGGCTTTGCTATTTAGTGAGTACCCAACTAAGAATCCTTAATCTGATTTACCATGATATTTTCCTAGATGGTCTAAGGTATTCAGAATAGTTACATGACACCCAAAAGGTCTTAGAAATCCTAATGCAGGAGTTCTACCTCTAAAAAGCTCATATCGTGTCGTGTTGTGAGGTTTAACCAACAAAACCCTGTTCTGCACATAGCAAGCAGTATTAACTGCTTCAGCCCAAAAAGTGAGAGGCAACTTAGAGTCAGCTAACATGGTTCTAGCAGCTTCTATTAGTGTTCTATTTCTCCTTTCAGCAACACCATTCTACTAAGGAGTTCTAGCAGCACTAAACTCTCTTCTAATACCTTTTTCCTTACAAAACTCATCCATAACCCTATTTTTGAACTTTGTCCCATTGTCACACCTAATGACTTTTACTTTCTTATCCACTAAGTTTTCTATCTCAGTAGTGAATATTTTAAGAATGCTAGGTGTCTCATCCTTAGAACTTAAAAAGAAAACCCATGTGAACCTTTTATGCATAATACTACTCACAGATGTTGGGCCAAATAAATTCATATGTAGCATAAACAAAGGCTAATCAATAGAGTTATAAATCTTGGGCTTACAAGAAGTCTTGTATTATTTTCCTTTAAGACAGGTAACACAAGTCTGATCATTTTCAAATCTTTTCTTAGGCAAGCCTCTTACCAAACCATCCTTAACAATTTTATTAATGGTTTTAAAGTTTATGTGACCAAGTCTTCTATGCCATAACATAGACTCATCCAATGTGGCCTTAGCAACAAGACAAGTAAGGGCCTCTTTAGGAACAATCTTCTTCATATCAATACTGTACATGTTTCCCTTTATTGGAACTTTAATTAGAACCTGACTTTCATCAGGAAGCTTAAAGTCTGGGGAAAGCACAAGATATTCAGTATCAGTAAAAAGAAAGTTGTTCTTTTTTTTTTAACACATTTGTGAGACACTAAACAGGTTATACTTAAGCTCTTGCACAAAGTACACATCCTCAAAGTCCAATTTACCAGTTTTAAGAGTACCTTTACCAGTAATTCTTCCACCTATTCCTCCCCCAAAGTTAACATATCCTCCATCCAATGGTTGAAAGTCTGAAAGATTGGACATGTTGCTTGTCATGTGCCTGGAACATCCACTGTCTGCATAACCTTGATCTTCATCATTGTCCTGTAAATGTTCCTGCACATGAAATAAGGAAATTAGTTTCCTTGGGGTACCCAAGCCATCACTGACTTGGGTTTGCCTTGTGCATCAATATAGTCAAATCGTTTTAATACAGTTGATGCCCCATTGGACAGGATTGGTCTCCGAATCCAACATGCAGAGGCCTTTACAGCATTTGCCCTCTTATCCCTAGCAGTGATTTTAGAATTACCAGTACTAACTGCATGGCTAGCAGTACTAACTGCTGGCTTTGCAGTTTGTACCTTTGGTTTCCAAAATTGTTTTAATACCACTGCTTTCTTTTGAAAAGCCCTTTTAGCAGTTTGTTGTGCATGTTTGAAAGTTGGTTTTGCACTTGCAACTGCTGGTCTAGGGTAAACAACTTTAAAAGGTCTGGCAGTACTAACTGCTGGTTGAGCAGTACTAATTGTTTTTGGGCCAGACTTCAATAAAAGTGTTCTGGGTGTCATTCTATCAGCATTGGGGTGAAATTGAGACCTATTTGAGTTCCCCTATGACTTGAGTTCCCAGTTACTCTGTTGTTCCCAGTAACCATCATTTTCCTCTGATGGTTATCACAAAAAGCCTCAAGATGGTTAGAACTACCACAAGTGAAACAAGCCTTCTTATACAAAACAAAGTCACTTCCTAGCTGATGTGACTTGAGGTCATTCCAGTTCCTTTGGTTACCTCTTGGCTTGTCTGTGGACCTATACATCTCACAGTACCTAACTGTTTTCCTAACTGGTTTAACATTTGATTTAGGCCTAACAATTACATTATAAACCACCTTAGGAACACTTGTTCCGTCTACCTTTCCTACTTCAGGTTTAACCACAACCTGATCTTCCTCATCATCAGATGTCCAGTCCTCAATGGTTGGAGCATCTGAATTCCTATCAACGGATACCTTGTCCTCAGTGAGTGAAGCATCATTTGCACTCTCAAAAGGTTCACTGATTTCTACAGGTTTATTAGCAATTATGTTTTCCTTAGGCATACAACCATACTCTAACTTAGGTTGTTGGAACTCAGGTAAACCTGTATGTTCTAGGTCTATTCCTGGGGGTGCAGGCACTCCTCTGTGAGGAGGTGCACATGTATTATACCCCAACACAGATTTAGCCTTATTAACTATCTGATACTCTATGATTTTGTTTACACCTTTTGATACATATTCCAAAGTGTCTACAGTTAATTGTATGTTATCTTTTGCCTTAGTGATTCTATCTAATTCAGCTTTTAACAAGTTAATCTCAGCATTCTTAAATGACAAATCCTTCTTAAGAACAGCTATATCATCAGCAAAAGTAGTCTCATTGTTCTTATAATGCACTATTTGTTCCTCAAGGACTGCTAAACCTCTCTTATGATTGGACAAATTGTAATTAGTTTTTTTTTTTAGTTCAATCCTTTGCACATCATAGTGTTACTTTAAAGTTTCTAATTCTTTAAGAGCAGTGGATGTTTTAGAACAACATATAGCAGATTGTACCTCAGATTCAAAGAAGGCCATAAGTGCCATCTCAGAAGGTGCTTCTTCATCATATGTCATAAAACTCCAATCAAAGCCTAGTCCATCAATAGCCACCATAGCCTTTGAGGTTGACTCAGCTTGTTCCACAACCTTGGGTTTGCTCCTATAACCTTGCTCCTGCCATCCTGTTGTCTACCCTTGATTTGTGGCAATTATAGCATTCTACCCTTGATTTGTCAAAACTAGCAGTATCATTGCTGCTGATGGTGATCTTCTTTCCTGTTCTTTGGTAGAATTTCTTACCCTCATGCTAAGAAAGGAGATCTGCCACTTGAGATCCATCTCTTCTAAATCATCATCATTAATCTCCTGGAGATCTTTATGAGTTAGCATTGACCCATCATTATGGCTTGTCAGGAAGGCACAATAAGTTGTCTCATTCAGAATGCCAGTAGTACTGCTTGATGTGCTAGCAGTACTAATATTGGGGTTAGCAGTACTAACTCCCACAGCAACCTTCACTTCTTCAGGGTTTGAATTACTAGGAGATGACACAAAGGCCATGTTCCCAGTACTTGAACTAGTTCCTCTAGCCTTTTTCACATCCTGCTCAACAATCCTGAAGTTGTTATACAAGTCATTCAGGCTCATAGTATCAATGTCTGGCTTGTTCTTCTAGACCACCACATGTATAGCCCACTCTGCAGGTAAACTCGTCAAGAACTTGGAGTTCAAATCTTCCTGAGGTATATCCACACCAAGAACAGCAAGTTGGCTAACATTCTTTTCAGCCTATTGAACATGTAATCCAAAGACTCATTACTGGTCGCAGTGAAGTTTTCAAAATTCTGCATTAGTAGAGTCTTTTGTGTCTTCTTGGTGGCTTCATTCCCACCATATCTAGCAATGATTGCCTCAAACAAGGACTTAGCATCCATGTACTTGCTGAAATTCAAGAGTTGGTCATTGGGAATTGTTATCATCAGTAAACTCCTAGGCTTGAGATCATTTTTCTTTTGAAGTCTCTCTTCTGCAGTTACTAGAGAAGTTTGAACAACAGTCACTTCTATTCCATCAACTGTTGAAATAGATGTGGAAGGCTTAAAGGAGTTTCCTTCTTCAATAATTTCCAAGAGTGCATAGTCTTGCACCTGGAAGTACTGTTCTATTCGCAGCCTCCACATATCAAATTCGTTTTGCTTGAGCATTGGCAATTTAGCAGCCATGTTTGTTTAGGTAGTCTCCATGTCTATTACTTTCTCTTCTAAATCAATTGTATCAACCTGTCTCTGATACCACTTGAGAGGATTATAAAACACTTAGGATTTTACTCCCTTATAATGTGTTTGAGATACTTTGACTGTATGTAGTTAAGTATGCAGAATCTACTTAACCACAGTTAGAAGAATTTGTTTGTATTTGATGGAACAATAATACTTGAATGAACAATGAACACAGTAAGTTTAACACCAAACAATTCAATATTATTTCAAGAATAATACGAGTGATCTTGCTATCACTATGGTTACAATGACCTTGAATCTTAACAAAACTCTATGACTGATCTATCAAAACATATAACCTAGGATCTCCTTTTATAGACTTAAGGAGTCCTTTACAAGATAAGTATTCTACCGTATAATTCTAACTAATTAAGATATTCAAAAGATCTATTCCATACTTATCCTTAATACAAACGTTTATTCAAGCAGTAGTACCTTTTGTTATACTAGCAGTACTAACTTCAGAGTTTGTACTATTAGTTATTTCTCTGCAGTCATCACTTATACACTAACAGTTTGTATTGTTAGTGTAATTCTCCCAGCAGTACTAAGTCAGAACATTTAATTCCTAACAAATCCCAAACTTGGTTTGCGGTGAATTGATTTAACTCTTTTTGCATGGCAACTACCCAGCTTTCATCCTTAGTTGTTTCACCGTCATTCTTAGGTTCTACGGTATATATAAAACAAAAGAAATTACTTTTGTTTTGTGCTTGTGACCTAAGAGTTCTTTGGTTTAGGTTTCCTATGACATTTTTAATGGGATGGTTCTTGGATTCCTTAATGTTGACAAGTTCGTCAACTTCAACTATTTCATTCTTAATGTCATTTTCTAAGGTTTTCTTGCCATTAACCTTAATGGCTTCTTCCTTATCTAAGTCATCTTCCACCAAGGTTGATGTCTTAGTTGGTGGAGGACTTTCATCGAATGTCACGTTGAGTGATTCTTCGACTTTCATTGTTTCCTTGTTTAGGATAACATAGGCTTTACTATTTTTGGAGTAACCTAGGAAAACACCTTCGTAAGACTTTGGGTCAAACTTGGTGAGGTAGTCTTTAGTTTTTAGTATGAAGCACTTGCTTCCAAACACTCTAAAGTAATATAGGGTAGGTTTTCTACCTTTCAAGATTTCGTATGGTGTTTTTTCTAAGATAGGTCTAATTAGAATCCTATTTAGTATGTAAGTTAAGGTGTCCATCGCATTACACCAAAACTTTTGCGAAATTGATTGTTCATTCAACATCGTTCTACTCATCTCTTGTAGAGTACGATTTTTCTGCTCAACTACCCCATTTGATTGTGGAGTGGGTGGAGCTGAGAAATTGTGTGTAATACCATTAGCATTACAGTAGACTCCAAATTGCACTTCATTATCAAATTCCTTACCATGATCCGTCCTAATTGAGACTATTGTAAACCCTAGTTGATTTTGGACCTTCTTACTAAAGATTTCGAATTCCTCGAAAGCTTGTGTCTTATTCTTAAGAAATCTAGTCCAGGTATACCTAGAGTAATCATCAACTATTACTAAGGTGTAGTAATTTCCTCCGTAGCTCCGTACGACGGATGGACCAACTAAGTCCATGTGACAGAGTTCTAGGCATCTAGAGGTCGAGACCATATTCTTAGCTTTGTGACTAGAATGAGCTTGTTTTCAAACTTTACAAGCATCACAAAAGTGTTTATCAAACTTAATCTTAGGTAGGTTTCTAACTAGTTCCTTAGACGCCAATGATTATATCAAGCACATATTGGCGTGACCTAGTCTCCTATGCCATAGAGTGGAATTATCATCTATGGTTGTTAGGCAAATCTTATCCTGAGGCTTATTTCCTATTTTCATAACAAACAAGCCATTCTTCCTAACTCCTTTGCCTATGGTTTTGCCATTCTTAGTGATCTCACTACCCTCTTCGGAAAATATAACTCTACACTTATTGTCTACCATTTGACTAAGCAAGTTAAATCCTAAGTTATCTACATGCTCAACATTTCTAATAGTGATGGAGTTTTGAGTAATCGTACCTTTGCCTATGATCTTGCCCTTAAGTTTGCTACCAAAAGTGACATTACCTCCATTGTACGCCTTGTATGATTTCGGTTACCCATCATATAATTAGTGCATCCACTATCCTTGACCCATTCGTCGGGCTCCAAGTCGATTCCCAAGCATCTCTATTGAATAAGACAAACATTCAAACATTTGGTCCCCAATATCTCATGGGTCCAAAGTTGTTAGTATTAAACATCCCATGCATTAGTTGCATTTGGTTAGGATGTTGGAATGGAGGACACATTTCCCATGGTAAGTAACTTTGTGGTTAACGGTTATTCCAAGTTACGGGAAAGTTACTTTGACAACTTTTTCTTTTAAAGTTACCTCTCGGTAGAGGAGTTCTTGACCGAAGTTTAGGAACATTTGTTTTTCTTGGTGGAGGAGTCTTTGACCTAGTGTCGGGTTTTACAAAGCCAAGTTCGGGGGTTGACAAAGGTTTGTAAAAGCTTTTGACTTCCTTTTTACTAGCAATAGGTACTTTGACACTACTAACAACTACGTGACTTGATTTAGGACTTGAATTATTTTTCAGATTCGACTCACTTCTATCTCCAGTAACATACGGTACCACGGTACCATTAAATTTAGTGGTGCCATCTGTACCTTTAATGGTACCATCCACAATTTCGACAGAACTTGTGGGTTTGACAAATTTTACTTGTTTTGTTTTACTTGTCGAAGCTTTATTTGAGTCAAATCCTAAGCCCGCTCTGGCATGTTCACTATACCTAACGTTTTCAAGCATATCATTAAGTGACTTTGTCCCTTTTCCGAACTTAATGATCCTTAAAGCGTTTTCTTTGAGTTTTTCATTTTCTACTCGAAAACTTATGCATGATCTACATCCAACATCTACTTCCTTGTTTTTCTCAAGTCTTTTTACTTGATCTTTCAGTTCTAAAACTTGCACTTCGAGTTCATGCAATTTTAATTTTAGTGTTTTGTTTCTACCTAAAATTTTAGAACTTACTTCACATAGCTTATTATATTCATCATATAGTATGTTATCATCTATTGACGAATTATCATTACTATAATAAGAAGAGTCAGAGTATACCTCATTTGAAGCCTGAGCCGTTAGACAGGTTTATTACATTCTCCTATGAGGTGATTAGAATCTCCACATCTAAAACATCTCCTATCACCCTTTCCTTTCCTTTCATCTCGGTTCTTTTGTGACGGCTTCTTGTCATCACGAGGTTGCCTAACGAACCTACCTCTTCTCCTAAAGAACTTTTTAAAGTCTCTAACGGCTAACGCATACTCTTCATCTTCACTATCGGAATCCGAACATTCCTCATCACTAGACTCCTTTTCGGCTTTCAATGCTAGAGATCTAACTCTCTCGCTTTTACCTTTCACTATATCGGAGTCTTTCTTAATTATCATCTCATGAACCTTCAAGTTTCCTATTAGTTCATCAAGTGATAATGTTGCCAAGTCCTTTGACTCTTCAATGGCGGTGACCTTTGCTCTCTATTTGGGATGTAGAGCCCTAAGGAACTTCCTAACATAGTTCTTACTAGAATAACCTTCATCAAGAGATTTAAGACTACTAATAATAGTAATAAATCTAGCAAAAGCATTATCAATAGATTCATCTTCTGAAATGGAAAATTGTTCATATTGTTACACAAGAAGATCTATCTTGTTCTCTTTGACTTGATTATTACCTTGGTGAGTGACTAACAAAGTTTTCTAAATATCTTTTGCTGTAATACACATGAAAATTCTTTCAAATTCCATTTTTGGCAAAGCATTATAAATCGTCATTTTAGCCTCATCATTTTTGGCTAGTTTTCTTTTAAATTCATCACTTTGTTTACTATAAGGAACTATTTCATCCCTTTTAGTTTCCGGATTCTTTTGAATCGGTTGAAAGTCACCCTCGGTAATACTATGCCAAAGATCAATGTCTTTTGATTTCACATACGTTTCGAATCTTGTTTTCCAATATCTAAAACAATCGGTTTCGAAAAGTGGCGGTTTTTGCATAGATTGCCCTTCTTGATATTTGTCGGAATCCATTGATAGATTCAAGTTTTAAAATACAATTTACTTTAAAATCTTGACTAACCTGGCTCTGATACCAATTGTGGAAAACTATAAGGGGGGGTTGAATAGTTTTACCGGTTTTTAATTTGTTTCAAAACTTTACTTTTGGAAAACCTTGATTCGAATCTTTTGTGTAATCAAACAACATCAATATGAACTCTACACTATACTATCTAATACAAACAATGAATGTAGAGAAAAGAGATGGAAAGATCAAACTGGGACACAGAGATTTATAGTGGTTCAGTCATGAAGCTCTTCTTCGTCCTACTCCACTCCTCGAGTACCAAACTCGAGAGTTTCAAGCACTATGTCAACAAAGCTCCCTTCAGGCGGAGAAAACTGTACAACGTCGCTTATCCTATTTTCCGACACTAAGCTAAATGTCGAGTACTAATCTTAGCTAGTACCAATCTACCACGATCCACACGATCCTTTCTACTTCACATTATCAACTCACTTGACTCAATCTAGCCGATCTACCCTTGATCCATTTGATCAACACACTAGCCCACAAGCTACAAGAGATCTGCAAGATCTCGACAAGATCACAATGATCAACTCTCACTTGACTCAATCTATCCTATCTGCCCTTGATCAACACACTAGCCCACAAGCTATAAGAGATATTCAATATCTCTACAAGATCACAATGATCTTCTCTCACAAACTCTCAAAAGAAAAATGAACTTGATGTATGCTAGAATACAACAAGTATGTAACAAGTGTTACAAGTGCACTAACTACAACTACAACACTTTGTATCTTTTTTGATACCTTGTGTTCTTCTCTTGCACTAATAGAGAAATGAAGGTGATCTATAGGTTGGATGATTGGATCACTCTTTAAACAAAAGAAAACTAAACTAAATGATCAAGAAGAAAAGATGTGGTGAGAGTATTGAACTCAGAAAATTCTGTGTGAAAAATGATGCCCAAAAACTGTGAAGATGGCTAGTATTTGGTGTGTTCTTAAACACATACCTTTTCTTGACCAAATTAAGACCAAAACGACCAAAAACTAACCAAAATGCCAAAGATATTTGTGTTTTTGTGTTTGTTAATATGCAGGTACGGATATCTCAAAAAAAAGGACAAAATCAAGTCAAAACCGGAAAACACGAGCACGAGAAATGGAAAGGAGTATTTAAAGCCAAGGTCGGGGAAGAATTTACAAGTTTGGATCATATTTATGCTCAGATTGTCAGAACAGCCTTGAAGAAAAATCATTGATCACAAATGGCCCTTGAAATTATAAATTTGCAACTTTGGTCCCCTAACTTTAAACCTTTTTACAAACCTTAAAACCTAAAGTCACTATTTTACTTAACTATAAAAATCTGCCAAAATCCTAAACCCAATCCAACACCAAAAACTCATCACCATCTCACCTAGCCCAACCCAATTACCACACCCTTATCAATACACCAATCCAGATCCTAAAACCACCCGGTCAACAACCCAAAAACCTTAAGTCAAAATAAAATAAAACAAACCCAAATCCCCAACATCCAAACCCGCCCTTTTCACCTATTTACTGTACATCCTCCTTCCCCGCTATTTACCCTGCTCACCTCATTTACCCACCTCATTAAATAGCTTCTAGAAATACTCTGACATGGCTGAGAGGATGGAGTGACAGCGTGGACAGAATGAAGCTTTTGATTGGTTTAGGAGTGTCATCACTCAAATCAAGGGCCAAGGATGAGAGTTTACGATTGATGGGTAAATCAAGGGCCAAGATGAGAGACTGAGAAACTTCAAGAAACCCTAGCTCGTGGCTATAAATAGCTCATCCTCACCCACATTTGAAGCTGTTAGGTTAGATTATTAGGGTTTTAGGAGTAGGGTTAATTTAGTAGTAGACTATGTTCAGCTTATCCTAGTTTAAAGTTTTCAGTTTATTGTAATTCTTCCTTATCAGTTCTCAATTTGTACTCAGATTCAAGTTTTTTTTAATGAAAGTCAAGGTTAGTCAAACTACTGTGCATCTGCTTATTTCTATAGTTTTCAATGCTTATTAGAGTTATAGTAGCTTATTTGATCATAATAGAGCTTATTTGGTAATAGTTAGTAGCTTAATATCAGTTTGCTTTTAAAAAACCATAAATAGTCAAAAACAGTCAAAGTAAGGTCAGCTTATCTAGTGCTTATTATCCTCTTAAAAGTTGTTTATTAGGTTAAAATTAAGTTAGATAATTAATATTGAATCAGTTTCATAGCTTAATGTGGCAAGTAGTAGTGAAATATATTTAAAACAGTCCATAAAAGGCTGTTTGGCATAGGGTCAAATAGGGTCAAAAAGGCTGTGTACTGTTTATATGCCATTAGAGTAAGTTTGATTTGGCTTATAATCATTAGAATAAGCTGTTTGATTGGAGTTTTCAGCTTAGTTAAAGGTTTTGATAAAATTGGTTTGATAAGTAGAAGTTTAGTGGTGTGAACTGTCCATTTAAGCTACTGAAAAAGCTCTATCCCTTTTAGCCTTTATCTTTGGTGTTTCTAGGTGCTTTATAGTGCATTAAGTAGTATTTTAAAAGTTGGATCTATTTCATTAGGCCTTTTAGTTATTTGGATTTTTTCTTTTGTCAAAAATCTGCTTAGATCATATGTGCAGTCTGCACAATTATTCTAGTGCTATTCCAAGTGCTAATTTGTAAACAATATGTCCTGAAGTTTCATATCTAGGTTGATTGGTTGTAGTTGTTTGCTATTTGACAGAGATTATCCCTGTTCTGAGCTTGTTAGAGCTTAAAAAGAAGCTCAAAAAGTGGCCTGATAAGTCAAGAAGGCACTGAGAACTCAGTGCACTCCTGTCCAAAGCAGCCCACTTTCTCAGCTTATTTATAAGCTCATAATAAGTTTTAACAGTTCTAATATCTGTCCTAATTGCTTATTGGAGTACAAGTTTTATGTCTTTTCTGATTTATAGGTCATAGCTTAATTCCTAGTTCTTATTCCTTAGCTTGAATCTGCCTAGTTAGACTGTTTGTGCTTGCATAATAGTAGCCCCATATTGCTTTTTATGCTTTGTTCAGTGCTTTTTGGCTTGTTATTATGGTTTCTTCAGTTAACTTGTTCCATTTTTAGCTTAATCCTAGTCACATAGCTTATTTAGTTTTAACTTGGCTTAAAATATTAGCTTATTAGTTCCTGCCTTATTGGTTTCATTTTAAACCACACTGATCAGCCCTTAATCTGCTTATTCTGAGCTTAAATGAGCTTTTCATAAATAGGTCTTATTTTAAAAATTGCTTATTATCATTAGCTTATTTAGTTTCAAAAAGAAAAAAAAAAAAATAATAATAATAAAAAGAAAAGTGCCAAAACTGGGGATCGGACCCCAGTCTCCTCACTCACACCACACATACCTTACCAATGCCCTAGGGTCTTTTATCAGTTATGGTTTGCATTATTATTCTTATAACACCTCATGTCCCTTTAAGCTTATCAGCCACAATGAGCTTATTTCCAGCTTATCTGGATAAGCTGGCTTTCAAATTTAATTTTTCCTAGACTCAGTAGATTATTTAGGACTTTCACAAAAATTTCCAGATTTTTCTCATTAGTTTAAGTATTTTTTACCATTTAATTTCTTTTAAATAGTTTTTAATTCATAAAAAATTTATTAAAAGTCAAAAAAATACAATTCTATTTTCTAAAATTTTATTTTAGTATTTAGAACTTAGAAAAAATTATTTTACACTCGTAGGATTAGTATTTCATTATTTTGACGTTTTAGGCTCGGGATTTCCCGGTATTATCCCGTTTTTAGTTTTTCTTTGCGTATTTGGCCTTAGATACTTTAGACTAGTATTTACCTTAGTTTATTAATAGTTTTTAGTCTTTATTTCATTTTTTTTAGTTTAAAACCTAATATCTCACTTTTATTCACCATTCACTTCACATTTCACGATCCCGAAATCACTAATTCCATTCATCCTTCATCGGGACAACGAACTCGGGGTTTTCACATTATTTCCCTTTTCTGATTCCTTTTGAGATATAAATTGTATCAAATCAAAAATTTTGGCACCGCTGCCGGTGAAGGTTGAAGTGAATTCGTGATTCCGTTTTTCGATTCGTGTTTTGAAGACCCTTCCTCACGAGGTTATCGTTTTCATTTGTAAATATTTTTCTTATTATAAAAACCCAAAAATATTTTCTTCTCCAAATTATTTTTCCTTTTTCTTTTGTGATTTTCAATGTTTCTAAAATTTAAAAATCCAAAAATATTCTTCTTAATCCTCTTATTCGTTTAATTCTTATCTCCTTATCCCTCTATCCGTTTAATTCTTCTTCTTTATGTCTTCATCTTACCATTATTCTTGTGAATAGTGTGGGGGTCCTCCAAATGGCGGGAATTATCCCGGTTGTAGCATGGTGGAATTGGGAAACGGGTTTGTCTATGAACAAAATCCTTATTCCTACCTTGAAACAACAGACTTTTTCGACCAGCCCCCACAACACCAGATGGAGACATACTCTTGTGAGTCTTGTGGAGGTAGTCCTCACCCGGGTTTTGATTGTCAAACAATGAACATTTTTGTCTGTGAGCAAGTTCCATGTAATCAAAACTTCGGTTATGACCATTATCCATACAATTCACCGAATCAGTCACATGAATCATATTGTTGTGAGTACTGTGGAGGTCCACATTATAACTCTGATTGTCAAATGAGGAACCAGCTTGTCTATGAGCGTGGTCCTTGTAACAATTTTGACTATTCTTATCATGACCAACCTCCACAGTACCAAATGATTCAAACACCATCTCAAGAACTTTCTCAAGACATTCTTCATGTTCTAAATTTAATCGAAGAAATTAAGGATTCGATTAAAAAACTTTCCCAATAAGATCCTCATCAGAAAACTTATAGAGAACTTCTAGCTGAAAAACAAGCAGCTAGAGTAAGTTCCAAATATCGTCAAACTTTCGTTTGCGATGACGATGATGAGGATTCTATGTGGGGAGTTTATGAGAGTTCGTCAGCTGCAACCACACCCGTCCAGAAGAAGCTTTGCAGTAGTTCACCAGTTGCTATCACTCCCGTTGAAAAGCAGGAAGATACAAGAACTATGGGTGAATTATTAGAAGAGGAGTGGATGCAAGTTATAAGAGCTCTATATGCTAAGCATAAGATCGGTGACGGTTATGACGAGGAGTGTGCCCATGCAGATATTCAAATATTAGATGAACCTCCGAGTGGCAATCCCACTCCACCTATCATTTCCGACTCTTCCCCTTCCCTCATTCCATTTGAGGGAGGTGATCCTATCTTGGAAGAGATCGATGCTTGCCTCAAAGAAGATTCAATTTCTCCGGATATTGATGATTCTTATCTTGATCCGGAGGGAAATATTCGTTTACTTGAGAAATTATTGAAACCATCACTTTCTCTCCCTCCGAAGGAAGTTGAAATCAATCCTTCAAAAGAATTTGATGAGCTTATTTCTGAACCATTCAAAACGACTATCACCAATCCTCTATTTGATTTTGGGTCTGACTTTACTTTCATTTCAGATAACCCAATCTTTGATAGTCAGATGGAGGAGAGTGATGAGTCCGTGACGGAACCCGAGCTCACAGATTATCATCATATGATTGATTCTCTTCATGAGGAGTTCTCCGGTGAACTCACTCATATCATACCTCCTCCGGAGTATGTTTATTTTAATTTTAAGGAAGATCATGACCCAGGGGGAGATGTACTCTAGCATGAGAGTTTACTTATCGATGATATCATCCCGACCCTCCCTCCCGAGGTTTTCGTTAATGAATCTAAGAATTTTGAGGATGAAGAATGGATTCTCATTCCGATAATGATCTTTCTCCTTTTCTTCACATATCCGGTGACTTCTTCTCTCCTTCACTCCTTCGGGAGTGAGGACACCATCTTTGACCCCGGTATCTTTCATTCTTTTAAGCCGAGGGTATCTCACCGGAGTGGAACTTTCAAGCACTTCGGCATTTCTCCAAACATCTTGAATGAAAGTCCGATGGATATTTCCCTTTCCACATGCTCCCCCAAGAACAAGTAAATTTGGGGCGAGTCAAGCTACACGACTCGATAAAAAACAAGCGCTTCGTGGGAGGCACCCCATGCTTATCCTTCTATCTTCTTTATATTTTCTTTCTAATAAGTGACGTGAGGAGGGGCACCTCTTCCATTTCTTGTGTTTCGTGGTTGTTTGTGATGTGTCCAGGATTCGCCCGAATAATGAAAACTCTCGTGCTCGTTTCTTTGCTTCTCTCCACTCGAGTTTCATCATTCATTGCTCATCTGATATCCTAAATCTTATCGTCTAACATTTATCTTTGGCATAATTAATAAACGGCCTTAGGTTTATGTAGGAGAACCCTTACCTTTAAGACATTGAGGACAATGTCTCGTTTTAGTCTGGGGTGGTCATCTTTCAATTTGATTTTTGCCTTGCATTTTTTGCTGTTTACTCTCGCAACCCCGTTTTTCCTCCAAAAAATGAAAAAAGTCCAAAAATGAGAAAATTTAAAATTTTATGCAAAAATATAATAAATTTTGACATTTTGTTGACTTTCCGCTGGTGAGAGTAGGAATAAAATTTTGACTTGACCGGGCGTGTTGAGCCCTATCTTGTCACCTTAACCATTCGGCTAAGCATTCGCGGATCTTATTATTTAAGATTTTAAATTTGCGAAGAACGAGAAATGATAGAGTTTATTTAGAAGTTAGATGCTAAGCGTGGAGTAGTTGGTTCTCTTTAGAGCTCATCGAAGTTACTTGTGGCCTTTTGCTCCCACAAAATTGTTTCACCATATATAACTGTAAGAATAATTAAAGATGTTAGGTTTTGCCGATAATTAGTTCTTGGTCTTCTTAAAAGAACCCTTGCTTTAAAAATTGGGTACACATCAAGGTTACTTAATAAATATGTTTAATAATAATAAGTTAAGTGCTCTAAGCTACGGATTCGAGATCGGGCCTTGAATCCTTATTTCCGGAAGGCATTTAGGTCTTAGCTACTCTCTTGCACCGGCCCTTGGACCTCTAGTTAAGGAATGTGTGAGGTCTTGGTCTAACCACCTTGGATCCTCATTTCAGGAATGTCTAGAGTCTTGGAACACTCCGTTGTAACGGCCCTTGGATCCTTTATTCCGGAAGGTGTAAGGTCTTGGAACTAAACCGTGAAGCTCCGTCGTTTAAGGGTACGCAAGTGAAAAGTTAGTGAAAAATAAATCAATAAATAAAAAATAAAAAATAAATGGTGATGAATGAAAAAGAGAAAAAATGCAAAAATATAAATAAAAACCTTGATGTGGACCTCATTTTCAAAGCAACGGTTCTCGAGAGAAGATTGAAAACTACTTAGCGTCTTAATTTAGTATCTTTATCGGACTAAAAACCCATCGAAACGAGAAAATATGAAGCAATTCATTTCTCACCAAAAATAAATTAAATAGAGGCAAATTAGGAAAATGGGAGCAAGAGGTAATTACACAAGTAACTTCCATGGGTAGTGTTGGCATCTAACTTGTAAATAATATTGATTTCGTTTTTGAGCTTAGTTTGGGAACTCGTGAAAAATCAAGGATGACGAATTTTATCCATATGGTCACTTCTTTAAGAGTCGTGTTTCCTACTCGTTGACCCTAAAAGTTATTGATAATGATTGTCAACAAAGCCGTCACTTGAAAATAAGAAAAATACAAAAATAGAATAAAAAGGAAAATCAGGGAGTTTTTAAAACTTTAGATTTCTTGATCTCTTTTGAAAATTTTGCTACTTTTCAAAGTTAGTAAAAAGAGGTTGGAAATTTTTGGTTTCAAAAACGTGTTTTTATAACATTGCGTGAGGACACTGCAATATCTTAGTCTGGGGGATTTTGGTATGTGCTTAAACACATACCTTTTCTTGACCAAATTAGGACCAAAACGACCAAAAACTAACCAAAATACCAAAGATATTTGTGTTTTTGTGTTTGTTAATATGCAGGTATGGATATCTCGAAAAAATGACAAAATCAAGTCAAAACCGGAAAACACGAGCACGAGAAATGGAAAGGAGTATTTAAAGCCAAGGCCGGGAAGAATTTACAAGTTTGGATCATATTTATGCTCAGATTGTCAGAATAGCCTTGAAGAAAAATCATTGATCACAAATGGCCCTTTAAATTATAAATTTGCAACTTTGGTCCCCTAACTTTAAACCTTTTTACAAACCTTAAAACCTAAAATCACTATTTTACTTAACTATAAAAATCTGCCAAAATCCTAAACCCAATCCAACACCAAAAGCTCATCACCATCTCACCTAGCCCAACCCAATTACCACACCCTTATCAATACACCAACCCGGATCCTAAAACCACCCGGTCAACAACCCAACAACCCTAAGTCAAAATAAAATAAAACAAACCCAAATCCCCAACATCCAAACCCGCCCTTTTCACCTATTTACTGTACATCCTCCTTCCCCGCTATTTACCCTGCTCACCTCATTAACCTACCTCATTAAATAGCTTCTAGAAACACTCTGACATGGCAGAGAGGATGGAGTGACAGCGTGGACAGAAGGAAGCTTTTGATTGGTTTAGGCGTATCATCACTCAAATCAAGGGCCAACGATGAGAGTTTATGATTGATGGGTAAATCAAGGGCCAAGATGAGAGACTGAAAAACTTCAAGAAACCCTAGCTCGTGGCTATTAATAGCTCCTCCTCACCCACATTTGAAGCTGTTAGGTTAGATTATTAGGGTTTTAGGAGTAGGGTTAATTTTGTAGTAGACTATGTTCAGCTTATCCTAGTTTAAAGTTTTAAGTTTATTGTAATTCTTCCTTATCAGTTCTCAATTTGTACTCAGATTCAAGTTTTTTTTAATGAAAGTCAAAAAGTCAAGGTTAGTCAAACTATTATGCATCTGCTTATTTCTATAGTTTTCAATGCTTATTAGAGTTATAGTAGCTTATTTGATCATAATAGAGCTTATTTGGTAATAGTTAGTAGCTTAATATCAGTTTACTTTTAAAAAACCATAAAAAGTCAAAAAGAGTCAAAGTAGGGTTAGCTTATCTAGTGCTTATTATCCTCTTAAAATTTGTTTATTAGGTTAAAATTAAGTTAGATAATTAATATTGAATCAGTTTCATAGCTTAATGTGGCAAGTAGTAGTGAAATATATTTAAAACAGTCCATAAAAAGCTGTTTGGCATAGGGTCAAATAGGGTCAAAAAGTCTGTGTACTGTTTATATGCCATTAGAGTAAGTTTGATTTGGCTTATAATCATTAGAATAAGCTGTTAGATTGGATTTTTTTAGCTTAGTTAAAGGTTTTGATAAAATTGGTTTGATATGTAGAAGTTTAGTGGTGTGAACTGTCCATTTAAGCTACTGAAAAAGCTCTATCCCTTTTAGCCTTTATCTTTGGTGTTTCTAGGTGCTTTATAGTGCATTAAGTAGTATTTTAAAAGTTGGATCTATTTCATTAGGCCTTGTAGTTATTTGGATCTTTTCTTTTCTCAAAAATCTGCTCAGATCATATGTGTAGTCTGCACAATTATTCTAGTGCTATTCCAAGTGCTAATTTGTAAACAATATGTCCTGAAGTTTCATATCTAGGTTGATTGGTTGTAGTTGTTTGCTATTTGACAGAGATTATCCCTGTTCTGAGCTTGTTAGAGCTTAAAAAGAAACTCAAAAAGTGGCCTGATAAGTCAAGAAGGCACTGAGAACTCAGTGCACTCCTGTCCTAAGCAGCCCACTTTTTCAGCTTACTTATAAGCTCATAATAAGTTTTAACAGTTCTAATATATGTCCTAATTGCTTATTGGAGTACAAGTTTTATGTCTTTTCTGATTTATAGGTCATAGCTTAATTCCTAGTGCTTATTCCTTAGCTTGAATATGCCTAGTTAGACTATTTGTGCTTGCATAATAGTAGCCACATATTGCTTATTATTCTTTGTTCAGTGCTTTTTGGCTTGTTATTATGGTTTCTTCAGTTAACTTGTTCCATTTTTAGCTTAATCCTAGTCACATAGCTTATTTAGTTTTAACTTGGCTTAAAATATTAGCTTATTAGTTCCTGCCTTATTGGTTTCATTTTAAACC
The DNA here is from genome assembly GCA_021014915.2 of Artemisia tridentata subsp. tridentata. Classification (NCBI taxonomy): domain Eukaryota; kingdom Viridiplantae; phylum Streptophyta; class Magnoliopsida; order Asterales; family Asteraceae; genus Artemisia; species Artemisia tridentata. The sequence goes on along the minus strand of CP139508.1, from coordinate 418,961,940 downwards.
ACACTGTTCAGCCCTAAATTTGCTTATTCTGAGCTTAAATTAGCTTTTCATAAATAGGTCTTGTTTTAAAAATTGCTTATTATCATTAGCTTATTTAGTTTCAAAAAGAAAAAATAAAATAAATAATAACAAAAACAAAAGTGCCAAAACTGGGGATCGATCCCCAGTCTCCTCACTCACACCACACACACCTTACCAATGCCCTAAGGTCTTTTATCAGTTATGGTTTGCATTATTATTCTTATAACACCTCATGTCCCTTTAAGCTTATCAGCCACAATGAGCTTATTTCCAACTTATCTGGATAAGCTGGCTTTCTGATTTAATTTTTCCTAGACTCAGTAGATTATTTAGGACATTCACAAAAATTTCCAGATTTTTCTCATTAGTTTAAGTATTTTTTACCATTTAATTTCTTTTAAATAGTTTTTAATTCATAAAAAATTAATTAAAAGTCAAAAAAATACAATTCTTTTTTCTAAAATTTTATTTTAATATTTAGAACTTACGAAAAATTATTTTGCACCCATAGGATTAGTATTTCATTATTTTGACGTTTTAGGCTCGGGATTTCCCGGTATTATCCCGTTTTTAGTTTTTCTTTGCGTATTTGGCCTTAGATACTTTAGACTAGTATTTACCTTAGTTAATTAATAGTTTTTAGTCTTTATTTCATTTTTTTTAGTTTAAAACCCAATATCTCACTTTTATTCACCATTCACTTCACATTTCATGATCCCGAAATCACTAATTCCATTCATCCTTCATCAGGGTTTTCACATTATTTCCCTTTTGTGATTCCTTTTGAGATAGAAATTGTATCAAATCAGTATTTATAGGCAGAAAAAATCTAGCCGTTGTGTGTACACAGTACCACTAAATCACCCACGGTACCACTAAATTTAGTGGTACCGTGCCAGACAAAAACGCTCCTCTTTTTGTATCAAGTGGTGAAAGTTTATTTGGGGAAGTTTGGAGCTGATTTTGGGGGGAAAAATAGCTGTTATGATATTTAAACTTATTTTTCCAATAAAACATTTCTTAATAATTCAAAAATGACTTGTAAAGTGTATTTTTGAAAAAATGTTTTGTCACATTAAAAATGTGAAGTTTTAAACACAAATTCACTTATTTGATCATTTGTCAAGTTGTAAATTTGTTTGTGCATACCTAGAGTGATTTGCGTAGAAATAGGATCTTTCGAGTAAAAACTTGTCTACGTTAATTTTAACGTAACGTGTTTTCACATTTTGTCATCCTCAAAACGTGAAGTTATCGAAAGATATAAATAACGTTTTTAGAACATTATTTGCATCAACACACTCAGCCCAAAGGATAGGGTCACCTAATAGTCGAAGGCTAAGCAGAAGGTCTGTTGGGTTCGAAGGAGTCCCTGAACGGGCTCCGACCAGGAGAGAATGAGCGGTAGCCGAAGGGTCCAATGGAAAGAGCCAACAAAGGGAAGAGACGGAGGTGAATCTACCTCCATTTTTAGCAGCTCATCTTGGAAGGACTGAAGCAGGGGTTCCGTTACAGATTTCTCACGCATCTGGCATAAAAGGAAATCTTCCTTCGATTAATATGGGAGGAAATCTTCCTCCCAATGGTATGTACCCCTCATTCCAAACTCGGTCTTACCCTCAGGGTTTGTATCCCCCGGTAACTGGACAGTCCAACAACCATAGCCTCCCTCAACATTATGGGAACACACCCTTCGTGCATCCTATGGTGTATCCTCCGTACGCCATGGGAAATGGTTATCCTTTTGGAATGAATGCATCCTACCAATCTTACCCTAATCAAACTCCTATGGGAGTGCCCCAAAACCATAATCCATATACTGCTATCCCTATGTATGCACGACCTTATAATTGCCTATATTCGAAGCCTATGGGTTCTGCTACACCCTTCGTAAGGTGGATAGAAGACTACCCTTTACCCGATGGGTTGAAAATGCCTGCACACATTGGTACTTATGATGGGAAGGGGGATCCAGACAACTTTCTACATTTGTTCGAAGGGCCACTAGGATGCAAAAGTGGGTCATGCCTGTAGCCTGTCACATGTTTACATACACCTTGCGAGATTCTGCTCTTATCTGGTGGAATGGACGAAAGCCTAGTAGCATTGTCAACCTTGATGATTTAAAGGCTAAGTTCTGATCGCACTTCAGCCAACAAAAGAAGTTCACAAGGACGCATATAACGGTGCACAACATTAAACAAAAGGAGAACGAAAGCACAAGGGTTTTTGTCACAAGGAACACTGATGACACTCTACAGATCTTTGGTCTTTATGAAGATCAGAGCATCTCTGGTTTCGTAAATGGCCTACGAAATTGAAGCTGTTAGGAATTTCGGAAATAAGATATTTCTTGTTGCTGCCGATAGTGAAAGTTGGTTCCTGCTGATAGCTTTGGTTCCTGCTGAAGCTCATTGCTGCTGATAGTTCTATCTTGTTTCTGCTGATAGCTTTGGTTCCTGCTGAAGCTCATTGCTGTTGATAGTTCTATCTTGTTTCTGCTGATAGTAGTTGTTTCTGCGGGTATTGTTAGTGGTTATCCCGTATGTTTAGAATGTTTGTTAGGTTTATTTTTAGAAGAGATCATGTTTATCTCTTCACACGTTTTCTTGTATGACGGGTTAGGGTTAGGGTTTCTTATCATTATAAAAGAAACACCCCGTCTATAAGTTATACACATCTTTACAACTTAACAATCTTCAATAAAAATTATCTTTTAGTTCATTATACGATCCATAGAGGATCATAGTATTAGTTCTTGTTCGTACTCAGAGATTCTCTCGTAGTGTGCTTGTGATTACATAGGCATCCTACCGATCCACATAGGCTCAAAGATCTAGCAGGTGTGTTAGATTCAACAAGTGGTATCAGAGCCTCGTGAGGATCTCTGATCAAGAAGCAAAAGTTCTCAAAACAATCTCTCTAAACCCTTTCACAATGGGCGACGAAAACCCTGAATTCGCTACTATTAACAATGAAGAACCTGAACCCACAAAAGTTCAACAACAAATTGTTACAACCACTGTGTCCAACAGTAATGCTAAGTTCCCATATCTTAAGAAGGAAGAGTATGAAGTCTGGGCTATGAAGATGGAGTACTGGATCTCCAACAGTGATCACCATCTTTGGAATGTTATCCTCACTGGGAATAGCAAGAAGAGAATTGGAAGAGATAAGAATGGGGGTATCATGATTCTCCCTCCTACATCAGCTGGGGAGCAGCTGGCTGTGCAAAGGGAAACTAAAGCAAGAACTCTCTTGCTTCAGGCTCTCCCAGAGGATCACATAGGTGATTTTCATCATCTGGATGATGCTAGAGAAATCTGGCTTGCTGTAAAAGCTAGATTCGGTGGGAATGAGGAGTCCAAAAAGATGAGGAAATTAATGCTTAAGCAGGAATTTCAGGTGTTTAAGATCTCTGAGGAAGAAGGTATTCACAAAGGGTATGATCGATTTCACAAGATCGTTGGTCAACTTAATCAGTTGCAGGCTCGACCAGACAATGAAGACTGCAACATAAAGTTTCTAAGGGCTTTACCTTCATCCTGGTCTCAAGTTTCCATAACTCTGAAAGCCAAAGGAGGATTGGACTACCTAAGCTTTGATGATCTGTACAACAAGCTCAAGACCCTAGAGATTGACATCAAAGGGGTTTCTACTTATTCATCTCATACACCTACTCATACTGCATTTGTTAGTGCTTCCAGCACTAACAAGGTCTCTCATGGTGATAGCCCAAACCCCTCATCTTCATCTGTTTCCTATTCTCCTGCAACACCAAGATCTCAATCAAGGAATGACAATGTTGTTGAGGAAATTCTTCATTCATTTGTTGCTGAAAGTACTCCACAACAGCAATTTATGTATGATGACTTTGATCAAATTGATCAATTTGATTTGGAGGAGATGGACATCAAGTGGCAGCTGGCTATGCTGTTTGTAACACCCCAACCCGACAAGGGCAAAGGTGTCACATATACGGATTCTTATCAGAACAAACACAGACATTTGACATAAATAATACAATGAAAATCCAAGGTTTACAACTGAAATCAGAACTACAAGCTTTACATTACAAAATTTCTATGTCTAATATAAGGTTCTTTTAGTCATCTTCCAAAAGCTAATGAAGTCTTCTAAAGTCAACACTTTTCACCCAACCCCCAGCTTCCAACTAAACCTGCCGCGGGAAAAGAAACGCGGCTGAGCTACACGAGCTCAGTGAACAGATATAACGGTAACAAACAATAATAATGAAATAGGGAAGATGGAAGGAATCGTACATGATGTAATAATAGATGAGAAGAAATATGAGGGTTATACAGAGATATCAGAAAGTATGGATAGTATCATGAGTAATGGTGAAGTAATCAAAAGATCCCATCAAGCCCAAACATACCAAGCCCAGTACAGAGATAAGTCCAGTATCATGTCATAAGGTGTCAGTAATGAAAGGTAAAGGTCATAAGTCTATAAGGTGCATGGAAAACAGTAATCCTCTACGAGCCCAGAAACATGAACATGAAATCATAATCATACCGCCATGCAGAGAGATGTTCCCCTCACTAATCCCAGAAATCAGAAATATGGAGTGATCAGCTCCCAGAGTTGTGAAAGACGTGTATCGCACACACCATCAGTCACCATGCATATCATAACATATCATAACATGAACATAATACAGAAACAAATCTAGGATGCATCCATACGCCCCTGGTGGCCATAACTCCCAACACACCAAATAAAATACAGAAAAGGGACGGGACAGGTCATCACTCTCCTGCCCTAGAGTCATGCCATCGGTGCATCGACTGACATGGACATGAAACCCTCATGCCTAGTGAGTGGCTCGTAGTATCAAACTGTGGGTCAAGGTCAAGTATCATGTATCCAGTATTTAATTTAGTTTCATAAGTCAATTTCCATTTCAGAATATTAGAGTTCATAATCAGAGGTTCATATCATAAAGGTTCCATGTCAGAAAGGTCATATATCAGAAATGTTTAATATCAGAAAGGTTCATAGCAGAAAGGTCATATCTCAGAAAGGTTTAATATCAGAAAGGTTCATAACAGAAGTGTCATGTCAAAGGTTCATAATATCATGAAAGAAACCAGAAAGGTTCACAGAATCAAAGAACATGGCAGTGAATCAGAAATCAGAAATGAGACGAAGGCACCTTACTAAAGAAGGGCAGAATATCTGTACCTTATTAGGAATGCAAAAACAGAAATAGAAGCACAAACAGATCAGGATCTCTCCTTCTTCACACCTAGAGGAATAGAAGACGGAATTACAGAAGATTCTAAGTCAGATTACCATTTTGGTTTTCCTTTACTTTTTAATAACTTTCTATTTTAGGCAGGTTTCCTCATTTGGCAAGTTTCCATAATTTAGGGTTTCACATGTAATTCTTCCAAAGTTAAAGGTCAAATATGTAATTATCACATTCATTCTTTTTAATACTTCATTTATTCAGAATGTACGTCTTCAATACTTCAAGTTTGCCAAATTACATTTTATACCCCTTAGCTTACAAAATTTCCATTTAAACCCCTTAATTCATAATTTTACACTTTAAATCCTTATCTTATCCATAATTACCAAACAAGCCTCATATTTTATCAAAATATAGAATATAACTTCAGAATTTCTTATTGTACGAATCCAGCCCCTCAAGTTTCAGAAATTACACACTTAGTCCCTTAAGTTTACAAAACTTATAATTTAAATCATAATTCCATATTAATTACATATTAAGCCCATAAATACTCAAATTTACCCAAAACACTTTTAATATCATTATTTACTCAGGACAACCTCAACTTTACAGAATTTACACTTTTAGTCCCTCTAGTTTAATTAATTACAAATCATACCCTTTAATTACCATTAATTCATTATCTTGAAATATTTACACTTAGGACCCTCAAGTTATATTTTTCCCACATTATAACAGACCTAAATAACATTTTAAAAATAACCCACGAGTTTCAAAAGTTACAAAACACCCCCTTGTGATTTAATTTCAAATCGGATTACCACTTTTAATTATGAAATTCAAACCCTAACAAACCCAATCATAAAAAAATCATTGAATAATCTTTGAACAAATTTAATTGACCAGATCCAAGCCCCAAAATGGTAACCCTAATGCCCGATCCATTTTATTTGATTTATTCTTCACTTTTCACAAAACCCGGTTTTAAATTAATTCTCCAATAATTCATTTAAGCTTCTATAAATCAAACACATATTTTTCCCAAGTTATATGATGATGTTAGAACCCATAAAATTTAAATAAACAACCTAGAAAAATTGTTTCTTATATTTTAGATTTTAGGCACGTTTTTTATCACAAAATTCACCACGACTAATCTAGGACTCCACAAATCGTACCACCATTTTTCCCAGACTATGTACTTCGTATAAGGTCCAAATAAAATATATATGGCCCTCAAAAAAATCGTTACACATTATTTTGGAAAATAGGTATGTTTTAACCCATTAATTCAAAAATGACCCAAAACCCTTGCATGATTCAGTTCCAACAATTTTTACAGATCATATGTGATGTAATAAGTGTAAGAAAAATACCAAATCAATTGTTGAACGTGTGTATGAGCCAAAACAAATTTAGGCTTCTCGGATGGATTTGCGACAAGAAATAAACCTCAAGCCCAAACGAAAGCACCTCAAACCTTGAAACCAATTTTCTTAGATCACTTAATTGATGAAGAATACCATAAAAATCACCCACGAATTTTAGATTGGCCGGATCCATGCGTTTGGAATTTATGTGTGTGTAATTGTTTTCGGTTTAGGGTTTATGGAGGAAATAAATGTGTTTGTTATATAAAAAAGGTAATGGCCGAGTTAGGAGGAGGGGGAGGACCAAATCACACGTTTTCCTTAGTTGGAAATCAAGGTTTTCAAATCTTGTGATTATTTCCCTTTTTAAATGATAATTATCTTTAGTTTAATTTGTTTTAAATATAAATAATTAAGTAAATATAATTTCGGTACATATACATATATATTAAGGTGTAATAATAATTTTTGGACATGCAGAAATTATTTCATTTCATGTGTAAATTGTTACTTGAATTTTGGAATCACTTTGGTACTTTAAATATCCTTTAAATAAATTTTTAAACTTGTAGGGGCAATTTGGTCATTTTACATGTTTCGAATTTTAGGGTTTTACAACTCTTCCCCTCTAACAGAAAAATTTCGTCCTCGAAATTTGAAGTCGCAAAGTTAAACAGAGTCGTCGTAACTCGTAAAACATCGTTACGCACAATCCTCATGCCCGGGGAGGTTCTTCCAGAAGGATCTTCAAAACAATTGGTTTCTCATGACTCGATCAAACAAGGTGGGTTCAGATTCCTCAGAAGGAGACAATATAAGTTGATTTCTGATCAAAGGTCCATGCAACATAAAATGGACGATAGGTGAATCTTCAGGAAATTTTATGGAATACGAACAAGAGTTCAAATTAAATTGATTGTGTCCACAGAAGAGAGCTTTACAAGAATTTAAAATTTATAACCGAGGCCAACGGAATGCAAACGAGAGTCCAAACTCATCCAGATATCTAATGAACAAAGGTAGAGTATACGCATAGGTAGAATGAACCTAAAATCTCACTAATCACGGATAATCCAACGGAGATCAAATTCTAAACTTCTTAAGTACTTCCCAAGATATCCTATGGCCACAATGAGGGCACGTTATATGGTGTAAGTATTATCACGTTGGCCAGACATCATAATACTAGCACCACATAAATATGCCTTCATGATGATCATACTTTATCTCGAGTGGTAAGCAAAAACAACCTATCTTAATCCACCTAGTACTTCTATAGTCTCGGAGGTCAACAAAATCAAATGTCATAATCAAGAGGGAACGCCAAACTATTCGCCATGGAGATTCTCAAAATGCCCAAGAGGCATTGAAATGATTGACAAAAGATCAGAGGTCAGAGTCGGAATCTGAAGGTAAGGATCAAATAGTGCCAGGCAATTACTATGAAATTTTCAATGGCTTCAAGATTTATTTAGGTTTCAAAACTTAGGTGATGCAAGGCATAAGCTTTCAATCTCCATAAGTGATCTCAACAAGCTTTAACCAAAAGCAAGGCACGAATCAGAGTGATGCGGAAGCAATGCTACTTACATAGATGTCCTAGTCTACCCATTCCTCACCGGTAATACTTAAGTTCCTATGGGAAGATCCTAAAGCAATTCCTCAACGGTTATCTTATGAGCACCTACAGTGGAAACTTAATGGTCCAAACTTCACAGGTCAAGGGTAAATGTATTACAAGTCGCAGCCTGTGCTTTGATACCATAATTGTAACACCCCAACCCGACAAGGGCAAAGGTGTCACATATACGGATTCTTATCAGAACAAACACAGACATTTGACATAAATAATACAATGAAAATCCAAGGTTTACAACTGAAATCAGAACTACAAGCTTACATTACAAAATTTCTATGTCTAATATAAGGTTCTTCTAGTCATCTTCCAAAAGCTAATGAAGTCTTCTAAAGTCAACACTTTTCACCCAACCCCCAGCTTCCAACTAAACCTGCCGCGGGAAAAGAAACGCGGCTGAGCTACACGAGCTCAGTGAACAGATATAACGGTAACAAACAATAATAATGAAATAGGGAAGATGGAAGGAATCGTACATGATGTAATAATAGATGAGAAGAAATATGAGGGTTATACAAAGATATCAGAAAGTATGGATAGTATCATGAGTAATGGTGAAGTAATAAAAGATCCCATCAAGCCCAAACATACCAAGCCCAGTACAGAGATAAGTCCAGTATCATGTCATAGGGTGTCAGTAATGAAAGGTAAAGGTCATAAGTCTATAAGGTGCATGGAAAACAGTAATCCTCTACGAGCCCAGAAACATGAACATGAAATCATAATCATACCGCCATGCAGAGAGATGTTCCCCTCACTAATCCCAGAAATCAGAAATATGGAGTGATCAGCTCCCAGAGTTGTGAAAGACGTGTATCACACACACCATCAGTCACCATGCATATCATAACATATCATAACATGAACATAATACAGAAACAAATCTAGGATGCATCCATACGCCCCTGGTGGCCATAACTCCCAACATACCAAATAAAATACAGAAAAGGGACGGGACAGGTCATCACTCTCCTGCCCTAGAGTCATGCCATCGGTGCATCGACTGACATGGACATGAAACCCTCATGCCTAGTGAGTGGCTCGTAGTATCAAACTGTGGGTCAAGGTCAAGTATCATGTATCCAGTATTTAATTTAGTTTCATAAGTCAATTTCCATTTCAGAATATCAGAGTTCATAATCAGAGGTTCATATCATAAAGGTTCCATGTCAGAAAGGTCATATATCAGAAATGTTTAATATCAGAAAGGTTCATAGCAGAAAGGTCATGTATCAGAAAGGTTTAATATCAGAAAGGTTCATAACAGAAGTGTCATGTCAAAGGTTCATAATATCATGAAAGAAACCAGAAAGGTTCACAGAATCAAAGAACATGGCAGTGAATCAGAAATCAGAAATGAGACGAAGGCACCTTACTAAAGAAGGGCAGAATATCTGTACCTTATTAGGAATGCAAAAACAGAAATAGAAGCACAAACAGATCAGGATCTCTCCTTCTTCACACCTAGAGGAATAGAAGACGGAATTACAGAAGATTCTAAGTCAGATTACCATTTTGGTTTTCCTTTACTTTTTAATAACTTTCTATTTTAGGCAGGTTTCCTCATTTGGCAAGTTTCCATAATTTAGGGTTTCACATGTAATTCTTCCAAAGTTAAAGGTCAAATATGTAATTATCACATTCATTCTTTTTAATACTTCATTTATTCAGAATGTACGTCTTCAATACTTCAAGTTTGCCAAATTACATTTTATACCCCTTAGCTTACAAAATTTCCATTTAAACCCCTTAATTCATAATTTTACACTTTAAATCCTTATCTTATCCATAATTACCAAAACAAGCCTCATATTTATCAAAATATAGAATATAACTTCAGAATTTCTTATTGTACGAATCCAGCCCCTCAAGTTTCAGAAATTACACACTTAGTCCCTTAAGTTTACAAAACTTATAATTTAAATCATAATTCCATATTAATTACATATTAAGCCCATAAATACTCAAATTTACCCAAAACACTTTTAATATCATTATTTACTCAGGACAACCTCAACTTTCTAGAATTTACACTTTTAGTCCCTCTAGTTTAATTAATTACAAATCATAACCTTTAATTACCATTAATTCATTATCTTGAAATATTTACACTTAGGACCCTCAAGTTATATTTTTCCCACATTGTAACAGACCTAAATAACATTTTAAAAATAACCCACGAGTTTCAAAATTTACAAAACATCCCCTTGTGATTTAATTTCAAATCGGATTACCACTTTTAATTATCAAATTCAAACCCTAACAAACCTAATCATAAAACAATCATTGAATAATCTTTGAACACATTTAATTGACCAGATCCTAGCCCCAAAATTCTAACCCTAATGCCCGATCCGTATAACATATTCTTCCCTTCTCTCCTCCATACAAATGATAGCACAACAGGTCTCAAATCCTTTTCTCTCAAGAAGATCAAGTACGAAGGAAGTTAACAAGGTGGTGATCGGTTTGCAGCCTTGGGGTTATCGTAGCAATCTTTCAGTGGTGCTTTGTTCTTGTCCTTTCGATCCTCTTTTGTCTCGACTCGAGGTACACACGGTTTCTCATTTTATCACATACTTTATTAAATACGACATATATGGTACGAAAACCTAAACAGATCATGTCATGCCGCTCATATATTTTTCTTCAGCTGCTATGTCTCGCTAAAATGGTTACATTCACATAAGATTATACGCCACAAAATAATGGAGAATTTTATAAAACCAGTTATGTTGAGTCTCATGCATGGGTAACTGGGTTGTTGGTGTCGTACGAGAGTTAAAATGTCGAAGTCATGGGTGTGTTTGTATGAACGTAAAGGTCATAAAACTAATGCATGGAACCTGGGACAAATGATGGAATTGTGGGGTGAATTTGGAGTACTGTAGTATGTGTGATTGTAGGGCTGGATGTAAGTGTGGTATCATCTGTGTCGAATTCAGAGGAGATCTATCTTTTCGAATCTGTGTTGATACGTTTGGGATTTGGTCATGAAAGCAGATATACGACATATATGTATATATGTGTGCTATAAACTGATCAGGAAACTAAGAAAAAATAGAAGGGTCATGCGTGTGTTTACACGTGAATAAGGAGTGGGTGTGATGAGATTTGATGTAATATGTGGGCTCATTATGTTGCATTGTGTGTGTAGGGTCAATCTGTCAAGTGTTGGAATAATTATCAAACTGTGATCATACACAATTTAAGAGTTGGATGAAAAGTAGACCAAAAGGAATAGTTAAACATATTATTAAGAGAATGTAATATAAATGTTCATACAGTAAACAAAATAAAGGTAAGTTAATTTGGATAACGATATGAAATAAAAGTAGTTATGACATTAAATATGGACTTAAACACCAAATGATATTAATTCAGGAAGACATGGAAGAGGGAGTAGCTTGTGATCCTTGTGTTTTCTTTTCCTTCATTTCGGTACGGTTAAGGTACAGATATTCTGACCTTCCTTATAAGGTTTCTCATGATCTCTTCCATTTTCTTATCCGTTAGTTTCTGAACTGATGCCATTGCTATGATTCCCTTTGCTTGAACCTTCTTTGTTGGTCCCATTTGATATGACTTCTGTTATGAATCTATGTTATGAAAATCTTTTTGATTATACCATGGAAATGTTTTGAGAAAAACCATTTGGAAAAGATGTTTATAAATGATGCGAAACTACTGTTATATAAAATTGTTACTAACTTTTATGAAAAACTATATTTTGAAGACTATCTTTATAAAAACCGTTTTGAAAGATTATGAAAACCACTTTAAAGGATCGTTTTATGAAAATCATGAATGAAGGATTGTTTAAAATGGACTTCTGATAGAAACTTTTGAAAAGGACTTTTGATCTGAACCATGACTTGATTATTGAATATGAACCTTGATCTGATAAACTCTGATATGAACCAAATTGATTTTGATCCTCTGATTTTAATTCTAAAATATTTGATATGAACTTTCTGATATGATTCTCTATTCTGAACCTTTGCTTAAACTCTGAATTGAACCTTTGATATTTCTGGACTTTGACATGAACCTTTTTGCCATGTATCCTTATGATATGACCTTCTGATTTTGGTAGTACATATGACCTCTGACCTCTGACCTACAGTTTGATATCCGAGCCACTCACTAGGCATGAGGGTTTCATGTCCATGTCATTGATGCACCGATGGCATGACTCTAAGGCAGGAGAGTGATGACCTGTCCCGTCCCTGACATTATTTTATCTGGTGTGTTGAGGAGTTTCTGGCCACCGGGGGCACATGGATGCATCCTAGATCTGACTCTGTTATCTGTTATCTGTTTAGTGGATTATCTGATTTATATTATATGATTGTTATTATTATCTCTGGTGACTGATGGTGTGTGTGATACACGTCTTTCACAACCTCTGGGAGCAGATCACTCCATTGATACATGAGGTCACCCCTCATATTATCTGTTACTTGAGAGGCATCCCCTCTGGATTATTATATGATTACTCTGTTATGATATTATCTGTTATCTCTGGGCTCGTGATGGATTTCTGTATTTCCCTAAACCTGGTTTGTTCATTATCCCTTTCTCATTTCTTTTCTTTTACCCTTATTCCTTTCCTATTCTTTCACTTTGATTCTGTATCTGTACAATCTATATTTCTGATTTGTTTCTGTATTGCTATCTGTTATTGTTTTTGTCATCTATATATCTGTTCACTGAGCTCTCGTAGCTCAGCCGTATTTCTTTTCCTGCGGCAGGTTTTTTTGTAAAGAGCTGGGAATGGGTGGAGAGTACCTTTGGACTTAGAAGACTGATAGCTATTCTGGATTTAGAAGTGATTAGAAGTTATTATTATTTCAGAATTAGTATTTAGTGGAAGTTCATTTGTAACCTTAGAGTATCTGTATTTCATTTGTAACCTTTGAGTATTCTTGTATTGCTATAGATGTATGCTTTGTTTGATCTGATATGAAACCATCATTGTGATATCTTTACCCTTGTCGGGTTGGGGTGTTACAATTTATGGTATCAGAGAAATAGGCTGCGACTCGTAATACATTTACCCTTGACCTGTGAAGTTTGGACCATTAAGTTTCTACTGTAAGCGCTCATAAGATAACCTTTAAGATTTGCGTTAGGATTTCCCTGTAGGAACTTAAGCTTTGACCAGTGAGGAATGGGTAGACTATAAGGCTTTTGTTTAAGTAGCATTGCTTCCGCATCACTCTGATTTATGCCCTGTTTGTTGAGATCACTTTTAGAGATTGAAAACTCACGTTTTGCACCACCTAAGATTCCTACTCCGACATCTAATTCTTTTGAAAATCATTTTGATGTCTCTTCGGGTATTCTGAGAATCTCCATGACGATAACCTACTTGATACATTCTGTTAATTGCTTTTGTAATCTATGAATCTTCTGACCCTATCTGAGTTCGTCTTAAACATCTCCGTTTTCATGAGAAGTCTGGTGGTGTTTTAACCACGAGTATAAGAATGTTTTCCTCTCACTTCTGAACGATAAGACTTGCGTTGTCGATCTGTTTTCATTGAATAGTTAACTTTGATTTTTATTCTGATAAAGGATAGGTTGATTGATCATTGAAGACTACCCTCCTATGTTTCACCTTCGGTGTTTGAAAACCATTTTGAAATCTCCTACCATGATTCCCGATTGTTAAACTTTTGCTATCTCTACCTGATTTTAATTTTCATTTCTGACCTGTTTGATAAGCAGTTTAATACTCCTCTGACCGTCCCGAAGGTCATTTGACCTTAATGTGTTTGACCCATTATGTGAATTAAATTACCCGTGCTGGATATAAAATGTATCATCTGATATTACTCGGTCCTTGCGAAATCCATTACTACTCCTATGAGAACTCTGGTGAGTATTAGCCATGGACTGCGACGATAATTTTGTCTCGATGTGAAATTGTTAACTGAGCATGATGATGCTGATTACTGATATTCTATATGCCTCACTTTTTACAGTTATACGATGTTCGTATTACGGATGACTCACAACCTACCTGCCACTTATGCTAAATAACTAATCAAGACTCCAACACCGTGAATTGTTCATTTATCTATTTCCACACTTTGATGAACCATGTACTTAACCCTGAGATATGAACTATCCGTCTGGCTTGGCGACCGTACTCATTCTATGAATCCGCTTACTTTTGATATATTTGTAGGGTATTCACAATGCATGAATCACAATAGTGAGGCTTGTATGGATCGAATGGATAAGATTTCTAGAGAGAAGTGGGAGCCTTTTAGTGAGAGAAAGAAACTTGTGATATATTAGATTGAAAAGGTCCAACCCTTCCCTTGCAAGGGAAGGGGTATTTATACTTACTACATAATATGCCCCTAGCGGGCTGTGGAGCAAGCTGACAGTGGGTAAAGACCCGACCCACTCCACAATATTAATAATAACTAAACTACTAATAATATTACTAATGATCCTACGAGCTATGATGTGCTACTAAGTACTCGGGGTGACCGAGTCTTCAACTGAATATTTATATTCCTAACAATCTCCCCCTAAGGGAGGTCACCCCGGAAGTAATGTTCTGAATTCTAGCACTTCATCCTTGAATCTTGACTTCATAGCTCGTAGACCTTGATTCTTCAACGTCTAGAATCTTTGTGCCTTTAGCAGTGAACTTGTGATGACTGTTCTTTGTTTTGGATGATCTTTGAGTATTCTTTGAAGTTATCATCCAACATGCGTCTTCAAGTCATCTTGTGGCTTCGTCATCATGAGAAGTTGTGATCTTGGAGCCTTCTTTGAGATCATCAGCCACCGAAAATCTCTGAGCTCATCCATTGTAGTAATGCCTCCATGTGATTTGTTGTGACCGTTGGGCCCGCATGCTCACACTTTTCTGGATCATGATAGCTATCATCAGAGTTGCGGAAGCTGTGTTGAAGGTCTTTTAGCTATCATGATGTCTTTAATAATGAGTTGGAAGTGTGAGCATGGAGTGTGAATTGACATGTCACATACTGGAATCAGGAACCACCATCACCATCTTTATATGTACCTGAAATAAAACAGTTAGCAATAAAGTTGGAGAACGAATATGGCTTTGTCATTCGTTTGGTGTGGTTGGATTAACCTTCGGATCCGTGAGGACCGACCTGTGATCAGGTAGAATTCCCTTTAAAGAGAATTCTCCTTGACAGGAATTTCCAGCTTGTTGTAAAGACTCATTCAATGAACTAACATTGGACTCGTCTTACAAGCATGTTCTCATACCGGAACGTCTCAAAGCAGACAACACGGTTGAGTGAATCAGTGAATTGAATACCCACTGATTGATGAGAAATTGATTAGAAAAATCACTCGCGTGTTACTAGATAAACAATTTTTATGTAACACGACGAGGGTTTTACACATTAAATCACATTTCTGTCATAAATACTTTTGTTTGAAAATTTTCACAATCAATGCGCTCGAAATTCATTTGATGAGCATATTGAAGGGTTTTCCAAAAGCATCCGTCAATCCATTTCCTGGAACAAGTTTGATTCAAATGTGAATCGCCCCATTGTTTCATTCCAGTTGTCACAGGTTTGATCCATGAAGGATCTCACATGTCACCCACCAAGAGCTCATTTGATGTTGGCTCTAGAAGGATTTCCATCTTCATTGTGATTACTTTAAGTATCACTCGGATGTTCTGGCAATACCACAAGGATAATGCGTAGGACTCTTCATATATATTTTCTTGCTTTTCACGGTGTATGAAACAGCAAGCATATTGGAAATGTGTCCTAATGAGATTAATTGATGATCTCTTGGCTCTAGACTCAATAGTGCATTTTGATTTAGTGATCGGAGGCTGGAGAGGACTGCCACCTTTTCAATATCATCTAACTCGGAGTGAGAGAGACGATAGCAATGTATTGATCTCCGTGACAAGTGAAACAAGAGTCCTTTGAGGGACCTTGAGTGGCTAGGGAGGGTTGTGCAGCGTATCATTGGGTCCATGATACTTTGTCTTCAATGTCAGCAATCAACTAAGTGATTCTGACAGCATATGTATTGACCCGGTTTCTGCCTAAGATGTAAGGAGGGCTTCTTTCTTTTCACCCTTTATCTTTACATTTCTTTTTCATTCTTCAACCCCTTCAGTGCTTACCGAGACTTCATAACTAGCACCTTGTTGGGTTTGTTCCAGTGCTAGCTCCATCTCAGTCGGCACTCTTCCCTTATTCACTTTTCTCCTTTTTAATCATTCCTAAGGACTTCTATTCTAATTAGAGGATTTTCCCTGGGAAGATCCCTCCGATTCTGGCTGGATCATGCGAACAAATACCTAACCTCACCATCCTTATAACTCCAATGCATTAAAATAAGATTGGTCGGTCTTTGGTATTCTTCCACAGTTGCCATCATAAATCATTCGCTCCCCCTTAATATGTGCATCGATATACGAAAAGGTTTAGCACATATGGGAGAGCCTACACTTGAGTTCCAAAAGATCACATTTTTATCAGAATTTCATATTTAAATCACATTCTCTCCCCCGATCAAAAATTTCAAACCATTTGAGATTTGTGATCCCAATTGATTTAAATATGTTTAGAAAATTTGGGAGAAAATGTGGTCAAGTTTAATATATTCTGATTACGAAGCATACAATGCTCCCCCTCAAACCAAGAGAGAGTGTCACTGCTGATGTTGCACAATGTTTAAAAAAGGTGTCCAAATTTGAACAAATAAACTCCCCCTCAATTAATGACCCGTTTTCTATTTAAAGAGCTGTAGTCATTCAATTGAGTGATAAGTATTTGTGAAATTTAAGTCTAGTTACCACCTTGTGAAACACCAAAACTCTCTTGAAGAATCATAGAACTGAAAGAGTTCATGGTGCAAAGAAGACTTCTCTTCTTATACGCGAAATGATGCACTGAACCGTACATCAAATCGGGGAAACATGGATATAAAGTAATCCATGCCCAGGTGAACATCACCCGGTTGGAGGAACAGCTGTCTTTTTGGCGACATGCTTTCCCCATTGTACAACGCGGGTTGCAGTATGAAGTAACTGCAAGCCATTTAGACATGTTTTAACAATCCATTTTAACTTCTGCTCGAGCTTCATTTAAAGACCCGTGCCATTATTGAATGACATTTCTAAGTCCGTAAATGTTATCGATAAACAGAAGACATGCCTAGGTGAAACTGTTTTTGGTATTTTCTATTTTTCTGATTTTTTTTTTTTATGGTTTTTCTTGGTTTTAATATTTTTCTATATACAATTTTCTGGTTCTATAATTTTCTATTTACAGTATGTTTTAAGATATGTACAAACTATATTATTCAGTTTAAGACGATGATGAAATGAATACCGAAATGAGGATACGTTCAGTATGTTGTAGAAATCTATGGTCAATCATCTCTTAAACTTTCACCACCAAAGCTTTCGAGGCTCCTGAACAATCGACGGAACTTGAGCCTTCCCAATGTACAGCTTTGATAGCTTCCCCCCAAACCGACAATCTTCATACTGAGCAGATTCAAAGCTCTCTTTCAAGCTTACATAAGGTAAGCGTACAGCGAAAACCGTAGCAAACCACATTAAGTATTGCTGCTCCCTTTTAAGAATAATCATCGTGATTCTCCGTTCGGGGATCCTCAAATAGATCAGCAACGAATCATCTCACATTTGAATAATTCTTCTCACATTTCTTCCCGCTGAATACTGAAGAAATGCCTACCAAAAGTATCCAGAGACCACTTTCCCCCAAGTAGTTGAAGAGATACAGCCAGTCTCGATATATGAAGCCCAAAAACCCGAAGTACACACTCAATCCCATTAATAAAGTCGACAATGCATCATCAAGATCAATTAAGACCCGAAACTCCCCTTATCTCCTTTCAGGACATTGCAGATGAGAATTGTTACACCAAATTCAGCTAAGTCCCGAGTGTAAGCAATTTATCCCGTATGTAGTCGACATGATAACACCAAGACAGTACCATAATAGCTACTGAGTACCGGATGTACACATTTCCTTCAGTAGGATACCGACTAACCATAAGAACCATCATACAATTGTGTACCTCTTTTATCATCAGAATCTGGCATTCTCTTCCCACACTTAGTTGGAATGACACACCAGAAAGAATGAGTTAGAACACTGATTTTCTCTGCGATTATGACATTTGTCTTCCCGGAATAATCTTCAATTGAGAAGAAGTATAAAGCCCATCATGTGTACTCATTGTGCATTCAGATGTATGTCTCCTTCCCCCTTGCTGGTTTTGATACCTCAGAATCAGCAACACATTTTACGAACATATTCTTGAAATCTTGTGAGAAGAACAACTTAGGCTCAAGTAGATCAAGTGAGAATTAACCGCTGCCGAAACCGTCTCTGACTATCTTTATCAACCCTCAAGTAGGCCTTATGATGAGATAACTGAAGGAGCAAACCCGATATACCAAACTTGAGCCTGAAGATAGAATTCCCCATTCTTGTGACTTACGCTTGCACTAATGTTGGAAGAACGGTGTAGAGAATTAGTGCTCCAAGCAAATCTCTAAGTACTCAATACCCAACCAAGGTATGAGACATTAACACCTCTTACGATTATCCACAACGTCATCGGCGTGTGACACTGAGTAACTCCATTAAGTGATAGTTACCCCGACTGCTGGTAACTAGATAACCTAAGTCTTCAACTTAAATCTTAAGCACTAGCAAGTTATCATTGAAGGTCAAGCATCCAACCAACCCCGACTTCAAGATAGAGTAAGATCACACCTTTGAGAAAGTCAACTTCAACCCCAAATATGTGATACCTGTTCAACTCCGTAGTCACCATTTGATGCCCAACAAGTGAGTGAACCAACAACCCAGTGTACATCGAATCACTTGTTCACACTTCTCCCCCTCAAAGATTGCATACGAGGATGCCATCTTTGATTGAACAAGTGCATATGAGGTTGATCCACTGTTCACACTTCTCCCCCTCAAAGATTGCATACGAGGATGTCATCTTCGATTGACCAAGTGCATATGAGGTTGAATCACTTGTTCACACTTCTCCCCCTCAAAGATTGCATACGAGGATGCCATCTTTGATTGAACAAGTGCATATGAGGTTGATCCACTGTTCACACTTCTCCCCCTCAAAGATAGCATATGAGGATGCCATCTTTGATTGAGTGACTAAACGTCCAATCGAATGGAAGTAGATCCACTTGATATCTGAATGAGCATGGAGCAAGTATGAAGCCTTTTGATGAGAGTAGTCAGAAACAAGAGTATTCGTCTGACCATTACTCAAATCTCAATCACCATGCAGTTTATTCACCCTTCTCCCCCTCAAAAATTGCATGTGACGACCAACTGCCATTTTTGATAGACCGGGTGAATAAGAATATACTTCAATATACGTTTATCCCCTTGATGACTGAATGAGCATTTGAAGACCACGAAGCTAGATGAGAATGGTCATGAATAAGAAGATTCCTCTTCTTCCGAAGATAAAGCGCACTCAAGCGTACGCCTTTCTTTTCTTAGATGAACGGGGCCTGAAGAAATGTCAGCAGACGCCATAATGATGACATTGAGACCCGAGGCTTGAACTGCATTGTTCAAACGTCATAGTTGATTGAAGAACGAGGCCTGAACTGATTTGAACAGACGTCATTGTCGTTGATGTTCATCAAGCTTGAATTGTTTGAACCCCTACATCATGAGATATCACTCTTTTCGGCACCCAAACCCTGAGTCTTTCCTTAATAGGAGAGAACGATGTACCTGCACTTAAGTAAAGACTTCCTGCATTGACATTAAGAGTTTGTTTGCATTTATATGGGTTAGTGATATCAGCAGTTGAGTCATTTGGGGTTGCACTGTCAACCTTGGTTTCGCACTTAGTGAACATCTTTCGAATAGGTATCCATCTAAGACCAACAATCTTAAAAGTTCTACCCGTCGGTATCCACCTAAGGCAAGATCTAGGAGTGTGTGGTTTCTCACGTACAGTGGAGGACTTGTTTAGAGAAGACCTTTGTCCTACAGCGATCTGCCTACCAGGTTTCTGAGTATGACTCTTTGGTTCTACGGGCTTGTTGTTGATTCTAGTCTTAGAGGATTGAACCTTAGCACGAGCATTCACTTCCTTCAGGAATTTTGTTATACAAACGTCATGGGTTGCATTAAAAACACATTTCTGACAAGTCGAGCAAACAAAGTGTTTGGAATCAGAAAAAGATCTAGGGTTCTTAGAGTGATCGGCTACGGGAATTGCCTTAATTGGCACGCAACTACTCTTAGAAACAGGCAAATTCCTAGTCTTTTCATGTGTGTTTTTCTTAGCGTCCACTAGGTTTTGATTTTGAACAATGTCTTTATGTCTAACATGTTCCTTTGGTGTCACAAGTGACACACGCGTTGAACTAATCCTAGAAGAACTAGATGCACTCATGTGATGTGGTTTTGCAACAGCATATTCCTTTTCACTAGGTCTAGACTGTGAAGTGACTGGTTTTGACAAAACTTTTTCCGCATCAACTTGGGAGGCAAACCGTGTTTTTGAAACATTTAACCGTTCAGATCTAAACGCTGTCAGTTGTCTAACAACTGATTGGTTCCTAAGTGGTGGTTTCCCCAAGATTGATGGTTTTGCAAACTTAGTGTTCACACCATTTCCATTCAATTTTCTCAATTCGTTTTTCAATGATGCAATCGCAAAACCCTTTTCCTGAAGTTGAGCCTTGAATTCATCATTTTTGGCAATCAAAGAGGTAATTTGCTCTACATTCTTAGTTTTCGATTCTTTGATTGTATCACTCAGTTCTTTGCAATGAATTTTCAAAGACTCATTTTCCTTAAACAATTCAGTCACTTTATGATCTAATTCTGCATTATTTGTTGCAATAACATCATTGTCATGTTTAGTCTTAACTTCATTACATATGTCACGCATCTCAGCCAATCTGTTTTTCAGGTTTTTGATCGTTAAGTTTTTGGCTTCTAGCTGAGCTTTCAAATCATTTATCATAAAAAATTCACGGAATTCAGGAAATTCTGGGTTTTTACATGGTAGTTTATTTTGAAGACTTTCTTTCTTTTGTTGCATTGAGATTTCAAGATCAATACAATGTTTTTCAAGCTGTAAAAATCTTTTTGAAAGTTCATTATAAACTTCTTTTTCAACCATATCATTTGATTTGAAAAACTCAGCCGTAGGCAAAGAACTCGACGTATTATCATGTTCATATTCAGCATCCTGATCAATTTCTCCCCCCTTTTGACTCATATTTGTTGAATCAGAGGTAATATTGCTATCAGTCTTTTCCAACAGATATGTGTCATAAGTAAGTTTAGGATGATCAGTATGTTGTTGTTCATTAGAAAGAGCATTATCTAGATAAGACAGATGTACCACAGCAGATTGTGCTTGGTGATTTTCAGGTACGTAGGCTGCATTCTCACATATTGTGAAATCACCTCCTGTGCTGTCACCATCATCAAACTTGTCTGATCTTGTTCCATTTCCCATTTGTTTAGCCCTTTCATCAATAAACCCATTAACATTACTCATCAATTGTAGTAATGTAACTCTGAACACGTCAACCTCGAATCCAGTGTAATTAGCAAAACACCCTTTTGTCATCTGACTGTCATAGTCATAGTCCTCAGTGTATTGCGAGTCAATGAACACCTGGAGTTGGTTATTGATCACACTGAAAGCTGCTCTAGATCTTGCTTCAGAGAATTCTTCTTTGTCAAGTTGTTGTTCAAGTTGATCTAAATATAGAGTCATTTCGACTGTGAAATCATGAACAACTTGACCAAAGAGTGCTGTGAAAGCTCGTGTGTAACCCATCACGTATTCAGATTTATCAAACAGAACCTTGAGATGTGAATGAAGTAGACGAAAACATTCGATGCGACTTTCCTTTGCATTAAATAGCATAAGTGACTGATGAAGCTCTTTCTCTTGTGATTTCAGGCACGAAGATTCCACATTGGTATTATCAGAATCACACCCGTACATTTGTTGTCCAGAATTGGAAATCATTTGGTTATCATATGTGTCGTACAACTTGAGTACCTTAGATATTAAGGAATCTGAAGTAGTAGACATGATGTAACGTGCACGGGATTTTACAATTCTATGATTTAAACCGAGAAATAGATTCTTTCGCGGGGTTTTACAAAATCAAGAATAAACCGTGGAATGATGCTTGACATGTGTTATGATGAAGGTCTGGTAGACTTGTTGATCTGATTGGTATGGTTGTTGCAAGTTATTATGGCAAAATTTTGGTCTGAAAAACTTAGAAACTCAATAACTTCATTCTGGAGCGATTTCAGGCTTCGAAAGTTGGGTTGAATGAATAAATTAATTCAACGTGTCCTTCTCCTCGGTCTTACGGTCGTTTTGACAGGTGTTTCGCTGAAAACGGAGTTACGGTTCAAAAGTTATGGCCGTTTGAAGTTTTGACGTAAAAAGTCAACTTTGGATACAAACCGCCTAGACAAACCGCGTAGACACAAACCGCATGTACGTCTTAGAGACAAACCGCGTAGACACAAACCGCATACACACCTCAGAGACAAACCGCGTATACACAAACCGAGTTCACGCTGGAGATACAAACCGCGTTGACACAAACCGCGTATACGCCTAAGAGACAAACCGAGTTCACACTAAAGATACAAACCGCGTTGACACAAACCGCGTAAGCACCAAAGAGACAAACCGAGTTCACACTAGATATACAAACCGCGTAGACACAAACCGCGTACGCACCGTAGAGACAAACCGCGTTGGCACAAACTTCCAAACACGTCACTTTCAATGCAGTTTGTCCTTTTGCCTAAACTAGTAAAAAAGACAAACCGCGTATCCGATGTACCACAAACCGCGTTCAAGATCGTCCCAACTACACAAACCGCATTCAAGAACACTACCACAAAAACCCACGAATTGCTCCAAAATCACCACACCGTTCTTAGATCTGTGAATCCAAACACCAAATACCACTCTAATACTAATCTTAATCTAGAAAGTACAAAGTAAAACAACTTCTAATCACTAAACAAAGTACAAAATGAGATTTATGCTACTAAACAAACCGAATCCAAAAAAAACTTAAAACTACAAATCGAACCAACAAGAAAAACCTCAAGAACTACACAAATCCGTGAATACCAACTCTCATGGACCTAACCATGGCTCTTGATACCAATTGTAGGGTATTCACAATGCATGAATCACAATAGTGAGGCTTGTATGGATCGAATGGATAAGATTTCTAGAGAGAAGTGGGAGCCTTTTAGTGAGAGAAAGAAACTTGTGATATATTAGATTGAAAAGGTCCAACCCTTCCCTTGCAAGGGAAGGGGTATTTATACTTACTACATAATATGCCCCTAGCGGGCTGTGGAGCAAGCTGACAGTGGGTAAAGACCCGACCCACTCCACAATATTAATAATAACTAAACTACTAATAATATTACTAATGATCCTACGAGCTATGATGTGCTACTAAGTACTCGGGGTGACCGAGTCTTCAACTGAATATTTATATTCCTAACAATATTCGATTTTGAGGTCTTGAAGTTATGGATTTGGCTGGCCCTCATACGCTGCCAGGGACTACCATATCTGATTTGCGACCTTTAGTAATATGTTTCATTCCACTTTCGTTATGATAACCAGTAACCGCTCAAATCTGTTAACGCTGCTATGGAAACATCTATCTCGACCTCATTTGACTGTCGATTGTCTACTGATACCTATTACCCACCCTAGAAGCTTTGGCATTGGAAGTTCTGTTGTACAATTTTCTGTTGTTCTCCGATGGAACTTTTGGGTTACCCTCCTGGTTGAGAAGTAGAATGAAATTTGAACCAGTATCAGTTGACGGACCATGATGCGGTAGAAGTTGAGGAATCGGAGGAGATGATGGAATATGATTTTTGTTCACCTCAGTGTTTCGTTTTGAACACCCTGTTAACTTGTGAAGAAGAAAGAGAAAACTTGGAGTATCAACTATCGTAAACCTAATCGTATCACTACCTTGACCATCTTTCAATTCAGCGAATCAATGATTGATTCTATCTTTGTAAACTCCGTACCAGACGACCTCTGTGGATGATTGAAGGACTGAAGAAGCAACTACAAGGACTTCTAAGAAAAGAGATGACTATTTGAGAGTAACCTCCGAGAAGTATTTCAGTTTTATACACGAAGAGGAACAGGTAGACCATCATGTGGTATGACCCTTTATTCTAGAAGAAGTCGATTCGAGTGGCGTCCAGAAATGGTAGCAGGCAATATTACCATGCATCCGGCGATGACGGCAGTTGGAGTTGGCGAATTTCGAACCGTGCTGAAGACCTGTCTAAGACACACAGTCTTGCTTCTCTATTCACCTTAGTTGTACTAAGATGAATTAAGAGCAGAAGCAGACTCGCGAATGGAGGTATGCACAGTGACCACGCAGGAGATTCACGCTACTACACCACAGTTCCAAGAAGGAGTGCCGAAGGCTTGAGGGGCCAAACTCGAGCTTATATTTCCTTCCCACCCTATGATCATATGATAGACTGCATGGACTTGGAAGAAGTTAAAGATCATGTATTTGAATGGACGATAATTCTGAAGCGAACGTTTGTATTCGGAAGAGTTGATTTGTGAAAAATGAAGCTATGGACGACGTAATCCATTTCCTCTTGACCTACTCAAATTTCTGTTAACTGATGATAGGACCCCTTTGAATGAGTTATGTTTCCCTGTTAGTAATTCCGCTCGATGTTCATTCTGCGTATGCTAGACCATGGTTTTGTTATGAGGAATTTGGCGAATGATGGACGATTCGATGCTTAAAACAATGTACAAAATTCCGATAGACATTCTGGGACTTCCGTTAACTCTTTCGAGTAGTTCGTTCTCCTCTTAGCTATGGGTTTGATTTTGATGACCTCTGAGACCGTAGAAGTGCTAGGTGGATTAAGATAGGTGGCTTTGATTACGAATTGAGATAAAGTATGATCATCATGAAGGCATATTTATGTGGTTCTAGTATTATGACGCCTGATCAACGTGATAATACTTACACCATATAACGTGCACTCATCGTGGCCATAGGATGTCTTGGGGAAGTACCTAAGAAGTTTAGAATCTGATCTCCGTTGGTTATCCGTGATTAGTGAGACTTTAGGTTCATTCTACCTATGCGTATACTCTGTTTTTGTTCATTTAATATCGGGATGATTTTGGACTCTCGTGTTTCATTCTGTTGACCTCAGTTATAAATCTTGAACTTCCTTTGGAACCCTCTACTGTTGATACAGTCAATTTGATTTGAACTCTTGTTCGTATTCCATATGAGCTTCCTTAAGATTCGCCTATAGTCCATTTTATGTTGCATGGACTTCTTGATCAGAATCAATTTAGTTATCTCCATTGTAGATTTGAAACCCACCTCGTTTTGATCTGGATCATGAGAAACTTTTGGTCTAAAGATCTTTTGGAGGAACATCCTCGGGCATGAGAATGTTGTGACGACCTTTTTCGATTTGCTACGACTCTGTTTAACTTTGCGACTTCAAATTTCGAGGACGAAATTTTTCTATTAGAGGGGAAGAGTTGTAAAACCCTCATTTTCTTATCATTTGTAATTCCCATTTTACCCCTCAAGATTTATGAAGTTACAAGAACATACAAATAAGTGTACGAGAACATCATACATTTTAACCTAATTATAATAATATAACTACATGTCATTTAAAAACTATGCCTTATAAATTAAACATATATAATCCCTAAACTAATCTGATAAGCAAACGACACACACTTTATAAAATCTGTTCCATACGTTTTGTGATAACAACCATAATTCCATTTCCTTATTTAGTTCACGCGTTTTCTTTTCTTCCAGCAAGATAAGTGCAACCAATTTCCATATTTCCTTATTCTAGTTCTCACACGTTGCATGTATCTTTTTGAAATATAGCATCTATCTCGCGATAATACAAATACACGACTTTCCCGTATCATCACACGCCTTTCCTTATTCAAAACAACCGTATAACATATTCTTCCCTTCTCTCCTCCATACAAATGATAGCACAACAGGTCTCAAATCCTTTTCTCTCAAGAAGATCAAGTACGAAGGAAGTTAACAAGGTGGTGATCGGTTTGCAGCCTTGGGGTTATCGTAGCAATCTTTCAGTGGTGCTTTGTTCTTGTCCTTTCGATCCTCTTTTGTCTCGACTCGAGGTACACACGATTTCTCATTTTATCACATACTTTATTAAATACGACATATATGGTACGAAAACCTAAACAGATCATGTCATGCCGCTCATATATTTTTCTTCGGCTGCTATGTCTCGCTAAAATGGTTACATTCACATAAGATTATACGCCACAAAATAATGGAGAATTTTATAAAACCAGTTATGTTGAGTCTCATGCATGGGTAACTGGGTTGTTGGTGTCATACGAGAGTTAAAATGTCGAAGTCATGGGTGTGTTTGTATGAACGTAAAGGTCATAAAACTAATGCATGGAACCTGGGACAAATGATGGAATTGTGGGGTGAATTTGGAGTACTGTAGTATGTGTGATTGTAGGGTTGGATGTATGTGTGGTGTCATCTGTGTCGAATTCAGAGGAGATCTATCTTTTCGAATCTGTGTTGATACGTTTGGGATTTGGTCATGAAAGCAGATATACGACATATATGTATATATGTGTGCTATAAACTGATCAGGAAACTAAGAAAAAATAGAAGGGTCATGCGTGTGTTTACACGTGAATAAGGAGTGGGTGTGATGAGATTTCATGTAATATGTGGGCTCATTATGTTGCATTGTGTGTGTAGGGTCAATCTGTCAAGTGTTGGAATAATTATCAAACTGTGATCATACACAATTTAAGAGTTGGATGAAAAGTAGACCAAAAGGAATAGTTAAACATATTATTAAGAGAATGTAATATAAATGTTCATACAGTAAACAAAATAAAGGGTAAGTTAATTTGGATAACGATATAGAAATAAAAGTAGTTATGACATTAAATATGGACTTAAACACCAAATGATATTAATTCAGGAAGACATGGAAGAGGGAGTAGCTTGTGATCCTTGTGTTTTCTTTTCCTTCATTTCGGTACGGTTAAGGTACAGATATTCCGACCTTCCTTATAAGGTTTCTCATGATCTCTTCCATTTTCTGATCCGTTAGTTTCTGAACTGATGCCATTGCTATGATTCCCTTTGCTTGAACCTTCTTTGTTGATCCCATTTGATATGACTTCTGTTATGAATCTATGTTATGAAAATCTTTTTGATTATACCATGGAAATGTTTTGAGAAAAACCATTTGGAAAAGATGTTTATAAATGATGCGAAACTACTGTTATATAAAATTGTTACTAACTTTTATGAAAAACTATATTTTGAAGACTATCTTTATAAAAACCGTTTTGAAAGATTATGAAAACCACTTTAAAGGATCGTTTTATGAAAATCATGAATGAAGGATTGTTTAAAATGGACTTCTGATAGAAACTTTTGAAAAGGACTTTTGATCTGAACCATGACTTGATTATTGAATATGAACCTTGATCTGATAAACTCTGATATGAACCAAATTGATTTTGAACCTCTGATATTTAATTCTGAAATATTTGATATGAACTTTCTGATATGATTCTCTATTCTGAACCTTTGCTTAAACTCTGAATTGAACCTTTGATATTTCTGGACTTTGACATGAACCTTTTTGCCATGTACCCTTATGATATGACCTTCTGATTTTGGTAGTACATATGACCTCTGACCTCTGACCTACAGTTTGATATCCGAGCCACTCACTAGGCATGAGGGTTTCATGTCCATGTCATTGATGCACCGATGGCATGACTCTAGGGCAGGAGAGTGATGACCTGTCCCGTCCCTGACATTATTTTATCTGGTGTGTTGAGGAGTTTCTGGCCACCGGGGGCGCATGGATGCATCCTAGATCTGACTCTGTTATCTGTTATCTGTTTAGTGGATTATCTGATTTATATTATATGATTGTTATTATTATCTCTGGTGACTGATGGTGTGTGCGATACACGTCTTTCACAACCTCTGGGAGCAGATCACTCCATTGATACATGAGGTCACCCCTCATATTATCTGTTACTTGAGAGGCATCCCCTCTGGATTATTATATGATTACTCTGTTATGATATTATCTGTTATCTCTGGGCTCGTGATGGATTTCTGTATTTCCCTAAACCTGGTTTGTTCATTATCCCTTTCTCATTTCTTTTCTTTTACCCTTATTCCTTTCCTATTCTTTCACTTTGATTATGTATCTGTATAATCTGTATTTCTGATTTGCTTCTGTATTGCTATCTGTTATTGTTTTTGTCATCTATATATCTGTTCACTGAGCTCTCGTAGCTCAGCCGCATTTCTTTTCCTGCGGCAGGTTTTTTTGTAAAGAGCTGGGAATGGGTGGAGAGTACCTTTGGACTTAGAAGACTGATAGCTATTCTGGATTTAGAAGTGATTAGAAGTTATTATTATTTCGGAATTAGTATTTAGTGGAAGTTCATTTGTAACCTTATAGTATCTGTATTTCATTTGTAACCTTTGAGTATTCTTGTATTGCTATAGATGTATGCTTTGTTTGATCTGATATGAAACCATCATTGTGATATCTTTACCCTTGTCGGGTTGGGGTGTTACATCATACAAGGCCATTACTGCTGTGAGCACCATCTCTGAGCCTCTGCAACTGCTTCATATGGATCTTTTTGGTCCAACTTCTATCAGAAGTAGAGACCATAAGTATTATTGTCTGGTGATTACTGATGAGTTTAGCAGGTTTTCTTGGACTTTCTTTTTAGGTACTAAAAATGAAACCTATTCTGTGATTAGGGATTTTATTACCTTAATTGAAAACCAGCTAAATAGAAAGGTTAAGGCTATAAGGTGTGATAATGGAACTGAGTTTAAAAATTCTAATTTAATTGAATTTTGTGGGAATAAGGGGATTAAAAGAGATTATAGCAGTGCCAGAACCCCACAACAAAATGGGGTTGCAGAAAGGAAAAATAGGACCCTTATAGAAACAGCTAAATCTATGCTAGCTGACTCTAAGTTGCCTACCATGTTTTGGACTGAAGCAGTAAGCACTGCTTGCTATGTACTGAATAGGGTATCTATTACTAATCCCCATAACAAAACTCCTTATGAGCTCTTGTCTCGAAAGGTTCCCAACATTAGTTACCTTAAGCCTTTTGGATGTCATGTAACTATCTTGAATACTAGTGATCACCTAGGTAAATTTGAAGAAAAGGCAGATGAGGGGTTCATTGTAGGATATTCTGCTCATAGTAAGGCCTATAGGGTTTATAACTTGTCTGCTAAGAGGGTAGAAGAAACACTCAATTTAAGGTTTCTAGAAGACAAACCTAATTTTCAGGGTGCAGGTCATGACTGGTATTTTGACCTAGATTATCTGACTGATTCATTAGGTTATTCTAGATATAAAGCTAATCAATCTGTAGGTACACATGTTTATCCATTTAACAATGCAGGTACCTCAGATGATGAGTCTGATTCAGAGTGTGATGAACAACCCATAGTTGTTCCTTCTTTTCCCTCTAACCACTTTTCAGGTACAGAACTCAATGATACTTCTGATAAGACTGAAGATGATTCAAGTTTTGTAAAAGACCTTGCTAGGCTTCAAAGACAAGAACAACAAGCCAAGATAGCTGCTGAAAAGTTTGGTTCTGGGTTTTCACAAGAAACAGTGGAGATATTGAAAAATGCTGAAGCTAAATTTAGAAGACAAATGGCTTCTGCTGGTGGTATTCCTGTTTCTGCTGATGTCAATTCTGTTGGTAGTACACCTGTTACTGCTGATACATCTGCTGTTCCTGCCGATGTCACCAATCCTGCTGCTTCTTTGTCTACTCCATCTGCTGATTTATTGGGATTTAGTGAGCCTCCAACTAGATTCCCAAGTCCATCTGATCTTGGAAATTCACTCTCTTCAGCAACTAAGATGAATGATCCTCATAATCAATCAAGATCTGGAATTTTCACTCACTCTTCTTATGATGGTGAAGCAAATCCCTCTATTACTAATCAAGCCACAACCTATGAGGTAGATCCTGTTGTTACCAAGAGGATTAACACTTTACATCCTCAATCTTTGATTCTTGGTGATCTCAATTCCCCTATTCAAACAAGAAGCAGGTTAAGTCAATTCAAGTTTGGAGAATCTGCTTTTCTTAGTTATATTCAGGAACAGTTAAGGAGCAATCATACTGACTATCTTCATTGCCTCTATGCTTGCTTTCTATCTCAAATTGAACCAAGTAGTGTAGCTCAAGCCCTTGATAATTCTGATTGGGTTGAGGCTATGCAAGAGGAAATGCAGCAGTTCAAGAATCAGAAAGTATGGGTGTTAGTACCATTGCCTGAAGGAAAACATGCAATTGGAACTAAATGGATTCTCAAGAATAAACGGGATGCTAGGGGAATTGTGGTTCGAAATAAAGCTAGATTGGTAGCTCAAGGACATAGACAAGAAGAGGGTATCGACTATGATGAGGTGTTTGCACCAGTAGCAAGAGTTGAAGCAATTCGACTGTTTTTGGCTTTTGCTTCATTTATAGGGTTTGTGGTTTATCAGATGGATGTGAAGAGTGCATTTCTGTATGGAAGTATAGAAGAGGAAGTGTATGTTACTCAACCACAGGGATTTGTGGATCCACAACATCCTGATTTGGTTTATAAAGTGGTTAAAGCACTCTATGGACTTCATCAAGCACCAAGAGCATGGTATGCCAGGTTGTCTGCCTATCTACTTAAACATGGTTACAGAAGAGGAACAATAGATAAAACACTCTTCATAAGGAAGAATTTTAAGGATATCATCTTGGTACAAGTGTATGTAGATGATATTATTTTTGGTTCTACTAATGAAGCTTGGTGTAAGGATTTTGAGGAATTAATGAAAAGTGAATTTGAAATGAGTGCTATGGGGCAGATGACATTCTTCTTGGGCTTACAGGTTCAACAGAGACCAGATGGTATCTTCATAAACCAAGAAAAGTATGTTCATGACATACTTAAGAAGTTTGACTTGGAAAGTGTGAGGACTGCTTCAACACCTTTTGAAGCTCCAAAGCCTAAATCCAATACTGAACCTGATGATGCTGTAAATGTTCACTTATACAGGTCTATGATAGGTTCTTTGATGTATTTGGCAGCTTCAAGGCCTGATATCATGTTTGCAGTCTATGCTTGTGCTAGACATCAGGTTACACCTTTGACTTCCCATTTAAATGCTGTCAAGAGAATCTTCAAGTATTTAAAAGTACAGCCTAAGCTGGGACTTTGGTACCCAAAGGATTCTTCTTTTGTGCTGGAAGCTTATAGTGATAGTGACTATGCTGGAGCAAACTTTGATAGAAAATCTACTACTGGGGGTTGCCAGTTTTTGGGAAGAAGGTTGGTATCTTGGCAATGCAAGAAGCAGACTATTGTAGCTACATCTTCTACTGAGGCAGAGTATGTTGCTGCTGCTAGTTGCTATGGACAGGTCCTTTGGTTGCAAAATCAATTGTTAGACTATGGGTTCAACTTCATGAACACTAAAATTTTCATTGACAACCAAAGTACCATCTGTATTATTAAAAATCCAGTGTTTCATCAAAGAACAAAGCACATAGAGATTAGGCATCATTTCATAAGGGATGCTTATGAGAAGCATCTCATTCAGGTGCTTAAAATCGACTCTAATGAGAATGTGGCTGACCTATTGACTAAAGCATTTGATGGTCCAAGATTCAACTATCTGGTGGTTCATATTGGAATGATCAATCCTTAGGTGCTGAGATTATGGGGAGGTTTAAGCCTAAGGGGAGGCTTCTTGTTGTTGTATATCTTTCTTTCTTATCTTTTCTTTGTTTTTCTTTTGGTTTGTTTCTCGGTTCTTTTAGTTCAAAAAAAAATTGTATATTTTGTGTGCTAATAAGTTGGTTTTGAGCAACACCTTGCAGGTACAGTGTTGGTGTTTACACCTACACAACTGATGATGTACCCTCCTAACGGATCAAAGGACTCCCCTTCGAGCCTGTAGAAAGCCCTCCCTTCGGAGGCCCAGATTAATCTTCTAACACGTTTCATTGGCGTAAAACCATTCGCCTGCGAACTGGTTACCATGTGGGAATCCGCCAATCGAAGCCCTAAGCCCTTCGGGGTATTCCTGACGAAGGGACTAGCACGAAGGACCATCCTGACCAGGTCAAACCCACGTCTCCTCTATCCCTTGGCTTTCCCGCCAAAACAGAGATCATGGGCTACAAAGCCCTAGCGGTTACCACTTTCCATGGGACGCCCCCATGATCTCCGAACTATGTGCAACCGCCCATTATGCCCTATTTCTCCCCTATAAATAGCATAGTCGGACCAAAAACTAAGTAAGCTAACTTCACTCTCTAAATTTACGACCTACATTACCATCACACATACTTACTCGCACGCCAGAGGTGGTTCGCAGGGTCCAACCCCTGCGCAATCACTTAACGTAGTGTCTTCGTATTTCTTATTTTCAGGTTAAGAACAAGCTTGGCGCAATCTCAACACCCCATTATTCCTTTGATCACCATCGAAGGCTTGGTTGGCAATTATTTGTTCAATCAGTGGCGCCATCCGTGGGACCGCTACAATTGGTCTCGTTAATTCCGAGCTTATAACCTACCAACTAACCTCACTATTATTCCGGCATGGATCAAGGAAGAGAAGATACTCCCCCGCTGGGTTTCTCTACCTTAACACCAATACCAACCGACGACCCTAACAACCTTCCCCCAATAACCGCCTCCACCTTCACAACACGTTCTCACCCAGAAATCACGACCAACAATCATGCTTCGACATCAGCCAACCCAGAACCTGTCATTAGCCCAGCCTTTGTCGAAGCCAAACACGAAGTGATGGAAACCCTTTTAAGGGCTCGTAACAGACAAGTCAGGAATACCGAGGTGCGAAGGGAGTTGGAATACTCGAGTGACGAGTATGATGAAGAAATGGAGATGGAACCTAGGCCTCCAACCCAAGGGCCAACCTTATCGGCCTTAAGAATTGGGTCTCCAATTGGTCGAAGGCTAAGAAAAAGGTCTGTTGGTTTCGAAGGAGTCCCCGAGAGGGCTCCGACAAGAAGAGAAGGGGCGGTTACCGAAGGCTCTAACGGTAGGAGCCAGCTTAGGAAAGAAAGGGGGGTGACTTTGCCTCCCTTGCTAGCAGCTCATCTTGGAAGGACTGAAGCTGGGGTTCCGTTGCAGCCTTCTCACGCATCAGGCGTAGAAGGCAATCCGTCTACAATTAATATGGGAGGAAATCTTCCTCCCAATGGTATGTACCCCTCGTTCCAAACTCAGTCTTATCCTCAAAATTTATATCCTCCAGTAAATGGACAGCCTAATAACCCAAGCTTCCCCCAAAATTATGGGAGCATGCCCTTCGGCCATCCTTATCAGTCCTACCCAGGCCAGACTCCTATGGGAATGCCCCCAAACAGCAATCCATACAATACTGTCCCCATGTATGCACCACCTTATAATTGTCTATATTCAGACCCTATGGGTTCAGCTACACCTTTTGTTAGATGGATAGAAGATTACCCATTGCCTGATGGGTTAAAAATGCCTTCACATGTCGGGACTTATGATGGGAAGGGGGATCCGGACAATTTCTTACACTTGTTCGAAGGGGCTATCAAGATGCAAAAGTGGGTTATGCCGGTGGCCTGTCATATGTTTACATACACCCTACGGGATTCTGCTCGTATTTGGTGGAATGGGCAAAAGCTCGGTAGCATCGTCAACCTTGATGATCTCAAACCTAAGTTCCGGTCACACTTCAGTCAGCAAAAGAAGTTCACAAGGACTCATTTAACGGTGCACAACATCAAACAAAAAGATAACGAAAGCACCAGGGCCTTCGTTACTAGGTACACCGATGAGACTTTGCAAATTTTGGGTCTTCATGAAGATCAGCGTATTTTTGGTTTCGTACATGGCCTTCGGAATCGGAGTTTGGTGGAATTCTTGTCCACTGACCTTCCGACAACCTACAAGGGGTTGACCAAAAAGACGTATACTTGGATCGAAGCAAAAGAGGTGTCCACTAATGGGGCTCCGATAGATAAAGATAGCAACAACAAGTTTTCGAAGCATTCTTCGAGGGAAGGGTCCAAGAACAAGAACAAGAACAGAGATAGGTTTTCTCCGTACAACAAAGGCCCCAACCATGGTTTGTTAAGCAGTCTAACGAAGTCTCCAAAGGAAATACTTGCTACGGAGAGGGCAGCCAAAGCCTTCGAAGCGCCTCCCCGTATGACAAGTAAGGGCAAAAACAGGGATACCAGCAAGTACTGTCACTTCCACGAAAATTACGGTCACGACACAAACAGTTGCAGAGAGCTGAAGAAACAGATAGAGGAAGCTGTGAAGTCCGGGCAATTGGCACATTTGGTTAAGGGTATAAAGAAGGGAAAGGAAGAGACGACCGACACCACTCCTCTCGAAGCCCCAATACTCATGGTCCGTTGGGGCGAAGCCAGCTTGAAAAGAAAGGTAACGGAGGGTAACGAAGTAGGGGAGGTAACTTTTCCTCCTCTTGCCGGTCAAATCCCTTCAAATGATTCGATAGTCATCAAAGTCCTCATTTCCAACCGGGAAGTGAGTAGAGCCTATATGGACTGTGGAAGCTCCTGCGAAATCATCTATGAGCACTGCTTCCTCAAGCTTAATCCTTCGATCAGGTCACGGCAAATTGATTCGAAGATACCCTTGGTAGGATTTTCTGGCGAACATTCATGACCTCTGGGAGAAGTTCTGTT
Source organism: Artemisia tridentata subsp. tridentata (assembly GCA_021014915.2). Classification (NCBI taxonomy): domain Eukaryota; kingdom Viridiplantae; phylum Streptophyta; class Magnoliopsida; order Asterales; family Asteraceae; genus Artemisia; species Artemisia tridentata. Next base: position 418,926,783 of record CP139508.1, on the reverse strand, counting down.
GGAAATAACGATTGGAGAAGGCAAACTCACAAGAACAGAAACCCTCATGTTCGCTATCGTAAGGTCCAGCTCTCCTTACAACTTGTTGATAGGAAGAACCGCCATGCAAAAAATGGGGATCGTAGTCTCTACCATACACGCAGCGGTAAAATTCCATACACCCTATGGGATAGGCACCGTCCTCTCCACTTACAATCAAGGACATACGGGAGACAACGGTAAAAAGATTAGAGAAAGTCCAGAGGAACCTTAGAAGGTCATCCTAAGTTGTACGGATGCCGAAGAATGTATCGTGGTGAATGAACTCTATCCAGAGCAAACGGTGGTAATCGGAAAGCAACTCCCTGCTAACTTCAAAGCAGACTTGGAGAAGCTACTCAGAGCCAACAAAGACGTATTCGCATGGACGTATTCAGATATGACCGGGGTTCCCAGTACTCTTATGATCGACGGCAAGCCCTTTGGTACGGAACATAAGCTTAACGAGTTCAAGCACATTGAACCAATTAAGCAAAAGCGATGAAGCCTAGCACCAGAAAGAAGTGCAGCCGCTTGTAAAGAGGTGGACGAGCTTGTACAAGCAGGTATTCTCAGAGAAGTGAAATACCAAACTTGGGTTGCTAATCCAGTTATGGTAAAGAAAAGTGATGGAGGGTGGCGTATGTGTGTTGACTTCACCGATATCAACAAAGCCTGTCCGAAGGACTGCTACCCTCTACTAGAAATTGATTGGAAGGTCGAATCCCTCTCGGGGTTCCGTTTGAAATGCTTTCTGGATGCCTATAAGGGGTTTCACTAAATACAAATGGCGAAGGAGGACGAGGAGAAAACAGCCTTTTACACAGGAAAGGGTATTTATTGTTACAAGAAGATGCCCTTCGGCTTAAAGAACGCAGGGGCTACTTATCAGCGTTTAGTAGACAAGGCCTTCCATAAGAAAATTGGAAGGAACTTGGAAGCCTACATCGATGACATGGTAATAAAAAGCCGAACCAAAAAGGACCTCCTCTCTGACATTCAAGAGACCTTCGATCAATTACGGGCAATCAACATGAAGCTTAATCCCAAGAAATGTTCCTTTGGCATGGAGGAAGGGAAATTCTTGGGGCATTTGATAACGAAGCAAGGGATTAAAGCTAACCCTTCGAAGGTTAAAGCCATCACTGATCTTCAAGCTCCAAAGTCATTAAAGGAAGTCCAAAGCCTCAACGGGAAGCTTGCGGCACTCAGCAGGTTCCTTTCGAAAGGGGCAGATCGGTCTTTACCATTCTTCAAAACACTCAAAGGGTGCACAGATAAAAAGACTTTCCAATAGAGTTGCGAGGCGGAAGCAGCTTTCGAAAAACTAAAGGAATTCATAGAAATCTTGCCAACACTAACAGCCCCAATCAAAGGCGAAGTGTTGTTCATGTACATTGCGGCTTCCTTCGAAAGCATCAGCGCGGTGCTTTTAGCCGAAAGGGAAAAGAAACAAGTCCTAATATACTTTGTTAGCAGGGTTCTGCAAGGAGTTGAGCAAAACTATCCGGAGTTGGAAAAGCTAATCCTTGCTTTGGTTTATGCTGCAAGACGCCTTCGAAGATATTTTCAGGCTCATCCCATCACAGTCTTGACTGACAAGCCTATCAGGCAGATACTGTCAAAACCTGAGAAATCAGGAAGGGTAGCTAAATGGGCTATCGAATTGGGAGAACATGAAATAGAATATAAGGGTCGAAACTCCATCAAAGGTCAGGTACTTGCGGATTTCCTAGCTGAAACGTCTTCCGGACCTAGCCAAGATAAAGAGGTTCCTAAGAAACAGCCCTCGAAGACGATCGAAGGATGGAAGCTGTACACAGATGGAGCCTCAAGTTCCGATGGTTCTGGAGCAGGTTTAATGTTGGTCAGCCCGGAAGGAAAAGAGTATACTTATGCATTGCGCTTTGAATTCGAAGCCACCAACAACGAAGCTGAGTACGAAGCCTTGTTAACCGGACTTTGACTAGCAAAAGAAATGGAAGTTCAAAATCTGTCCATTTTCGTAGATTCCGAACTAGTTGCTAATCAAGTCAAGGGCTCCTATGAAGCAAGACAGCCCACCATCAAGCAGTATTTGGAAAAGGCTAAGGAACTTCTCCAAGGCTTCAAAACCTATGATATAGTACATGTCCGCAGAAATCAAAACAAGAAAGCAGATGACCTAAGCAAGTTGGCATCAATGGCATTTGCTCATTTAACGAAAGAGGTTTTGGTAGAAGTATTGGCTGATAGGTCAATTGAACGGGGCAAAGTTTCCGACATCGTAACCGAGGAAGGCACCAACTGGATGACTCCGATTAGGGAGTATTTGATCAGCGGTATCCTGCCAGAAGACCGTAAACTAGCTCGAAAGGTCCAGATCAAAGGTCCCCAATATAGACTTATTGGGGATAATCTATACAGGAAATCCTTCTTATCCCCGTGGCTTCGTTGTGTGGGACCAAAACAGGCTTCGAATATCAAATACGAGGTTCACGAAGGCTCTTGCGGGTTGCATGCAGGCCCTCGCTCCATTGTCTCAAAAGTGATGAAGCTTGGGTATTATTGGCCATCCATGCATAGGGATGCAATGGAAATAATACAAAAGTGCAAAGCATGTCAGATCTACTCCAAAGTCCCGAGAATGCCTAAACAAGACATGACCTCCGTTACGTCAGCATGGCCTTTCTGCCAATGGGGAATTGACATAGTCGGACCCCTACCAGTTGCTCCAGGGGGAGTAAAGTTTTTGGTTGTAGCCATAGATTACTTTACCAAATGGGTTGAAGCGAAGCCCTTGGCATCAGTGACAGGAAGGCATATGGAGAAATTCGTGTGGGAACACATAACCTGTCGTTTTGGTGTCCCTCACATTATCATCTCTGACAATGGAAAGCAGTTCGCCGAAGGGGTGTTCCCAACCTTCTGCGAAGGCCTGAAGATCAAGCAGTCATTCACTTCCGTTTATCATCCTCAAGGTAATGGACAAGTAGAAGTCACAAACCGGGGTATCATAGAAGGAATTGAGAAGAGATTGGGACGAAGCCATCATGGGTGGGTAGACGAGCTACCCCAAGTTCTGTGGGCACATAGGACGCACCCTAAGTCAAGCCACGGGGAGACTCCTTTTTGCCTCACTTTTGGAACGGAAGCTGTAATACCCTCTAAAATAGGCATCGAAACAGAACGCATTGTGAACTTTGAAGAAAAGACAAATGGTGAAAGGATTCGAGAAAACCTTGATCTTCTGGAAGAAAGAAGAGAAATTGCTTCGATCAGGGAGGCTACCCACAAACAGAAGATAGAAAAGTACTATAACAACCGAGTTCGACCCTCCACGCTCAAGCCAGGTGAATATGTCCTTCGTCTGAATAGTGCAAGCAAGGCTGAATACGAGGGAAAACTAGGGCCAACATGGGAAGGACCCTACGTCATATCAGAAGCCTACGGCAATGGCGCGTACAAGCTCGCAACGCTTAAAGGAGAAGTCATGGATAGAACTTGGAACGGTACTAACCTTCGTAAGTTTTACACATATAAAACTTACTACAAAAAAAAAAAAAAAAAAAAAAAAAAAAAAAAAAAAAAAAAAAAACACTCATTTTGTTTTTACAATTTCATATAACGCATTCTTCTCATCTGGGGAAAGAAGCATTAATGGTAGGTGTCTTAGTATTCATTTCTTAAAATGATGTAATCCTCCCTACCCAATTAATGATATAACGCATTTCCCTCAAATCTCTTGTTTCGTTCTTTACAACAAAGATTTGTCCAGCCAAGTAGTATAAAAGTTTCAATGTCGAAGGATGTAGCAAGGCACACGCCTTGTATATAAATAACATCCAATATAATTCACATTAACTTTCCTATGAAGTCTTAGTGTATTAAAAGCCCTCTGCTACTTAAGGATAAAGACGGAGTGGGTCGCGACCCTCTGTCGCAATCAAATTATACGATTGCTTAAAATCTTGGTCCAAAATACACACAATAAGGTTATAACCTTAGGTTGTATGTGTACGCTCTTGAAATGAGCGTAAGAGAAGAAAAACATGACAATAAAAGTGGGACATATCCCACCAAATTAGCATAAACAAAGGCCACGTGCAGTCTTAATTATCATAATCACAAAAAGAACAATTGTCTAAAGTTACAGGCCGAAGCCCAGTAACACAAAAGATAAATTGTTCTAACAGGAATAAAGATAAATTATCTCAAACAAATAACATGTTGGGAAATCATTTCAAGGTAGAGCAGAGTTGGACTTCCTTGTTGAGGATGAAGGTTGGATCTTCATAGGCTTCTTTGCCAAAAGCTCCTCTATTGAAGCCAATGGATCATTGGTAACATCGGAAAGATAAGGGTACTTTGTTGAAATAAACGCATCACCAGCTTCATTAAACTCTTGCTCCGAATCTGGGCGATAGTAAGACACCTCCGACAAAACAACGGGTTTCTTTGTCTTGGCAATTTCCTCCAATACGGTGCATGTTCCGTAGAAGATGGCTGCGTTCACAAGTCTCCCAATAACTTCCCTACTACCACGAGCCACAACGAAGTTCCTAAATGCCATCCCTACAGAAAAACAAAAAGAAGAGATAAATATCATCAGATAAGTCATTTACTTTATTTTAATAGGTATATACATACTTTTCCCATTGCAGATTATCTCAGGTTCCAAGGGAGAGCCTTCCCAATGATCTACAATCCCCGCCATAAACAGTATCGGCTCAGGAAAGGTTTGCACATCAAATGGGTGACGTTCAAGACGTTGGTAGAGGGAATAGCTTCTTAAGAAGTGAGGCAAAGGATCATCAAAGTGTTTCTCATCAAAACGATTATCTTTGTCTAACAATGCTGGATATTGGGGAGGTATGATACTATCTTGCACATAGAAAAACAGACCTTTCCATTTTCTTATATTGGCAAAAGGTTTTGTTATTAAACAGGGCACATCAGGTTCACTTCTTTTACCTAAGGTTAACCAATCACCACCAGGGCAAAGGTTGATAAAGCCTCTAAGCATGTTAAGCGTGGGCTCATAACCATAGGCTTTCCATACGACAATGTAGGTGGTTAGTTTGGCCAAGCCGAATGGGTTCAACCTGGAAATATGTACTTGATAATACTGTAAAAATTCTAAGATTAGTTGATGAATAGGAATCCTAAAGTTGGATTCTGTAAAAGCATGAACATATAACCCAACATACCCAGTTGGAGTGTCAAAAATACTCTGGTTTTTGTTTGGGAGTATGACTTTATACTTTTTTAGTATGGGATATTTTTCAGAAAAATCCGCCAAAGCCTGTTCTGATAAGGTACACTTTTGTTCCCTAATAATTCTTTTTGCTGCCATACTCATCTTGTATTTGTAGCAATAAGAACGAAGAGGGATAATTACCTTAAATCTTTGAAGAAGCACAAAGCACAGTATTGTGTATGTGTATTTTGGGTGCAAAGAAAATATATGATCAGGTAGGGATTAGAAAGAGTTTATGCATATCTATTGACAATTTGCCCTGACCATCCACGTGTACTCATAGTTTGAGTAGTATACGGATTTCAAACTATTTTTTCAATTTTGAAAAGAAGTTTGAAGATACCGATGTAGTAGCTGCTGCAGCCTAGGGTGTAGCAGTTGGAGAATTATTAGCCGCATTTATTGCGCGGAATTTGTTTAAACACTTATCTTCATTTCGTCCGAATTTGTGATAAATGGGATAGAGTGTAGCAGGTTTTTTGAGTCGAATGCAATTTATACTCATACGTATATATCACTTTCGACTGGGGGGCTTGATGATGTACCCTCCTAACGGGTTGAAGGACTCCCCTTCGAGCCTATAGAAAGCCCTCCCTTCGGAGGCCCAGGTTAATCTTCTAACACATTTCATTGGCGTAAAACCATTCGCCTGCGAACTGGTTACCATGTGGGAATCCGCCAATCGAAGCCCTAAGCCCTTCGGGGTATTCCTGACGAAGGGACTAGCACGAAGGACCATCCTGACCTGGTCAAACCCACGTCTCCTCTATCCTTTGGCTTTCCCGCCAAAACAGAGATCGTGGGCTACAAAGCCCTAGCGGTTACCACTTTCCATAGGACGCCCCCATGATCTCTGAACTATGTGCAACCGCCCATTATGCCCTATTTCTCCCCTATAAATAGCATAGTCGGGCCAAAAACTAAGTAAGCTAACTTCACTCTCTAAATTTACGACCTACATTACCATTACACATACTTACTCGCACGCCGGAGGTGGTTCGCAGGGTCCAACCCCTGCGCAATCACTCAACGTAGTGTCTTCGTATTTCTTATTTTCTGGTTAAGAACAAGCTTGGCGCAATCTCAACACCCCATTATTCCTTTGATCACCATCGAAGGCTTGGTTGGCAATTATTTGTTCAATCAACAACAAATGGTATTCAACTCACCATGTCTCACAGACAAGAAAGAGTTGACTCACCATGAGGGTACGGCTCTGGTGTGATAATCAAATCCGTTGATAGCTGTAATAGCTTGCTCAAAGCTATAGGGTACTTCAACTCACCCATGGTTTATTCCTGAGAGTTGAAATGGTTCTCAATTCACCATGGATGTAACCCTTTAAGGGATCCAAAGCATTGGCTAGTCCACAAAAGTATGGTTTGTGGTAAAGACATTTGGTATCCACATTTGGTATTCAATTCACCAAGGTTCAGTTGAAACCAAAGAATTGGCTAGTCCTGAGCAAACGGCTACAGGTAAAGACAACTCAAATCCGTTTACAGTTGCTAGTTTACTCAAAATCAGATGGTTATCAATGTACCATGGTCTTACACATCTAAACATTGGCTACTTCAGTAGTAATGGATATTGGTAAAGAGACATCAAATCCATTAATTTTCAATGATTCTCCTCTCACAGGAGTTAAAACACCTGGAAGTGATGAGAATAGTATGAAACTTAAAGTGATTTGATGTACATATTGTCATAGTAGCAGTCAAGATCCAGAATGACCTGGTGACCAGCTTAAATTTTCTTTTGAAGATAATTTCCTATTGCTGCTGAACTATCGAAGTTGCTGCTGGAAGTTTCAAGTGTTACTGCTGGTTACTTACTGATGCGGCTGCTGGATTAATTCTCTCCCTATGGACTTCAGAGTACTTTCAGAGATCAAAGAACACTTAGGGAATCTTGTCGGTTAACCTAGTCAATCTCAAGATTAGGGGAGGATTGTTAGGAATTTCGGAAATAAGATATTTCTTGTTGCTGCCGATAGTGAAAGTTGGTTCCTGCTGATAGCTTTGGTTCCTGCTGAAGCTCATTGCTGCTGATAGTTCTATCTTGTTTCTGTTGATAGCTTTGGTTCCTACTGAAGCTCATTGCTGCTGATAGTTCTATCTTGTTTCTGCTGATAGTAGTTGTTTCTGCGGGTATTGTTAGTGGTTATCCCGTATGTTTAGAATGTTTGTTAGGTTTATTTTTAGAAGAGATCATGTTTATCTCTTCACATGTTTTCTTGTATGACGGGTTAGGGTTAGGGTTTCTTATCATTATAAAAGAAACACCCCGTCTATAAGTTATACACATCTTTACAACTTAACGATCTTCAATAAAAATTATCTTTTAGTTCATTATACGATCCATAGAGGATCATAGTATTAGTTCTTGTTCGTACTCAGAGATTCTCTTGTAGTGTGCCTGTGATTACATAGGCATCCTACCGATCCACATAGGCTCAAAGATCTAGCAGGTGTGTTAGATTCTACAGAAGCTTGGTGGAATTCTTGTCCACTGACCTTTTGGCAACTTACAAGGGTTTAATGGAAAAAACGTATACTTGGATAGAAGCAAATGAAGTATCTACCGATGGTGCTCCGATCGACAGAGAAAGCCATAACAAGTTCTCAAAGCACTCTGCGTGGGAAGGATCGAAGAACAAGAACAAAAACAGGGACAGGTTCACTCCGTACAACAAAGATCCTAACCACGGGTTGTTAGGAAGCATGATTAAATCTCCGAAGGAAATACTCGCAACGGAGAGGGCTGCTAATTCTTTCGAACCACCCCCTCGCATGACAAGCAAGGGTAAAAACAGAGATACAACCAAGTATTGTCACTTTCACAAAGATTATGGCCCTGAGATGAATAGTTGCAGAGAATTAAAGAGGCCGATAGAAGAAGTCGTAAAGTCCGGACAGTTGGATCATTTGGTGAAGGGCATAAAGAAGGGCAAGGAAAAAGTTTCCGACACTCAATTAGCTAAAGACACCACTCCTCCCGAAGCCCCAAAACTCATGATTCATTGGGGTCGAAGCCAGCTTAAAAAGCAAAGTGACGGAGAAGGAGATAGACGAGGTAGGGGAAGTAACGTTTCCCTCCATTACAAGCCAAGTCCCTTCGAACGACCCAGTAGTCATCAAAGTCTTAATTTCCAACCGGGAAGTAAATAGGGCCTACATGGACTGCGAAAGCTCCTGTGAGATCATATATAAGCATTGTTTCCTAAAGCTCAAGCCTTCGATCAGGTCGCAGCGAGTTGATTCAAAGATACCTTTCGTAATCGTAAGGTCTGATTCTCACTACAACTTGTTGATATGAAGGACCATCATGCAAAAGATGGGTATCGTAGTCTCTACCATACATGCCGCGGTAAAATTCCATACACCATATGGAATAGGAACCGTACTTTCCAGCTACAACTAGGGAAAAGCAGGAGATGTTGGTAAGAAGATCAAAGAAAGTCCTAAGGAGCCTTTGAAAGTCATTCTAAGTTGAACAGATGCTGAAGAGCGCATTGTGGTAAATGAGCTCTATCCGGAGCAAACGGTGGTAATTGGGAAGCAATTCCCTACTAACTTCAAGGCAGACTTGGAGAAACTGCTAAAATCCAACAAAGATATCTTTGCATGGACGTACTCAGACATGGCAGGGGTCCCTAGGACACTTATTATCGATGTCATGCCTTTCAGCACAGAGCACAAGCTTAATGAGTTCAAACACATTGAACCAATTAAGCAAAAGCGATGGAACCTAGCGACTGAGAGAAATGCAGCCGCCTGCAAAGAGGTAGACGAACTGGTATAAGCAGGAATACTTAGAGAAGTGAAATACCAAACCTGGGTGGAAAATCCAGTTATGATAAAAAAGAGTGATGGAGGGTGGCGTATGTGTGTCGACTTCACCGAAATCAACAAAGCTTGCGCAAAGGACTGCTACTGATAACGTTCAAAATGAACATGTTTTTAGTTACGTTATCATTAGTTTTGTGCACTATATTTGGTTATATTTGAACATATTTGTTACTTAATCATGGAAAAAGTGTATATGCAAGTAAATGTAGCCAAGTACAGGAAAAGATGAAGAAAAGACAAAGAAGTGAAGTGATTATGCACATTTGAAGATTCCCGAGAAGGAAACAAGTGAGAAACCGCACAAGGACGCAAGGAATTGAAAGTGTCAAGATTTCTATGTCAATATATCAAGAAAATATCAAGTTCTATGGAAGAAATCAGTGCCACAATGAAGCATAATGCATGCGACTAGAAAAGTCAAAGTTGTGAGTGTCAGAAGATTCCATCTGATCGGATAGAGCCGCATCCGATTCGGATGGGAGAAAGTGGATTTTACGGGAGATCCAACGATCGTTGGAGCGAATCCCAATGGTTGGACTTAACTGATGTTATAAAAGTTCATTTAATGACGGATTTAAGCCCCATAATCATGGTGGCTTATCATTTCCAGCTTATTAACTCACTAGTGACGTTTTTACTTGATAGAGAAGGGTTCTTTCACTTATTTATAGGACACTAGGCTAGATTACTAAGTGTGATACCCCAAAATTAGTAAAGGCTTACACCAAGTCCTTGTTGTCTTATTATCATTGCCCGAAAGCTTAGAAGTACTGTAAAAAAGTCCAGGAACTTTGAGTTAAAGTCTCAAGAGTGTGGTTCGAGTGTGGAGTTGTTTACGTGTCTTGTTAGGTTATTGGAGGAGTGTGGTTGCTATAGTGCCACAAATCAAGTTCTTGTAATCTAAACTAGGTATATCTTGTTTATTTACCATGAACTACCTTTACTTTATATTTAATGAAAGTTTTTTTTTGTTACTTGTGTTTTATAATGATTGATATGGAGTAATTATTGGTATACTTGTGTGTTATGATGTGACTAAGTGTTGGAGTATTCTTATTTCATAGTGACGCATGAAACCAATCCTTGTTTTATGAGTTTGTTGGAATAACATCTAATCTTGCTTAATTAGTTGATAAAAACATTTTCAAAGGATAAAAGGGCCGAAAGGATTTTCTTTATGTTTTTATTCCAAAAAGTTAGTACACAAATTAGTATGGGATATGGTGTGTGACAAGTACCATATTTACTCATTAAAATGGATTTGAAACGATTTCATCACGAATAAAAGGGCCGAAAGGATTCGTAGGAACAATTAAGATAAGAATTGCTTTTCAAACAACTAGTGCTTAAAAGAATTGTCATAATAGTTAATAAGGCCGAAAGGAGTTAACTAGGAGATTGAATTCTTAGAAATGATTTTTCATGACATAAACCATTGATTGTTAATCATTCACATAAAATTGTGCATCATTACAAGTTACACCCAACTTGTTAGAATACTCTATGCAATTAGTTATAGAATTACACACAAGTATATGTTTTGTTTGATTGAATTTACTTTGAGAATTTCCACCAAATTGGCTTGACAACCTTTTTGTTAAAACTTGTTTTACCAAATACAAATACCAAATCCCTTGGGACGATCTCGACTTACCCACCTTTACTATCACGGACGAGTATACTTGCTCGTATGTGTTAATTAGAGAATAGGATAAATCGTGTTTATAAATTTAAAACTTGTACACAAACGTGACACATCAAGTTTTTGGCGCCGTTGCCGGGGATTTGATTGAAATTATTTGAATTTGGTTGTTTAATTAGTTTTTGATATTAGAAATTCGTGTTTAAAGAAAAAGTAAAAAAAAGTTGGTTTTGGTACCAACCGATCGGATGGATGGTTTTCCATCCGATCGGTTGGATGCCAAGGTAAAAAAATTTAGATTTTTATTGTTTTTGTTTATTTCTGTTTTTAATGATACATTAATGTTAGATTAATGATAGTAATAGATATAATTAAGTATTTGTTTAATTAGATAGTTAATGGTGATCATTAGAATAGTTTTAATGTCTTTAATGTTTTTATTAAATTTAGTTAATGTAGTTAATTTTATGGTTAATGGTTAAGTAGTTTAAGAGTTTCATTTAATTTGCTTAGTTAATAATAGTTATTAGTTAAATGTTAATTAAAAGTTATTTATGTTTCATTTTTCATTCTTAGAATTTTTTTTTGAAAGGTAAATTTCATTCAAAAAGGGGCACGAACGGTCCTCAAATCAAGGACCCCCGGCCACACAAACGACATTACAACAAGTCCAACGGATATTTACACCATACATTCCAATCTATACCTTTCATTCTAGTTCTATTTCGTATCCATAAAAACGACGTCATTTTGATGTTCTCCACCACTTCAATAGCTCGACGACTTTTGCCTTTGAAGATTCTATCATTACATTCATTCCATAACGCCCACATAGTGGTAAAGATAATACCTCTCAAGATGTATCTCGATTGCTTTGATGTAGCATGTAAGTCGGCTGTCTTCACTAAATCAGGGACATCGAAAGCAATAAAAGGAGGCAGACGGCACCAAGATTCTATACGGGACCATATCTCTGCAGCAAAGAAACAACCGGTAAACAAATGAATTGTCGTCTCCATCTCCGAGTCGCACAGATTACACAAATCAGACGGCAAAGATAAACCCCTTTTGAGGAGCTCCAGCTTAGTCGGCAGACGATTAAGCATCGCTCTCCACACCATAATCTTGCATTTTAATGGCACCCATCCTCTCCACTTCATTTGAGCATAACCGGTCGGTCGAGGAACATTAGCAATCAATTTTTTTGCATCATTCACAGAATACACGCCACTTGCATTAGCCTTCCATCTCCACTCGTCAGTACCTCCTTTCCATTCATAATCATATATATCCGACAAGAGTCCAAACAACTCATTAATTTCCTCGGGACTTGAAGGATCTGTACGCCAATCCCAGTGCAGCGATTTGAACCCATCTACAACTCTCAACCTGGAAGAAACAGTGGCCCATTTATTTTGTTCAAGTCTAAACAAAAGCGGATAAGTTAGACGGAGTGGTTCCTCTCGAAGCCAAGAATCCACCCAAAAATTGATTGTCGACCCATCACCCATAACCCCCACGAAATAGCTATAGAGAGTGTTACCATTCCAAATCTTCTTCTCCCCTATTTTAACTATTTGCTTCCAACAACCGCTAGCCGAAGAAGTACACGGTAACAAAGACCATGTCCTACCCGACCCATGAGAACCCAACATCACTTTCTTCCATAAACAACTACCCCCTTTTTTAAAACGCCACACCCATTTAAGGAGAAGCGTATCATTAACATCTTGCAGCTTAGAGATTCCTAACCCACCCGCCTTCTTAGGCATAGTTATGATATCCCAAGCAACCCAATTAATTTTTTTCTCTTCGCTACAACCCGCCCATAAAAACCGCCTCATAATCGCCTCCATACTCTCGATGACCGCCTTAGGGGCTTTATATAAAGATAGATAATAAATAGGCAAATTCTCAAGGACCGATTTTAAGAGAATCAATCGACCACCAATAGATAAAGTCTTGGCTTTCCATGAGGCTAGGCGATTCTTAATGACTTCAACGACCACATTCCAATTGGCAATTCTAGACATTTTGGCTCCCACTTTGATACCCAAGTAAACGAAAGGAAAAGCCCCCCGTTTGCAACCCAAAACTTCCATCATACTATCCACCTCCACATCTTCAGTACCAACCCCGAATAAATTAGACTTGTGAAGGTTTATACGTAAACCCGAACATAAATAAAATACTCTAAGAATTCGAGCCGTACTCTGCAGATTATCTCGGGACCACTCACCCATAATAAGAGCATCATCCGCAAAGAAAAGGTGATTAATATCCGTATCATCAACCGAAAAATTAATACCTTTAAGTTCTCCAAGAGATTTCGCTTTCTCCAACATCCAAGAAAGACATTCCATAACAATCAAGAACAAGAAAGGGGAGATAGGATCACCTTGTCGAAGACCCTTTTCACTATTAAATTGGAATGTTGGTGACCCATTAACAAGAACCGAAGCTCGAGCCGACTCTAGAATGCCTTTAATCCACGTACACCAAATCGATGGAAAACCCATTTGAGACAAAATAGATAATAAGAAAACCCAATTGACATTGTCATAGGCTTTCTCAAAATCAATCTTCAATAGGAACGCCTTTTTCTTTCTTCTTTTCAACCATTCCAAGACTTCATTAACCACAAGAGGCCCATCAAGGATAAAACGATCGGTTAAAAAAGCCGACTGAGAGTCCGAAATCAACTTGCCCAAAACCTTCTTAAGGCGGTTAGCCAGGATTTTTGAAATAACTTTGCTAATCACCCCAATAAGAGTAATGGGTCTATAGTCTTTGAGTCCCACAGGCGATTTAACCTTAGGGATCAAAGTAATGAATGCTGAACCACAACCCGAATTAATACTGCCTGTCTCATGAAATTCCACCATGATACGATAAAAATCCTCTTCCAACAAGTTCCAAAAACGTTTAACAAAACAGAAATTAAAACCGTCCGGACCTGGCGCCTTGTTAGAGCCACAATCAAAAACTGCCTCTTTAATCTCTTGTTTCGAAAACATAGCAGTTAAAGATATACCGTCTTGGTCATTAAGCCGCCTCAACCCGTCACAAACAATAATCGGCCTATGTGTAACCTCTTCTTTAAAATGGGATCGAAAAAAGCTCAACACTTCGCGCTTTATTAGTGCCGGTTTGGATATCCATTCGCCTCTAATCTCAAGACCCGGAATCGCATTTCTAGCCTTTCTACCATTTACGACACTATGAAAAAAGCTAGTATTTTCATCTCCAAGAGAAGCCCATTTCACCCGTGATTTTTGTTTCAAGTCACGAGATCTATAAAGCTCAATCTCTTGAAGAATCTTCTTACATTCCGACCAAACCCATAATTCCGACTCTTCAAGATCTTTATGTTCCATTAACCATTCCATGTCTTCCTTTTCTTCTTTTAATCTCTTCTCTTCTTCATTTTCCTTGAGCCTACACTCATTAATCCACAATTTAAGTCTATCCCGAAGAGTTTTCAATTTCCTCATCAAATTCAAATCTGCCGGACCCTCATTACACCACCCGATTAAAACCGAATTAACCACATCTTCACAACCCGGTCTATCTAACCAAGAATCAAACCAACGAAATGGTTTTGGGCCAAAATTTGTGTCAATCAAAGAGAGACACAAGGTCGAATGATCTAAAAACTCTCTTTTTAGGGCTCTAACACACGCATTTGGCCATTTATTAAAAACATTATCACAAACAAACATCCTGTCAATTCTACTCAGTTTGCATTCTCCTCGCCGAGTGGCCAAATAAGTAAATTTCATACCTCTCAGATCATATTCACGAAGACCTGCTTCATCCAAAAAATCATTAAAATCTCTCACACAAACGGGATCGAAGTGCGAATTTCTCCTTTCACCCGACTCTCTAACTACATTAAAATCACCAAAAATAATCCACCAACCTTGACCCGCCTGTAACACCTGAAGAATTTTTGCCCAGAGATTCCTTTTATCACTATTATTTTGCGGAGCATAAACATTAATCACATTAATCCGAATCTTCTCGTCCGTTAATAACCCGGAGACTAGAAGAAAGTTGTCATCTTTCATAACCAAATCTTTCGACAGGAACTTAGGATCCCAAATACTAAGTAAACCTCCTGAATTCCCATTAGAATTAACATACTCATAATCGAAACCCAAACCTCCCCAATAATTCGATACCATCCCAACATTGACATTACTCGACATGGTCTCTTGTAACCCAATAAACGACACCCCCATATTAGACTTTATCCTTTTTATCCACCCCGCCTTGCCACTAGAACACAACCCCCTAATATTAACCGACAAGAAATTCATTTGTTACCTAATTGTAATCCCTCGTTGACTATCGACTCACGTATCAAAAAATCTTTGTCGACTAGGTTGACGCCCAATTTCTCTCCCAAAGATTTCGTAGCTTCAACCTCTTCATCTTGAAATCGACCTGCAAAGTCATCTTCCTGTTGCTCGATAATCACCATATTTTCCGATTGGGTTTTCTCAGTTAAAAGTTGGTCAACTTTGTCTAACTCATTTGGGTTACTATTAAGGTCCAACGAAATCACATCTTCATTATCCGAATTGTCGTCTTCCGAACCTGGGCAATCATCATTAATACCTAACAGGCTATGAAGCCAAAATAAATCATTATCGTTTTTGGACTTTTTGGCTTCCTTCAAACTTTCATTGCTGCTGATATAAGAGGTACTGGGCCGGCGCACTTCACATTTTTTAAATTTCTTTCTTTTAGCCACATTCGAAACCGAGGTACTGACATTAGTATATGCATTTAATAAGTCAAAATCAAAGGTTACAGCTGGCACAAAATCCTTGTTACTGAGTTCCGAATTCAAATTCCTATCAATCATGGGTGTTGAATGGCAATCAATATTGTCATCATTAATACAAATATTCCTTTCCAAATTAATTGTTTCAACGTTTTTGATGACGTCATCCTCATCGCCGGCTGTGTTGACCAGTGCCACTTCCGGCATTTCTTCAGCGTTTACATCTGCGGCATCGTCAACATCATTCTCTGAAGCATCATCTTCTTCTACATGCTTTACTGAGTAAAATTCGGGGAACCAATCACCTAGTTCCTCCATAAACCACACCCGGTACTTTCGATTATTCTAATTCAAAACAATCTATTCGGAAACCCGCTTACCATCACCCACCAAGACCCCAACATATTCGAACGACAAATCTGCATCCCTTTCCGATCTATTCGCCTTGTGGACTACTTTACCAAACATCCCTCCGACAACATTAATAACATCATTGGTTAATAAATGCAAGGGAATACCATGCACCTTCAACCAAGCCAACCTTTCAAAACCCAACATTTGACCTTCCCACAGACTAATCATAGAAAACCTATCGTGTACTGATTTAGCAGCCTCGAGAACGGTCACAGCAATCTCCGAGTCTTCAAAAGAAATCAGCATGTCAAGGCCTCCAAGATACTGCACCTTACCCAAACCAGGGCAAATATCGTTCAGGATCACGTAAATGTTTTTCAAAGCTTCCAGATTGGTCATTCTTACGACTAAAGCTCTTCCATGCAACGTGGAAAAAGCATTGACATGGCTGTCGATAGTAATAGATTTGCCCACAAGCATGTCTTTAAACGTCCTTTTGCCTGTTTCAAACTTTGTTCCCGATTGTTCTACACCATCTTTAACGTTCGAATTCACTGATTTTGTTGGAGCCGGATTATCTCTCCCAGTATTAATTTCGCCATCTTCTAAAACAAACCGAGCAATATTGAACCATAACTTACTATCACCCATACGAATGCTTCTCAAGTTCTTGAGTAATTCCTCCTTATCTTTCACATCCAACAAAGAAGCAAAACCAAAACGGTTACCTCCTCTATCTCTTTTTCTTGCAATATACAAGTCAAAAATCTTTCCGAACACCCGAACTTGACTCACTAGATCAGATCCACTGCATTTCTCCGGGAGATTAGTGACGAAAATCTTCGTAATACGACGTTGAATGTTCTCTGGAATAGGAATCCGGCGACGGTCCATGAGAGAGTTTTTTTTTTTTTTTTTTTTTTTTTTTTTTTTTTTTTTTTATTAAAGTGATGTTTTGTTTAGTCACTTATTTTTTATTACATAGTAATAATGCTAATATAACTTAATTTCATTCTTAGATAATTAGTTTATTTTATGTATTAGTTTTTATATTAAAGTTTTAATTTAGTTTTTTAAAGTTTAAAAAAAAATGGTAAAAAAAAAAGTTTTTATAAAAATAATTGATTCAACCAATCGAATGTTGCCCGCATCCGATTCGGTTGGGTAATTTTGGATTTTTACGATTTGTCCATCCGATCGGATGGAGTGTAAAACCGATCGGATGGATGTCTCGTTAAAGTTTTTAATTTTTTTTAATTTTTAATTGATTTAATCTTTTAAGTGTTAGAATATTCTATGCAATTAGTTATAGAATTACACACAAGTATATGTTTTGTTTGATTGAATTTACTTTGAGAATTTCCACCAAATTGGCTTGACAACCTTTTTGTTAAAACTTGTTTTACCTAATACAAATACCAAATCCCTTGGGACGATCTCGACTTACCCACCTTTACTATCACGGACGAGTATACTTGGTCGTATGTGTTAATTATAGAATATGATAAATTGTGTTTATAAATTTAAAACTTGTACACAAACGTGACACATCAAGTTTTTGGCGCCGTTGCCAGGGAATTGATTGAAATTATTTGAATTTGGTTGTTTAATTAGTTTTTGATATTAGAAATTCGTGTTTAAAGAAAAAGTAAAAAAAAAGAAGTTGGTTTTGGTACCAACCGATCGGATGGATGGTTATCCATCCGATCGGTTGGAAGCCACGGTAAAAAAATTTAGATTTTTATTGTTTTTGTTTATTTTCGTTTTTAATGATACATTAATGTTAGATTAATAATAGTAATAGATATAATTAAGTATTTGTTTAATTAGATAGTTAATGGTGATCATTAGAATAGTTTTAATGTCTTTAATGTTTTTATTAAATTTAGTTAATGTAGTTAATTTTATGGTTAATGGTTAAGTAGTTTAAGAGTTTCATTTAATTTGCTTAGTTAATAATAGTTATTAGTTAAATGTTAATTAAAAGTTATTTATGTTTCATTTTTCATTCTTAGATAATTAGTTTAATTTATGTATTAGTTTTTATATTAAAGTTTTAATTTTGTTTTTTAAAGTTAAAAAAAAAAAAAAAAAAAAAAAAGTTTTTGTAAAAATATTTGATTCAACCGATCGGATGTTGCCCGCATCCGATTCGGTTGGGTAACTTTGGATTTTTATGATTTGTCCATCCGATCGGATGGAGTGTAAAACCGATCGGATGGATGCCTCGTTAAAGATTTTAATTTTTTTTAATTTTTAGTTGGGATAATGACAAAAATTGCCCAAACACAAATGGGCGCTTCCCTATCTAACCCGAAATCCGAAAATAATTGTGTTGCCCAGGGCAACCAGCATTTTTTGGGGCAACCGAAGGATTTCCAGTGTATTTTTTGGGCAACAATCGCCCTTTTTTGGGCAACTGGGGGCATTGCCCAGGGCAACCGGGGTAGAAATATCCCATTTGGGTTTTGGGCTATTTTAGTAATTATCCCTTTTTTAAATTTTTAGTTGATTTAATCTTTTAAGTGTTTGAACTTGTTTGTTTACGTGATTTGATTCTATTTTAAGTATGTTTCGATTATGACTAACCCTAAAACTAATGGTTTGGATTTTTGATTTTGTGGTTATGTTATAGTTGATAATTGCTTTAGCTAGATGGAGAGTTTAAGCGAAATATTGGAGTTTTTGAGAAATTTGGAAGAAATGTTTAAGGATTTAGGTGATTCCTTGGAGCGTTTGGAGAATATGTTAGAAGATGCTAAGGTTGATGTTGAAAAGATAGAAGAAGTTGGAGAAAAACTAGTTTGTTTGCCAGAAGAAAAGAGAGTAGTTGTGTTCACAAGAGCACCACCCAAAGAATTTGATGCACCGTTTATGAGGTTCTCTACACCTTGTGGTGTAGAAGGTATAAAAGCTTGGGATGGTCAGTTAAATATGGAATATGGTGACAACTATATTACGGAAGAGATGCTTGGTAAGCTTGGTTTTGTTCAGCTTGACTATAAGGATTATGGTAGAAAGAAGGTAAAAGATATGAAAGTGAATATTCACGGCCACATTTTCAAGGTAGATTTTGTTGTTTTGGAATATGGGAATGCTGATGAACCGAATGTAGTGTTTGGACGAGATTTTCTGGTTACAACTAAGTGTAAGCTTGATTTCGCACTTAGTGAGATGAGGATTGACATTACTGAATGGGAAGAAGGAAAAGAAGTTGATGAGATATTTGCGGAATTAGAAGAAGGGAAGGAAGAGATTGTTAAGATGGGAAAGGCAAGTAGAAAGAAGGCACCCCTAAACAAATTAACCCAACCCTCCACCCCAAAGAATGAAAAATCATCATCATCATCAAATTCAACACCAATTTCACCAGAACCTGTTAGACCTCTAACCCAAGAACAAAAGGAGGTGATTTTGGAGAACTTGGAGTTGAAATTTCAAGAGCTTATGGAAGGGAAACCTATTAGGAATATAAATATTCATGTGAAGACTTGGTCACCCCGTGTACTCATTAGCATTGAATAGCTCGTAAGATTATTAGTAGTAAGTTAATATAGTTTAGTTATTATAGAACTCGTGGAGTGGGTCGGGCCTTTACCCACTGTCAGGTCGCTCCACAGCCCACTCGGGGCACAAATATTAGCACTATAAATACCCCTCTCCACATAGGGAGAGGGTTGGAAATTCTTATCATTTTCACATAATACAACATCTCTTTCTCTCTCTAGTTCCCAACTCACTTTCTCTCTCTAAAACCTCTTTATTCTATTCAGCCCAAATCTCATCTTATGTGTGTTTATGTGTTTTGAATATGCTACAAATGGTATCAAGAGCCATGGTTAGGTTCTAGTTATTGCATATTCACAATTGGTGTTGAGATTTTGGCACTTTTGTGGGTCGTTTAGTTTAGTCAAGAAAATCACGATTTGTGCTTTGTTTGTGGTTTAATTTGTTAAAAACTTGTACTTTCATGTTCACAAAACTGTTTTACATCTTCCTTGATAATATACAACATTGTTAGTGTTAGTTAGAGGAAGAGTTGAAGAGTTTCTTGGCTGCGGTTTGACTTTCGGAGGGGTTTTTGGTATGCGCTTAAACACATACCTTTTCTTGACCAAATTAAGACCAAAACGACCAAAAACTAACCAAAATGCCAAATATATTTGTGTTTTTGTGTTTGTTTCTATGCAGGCAATGGATATCAAGGAAATGGACAAAATCTAGTAAAAAAAAACAATCGGAAAACGAGCACGAGATTTGGAAAAGAGTATTAAAGCCGAAGCCGGGGAAGACATTCTACATACGGATAATATTGAGCTCAAAATTACAAGATCTGTAACACCCCAACCCGACAAGGGTAAAGATATCACAACAATGGTGGCATATCAGAAGTCACAGAACATTCAATAAATAAAACCTCATAAGTATTAACATTAAATCCAAAATAAGTCAACATGACTTAAATCAAAATGCAAGACAAAATGACCAAAGTACAATATCCAATATTTAAATGACTAAACAATGGCATAATAACATAAATAGAAGTTCAAATGGTAAAGCTAAATAACTAAGGTCGACTCCGAAATAGATCGCTCTCATCCCAAAGCTAAACCTAGCTCCTAGCTTATGTACCTGCCGCAGGAAAAGAAATGCGGCTGAGCTTCAAAAGCCCAGTGAACAGATATATAGATAACGGGAACAAATAGCAGGTAGTAAAATACAAAAGCAAATCAGGAATACAAAATCATACCAATACGAAGTCAAAATGAAAGGAATGAGAAATGAATCATGAATAAAAGAAAAGAACGAAGTGAAATAAGATTTAAGAAAACAAACACAGCAATTCATCACGAGCCCAGACGACTTACGATACCATAGCATACTAATATAATAAAACATACCTGTGTAGAGTGATCAGCTCTTAGACTAAATGAAAGACGTGTATCGCACACACAATCAGTCACCAAATATAATAACTATAACATAAAACATATACAGATAACAGGTCAAATCTAGAGTGCACCCATACGCCCCACAGACAAATCAATAATCATAATTATAATGGCCATAGCAATTAATAAATAAGGGACGGAACAGGTCATCACTCTCCTGCCCTAGAGTCATGTCAGAGGTGCGTCAATGACATGGACATGAAACCCTCATGTCTAGTGATTGGCTCGTAATATCAAACTGTAGATCAAAGATCGGGCGTACTATCAAATCATCAAATTATATCTTAAGGGTACATGGAAAAAGATTCAAATCAAAGATCACATCGAAAGTTCACAAACAAAAGGGAACATAGCAATGGTATAGGGAATCCTAATAAGGAAATGAATTCTGAAGAAAAAGAATTGAAAAGCCCTTACTGAAAGGACGGAATATCTGTACCTTATTAGCAAAGCAAAAGACAAGAAAACACGAAGCAGAGATTAGGGTTTCTCCTTCTTCACACCTAAGGAAGTAGAAGATGGAATTACGAATTATTCAAACTCAGATTATTACTTTTAGTTTACTTTCCATTTTGTAACTTCCCAGTTTTAGTAAGATGTTAATATTCAAGATTAGGTTAAGTCCTTATTTCAAGATCATTATGGGATTAAAGTACTTTTTATCAAGTTATAAAAGTTTAAGGTTTTAATTGTAATTTCATTAGATTCAAAGGTTTAAAGTGAAAATACTTTAAGTTACTGATTTAATCCCTATGATATCTATATTTACTAAACAAGTACTTTATTTCACAAATTTACAGAACTTCACCTCAGATTTATATATGAAGTACGAATTAGACCTTCAAATTTTAGTAATTACACAATTGGTCCCTTAACTTTACAAAACTTACAATTTAAATCATAATTTATTTATAATTACATATCAATCCCATAAATACTCAACTTTACTCATTACACCCTTAATGACATTATTTACTCAGAATAACTTCAAGTTACCCAAATTTACACTTTTAGTCCTTCTACTTTAATTATTTACGATTCGACCCTTATAAATATAGTTAATTCATTTTCTTGCACATTTACACTTAAGACCCTCAAGTTATATTTTTCTCACATTCCTACTGACTTATATGACATTTCAAAAATATCCCAGAAGTTTCAAAGTTGACAAAACAAGCCCTTATACTTTTATTTACAAATCGTAGAGCCTTTTATTTTACCAAAACAAGCCCTAGTTTTATCCAATCATTAAACCATCATGACATCATCATTAAAACATTAATTACATCAGATCTATACACATGAACCCTAACCCTAATCCATTCTAGGGTTTATTCTTATTTTTCCTTATTTTCTTTAAAATCCGATTACATACAATAATTCGCATCAATTAATTTGTGATTCTATAAATCATGTGGTTATTTTTATAGGCTTATATTATCAGTATAGGACATTCAAAAATTATAGTTACACCTCAGAAAAATCGAATGACATTATTTGGAAATTATGTGCGTTTTATCTCTTATAATTTCGTACGCTTTGTTTAGCTTGCATGATCCATGTTTAACATTTTTACTGAGTTATATACAACATATAGATCATTAGAAAAATGCTAGATCAATTATAGAACGTAAAGATTTGTCGTGTGGATTTTATACCTATCGAGCGCAATAGATCGAACAAAACAAAACACCACGATCGAACTAAAGCTTCCACGACCCAAATCTTATTTTTCCTAGCTTGCTTACACCTTGATCAACTCCAAAAAATTGCTTGCTCAGGTCCAGAAGTCGCAAGGATGTTTTGGTCGAATTTAGTGTGTAGCGATTTAGGGTTTTTCAGAAATTAGGGTTTTGCAAAATAATGATTTGATTGTGTATATAATATTAGCCGATTAGGAGGGGGGTTATACTCAGAATTTTTGGCCCAAATAGTTTGCTTAAAATCACACTTTGATTTGGTGTACAATTCCCATATTTATTTTGGTACTTATCTAATTAAAATGATTTTACAAATATATATACTAAGTTTATTTAATTAATTTTCGGATCATATATAAATGTATATGTGATTTTGTAATTTTTGTATATTCAAAGTAATTAAATGTTGTCCTAGAAATTTATTTCGTTTCATGTGTAGTTGTTTTCATAAGTTTGGAATCAATTCAGAATTGTTATAGGTGATTTTATTAAGTTTTATGGTTCAGGGGTAATTTGGTCATTTTATAGGTTATCTGAATTTCAGGTATTACAAGATCAACCTTTGGAACATGTCAAAATTACAGATTCAGTCCTTGAATAAACTTTTCACATATGGCAGCTTTGGTCCCTTAGTGTTAAAACTCATTTACACTAAATCCTAAAATCTAAAACTAACCCAAACCCATAAATACCCAGCCCACTCTCTTAGCTCAATTTCCCTTTTTATTATAAGTTCCGGATCCCACAACCCGTATAACCCAAGTCAACCCTTAAACCCGGTCAACAAAACAATAAACTAAAATAACCCAAATCCCTTCCCCGCCAATTACTGTGCTTCTTCCCCACACCCATTTACCCTTCTCACAGCCAATCAACCCCAACCGTAAATTCTTCTAGAAGGGGCTGACAAGGACTGATTGTGACACAAGAATGCCAGCGTGGCCAAATGGAGCAACATCATTGGCTGACACACATCACCAATTAATCTAACGGACGAAATTGATAGATTGGTCATCAAGTTGAAATCAAGGGCTAAGATTGATGATCCAAAGGGTTCCAAAACCCTAGCTTCAGGCTATAAATAGCCCTCTTCTATTACAAGTTTAGTATGTTAGTTAGTTGGTTAGCTGTTAGGTTAGGATTTTAGGGTTAGAATAGGAATAGTGTAATGATAGAGTAGTTATTATTCAGCTTAATGTAGTTTTATGTCCTGGGTTATTGTAATTTCATTTTCAGCTTTCAAGGATTGTACTGAATTCGAGTTTTTGATAAAAGTCAAATAGCCAACACTGCTTATTTCTGATCCGTAAGTGCTTATTCTGATTATGTAGTTCTTATTTGTTCTTAAAATTGATTATGTAGTTCTTATTTCTAATCCGTAAATCCTTAAGTTCTTATCCGTAAGTGCTTATGTAAGGAATTAAATATTCCATAGATTTGATGATCACAAACAAGAAGAATGAAACATATTATATACTGAATGATAAGCAAAATACAAGGTACTGCTGGTCCAAGAGCAAGGTACTGCTAGTGTATTTTAAGGTACTGCTGGTCCAAAGAACAAGGTACTGCTAGACCAACAAGGTACTGCTGATTCAAGAGCAAAGTACTGTTCCTGCTGAGAACTCTGCTGATAAGACAGAGCACTCTGCTGATAGTATTTCAACTCCGCTGATAGTGCAAAAGTTTCATTTATGCTAATAGTATATTGTTTCTGCTGATTAGTGTTCCTGCTGATAGTATTACAATCCTGTTGATAGTTCAAATGAAGTAACTGCTGAATCAATGAGTCACTCTGCTGCTACAGAAGATAAGAACGAAGAAGATATTATTTTGTATGAGTCATGTTTATACAAATATAATATCTAGATATTTATCAAGTCATCAAGTTGAACACTCAACTTGACACATGTTAAAGCAAGTGGATGACTAAAAGCTTATCAATTTGTGAATGATCTCCTTATATTATAAAAGGAAGATCACACCCCTTAGATAAAAGTGTGTCTTGGTTGTGATTGAAACAATCAACACCAAAGTGGGTCACTGTGGACAGTGAGTGTGTCACTGTGAGATTAGTGATCAACCAAAGTGATTCGTACTCTCAAATTACAACAACACAAAGTTGTGTTAAAATGTAAGAGCACTTAAAGAGTGTGTATGGGAACATCAGACGAGGGTTCTGATGAACATTGGACATGGGGTCTAATGTTGCTTAGGTTTGTTTAGCCTCAAGGATCTTTGATCCCTGTTAGAGTGTAACCGTATTACTAATGATCAAGTAGTATTGGGGCTAATGAAATAACAAACGGTGAATTCCACAAAACCTTGTCATGATAGTATTGTATTCTTTGTTTGAATATTCCGCCAATATTATCATTGTTCTTTAAACGTAGAATTCCTAAATCAAAGGCTTAACAGCCTAGAGCCCATAAACGATCAAGTAAACTCGTTGTTAGTTTAGTAACCTCTAAAACGAGTTTCCACAGTTGGTATCAGAGCAGGAGGCTCTGGATTTAGGACAAGAAAAGGTTTTAGCTAAAGAAAGAAGAAAAATTTGTGTTGCTTATATTTTACAAAACTGTTGCAGAGCTGTTTTCAAAAGGCGATAACTCCTTCGTTAACCGTTGGATCGGGCTGAAATTTTTGTTGAAGGTTCTTGGTATATCAAGGTAGATTCTCACCGAAGGGATCTTCAATCTGAGCCTTAAGTTGCAAGATATGCATCGTTGAAAACTGCTGCAGAAACAGTTGAGGTATTGTCGAATTTTTGGTTTTTCTTTCTTAGTTTACACACACATAGGAGAAGAATCACACACAAGAGAAGAGTTGGTTCTTAAAAGATAAAAAGGCTTGTTTATCAAGGTATTATTGGTAAAGAAGATTAGTTGTTGCTTATTTGAAGTTGAGGTTGAGTTTTTCAAGATTGTGTTTTGTCATATCTTTGGAAGAAAAGATAACTTGTTTGTGCTTCAATAATTATGGCGATGACTTGTTAAATCTAGTTTTCATAGGTCAAGGGGAGGATGGACGAAGACCTAGTTAACTATCACTTAAAGGAGTTGCTTTGTCACGCTCAGTGTCTAATAGGAAATGAGGATTTTATCAAGAGATTTCGATCTACTTATATGGTGTTAGTATAAGTTCAAAGTCAGTTTTAATACAAGATATAGGACACAAGATTGGTTTATTCTACTTCATCAACAAGTTGGTAATGATTGGTTTTTCTTCATCAGTCATAAAAGCCTACAGAATGGAGATTCGAATGGTTAACATATTAGTTTCAGGGGAAGCTTCAATGTTAAAGATGTTTAACCATTTATATGTACATCACCACAGGGAAAGTTATTGATTCTTATTATTATTGATTAGTATTGCTACCGATGGTTTAAATTTTTGATGTCTCAAGTTCATTTTTAGTGCGGAAAGCTTAATGGAGGGTAATTTGAGATATTAGAAGGATAGATTTGATTTGTAATATTAGTTTGTAGTTGTAAAAATCATATTTGTAATATTCTCTATTTGTTGATAACAAAAAGGGGAAGAGACGTGGTGTATAGCATAGATTAAGGGGAAGTCAGTATAGTTTCATTCATGGTGAGATTTAGTTATCTCAATTTCTCTACTTCGTCTAGGGAAATTCGTACAAGAAAGTGTTTGTTTTGTAATCATCAAATAGGGGAAGATTGTAAGGAATTAAATATTCCATAGATTTGATGATCACAAACAAGAAGAATGAAACATATTATATACTGAATGATAAGCAAAATACAAGGTACTGCTGGTCCAAAAGCAAGGTACTGCTAGACCAACAAGGTACTGCTAGTGTATTTTAAGGTACTGCTGGTCCAAAGAACAAGGTACTGCTAGACCAACAAGGTACTGCTGATTCAAGAGCAAAGTACTGTTCCTGCTGAGAACTCTGCTGATCAGACAGAGCACTCTGCTGATAGTATTACAACTCTGCTGATAGTGCAAAAGTTTCATTTCTACTGATAGTATATTGTTTCTGCTAATTAGTGTTCCTGCTGATAGTATTACAATCCTGCTGATAGTTCAAATGAAGTAACTGCTGAATCAATGAGTCACTCTGCTGCTACAGAAGATAAGAACGAAGAAGATATTATTTTGTATGAGTCATGTTTATACAAATATAATATCTAGATATTTATCAAGTCATCAAGTTGAACACTCAACTTGACACATGTTAAAGCAAGTGGATGACTAAAAGCTTATCAATTTGTGAATGATCTCCTTATATTATAAAAGGAAGATCACACCCCTTAGATAAAAGTGTGTCTTGGTTGTGATTGAAACAATCAACACCAAAGTGGGTCACTGTGGACAGTGAGTGTGTCACTGTGAGATTAGTGATCAACCAAAGTGCTTCGTACTCTCAAATTACAACAACACAAAGTTGTGTTAAAATGTAAGAGCACTTAAAGAGTGTGTGTGGGAACATCAGACGAGGGGTTTGATGAACATTGGACATGGGGTCTAATGTTGCTTAGGTTTGTTTAGCCTCAAGGATCTTTGATCCCTGTTAGAGTGTAACCGTATTACTAATGATCAAGTAGTATTGGGGCTAATGAAATAACAAACGGTGAATTCCACAAAACCTTGTCATGATAGTATTGTATTCTTTGTTTGAATATTCCGCCAATATTATCATTGTTCTTTAAACGTAGAATTCCTAAATCAAAGGCTTAACAGCCTAGAGCCCATAAACGATCAAGTAAACTCGTTGTTAGTTTAGTAACCTCTAAAACGAGTTTCCACAGCTTATATGCACTGTTTACTGTTTTTAGTTAAAATCCTTAAAAAGCCAAAAATAGCTAAGTAGTCTATAGCTTATTGTTAGTTCTTATTCATAGTTGTTAGATGATTAATAATTGCTTAATAGGCTTAGATAATCAACTGTTGTTAGGTCTCATAGCTTATTTTGGTCTATCTTAGCTTAAAAATACTAAACAGTGCCTCTTAGGGGTGTTTGGAATAGCCAGGGAAATGGGTCAAAATGGGTCAGCACTGTTCATGTGTCACTTGATAATCTTTGATCTAGTCCTAATTTGCCTATATAAGTTGGTGCTAGAGGATTTTTAGCTAATTTGTTAGCTTTTGAGGACTTAAGTGGGCTGCTATAGGTTTAAGCCTAGTTGCTTATCAGTACAGCTTATCTCCCAAGATAAGCTTTTAGGTCTTTGCTTTTGACATTTCTGTGCTCATTACAATAGCTTAAATTGAAACTAAAAGTTGGAACTCATGCCAATAGGAGTAGGCTGACTTTTGGACAAAACCAGTGGGCTGTTTGCACAAGTAGTGCAGACCCTTTTTGCCCCAGCAGTCTGCAACATTTTTAGATAACTTATAATGCTTATTAGCTGATCATTAGGTCTGATAATAATTTTTTACTTGTTGTTTGTTATATGTTTAATGAAGTTTTGTAGGATAAAATGGAAATCTCAGCTTATTAGTGCTATTTAATTGTCTTGAATTTAGCATGATCATTAGCCCTTTTGAACTGATGCACCAGGTTACTCTAGCCCATTTATTAGCTTATTTTTAAGCTGTTGATAAGATCCTTTTGGCCTGAAATTTTGTCCACTAGTTCTTGGGTGTATGAACCTTAGCTACCCTCTGTCTTATTGGTTTCTGCTTATCTATTAGAAGCTTTTTAATAAGCTCAAAAATACCCATTTGGACTGATTTGCCCTGAATCTGTCCTTCTCAGCTTATTTGATTTTCTGTGCTTATTAGCATTTTGCTTTTGCTTTTTCTGTTCTTTAGCTTAATTAGATTGATCAAAGTGTACTTTAGCTTAATTTAGTTTGCTCTTTAGTTTAGGATAGCTTATTAGCTTATTAGCTTATTTTTCATATTGCCTCTAGCTTTAGTTCAACTTAAACTCACAACTGTTCTGATTATCAATTGCTTTTTTCTGAGCTTCATCTAAGTTTTAAAAAATAGTTGCCTTTATAAAATTAGCTTATCTTCTAGTTCTTATTGAGTTTCAAAAAGAAAAACACCAAAACAAAATAAAACCAAAAAAAAAAGTCCATTGCGGGGATTCGAACACTGGCCACCCAGCCCACCACGCACACTAACCTCACCATCTGCCCTTGGGTCTTCTATGGGTATATCCTTGCATAGTTTTTTATTTAACATACTTTCTTCACTTATAGCTTATTTAGGCTGTTTGCTTGTTACCTGCTTATCTCATAAAGCAATTTCATGTTTTCTTATTTTTCCTAGGACAAGTTTAAGTTCAATTAGTTTCCTGCCAAATTTCATATTTTTCTTAATGCATTTAATATTTTTTAATCATTTAATTAGTTTTAAATAGTTTTTAATTCATAGAAAATTAAATAAAAATCAAAAAAATATAATTCTTTATTCTAAAATTTTCTTTTGCCAATTAGAACTTAAAAAAAATAATAATTTCATACCTAGGGTTATT
The DNA here is from genome assembly GCA_021014915.2 of Artemisia tridentata subsp. tridentata. Taxonomy (NCBI): domain Eukaryota; kingdom Viridiplantae; phylum Streptophyta; class Magnoliopsida; order Asterales; family Asteraceae; genus Artemisia; species Artemisia tridentata. Next base: position 418,897,781 of record CP139508.1, on the reverse strand, counting down.
ATTTCTTAGATTTCACTTTTAGAGCTCGGGGTTAGCCCGGGTTTTACGCGTTTTTAGGTTTTCTTTTACGTCCGCCATAGATTATTATTTCCCTTGCGTTATTAATTGTTTTTTAGTTATAATTTCATTATCTTAGTTATAAATCCTAAAAATCTCTCTTTTTACACATTCACTACATGTTTCACGAACCCGATTTCACATATTCCATTCATCCTTCATCGGGACAACGACTCGGGTCTTGCATATTTCCTTTGTGTATCCTTTTGGAAGTATAATTGTTACAAATTAAATTTTTGGCGCCGCTGCCGTGGAGGGTTGAAGTGAATTCGTGATTTCGTGTATCGATTCGTGTTTTGAAGATCCTTCCTCATGGAGTTATCATTTTCCTTTGTAAATATTTTCCTATTATAAAATCCCAAAAAGATTTTCTTCTCCAAATTATTTTTCCTTTTTCTTTTGTGATTTTCAATGTTTCTAAAATTTAAAAATCCAAATATATTCTTCTCATTCCTCTTATCCGTTTAATTCTATCTCTTTATCCTTCTTATGTTTAATTCTTATGGCGTCACTCGGCTATCATTGTTTTCATTGTAAAAGTCCAATGGGTGATGCTCTTCGTTGTTACAAGTGTATGTGTGAGCGGTGTGGAAATAACTGCAGAGATGGATTTTGTAATTGGTGCAATTCATTCATTAATACAAATCCAAATTCTTTCAATGAACCGCCAAATTTCTCCGACTACCCTCCACAGCCCCAGATGTCTTCATTCAATCAAAATTATTGCTATGGGTGTGGAGATCCATTAGGTGGTTTTCGGTGTCAACGGTGTACCTGCGAGTGGTGTGGAAATGATCTTATGAATGGAATTTGTTCAAATTGCGCTTCGAGAGTTGAAAATTCATTTGCTTATGATACTAATTCGAACTTTTCCAATTATCCTCAAAATGATTTCAACCACCCTCTACAGAATTCATATGAGCACAAGGCGTACTATCAAAGTTTCAATGATACAACGTTTCAAAATTCACCGAATTTTTCTTGTGCTAATTGTGGGGGTCCTCATAATGATTATCAATGTCAACCGTGGAATCAAAATTACTATGAACCTAATCCTTGCTATAGTACTTCCGGTTTTGACAATTTCCAACCTCCACAACACCATACGATTCAACCACCTCAGCCACTTTCTCAAGACATTCTGCATTGTCTAAAGTTAATCGAGGAAATTAAGGATTCAATTAATCAACTTCCCCAAGAGGATCCACATCAGAAAACTTATGGAGAACTTCTAGCTGAAGAACAAGCAGCTAGAGTAAGTTCCTAATATTGTCGAACTTTTGTTCATGATGACGATGATGATGAGGATTCTATCCAAATGCGGGATTATTATGAGAATTCGTCAGCAGAAATCACTCCCGTCTTACCTTCTATGGACCCAGAGGACTCTCTCATAATGGGGGACGAGCATCTTAGCACTATTCCTGAAAAGGAATCAGACGAATTCATAAAGTCTAGTGCTGAGAAACTTGTCCCAATCCCAAGTGAGTCTGAGGAAATATTCGACGGTGAATATGACTTGCAATTTTGTGGAGATTCTCTTGACGTTTCCGAGGTTACTTTCGGGATTTTCTCTAACCCCTTTTTGAATATAATGACGAGTACACTTTTAGCGCCGTTAATCCTCTTTATTATGGGGTGTTAGAGACCGTTGAGGGCGAGGACTCTATTGTTTCTAATCTTGATGTGTCCGTGACGGAACCGGGACTCACAGATTCTCCTCATATGATTGAATCTCTTTATGAGGAGTTCTCCAATGAACTCACTCATATCATACCTCCTCCGGAGTATGATTACTTTGCTTTTGAGGAAGATCATGACCCGGGGGGAGATGTACTCTATCTCAAGAGTTTGCTTGTCGATGATATCATCCCGACCCTCCCACCGGAGGTTTTTGTTGCTGATGACCATAAGAGCTTCAAAGATGACATACAAAATGATGAAAATGGTGAAAAATGGATTCTAATTCCGATAATGATCTTTCTGCCTTTCTTCACCTATTCGGTGTCTTCTCCTCTCATTCACTCCTTCGGGAGTGAAGACACCATCTTTGACCCCGACATCTCTCATTCGTTTAAGCCGTGGGCATCTCATCGGAGTGGAACTTTCGTATGCTTCAATGTTTATCCAAACCTCTTGAATGAAAGTCCGATTGAGATTATCTTTTCCACTTGCTCCCCCAAGGACAATTAAATTCGGGACGAGTCTAAGCTATACGACTCGTTAAAAAACAAGCACTTTGTGGGAGGCAACCCATGCTGATCCTTCTATCTTCTTTCTATTTTCTTAATAAAGTGACGTGAGGAGGGCTACCTCTTCCATTTATCGTGTTTCGTGGTTGTTTGTGTATGTCCAGGATTTGCCGCATAATGAAGACTCTCGTGCTCGTGGTTTTGTTTCTCTCCACTCGAGTTTCATCATTCGTTGCTCATCTGATATCCTAAATCTTATCGTCTAATATTTATCTTTGGCATAATTAACAAACGGCCTTAGATTTATGTAGGAGAACCCTTACCTTTAAGACATTGAGGACAATGTCTCGTTTTAGTCTGGGGGGGGGGGAGGTAATCCTTCAATTTGATTTTGCCTTGCATTTTTTTCTGTTTACTCATGCAACCCCGTTTTTCCTCCAAAATTGAAAAAATTGATGCGTGGTTTTGCGACCTTACAACAGGTTTTACCTCTCGAGGGATCTCAAGAGGCTTACAACCCCACCAGGCAGTGTACCTGACCGATGTAGTATAGTGTCGTGGTAAGTACGGGGGATTGATCATTCTCCACAGGGAATAGTGTCGTTAGGATTGAAAAACTACTCTAATAGGTCTAAGGGTGAGAGAAGATTCTTTTTGTATTTTTATATTTTTTATGAAAGCAAGTAAAATCTTGGGTTTGAAGGAGTGGGCGGAATTAGTTGCTAGTCAACTAACCCAAATAACTACAAATGCAAATAAAATAAAATAACTGAAAATGAAAAGGTTGTGAAACTTATGTGGAGAGAAATGTGTTTACTTAGATTTCCTTACTCCCTAACTATCTTTTACCGGTTGATTAGTGTGTATTAATTGCGTGGATGACGGGTGTATTCCTTAATACCAATCGTGGGGTGGCGTACGTACTTCCCCAACTCTACAAGCTCCTACTTCACTCCTATGTCGAGCCGGCTAGGAAGCTCCTAACATGGGATCACTAGAATTCGCTCATGCATTAAATACAACCATAAAAACCTTAGTACGCATTGGTTCATGTTTCTTAAGACGTTCAAGCAAGTTACCGAATAGGAAGTTAGCCAGTTTTCTTAAGCCTAACATCGATGAACAATCATCCAATACAATTAATAACACACTAATAACCAATAATCAATAGTTAGGTTTCATTAGATCTAAGCAAACACAAGATAAATCTAGCCTAGCATGTTAATCAAAAGACAAGAACAAGATGTAATCAAACAACACATAGACATATTGATTGATTAAACAAATACTTATCTTCAATTAAACATGGGAGATCCAAGGGTATGAAAACCCTTAAAAATGGCAGAAATTCGTCTTAGGGTTTCTCCTCACAAAGTTGCACACTAATGACAAAAAATTGCAAAACTATATATAGAGTTTAAGGGCTGACGGCGTCACGTTGTAGATCTTGACGCCGTCACCTCGCCGTGTCTAGGGTTCCCGGATGGCCTTCTTGATGCCGTCCCTCTTTAGTGCTCCAAAATCCGCTCTGGCTTATCAAGGCTTGACGCCGTCCCTCTTTAAGTTAAACCGTGATGACCTTGATCACTTCAAAGGGTGACGCCGTCAGAAATCCTTTGTAAAATTCTCTGGCTTATCATGTGTATTTTTCATATCCACCTTTTTTGCCAAGCCATGACGCCGTCAAGAGCAATCCTTGACGCCGTCAAAGGTACTTTTCCAGCCGATTTTGAGACTTTGTCATTTTCTTCACTTTTATGCTCCAAAAACGTCCAAAATGCTTCCTTTTCCAGATTTCTTCTCCAAAGTACCTAAAATGACAAAAGGAACGATTTAGGGCAATATTTGATCAAATAAATACGATTTAGGGCTTAAATGACCCCCTAAAAGCGGTACACTTTTCGATTCATCAAATACCCTTACACTTGAGATTTGCTTGTCCTCAAGCAAATGCGCTTTTATTCTAATCAAAATACAAGTTAGGGTCATTTAATGCTAATATAAAAGTAATTACAACAAATAGTCGTTCCACTTTAATCATAATAAGCACGGAGATTACAAACTAGCACCTCACAAGTAGTGTTTAGATACTCACATCTCTCAGGTGTCATCAAAATAAATCTCATAAATGAAAACGGATAATATCTCTCACTACCTGTCATAGCAAATAGATTACCATAGGCTTAGGAAAGGATCAAAAACCTCCTCCACTAGGCGTAAGCACCTAAGATAAACTATCAAAGAGGGCTTTTAAACGGGTTATAACGTTAGGTGTAGGGATATGATAAACACGGTTTTGTTGGATAAAGGATATTTTACTGGTGGCGAGTTAAAGATCTTGATTAATTACATGAACAATATGGCGTTGCTAAGCCAAGACTAGACTCGACTTAAGCTAATGAAAATAAAATAACAAAAACATAAAATAAACATAAAATGAAACGGGATGGTAGTCCGTATGTTTTTTCTATTTTTCTTTTTCTCCTTTTTTTTTGTATTTTTCTTGATTTTTTTTTTTCGATTTTGATTTTTTTTTTCATACACTCTTGCCCTACCATCCAAAATAATACATCATAGGGGCGTTGCATTCCCCTTACACTTGAACTTTTACATAACTTTACAAATAATTATTCTAATGACTCGAATTAAGATAATCGAAACACTTGGAGTACTTTTTAAAATATTTAGCACATATGGGGGTAATAATGTTGTTCTTCCCCATTACTCCATTACACTAGTACTTTACCCATGAGTCCCAATCGTCCCAAAACAATATGTACAAGGATATGACTTGACTTAGAAACCATGTAATCAATTAGATAATTAACTTGGGTTAAAACAAATGTTGTCACAATAATACACTAAAAATGAGTGCATACAAGGTAGGCTAAGGCGATTTGGGTGTACATTTAAGTGGGGTGTAAACAAATTCTTCCTTTAAGTAAAATGCTTAAAGGTCGAAACGAAAAGATATGCTCTGAGGGGTGTACTAGGGGTATCGTGTAGTAAAAATGAGTACAACGCAAAGGGTGTGGGAGAATTACTTGACCAATGTAGCCAATGTAATTATAACAAAAACACAGGTGTAAAACAATGGGTTAATCCTAATGCCTCTTATCATGTAGTAAATCTAACTACACGAATGTAGTCTCACTTGTGGCCTCGGAATGGTCCTAACGCAAGTTCTAGAATCTAAGTGCTACCGGTACACACATCATAGCATAAATGCTTTTCCTACCAATTCTAGGGGCGAACCTCACATATTTTGGGGTGGAAAATTATTTAGTGGTACGGTTTTTGTGCTAGTCATATAACTTCTATCCATGAGACGCTCCTTAAGACCAAAGTTTCACTCCTAAATGTTGTAAAACATTTTAAATTTGGCACTAAAATTGCCCTAACAGGTATTTATCTCAGTTTTATTACACATCTACCATCAAACAAAAAAAAATCAAGCGTAATAGCATTCTCAAAAGTATCGTACTTTACCCCCCCCCCCCCTTACACTTAAGATGAACATAGTCCCCAATGTTCAAATAACAAGATGTAAAAGTGAAAAGGTAAAAGAATGAAATCAAATACTCCCCTAATTCGTTTGGTGGATAAAGAGGTAACATGGTTAGATCTTCTTCCAAGAGAATGTAGAAGCTTCAAGACTAAAGCATCGCCAAAAGATTGATTCCACATACATCTCCTCGTCCAAAATAACCTGTTAAACCTGAGAAAACAAACACGAAAACCTGCATAACATCGGCGGGATAAATTCTATATAAGGATATAATGCTTGTGGAATGATTATTTTGCAGATTCCTGGAGTTTATAAGTTAGAGATTTAATAAAAACTTTTTATGAAAACAAAACTCTCAAAAATTTCTGAAAATTAAAACCTGACGCCGTCAGAAGTGATCTGACAGAATTCTCATGTTAAGTTTCCGGAAAATTTTTGGAAAAACCTATACCTTACTTCCTGGAAATCCTGCAAAACATCATTATGACTCGATACAAACATTTGACTCAAACAATTACTAATATGTATGTTAATTTAATATTTTTACGATTCATGTTCATTTGTTGTTCTTGTAAACCGATTTGGATTTCCCTTACACTTATCTTTTGCAAAATACCTTTATATGTAGTTAAGACGAAGTTAAAAACAAGATAAAGCATTTCCACAATTTAGTTTTGAACATGAATCAATAATAATAAAAATTAAACATACATACGGAAGCAAATAAAATCAAACAAACAAATAAATAAACACACAAAGCAAATAAAGCTTGGGTTGCCTCCCAAGAAGCGCTTGTTTTTGTTCGAGTCACGAGCCTGACTCTACCCTTATTTAACGGAAATAGGGGAGGTTTTCCCTACACTTAGGGTTAAGTGCGGGTGATAGTAGCGATGCACACCAGCTCGGTAGGAGTATGCCACGTGAGGAAAGATTGGTGGATGAATTATATGCTCAAAGGTGCGGGATCCTATCTTCATAACCTTACCTAATTCAATTGGGTCAATGGGTGAGTTAAAGTGTTCTCCTAAAAAGGGATCATTTTCTAACAACTTCGAGAGACTCCTAATTGGGAATCCATCTTGACCCAATAGACCCGGTTTAAACCCATAATGTTTCTTGTGATCAATCATGAATGGGTGATGTAGACATGTAAGGTCATTTTTCACTCCTATATTATCTTCCTCACTACAAGGCTTAATGTCTACTACCTTAAACTTAAGACTACCCGGACTATATGTTTTGATGGGTGGATCAGGACCTAATTCAATTCCTAAATTTTCATCCAAGGATGGAAGATTAGGTAACAGTTTTGGTTGAGGCTCCGGCTCATCAAAACTAGGAACTTCCATAGGACTAAAAGAAAGGTTGTGATCACTAAAAGCATTCAAACCTATTTCTTCTAGTTGTGTTTGGTCCAAGGGCTCTACCTCTATTGGGGTTCCTATAGTCTCCTCAACTTCTTCCGGGTAAGTCACGGGTGGTGTGTGTGCCTCAAATGATGGTAGGACTTGTGGGGTACTTTGTAGGTTTGTGTTATTTACCTCATCCTTCCTTGTCTCTATATCAATTATATCCACATCATGTGTTTTAGTAGAATCTAACCCAAACATGTTCCTAAGTATCTCAAATCCTTCTCTAGCCATTTCAAGTTCTAAGTCTGATCATAAGAATCTTCCCCGATAACTTGATTGCTATGTTTAATTTGCCTAAAGGATTCATCATGTGTTCCTTGAGATTTAAAGTCATTGATCATAAAACCTAGGTCTTTTTGCTCAATATGCTCATGTTCGGCTAAATCCTCCTCAATTGTTTCCTCAAGTTGTGATGTATACGAACCCATTAATTCATTAAACTTATGGTTCACGGTTAGGAGGCTTTCCTCAAAATTTTTCCAAAGGGTCTTATTAAAAGGAGTTGATCCTAACAATGATTGTTTAATAGAAGCCACACATGCACATAATTCATCAAACCTATCAAACTTTATACCCATCTCCTCTTGTATATATCTAAGATCACTTAAAAATTCATTGGAACAACAGGAAGCAAATCTATCCGTGTAAAGTAATTGTTCCTCTATTGTTAATGATCTAAATGAAATTTCATCCGCCATGGTGACAAATGAAAATGGTTTTACAAACAAAGGGCACAAAGAAAAAGATAGACTAAAGAAAACCTAGAAAAATAAAATAAAAATATCACTAGAAAGGAATCTAGTGAGTAGACCTAATAAAATAAAAATTCAACCTAATCAATAACTATTCCCCGGCAGCGGCGCCAAAAACTTGATGCGTGGTTTTGCGACCTTACAACAGGTTTTACCTCTCGAGGGATCTCAAGAGGCTTACAACCCTACCAGGCAGTGTACCTGACCGATGTAGTATAGTGTAGTGGTAAGTACGGGGGATTGATCGTTCTCCACAGGGAATAGTGTCGTTAGGATTGAAAAACTACTCTAATAGGTCTAAGGGTGAGAGAAGATTCTTTTTGTATTTTTATATTTTTTATGAAAGCAAGTAAAATCTCGGGTTTGAAGGAGTGGGCGGAATTAGTTGCTAGTCAACTAACCCAAATAACTACAAATGCAAATAAAATAAAATAACTGAAAATGAAAAGGTTGTGAAACTTATGTGGAGAGAAATGTGTTTACTTAGATTTCCTTACTCCCTAACTATCTTTTACCGGTTGATTAGTGTGTATTAATTGCGTGGATGACGGGTGTATTCCTTAATACCAATCGTGGGGTGGCGTACGTACTTCCCCAACTCTACAAGCTCCTACTTCACTCCTATGTCGAGCCGGCTAGGAAGCTCCTAACATGGGATCACTAGAATTCGCTCATGCATTAAATACAACAATAAAAACCTTAGTACGCATTGGTTCATGTTTCTTAAGACGTTCAAGCAAGTTACCGAATAGGAAGTTAGCCAGTTTTCTTAAGCCTAACATCGATGAACAATCATCCAATACAATTAATAACACACTAATAACCAATAATCAATAGTTAGGTTTCATTAGATCTAAGCAAACACAAGATAAATCTATCCTAGCATGTTAATCAAAAGACAAGAACAAGATGTAATCAAACAACACATAGACATATTGATTGATTAAACAAATACTTATCTTCAATTAAACATGGGAGATCCAAGGGTATGAAAACCCTTAAAAATGGCAGAAATTCGTCTTAGGGTTTCTCGTCACAAAGTTGCACACTAATGACAAAAAATTGCAAAACTATATATAGAGTTTAAGGGCTGACGGCGTCACGTTGTAGATCTTGACGCCGTCACCTCGCCGTGTCTAGGGTTCCCGGATGGCCTTCTTGACGCCGTCCCTCTTTAGTGCTCCAAAATCCGCTCTGGCTTATCAAGGCTTGACGCCGTCAGAATAAGGCTTGACACCGTCCCTCTTTAAGTTAAACCGTGATGGCGTTGATCACTTCAAAGGGTGACGCCGTCAGAAATCCTTTGTAAAATTCTCTGGCTTATCATGTGTATTTTTCATATCCACCTTTTTTGCCAATCCATGACGCCGTCAAGGGCAATCCTTGACGCCGTCAAAGGTACTTTTCCAGCCGATTTTGAGACTTTGTCGTTTTCTTCACTTTTATGCTCCAAAAACGTCCAAAATGCTTCCTTTTCCAGATTTCTTCTCCAAAGTACCGAAAATGACAAAAGGAACGATTTAGGGCAATATTTGATCAAATAAATACTATTTAGGGCTTAAATGACCCCCTAAAAGCGGTACACTTTTCGCTTCATCAAAAATCCAAAAAAAATAGAAAATTTTAAAATTTTTTGCAAAAATATAATAAATTTTGACATTTTGTTGACTTTTCGCTGGTGAGAGTAGGAATAAAATTCTGAGTTGATCGGGCATGTTGAGCCCTAGCTTGTCCTCTTAACCTTTCTCGGCTATGCATTCGCGGATCTTATTATTTAAGATTTTAAATTTGCGAAGAACGAGAAATGATAGAGTTTATTTAGAAGTTAGATGCTAAGCGTGGAGTAGTTGGTTCTCTTTAGAGCTCATCGAAGTTACTTGTGGCCTTTTGCTCCCACAAAATTGTTTCACCATATATAACTGTAAGAATAATTAAAGATGTTAGGTTTTGCCGATGATTAGTTCTTGGTCTTCTTAAAAGAATCCTTGCTTTAAAAATTGGGTACACATCAAGGTTACTTAATAAATATGTTTAATAATAATAAGTTAAGTGCTCTAAGCTACAGATTCGAGATCGGGCCTTGGATCCTTATTTCCGAAAGGCGTTTAGGTCTTGGCTACCCTGTTGCACCGGCCCTTGGACCTCTAGTTCAGGAATGTGTGAGGTCTTGGTCTAACCACCTTGGATCCTCATTTCAGGAATGTCTAGAGTCTTGGAACACTCCGTTGTAACTGCCCTTGGATTCTTTATTTTGGAAGGTGTAAGGTCTTGGAACTAAACCGTGAAGCTCCGTCGTTTAGGGTACGCAAGTGAAAAGTCAGTGATAAAAAAAATAATAAAAAAAAATGGTGATGAATGAAAAAGAGAAAAAATGCAAAAGTAAAAAATATAAATAAAAACCTTGATGTGGACCTCATTTTCAAAGCAACGGTTCTCGAGAGAAGATTGAAAACTACTTAGCGTCTTAATTTAGTATCTTTATCGGACTAAAAACCTATCGAAACGAGAAAATATGAAGCAATTCATTTCTCACCAAAAAAAAAATAAATAGAGGCAAATTAGGAAAATGGGAGCAAGAGGTAATTACACAAGTAATTTTCATGGGTAGTGTTGGCATCTAACTTTTAAATAACAATGATTTCATTTTTGAGCTTAGTTTGGGGACTCGTGAAAAATCAAGGATGACGAATTTTATCCGTATGGTCACTTCTTTATGAGTCGTGTTTCCAACTCCGTGATCCTAAAAGTTATCGTGAGATAATGTTTGTCAACAAAGCCGTTATATGAAAAATGAGAAAAATATAAAAATAGAATAAAAGGAAAAATGAAGAGTTTTTAAAACTTAAGATTTCTTAATCTCTTTTGAAAATTTTGCTACTTTTCAAAGTTAGTAAAAAGAGGTTGGAAATTTTTGGTTTCAAAAACGTGTTTTTATAACATTGTGTGAGGACACTGCAATATCTTAGTCTGGGGGATTTTGGTATGCGCTTAAACACATACCTTTCCTTGACCAAATTAAGACCAAAACGACCAAAAACTAACCAAAATGCCAAAGATATTTGTGTTTTTGTGTTTGTTTCTATGCAGGCAACGGATGTCAAGGAAATGGACAAAATCTAGCAAAAAAAAAAAAAACCGGAAAACGAGCACGAGATTTGGAAAAGAGTATTAAAGCCAAAGCCGGGGAAGACATTCTACATACGGATAATATTGAGCTCAAAATTACAAGATCAACCCTTGGAACATGTCAAAATTATAGATTCAGTCCTTGAATAAACTTTTCACATATGGCAGCTTTGGTCCCTTAGTGTTAAAAATCATTTACACTAAATCCTAAAATCTAAAACTAACCCAAACCCATAAATACCTAGCCCACTCTCTTAGCCCAATTTCCCTTTTTATTATAAGTTCCGGATCCCACAACCCGTATAACCTAAGTCAACCCTTAAACCCGGTGAACAAAACAATAAACTAAAATAACCCAAATCCCTTCCCCGCCAATTACTGTGCTTCTTCCCCACACCCTTTTACCCTTCTCGCACCCAATTTAACCCAACCTTAACTTCTTCTAGAAGGGGCTGACAAGGACTGATTGTGACACAAGAATGCCAGCGTGGCCAAATGGAGTAACATCGTTAGCTGACACACATCACCAATTAATCCAACGGACGAAATTGATAGATTGGTCATCAAGTTGAAATCAAGGGCTAAGATTGATGATCCAAAGGGTTCCAAAACCCTAGCTTTAGGCTATAAATAGCCCTCTTCTATCACAAGTTTGGGTTGTTAGTTAGTTGGTTAGCTGTTAGGTTAGGATTTTAGGGTTAGAATAGGAATAGTGTAATGATAGAGTAGTTATTACTCAGCTTAATGTAGTTTTATGTCCTGGGTTATTGTAATTTCATTTTCAGCTTTCAAGGATTGTAGATAATTTAAGTTTTTGATAAAAGTCAAATAGTCAACACTGCTTATTTCGGATCCGTAAGTGCTTATTCTGATTGTGTACTTCTTATTTGTTCTTGAAATTTATTTTTGATAGAAGTTTATATGCACTGTTTACTGTTTTTAGTTAAAATCCTTAAAAAGCCCAAAATAGCTAAGTAGTTTACAGCTTATTGTTAGTGCTTATTCATAGTTGTTAGATGATTAATAAGTGCTTAATAGGCTTAGATAATCAACTGTTGTTAGGTCTCCTAGCTTATTTTGGTCTATCTTAGCTTAAAAATACTAAACAGTGCCTCTTAGGGGTGTTTGGAATAGCCAGGGAAATGGGTCAAAATGGGTCAGCACTGTTCATGTGTCACTTGTTAATCTTTGATCTAGTCCTAATTTGCCTATATAAGTTTGTGCTAGAGGATTTTTAGCTAATTTGTTGGCTTTTGAGGACTTAAGTGGGTTGCTATAGGTTTAAGCCTAGTTGCTTATCAGTACAGCTTATCTCCCAAGATAAGCTTTTAGCTCTTTGCTTTTGACATTTCTGTGCTCATTACAATAGCTTAAATTGAAACTAAAAGGTGGAACTCATGCCAATAGGAGTAGGCTAACTTTTGGACAAAACCAGTGGGTTGTCTGCGCAAGTAGTGCAGACCCTTTTTGCCCCAGCTGTCTGCAACATTTTTAGATAACTTATAATGCTTATTAGCTGATCATTAGGTCTGATAATAATTTTTTACTAGTTGTTTGTTAGATGTTTAATGAAGTTTTGTAGGATAAAATGGAAATCTCAGCTTATTAGTGCTATTTAATTGTCTTGAATTTAGCATGATCATTAGCCCTTTTGAACTGATGCACCAGGTTACTCTAGCCCATTTATCAGCTTATTTTTAAGTTGTTGATAAGATCCTTTTGGCCTGAAATTTTGTCTACTATTTCTTGGGTTTATGAACCTTAGCTACCCTCTGTCTTATTGGTTTTTGCTTATCTGTTAGAATCTTTTTAATAAGCTCAAAAATACCCATTTGGACTGATTTGCCCTGAATCTGTCCTTCTCAGCTTATTTGATTTTATGTGCTTATTAGCTTTTTGCTTCTGCTTTTTCTGTTCTTTAGCTTAATTAGATTGATCTCAGTGTACTTTAGCTTAATTTAGTTTGCTCTTTAGTTTAGGATAGCTTATTAGCTTATTAGCTTATTTTTCATATTGTCTCTAGCTTTAGTTCAACTTAAACTCACAACTGTTCTGATTATCAATTGCTTTTTCTGAGCTTAATCTAAGATTTAAAAAATAGTTGCCTTTATAAAATTAGCTTATCTTCTAGTTCTTATTGAGTTTCAAAAAGAAAAACACCAAAACTAAATAAAACCAAAAAAAAAAAGTCCATTGCAGGGATTCGAACCCTGGCCACCCAGCCCACCACGCACACTAACCTCACCATCTGCCCTTGGGTCTTCTATGGGTATATCCTTGCATAGTTTTTTTATTTAACATACTTTCTTCACTTATAGCTTATTTAGGTTGTTTTCTTATTACCTGCTTATCCCATAAAGCAATTTCATGTTTCTTATTTTTCCTAGGACAAGTTTAAGTTCAATTAGTTTCCTGCCAAATTTCATATTTTTCTTAATTCATTTAATATTTTTTAATCATTTAATTAGTTTTAAATAGTTTTTAATTCATAGAAAATTAAATAAAAATCAAAAAAATATAATTCTTTTTTCTAAAATTTTCTTTTGCCAATTAGAACTTAAGAAAAATATAATTTCATACCTAGGGTTATTATTTCTTAGATTTCACTTTTAGAGCTCGGGGTTAGCCCGGGTTTTACGCGTTTTTAGGTTTTCTTTTACGTCCGCCTTAGATTATTATTTCCCTTGCGTTATTAATTGTTTTTTAGTTATAATTTCATTATCTTAGCTATAAATCCTAAAAATCTCTCTTTTTACACATTCACTACACGTTTCACGAACCCGATTTCACATATTCCATTCATCCTTGGTCGGGACAATGACTCGGGTATCGCATATTTCCTTTGTGTATCCTTTTGGAAGTATAATTGTTACAAATCAGTTTTCTTCGCTGTGGTTTTTCTTTCGGTAAAGGATTTCTGTTTGCGGTTTGAGTTATTTGGGAAATTGTTGGTTGCGGTTTGCCAAAAACTTCTAACTGTGGTTTGGAGTTTATCCATATTGGGAAACAAGACAAAAAGGACTGATAGTGACGTTTTTGTCCTTTGCTGCTGCGGTTTGTGGTCTTTGTCTGTTTGCGGTTTGTCGGTTAGTGTCTGCGGTTTCACTTCAGGTGTTGCGGTTTGACTGTTTGCGGTTTGACTCTTTGCGGTTTGACTCGTTGTGGTTTGACTCTTTGCGGTTTAACTCTTTGCGGTTTAACTCTCTGCGGTTTGACTCTTTACGGTTTGACTCATTTCTGTTTGACTCTTTGCAGTTTGACTCTTTGTGGTTTAGATCTTTTGCGGTTTGACTTCTTGCGGTTTAGGTCTAAACGTTGCTGTTTGTGTGACTGCGGTTTGATACTGAAGTAATACTTTTAGCTGCGGTTTGACTCAAGTAATCCAATCACGGTTTATTCTTGATTTTAGAAAATCCCGCGAAAGATTCGATTTCTCGGTTTAAATCAAAGAATTGTAAAATCCCGTATACATTATGGCTAGCATAGCAAGCACTGCTTTAGATGACATTCAAGCTGCCGGGTCCGATACCTGCCCTCCTATGCTTGATAGGACAGATTATGAGTCGTGGGCACAACGAATTCGACTCTACTGCTTGGGAAAAGAGAATGGAGTTAACATTCTCAAATCCATTGATGAAGGACCGTTTCAGATGGGCACCTTGGAATTAACATTCTCAAATCCAGAGATACTGTTACGACCGATGAGAATGGAGCCGTCACACTTGGAATTGACATGCTACGTACTTACAATGATCTTAATGAGGAAGAAAAGAAGCGGTATTATGCTGACATCCAATCTTCCAATATTGTAATTCAATGCCTGCCCAAAGAAGTTTACAAACTCATCAACTTCAACAATGAAGCCAAAGCTGTTTGGGACAATGTCAAAATGCTTCGGGCTGGATCAGAATTAACAAAAGAAGATCGTGAGTCACAACTGTATGATGAGTTTGAGCATTTCAAGATGAACCCTGGAGAAAACATCACTGATTACTATGTAAGGTTTCATAAGCTGGTAAACGATATGAGAATCATCAAAATGACTATGCCTAACATCCAACTCAACTAAAAGTTTGTGAACAACATGACACCTGAATGGGACAGGTTTGTTACTGCAGTGAAACTTAACAAAGGATTCAGAGATACAAATTATGAACAGCTGTATGCCTACCTACAACAACACGAAAAGCATGCTGCTTATGATCGTCTGTTGAGAGAAAAACTAAATCCAACTGCACCAAATGATTCACTTGAATTTGTTGCAAATGTTCAGCCAATCAACCAATCCTCATCTGATCAAGCTTATCATCATCCCTATTCATCACCATCTGCTATGAATCCACAACTGGATTCAGGTTACACTCACACTGACAAAATGATTGATAACCTCACCAACCAAGTTTCCTTACTTGTTCAACAACTCAAAGCAACACTCCCTTAGACTAACAATCAACTCAGAACTTCATCAAGCCTACGCAATCTGGCAAATGTGGAGGACGGAAGAATTGTGGTTCAGAATGTTCTGGGGAGGCAAAACTTGAATCAAAGGAACATGGGTCGAGGTAATGTGAAGATCAGAGTAGGGAATGCAAATCAAGGGCAGGGGAAGCAACCCAAGTGCTACAACTGTGGTGGACTTAGACACATTGCCAGAAACTGCAATCAGCCAAAGCGTCCACAGAACTCTGACCATTTCAAGGACAAGATGTTGTTGATACAAGCTCAAGAGAATGGAGCAGTGCTGGACGAAAAAGAGTTGTTTTTTCTTGCTGGCGATGAAGGAAATACTTTTGATGCCGATGTGGACGAGCAGCCAGTTCAGGACCTTGCACTAAATGATCCCAACATCTTCAAAGCTGATGACTGTGATGCTTTTGACTCTGATGTGGATGATGAACCAACTTCTCAAACTATCTTCATGGCTAATCTTTCCTCTGTTGTATCATCACCTCAACAAGCTGGTCCCTCTAATGCATCTGTGATTTCTGAGGTACTAAAGCTTTATGACACATATAACGTGGTAGATGAACGGAAGATTCCCAACGAAGTACAACTGAAAGATGTGGTTGAATCGGATACTGTTGACATGGGAAATAGTAATATTATTCCATATGAACAATATGTGATTCACAACAACGTGTCTGATGTACCAGGTTGTGCATCTTCTGTTAAAAATATTGCTTGTGTTGTAGATAATGCTTGTGAGTGGCATGAGAACACTGTGTTTGTCCCTGATGACACCTTGACCACTAGACTAAACATATATAAAGATCAGGTGTCCATATATGAAAAACATGCTAAATTTGAACTAACTGAACGTGAGCAGAAAATGGAAAGTCAAATGTCTACACTTATAACAGAACGTAATGTAAGGGAAGAAACATTGAAACAAGAGTTGAATTCTTTGAAAAAACAGTTGGATCAGACTGTTAAACAAAAACAGGAGGCCCAAGACCATTTAAATACACTAAAACAAGATTTCAAAGAAAAAGAAACAAAACTCTTAAATGATTTCTCCAGACTTAAAACATTGAAGAATAAGCTTGAAAACAAGTTGTACACACAAGAGCAGACCAGAAAAACTACTCAAATGATTCAAAAGCACAAAAAGTTGTGTGATAACCATAGTGAAAGTAATGTAGGTGAACCTAAATTAGCTCTCCTTAGGAATGCTAAAGTAGCCCAACCTGCCTTATATGATGCAAATGTGATGATTATGCCTGGTCATGCCCCTCCTGATGTTTTTTCATTAGAAGAGAGTAATGAGATAGAAGAGAGAAATAGAGAAAGAATGACTGAGAAAATGAAGGATCCCAAATGTATAGCCAATCGAATCATAGTCAAACCCCATGATTATTATGAGGAGAATCGATTGACTGTGTTTTCACCTCAAAGGAAACTAACGCCTGAACAAATATTTTGGTCTTTAGACATAGAAAAGAGAAAAGCTGATGAACTTAACGACAAAACTCCATCCCTTAGGAAAATTGCGGTTGCAACAGTGTATCCTCCCAATACACCTAGGCATCTAGTTCCTTTAACTCTTCCCACAGAATGTAAAACCTTAATTAGCATATATGTACTTTGTCAACTATTTGCTGATTTTGATAAAACATGTAAGAAGAGAATTACACCAACCGGAATTACTAAGGGGGAAAGGGGTTTTGAACAAACAAAAAGGTGTTATTTAACTGAGGTCATTCCATTCTTTAAACTACTCAAAGAACATTTTGAAGGGATGCAAAAAACCCTTAAAACTGAAGTTAATGAAATGAAAGCAGTGTTTAAAGATATGGAAAATGAGGTAGCTCAACATGCGATAGAACTTAAGAGTCGTAAGATTGAGAGAAAGAATATTCTCATCACCAATGAGAATTTGATTGCTAGATGTATTGCAAAGGATATATTTTATACTGCTACTGATGCTACATTAACTACCTATCAATTTCATGAGTATTCTATTGCATTGAATGTTACCTAGAATCGTGTTGTTGAGCTTGAGGGGGAGAATTTGAAATAGCAAGAAAAAATTCAAAATGATGACCATGATAACATGGTCAAGCATTTTTCAAAACTAGAGGTTGATCATCTTAATTTGCAATTAAAATATCAACACTTAGAAGAAAGATGTAAACTATCAAATGCCAAGACATCTTTGGATGCACCTGAATTTGATACATATTTTGAATTAAGCAAACGCGATGAAAAAATTCAAGCTCACACTAACAAGATTCGACAATTGAGGGCTCAAATTGCCCAACTAAAGTCAAATAATAGTGATGCAATTGGCACCCATAAACCATCGTCCTTAGATTCTCAGAATTTTCAATATCAAGACATCATCAATAAGTTACACTATGAAAATGAATGTTTTCGTACTGAAAATTCAAAAATCAAACAGCATTACAAAGAATTATATGACTGAATTAAAGTCACACGAAATAGTCATAATGAAAAGGTAATTTCTTTGATAAATGAAATCGAGAATCTTAAGACTCAGGTGAAAGGGAAAATGCCAATTATCACTTGTGAAAATGTTGTTCCAAAGGTTTCTGCTTGTAGTAAGTATGTTGTTGATTTTGTGCCTATTCCATTTCCCCTTAGGAACAATAGGTCTGCCCATCAAGTATATCTCAATCATCTTCAGGATTGTCTTGATACACTTCGTGAGATAGTTGAAGAGGATAGGATAGATAAACCACTTGATACTGAAGTTTTAGATGCTTGCTTCCTTACAAAACGGTCTCAGGAGCTTTTAGAGTATGTCATTGGCACGGATCCTAAGAATGATAACAAAAGAGATAGATTTGTTGCATCATCATCTGCGACTAAGAACAAGCACATAACCTTTGATCTACCACTGAAAACATCAGAACCCAACACATCAAAATCAGGAAAGCAAATGACAGTAAAAGAAACTAATGTTCCCATCATTACTTCTACAGGAGTAAATGGTGACACCAAAGCTAGCGGGTCAAAGCCTAGAGGCAATGCAAGGAAAGATAGGACTATGCCGGCTAAGAATGGTCACGAGAAGAAAGTAGAAGCCCAACCTAGGAACAATAAGTTTGCAATGAATGGAATAAATCATGTTGATTCTAGTATTAGAAGTACTGTAATTAATTCGAATTCTAATTCCATCTGTAAAACATGTAACGAATGTTTAATTTCTAGTAATCATGATGATTGTGTTGTGTCATTTCTGATGTCTCCTGCACTACCCCACGTTAAGAATGTTAGGAAAACTGAAATAAGTAAGAAAATTTGGAAAGCAACAGGAAAAACGTTTGCTAATGTTGGGTATCAATGGAGACCCACTAGAAGGAAACTCACTTTAGGAGATCAGTGCCCCTTAACTAGATTGAATAACCATAAAGTTGTGAAGGTTAAGGAATGGAAACCAACTGGTCAAATTTTGCCTTTAGTGATACAATGCCCTGCTACTAGGTCAATTGTTACTTCTAGTGTATTTTCCAATGCAAATACTGTAGCATCTGTGGATCCTATAGTTCCAGAATTTGTGTGTGATAACCAAACGGACCCCAACTGCATGTGGGGATCCACATTTTTCAGTTTTCCATCGTTGTCTGTTTTCAAATGCAGGTCGTACAAATCATCCTTTGGTATTTGGACTCAGGCTGCTTAAAACATATGACTGGGATCGTTCACGGCTCAAGAATTTCGTGAAAAACTTTATCAGGACAGTTAGATTCGGGAACGACCATTTTGGGGCGATTATGGGTTACGGAGATTATGTGTTCGGCGACAGTGTAATTTCCCGGGTATACTATGTGGAAGGACTAGGGCATAACTTGTTTTCTGTTGGTCAATTTTGTGATTCCGATCTTGAAGTTGCTTTCAGAAAACACACTTGTTTCGTCAGAGAGTTGGATGGTGTTGATCTTCTTAAAGGCAGTCGTGGTACCAATTTATACACCATCTCTATTGAAAAAATGATGAGGTCTTCTCCTATTTGCTTGCTTTCAAAGGCCTCAAAGACTAAATCTTGGCTTTGGCACCGTCATTTAAATCACTTGAACTTCGGCACCGTAAATGACTTGTCTCGCAAGGATCTTGTACGAGGCATGCCCAAACTAAAGTTTGAGAAAGATCATCTTTGTTCTGCATGTCAACTGGGCAAAAGCAAGAAACATACTCACAAACCCAAAACCGTCAATACCATCAAGGAAGTTCTTCACACCCTTCACATGGATCTATGCGGACCAATAAGAGCGCAGAGTATCAATGGAAAGAAATATGTTCTTGTGGTGGTCGACGACTACTCTTGGTTTACATGGGTAAAGTTTTTGAGAACCAAGGATGAAACTCCAGAGGTTATCATTAAACTAATCAAGCAGTTACAAGTAAGGCTGAACAAAACTGTCAGAATCATCCGGACGGACAATGAAACTGAGTTTGTTAACCAACAACTCAGTCAATTTTATGAAAGTATTGGCATAACTCATCAGAAAAGTGTTACACGCACTCCTCAGCAAAACGGTGTTGTTGAAAGACAAAATCGTACTCTAGTGGAAGCTGCAAGAACTATGCTAATATATTCTAAGGCTCCGATGTTTCTTTGGGCAGAAGCAATTGCTACTGCGTGTTACACCCAAAACCGTTCCTTGATACACACTCTTCACAACAAAACTCCTTACGAGCTGATACATGACAAGAAACCAGATCTTTCCTTTCTTTGAGTGTTCGATGCTCTATGCTATCCGACAAATGACGGTCAAGATTTGGGAAAGCTAAAGGCTAAAGCAGACGTAGGGTTCTTCGTTGGGTATGCACCAGATCGCAAGGGATATAGAATCTACAACAAAAGAACCCGACAAATCATGGAAACGATTCACGTGACATTCGATGAGCTGACTGAGCAAACGACTCCTGAACAAACCGGTTCTGGACCCGCACCTAATCTATTGACTCCTGGACCAATTAGTTCAGGTCTTGTACAGAATCCCACGCCTGTAGTTCCTTATGTACCTCCCACCTGTGAAGAGTTGAAGAAGTTATTTGATTCGATGTTTGACGAATACTTTGAGCCACCAAAAGTTAATGCTACAACGGAAGCTCTACCTGTACTTCCTGTTGCTGATGCAAATTCCACAAAACTCAGAAGGTCCATCGATATCTGTCTCAATTAGTCAAGATGCACCATCTGCTAGTCAATCGCCCTCATCATCAAATATTCAATCTTCCGCGGTACAGCAAGGTTCTGCTGAAGACAATTCTTTTGACGTGAATCCTTTTGCTCTTGTTGACGATGTTCCATTTGAAAATGTATTTGCTCCAGAGTCTTCCACTGATACATCTTCTTCAGGAGATCACAACACGGCAACATCAGTTCAATACCCTCAACCACATGATTATCTCAGAAAATGGACCAATGATCATCCAATTGACAACATCATTGGTAATCCTTCCCGTCCGGTATCCACGCGAAAGCAACTTGCTACTGATGCACTGTGGTGTTTCTTCAATTCCGTACTATCCAAAGTCGAGCCAAAAGACTTCAAAGAAGCCATGTCTAAAGACTGTTGGTTTAATGCTATGCAAGATGAAATTCATAAATTTGATCGACTTAAATTCTGGGAATTAGTGCCTCCTCCAGAGTGTGCAATGATTATTGCTCTAAAGTGGATCTTCAAAGTGAAACTCGATGAGCACGGTGATGTTCTGAAGAATAAGGCACGGCTTGTTGCAAAGGGGTATAGACAAGTGGAGGGCATACACTTTGAAGAATCATTTGCTCCGGTTGCCCGAATTGAAGCCATTACAATCTTCCTCGCTAATGCTGCCAGTCAGAATATGATAGTCTACCAGATGTATGTTAAGACAACATTCTTAAATGGTGACTTGAAAGAGGAAGTCTATGTGAGTTAACCTGAAGGATTTGTGGACCCTGATCATCCTACTTATGTTTATCGCTTGAAGAAGGCCCTCTATGGCTTGAAGCAGGTACCTAAGGCGTGGTATGATACGTTGTCCATGTTTCTTCTGGCAAACGGATTCTCCAAAGGTGTTGTTGATCCTACTCTTTTCACCAGGAAGTCGTGCAAACATCTACTTCACGTTCAGATATATGTAGATGACACTATCTTTGCCTCTTCTGATCCTAGTGAATGTGACCGGTTTTCAAAAGAGATGAGTTCTAAGTTCCAAATGTCGATGATGGGACAAATGTCGTTCTTCTTAAGTTTGCAAATTTCTCAAAGTCCTGGAGGCATCTTCATTAATCAATCCAAATATGCATACGAAATATTGAAAAAGTTTGGATTTGATTCAAGTGATCCTGTTGACACTCCTATGGTTGAGAGATCGAAGTTGGATGAATACCTCTCTGGGATCCCAGTTGATCAAACTAAGTTTAGAAGTATGATTGGATCCTAATGTAACTCACCACTAGTAGGCCAGATCTCTTATTCGCAGTGCGTATGTGTGCTCGGTACCAGTCCAAGCCCACCAAAAAGCATCTAGAAGCGGTAAAAAAGGTCTTTAGATATCTTCAAGGCACTGTTCACATGGGTCTCTGGTATCCTAAGGACACCGCAATGGAACTCACGGCTTATGCAGATGCTGACCATGCAGGGTGTCAAGATACTCGTCGAAGTACTTCGGGAGGTGCTCAGTTTTTGGGGGAAAAGCTGGTTAGTTGGTATTCTAAAAAGAAAATGAGTACGTCTATATCTTCCACAGAGGCTGAATACATTGCCATGTCTGCATGCTATCTTTCATACAACAAGATTCCTCTGTATTGTGACAACAAAAGTGCTATCTCTCTTTGCTGCAACGATGTCCAACACTCCCGATCAAAGCACATCGATATCAGGCATCACTTCATAAGGGAACAGGTTGAGAAAGGGATTGTTGAACTCTACTTCGTGAGGACGGAGTTTCAGTTGGCTGATATCTTCACTAAGGCACTTCCGAGAGAACGGTTCCAATTTATTCTCCCGTGGCTTGGCATGAAGAGTTTGTCACCTGAAATACTAAAGTGTCTTCAAGAAGAAAAGGAGGAGTAAAGGATTTGCATCACATATCCTTGTATATACTTGTATATATCTTAAAACAAAAAGAAAATAGAAAAATATAAAACCTATAAAAACCCTAAAAATCATAAAAACAAAAAATACCAAAAATAGTTCTTCTAGGCATGTCTTCTGTTTATCGATAACATTTACGGTCCTAGAAATGTCATTCAATAATGACATGGGTCTTTAAATGAAGCTTGAGCAGAAGTTATATTAACTGGTTAAAACATGTCTAATCGGCTTGCAGTTACTTCAGACTGCAACCCGTGCGTTACTATAGGGAAAGCATGTCGCCAAAAAGACAGCTGTTCCTCCAACTGGGTGATGTTCACCTGGGCATGGATTACTTTATATCCATGTTTCTTCGATTTGATGTACTTTTCAGTGCATCATTCCTCGTATAAGAAGTGAAGTCTTCTTTACTTCGCAAGTACTTTCCAATCTATGATTCTTCAGGAAAGTAGTTGTATGAAAACTTGGTGGTACCATGATTTTTGAATATCAATCAGAATTGAATTTTTCAAAAAAATCTATCACTCAATCAATGACTACAGCTATTCCATTAGAAGACGGGTCATCGATTGAGGGGGAGAGTGATGATTTTCAAAATTCTATATCATCAAAACATGCTACTTTGTACCAAATAAGCAGTGAATTTTATGAAACTTGTTGCTATGTGTCAGTGCATGATTTTTGTTAAATTCAAAATCTTCCAAACTAATCATACCTGACACTAACATTCTCCCTCATAGATTGAGGGGGAGCATCGTAATGTTCCATTATCAAAATATATGTTAAACCTGACCACATTTTCTCCCAAATTTTCTAAACAAATTTAAATCAATTGGGATCACAAATCTTAAACGGTTTGAAATTTTTGATCGGGGGAGAGAATGTGATTTAAATATGAAAATCTGGTAAAAAAATGTGATCTTTTGGACTCAAGTGTAGGCTCTCCCATATGTGCTAAAATCTTTCGTATATCGATGCACATATTGAGGGGGAGCAAATGATTTGTGATGGCAATTGTGAAAGAATACCAAAGACCGACCACTTTACTTTATGTACTAGAGTTATAAGGATGGTGAGGTTAGGTATTAGTTCCCATGATCCAGCCAGAACCAGAGGGATCTTCCCAGGGATAATCCTCTAGTTAGAATAGAAGTCCTTAGGAATGATTAAAAAGGAGAAAAGTGAATAAGGGAAAAGTGCCGACTGAGACGGAGCTAGTACTAGAACAAACCCAACAAGGTGCTAGTAATGAAGTCTCGGTAAGCGCTGAAGGGGTTGATGAATGAAAAAGAAATGTAAAGATAAAGGGTGAAAAGAAATAATCTTCCCTTACACCTTAGGCAGAAACCGGGTCAATACATATTCTGTCAGAATCACTAAGTTGATTGCTGACATTGAAGACAAAGTATCATGGACCCAGTGATATGCTACAAAACCCTCCCTAGCTACTCAAGGTCCCTCAAAGGACTCTTGTTTCACTTGTCATGGAGATCAATACATTACTATCATCTCTCTCACTCCGAGTTAGACGATATTGAAACGGTGGCAGTCCTTTCCAGCCTCCGATCACTAAATCAAAATGCACTATTGAGTCTAGAGCCAATAGATCATCAATAAATCTCATTAGGACACACTTCCAATATGCTTGCTATTTCATACACTGTGAAAAGTAAGAAAATATATGCTAAAGAGTCCTACGCATTATCCTTGTGGTATTGCGAGAACATCCGTGTGATACGAAAGTGTTCACAATGAAGATGGAAATCCTTCTAGAGCCAACATCAAACAAGCTCTTGGTAGGTGACATGTGAGATCCTTCATGGATCAAATTTGTGACAACTGGAAAGAAACGATGGGGCGATTCACATTTGAATCAAACTTGTTCCAGGAAATGGATTGACGGATGCTTTTGGAAAACCTTTCAATGTGCTCACCAAATGAGTTTCGAGCACATTGATTGTGAAAATTTTCAAACAAAAGTGTTTACGACAAAAATGTGATTCAATTTATAAAACCCTCATCGTGTTGCACAAAATGTTTATCCAGTGACACGCGAGTGATTTTTCTAATCAATTTCTCATCAATCAGTGGGTATTTAATTCACTAATTCACTCTACCGTGTTGTCTGCTTTGAGACGTTCCGGTATGAGAACATGCTTAGTATGATGATTCTGACATTAATTTGTTGGAAGACTCAATACTACAAGCTGGAAATTTCTGTCAAGGATAATCTTCTTTAAAGGGGATTCTACCTGATCACAGGTCGGTCTTCATAGAACCGAAGGTTAATCCAACCACATCGAACGAATGAAAAAGCCATATTCATTCTCTAACTTTATTGCTAACTTTTTTATTTCAGATTCATATAAAGATGGCGATGGTCGTTCCTGATTCCAGTAGATACGTGTTAATCCACACTCCATGCTCACGCTTACAAATAATTATCAAAGACATCATGATAGTTGAAAGACCTACAACACAGCTTCCGCAACTCTGATAAAAGCTATCATGATCCATGAAAGTGTGAGCATGCGAGTTCAACGGTCACAATATATCACATGAAGGCAATATTACAAAGGATGAGCTTCGAGATTTACGGTGACTGATGATCTCAAAGAATGCTCAAAGATCATAACTTCACACAGAGACGATGCTGAAAAGATGACAATCCATTACCTCATGCTCATACTACACCATCATCGTATTCAAAGAAGTCATGATAAATTAAAAGACCTTCAACACTGCTTCTGCAAACTCTGATGCTGAAAATCATGACCTAGAATAATGTGAGCATGTCGGTTCAAAGATCAAACTATTACATGGAGACAATACTGCAAGAAGATGACTTAAAGACGTATGTTGGATGATATTCTCAAAGATTCATCAAAGATCGTCCAAGACAAAAGATCTGTCATCAAAAGTTCACTGCTGAAAGCACAAAGATCAATGACATTGAAGAATCAAAGACTACGAGTTATGACGTTAAGTTCAGAGGATAGAATGCTAGAATTTAAAATGTAATTTCCGGGGTGACCTCCCTTAGGGGGAGATTGTTAGGAATATAAATATTCATGTGAAGACTCGGTCACCCCGTGTACTCATTAGCATTGAATAGCTCATAGGATTATTAGTCGTAAGTTAATATAGTTTAGTTATTATAGAACTCGTAGAGTGGGTCGGGTCTTTACCCACTGTCAGCTCGCTCCACAGCCCAATCGGGGCACAAATATTAGCTCTATAAATACCCCTCTCTACCTAGGGAGAGGGTTGGAACTTCTTATCATTTTCACATAATACAACATCTCTTTCTCTCTCTAGTTCCCAACTCACTTTCTCTCTCTAAAACCTCTTTATTCTATTTGGCCCAAATCTCATCTTATGTGTGTTTATGTGTTTTGAATATGCTACAAAACCGGTCATAGATGTGTTGAACAATTACAAAACATACCGTAAGAAGTTGGATGCGGTAATGATGGCTAGGGCTAGACTAGAAGACAAATATTTTGATGAGGTTGAGAGAGAAAGGATAGTGGAAAATGGATTGCCAAAGAAGATGAATGATCCGGGAAATTTTGTTTTACCCATTAAGGTAAATGGAACAGTTGTGATGTATGCATTGGCCGATACAGGGTCAAGTGTTAGTGTTATGCCTTATACATTGTACAAGAGGTTAGGGCTTAGTAACCCCCAACCTAATTAGTCTAATCTTACCATAGCTGATAACTCTCAGGCAAAGGCGATGGGTGAAGTAAGAAATGTACGAGTCCAAGAAGGGTAACAGGCATTTTTAGCTGATTTCTTAGTGCTTAACATTCCGGTAGACAAAGAGTTACCTCTATTGTTAGATAGACTGTTTCTAAGAACTTGTGGGGCTATTATAGATATGGGTCGCGGTACTATGACTATTAATGATGGGATCTTGAAACATACTTATTATCCAAAGCCAAGAGGAAAAATAGTGAAGGAAGTGCATGAAGAAGAAGATGAAGAAGAAGCTGAAGAAGAAGACCACTTGGGTTATTTTGAAGTAGGAAGAGATGAAGAGGGTAAGCCTAAATATGGGCCGGTTGCTCCGAGTTACTTTGACATTGAAGATGAGATGGAGAGAGCTCTAGCAATGGAGGCTTTCTATAACCCCTTTAAAAATGTTTTTGTTTTTAATAAGCTCACAGATTTTCTTGGATCTTTACCGGTCCAACTAAAGAATTTGGAGTGGGGACCCGACGGTCCTAGTGTTTATAAGAAGGAAGAAGGAGACGAAGAATGGCATGTGAAGTTTAACATTATTTGCCCAGATGGAAGAAACTTTGCAAGATGATTTAAAACGCAAAAGACAAACCAGAAATTGTCCGAAAAATTTGAAGGAGATGATATCTTAAGGCATGAGTATTTTGAAGGATGAAAATCAAGTGACAAGTTTGGAAATAAAGCACAACACTTGTGCTAGCTAATTGTTTGTTTTCCTTTATTTTTATGCATTTTAGTTTTTAATGTTTGCATTTTGTTGGGAATTATCACAAGACAAGAGAAGACTTAATGGAAGAAGATAATTAAGTCTGGTGGACAACGTAATTAAGTTTGTTAGTTTTATTAGTTAAGTCTGGTTGTTCATTATTAAGTCTGGTAGAGTAAAGTTAAGTCTTGTTGACTTTAGCTGTTAAGTCTGGTCATGAAAGTTAGGAAAGTTTGTTAGATATAAGTTAGGAAAGGATACGTAGTTATCTTTAGAGAAGATACGTATATCCTTCTACAAGTTTTGTATCTAGGGTTTCCTTAGTGTATAAAAGGAACCCTAGTCATTAGTTTTTGATAACGACGAAGATTGTAATCACTTAGATTAAAAGAATCAATATACGAAGTTAGTTATAGTTATTGTGTTCTTCATTGTTTGTTGTTAAGATTCCGCATTAACAATAAGCAAAGTGTTATCAGAGCCTGTAAAGAGACTCTGAGTTTGAAGAAACACAACAACCAAACCCTAAATTCACTCACCTAAACCCTGCAAAATGTCTGACGTTGAAAATCCCAATAAGAATGATGGTTTCTCAGTTCACAACAGTGATGATGAAAAATCAATCCATGATGAAGAAAAACCTGAAGCAAGCACATCTAGACAACAACAACCCATCTCTGCAACAACAACCATATCCAACATAAAACTCCCAATCCTAAAAAGAGAAGAATATGACATCTGGGCTATGGAGATGGAACATTATCTGGAGTATATTGACAGCGAAGTCTGGAAGGTCATACAGAATGGGAATTCGAAGAAAAGGATTTCACAAGGAACAAGACTATGCTGTTGAAAAGATACGGGCTGTTGAAAAGGAGAAAAAGGCCAAGACTATGCTGCTAATGGCAATTCCCAAAGTGCATTTGAGAAGGTTTCATGGCATGAATGATGCCAAAGAAATTTGGGAGGCTATCAAGAAAAGATTTGGAGGGAATGCTAACTCCAAGAAGATGCAAAAGGCTGTTCTTAAACAGCAATTTGAAGCTTTCAGTGTATCCAGTTCAGAGGGATTGGAAAAAGGTTATGATAGGTTTCAACATCTTCTATCACAATTGGAGGTTCATGGTGCAGCTGTGTCAGAAGAAGATGCAAACCAAAAGTTTCTTAGAGCACTACCAAAAGAATGGTCAAGTGTGACATTAACCATGAGGATGAATGGTGAAATTGACACCAGGACTACTGATGACCTATACAACAACCTCAAGGTGTTTGAACAGGAAATCCAAGGAAAAGCATCTTCAAGTTATACAAATGTTGCTTTTGTTTCTCAAGGCAAGAGTAGGACTAACAAGGTTAAGTCTGGCAGCATTAATTCTGGTGGTTATGGAACTTCTTCTAGCAGCATGAGAAAAGAAAGAGATGCTCCAGCAGGCTTTGCTGATGAAGTAATTTACTCACTTCTTGCTAAGGAACCAGAAGATCAAGACTTCATCAATGAGGATCTGGAACAGATAAATGATGTTGAAGTTGAAGAAATGGATATCAAATGGCAAATTGCCATGATTGCTTTCAGGGTTAAGAAGTTTTACAAGCAGACTGGGAGGAACATTAAGCTTGATGGGAAGTCACCAGTGGGATACAATAGGAGGACTGTTGAGTGCTACAATTGTCACAAGCATGGTCACTTTGCCATAGATTGCAAGGAAAAGTTGACTACTGATTGGAAAAAAAAGAAGGGCTCTGACTCTCAAGATGATGATAAGATGGGGAAGAATCAGACGAGCTTGATGAAATTGGAAGCTGGAGCTGTGAATTGGGATGAACACACACCTAAGGATGAAGAGCCAAACCATGCACTTTTGGCTATTGGTTCCAGTAATGAGGTATCTTTGTGCTCAAAATTATGCATTGATTCATATAATCATGTTAAAGCTTTGTGTGATGAACAATTAACACAAATAGGTGATCAGGAAGCAAAAATTCTTGCTTATACTAAAGCTGTTAAAACTTTAGAAGCACAAATAGTGAACTAGCAAAACAAACAAGATTCCTTAAATGAAAAACTCACCTTTTCAAGCTAATGAGATATATGAAAAAGATGAAAAACTTAAGAGATATAGAAGAGCAAGCTTGAAAGCTGTTAAGGAAAGAGCTGAATTGAAAAAGAAAGTAGACAAATGGACCCATTATGCTAAGTATCAGGATAAGATAATAGCATCTAGTATGAGCTCTACAAGTAAAATTGGCTTAGGTTATGGGATACAGTCAGATAGTGAAGTTCTAAGCTATGAGGAAGAGATGGACATATCTGTGTTCAAATGTAGAAAAGAGGATTCTATTGGTAGGCCAGTGTACAATAGGTTCATTAAACCTGATAATTTTAAAGGGGTGCCACCTCCATTAAGTGGAGATTACACCCCTCTACAAAAGAAAGACCTAGATGGCTATTTGTTTGTATATGGTAAAAAGGGTCCTATCTATCATGAGACAGGAAACTCAGATGACAAATCTAGTGAATACTTCACTTGTCAAACCAATGACAGTGAAGGATCTACTAGAGATGTTTCTGAGCAATCTGATTCAGAATCAGAGAGTGCACCTAAGGATGTTTCTGAGTCTAAATCAGTCAAAAATAGTGAACCAGTTGTAAAAACACCCAAACCTCATACAGATAAACCTAGTTGTGATACTCACATAAAATCTCCTGGGAAGTCTGTCAAAAATCAAGAGTCACCAAAACCTGATAGAATGAGAAAAGAGTACAAGAGAAACCACAATTTTTGTCCTAAAAGATGCTTTGTGTGTGGTAGTCTAAGTCATTTGATTAGGGACTGTGATTTTCATGAGGTTAGGATGAAAAGAGAGGTTGCACTTAGAAAGAATAAGAGTGTTAATGCTGGCCATATGAATGATAAAACAGTTTGGAATAATGCTAACAGGATTAATCATGCTAATAAGTTTGTGACTAGACCAACACAATTTAATTCTGGTATGCCTAATGTTAATTCTTGTTGGTCATCTGTTAGTACTGGTAGACCAAATTTTAATTCTGGTAGGCCAAATTTTAATTCTAGTAGACCAAATTTTAATTCTGGTAGACCAAATGTTAGTTATGTTGGTCAAAATATTAATTATGTAAGGCCAAGTGTTAATTCTGGGTGGTTTAATCATTCTGGACCCAGGCAACCAATAAATAGACCACAGGTGAACTCATATAATCAAAGAAAATTTTTTTACAAACCTCATTCACCTGTGAGGAGTCCTTTTGCTAATAGTACAACACAAGCTTCAAGCTCAAGTGCTGTAAGGGAAAATGGGGATTCTGCTGTTAAGACCCCAGCATGTTGGTCTTGGGATCCTTTTAAGAACACACTTACCTATGAATCCAAGAACAACAGTGGATCAAGCTCATACAAGACCTATAAATTTGTTGATCCACAGGGCAGACCCAAGTCTTCAGAGGCTTGGGTCCTAGAGAGAAACTAACTTCTCTACTTTTATTCAAGAACATCCACTGAAGAACATGGAAGACAAAGGAATATTTGATAGTGGGTACTCTGGGCACATGACTGGTAACCAGAATCATCTGAAGGATTTTCTAGAAATCCAAGGAGGTTCTGTTACGTTTGGAGGAAGTAAAGGTCAGATAACTGGTAAAGGTAGAATTATTATACGCAATTTAGAATTTGACAATGTATCGTTTGTAAAAGAACTAGGGCAGTTTAACCTTTTCTCAATATCACAAATTTGTGATAAGCAACATAAGGTGCTTTTTAGTGAAACTGAATGTTTTGTATCAACTTCGGACTTTAAGATGCCTGATGAAAGTCAGATACTTCTTAAAGTTCCTAGACAACACAACATGTACAGTTTTGATATGAAAGCACCTGAAGTTGCAAAAGGTTCTGCTTGTTTGCTTGCAAAAGCTACTTTGGATGAATCTAAATTGTGGCATAAAAGGTTAGGTCATGTTAATTTCAAGAATATAAAAAAACTTGTGAAGGGTAATTTAGTTAGAGGCTTACCTTCCAAGGTGTTTAGGAATGACCATGCCTGTGTAGCTTGTAATAAGGGCAAACAGCATAGAGCTTCTTGTAAGGCTAAGATAGATAGGATTGTTACTAAGCCTTTGCATACCTTACACATGGATTTGTTTGGCCCTACATCTGTTAGAAGTATCAACCATGCTAGTTATTTCCTTGTCATTACTGATGACTGCACCAGGTATTGCTGGGTATTCTTTATGTCTACTAAAGATGAAACCTCTGATTTAATTCAAAGGTTCATTAGGCAAATAGAAAACCTACTAAATCATAAGGTTAAGATCATTAGGACTGATAATGGCACCGAATTTAAGAATAGGAGCACGATTGAGTTTTGTGGTGAAAAAGGAATCAAGAAACAATATAGCAATGCTATAACTCCACAGCAAAATGGAGTTGCTGAGAGAATGAACAGGACCCTGATTGAGGCAGCTAGAACCATGATAGCAGACTCATTCTAACCTACAAACTTTTGGGCTGAAGCAGTTGCAACTGCTTGCTATATATTCAATAGGGTTAGAGTGACCAAGCCTCAGAATAAAACACCTTATGAGCTTATTTTTTGCCATAAACCAGTTGTTAGCTATATAAGGCCTTTTGGGTGCCATGTGACCATTCTTGATACCTTAAGTGTGCTTGGAAAATTTAAAGGAAAGTCTGATGAGGGGTTTCTTGTTGGGTATTCACTGAATAGTAAGGCCTTTAGGGTATACAATTTTGTGACCAAGAAAGTAGAGGAAAATCTTCATGTTAATTTTCTTGAGGATGTTGGGATTCTAGATTTGACGAGACGAAATAAATAGAAGAATGAAACATGAGGGGCTATTTGTGACAAAGAGGAAAACTACAAAGATTGAAGATACAGAAGATATTTATTAATTGTTAGGAAGATTTACTAAATATTCTGTATTAATTAATAGTTATCTCTTTGTAACCCTAGTATCTCTCTATATAAAGAGATCAAGGGAATTAGTTTTATTTTGTCTTCCACAATGTAGAATACAGAAAAGTGTGTGTGTGTGTTTAGGGCGTAGTAAATTGTAAACGCCTAGACTAGACTAGAGTTTGTGTAGTCGCCTCAAGGATCTCTTGATTCCTATTACAAGATTAGTGTAATCGTATTATCTTGATCAAATAATATTGAGGCGTAAAGTGTTAAAAAGAAACTTTGTGTCAATAACAATTGATTTGTTCTTATTCCGCTGTGCATTAATATTCATTGTTATTGTTGAACTCTAAGGCTCAAAATGATCCAAGAAACTATCTTTAGCACGTTCTTAGTTTCTACAGGTGGTATCAGAGCTTGTGATCTAGAAACTGATACCGAGAAGAATTTTGAAAAGTTAAGATATGTGCATCATCAAAAGCAATGGAGTCTGAATCTCATCATATGGTTACTGCATCCAAGGTTCCAATGCTCAAGGTTGGAGAATATGAACTCTGGAAGATGAGGATGGAGCAGTACAAGAAGATGTGTGACTACACAATGTGGGAAATCCTACAAACTGGAGATACTCTGCCTAAGATTGGTGCTGATGGGTCTATATTGCCCATCAAAACCAATGATGAAAAGTCTCAAAGGAAACTGGAGATTAGAACTCACACTATTCTCTTAATGGGGATACCTAATGAGTACCAGTTGAGCTTCAGCAACACCAAGTCTGCCAAGGAGTTGATGGCAGCAATTGAACTCAGGTTTGGTGGGAATTAAGCCACCAAAAAGTCAAGGAAGAATTTTCTAAAGCACGAATTTGAAACTTTCACTGCTTCAAGCAATGAAAGTGTTGATGGTACTTATGACAGAGTGCAAAAGTTAGTAAGTCAGTTGGCGCTTCTGAGTGTCAATATTGCACAGGAAGATATTAATCTAAAGTTTCTAAGGAGTCTTGCACCAGAATGGAATACTCACACAGTTGTTTGGAGGAACAAGTCTGACTTTGAAACCATGAATTTGGATGACTTGTACAACAACTTGAAGGTCTAAGAAACTGAAGTCAAGGGTTCAACCAGTTCTTCAAGTTCAAACAACCTTGCTTTTATGTCTTCTAATAACAAGGCTTCTGGGAATATTCAAGAAACTCGTTCTGCTGTTGGTCTTACTGGTTCTGCTGCTAGTTCACAAGGTTCTGCTGCTAGTTCTACAAATAGTGACACCATTAGTGATGCTGCTATTTGTGCCTACCTAGCTGAACTAACTACAAGTACTCCAGTAATGAGTCAGGATCTAGATCAAGTTGATCCTGATGATTTTGAAGAGATGGATTTGCATTGGCAATTTGTAATGTTGACTATGAGGGCAAGAAGATTCTTGAAGAGAAATGGAAGAGAGCTCAAGTTTAGAAGGCAGAACAATGTGGGGTTTGACAAATCAAAGTTTAAATGTTATAACTGCCACAGAAAGGGGCACTTTGCAAGGGAATGCAGAGCACCAAAGCAAATCAAGGAAAATCCAAGGCAGATTCCAATAGAAGAAGCTAAACCTAATACTGCTATGGTCTCATGTGATGGTTTGGGAGATTTTGACTGGAGTGACCAAGCTGAGGATGGTCCTAACTATGCACTGGTAGCTGATGAAGAACCCAAAGAACAACACTTTGCTCTTATGGGTTACTGATGCGCGTGATGTGTCGTTGCGGTTTAGCAGTATTAATGCCTACTCAAGTTTTAAATTTATATTTAGCCGACTTATCAATAACACACACACTTAACGAGCAGTGTACCCAGTTAGTATGAATATAATGGTAAGTAGAGTGTCGATCACTAATAGTGAAACGTATTATCTAGTTATTCTAATCAGTATTTTAATATCCTAAGTTAGCTATACAACCTAATCTAACGCAAGGGGGTTTAGCCTGAGAGACTGGCACGGTTTGGTTATGATTAAATAGAAAACTAAACTAATGAGCACGAATCAGCGATTAGCACACACGTACACAGATAGATACTTGAGACAATAAGAAGACCTGTCCTGATAATTAAGTAGCTTGTCACTTGTTTTATTGCTAGTTTTATATGAAGTGTATATAATTAACCCTTTCTCGTTGGCTCTAATCTTATCGGCGAGTAAACCCTTAATGATCACTTATGTCTATCCCACTATCCTAGAAACGATAGAATAAATATGCGAGGAAGGGGCATGGCGACCCAAGCAATGCTCAGCTAGACACAGAGGTTATCAATGCACTAATAAAAGTCACCAAAGACATCAACATATAAACTTTAATTAATGGGAAAGCAATTTTAAGGGGTGCGCATGATATTCCGTAGTCACATGACATCAGCCCATCAATCCTGATGAATTAAAGTGTACTAATACAATAAAACAAAACTACTTAATGAATTGAATACATGCAGGACCTTCTTACAGCTCTTGTATCTTCGTTCAGGGTGTGTCTTGTGCTGCTAATACGTCTGAATTCGTCTCTGGTTTGGTACTTGTACGTATGGTATCTTTCACACAAAATTCGTCTGACTTTGGGGTATTTATAGTTTCTATCTGAGGGTTAGACGCGGCGCATAGGATAAGTAGATGCGGCGCATTGACTTAACTTCGTGTGGGGTCCAAGATTAATATATTCAGGAATATTCGTACACCGCCTTAAGATACGGCGTAACTCCATTTCTATATGCGGCGCATGTCCTTTGCTATCTTGGATTGTAACTTGTGAAATCTTGATAGTGATACGCCGTATGTAAGAAGTATGTTGCGGCGTATCTGGAGCAGAATGATATTAATCTTGTACATTTCAGTAGACTCTTAACATCTTGCTTGTTTTGCTCCATAATTAGTCCAAAATCGCCAAGTTTCACATAATACTTGTTTTTACCTGAGAATTACAAAAGTAAACATTAACGTATCAATTCTCATATATAATATAATAAAACAAGTCAAATAAATAGGATAAATGGTGATAATAAAATGTACTTATTTGAGTTCATCAGTTACTCCTCCTCTGGATCAGACTCTGAGGTATCAAATGAATCTTCATGTTCATTTAAATCTTGTTCAGATACTATAGAGGAACTTAAATCTAGGTATGATGATTTAAGAGTTGAATTTGATAAACTCAAACTTGATAACTTAGGATATCAACATGGTTTAAAATCTTTAGAAAACAAGGTTGAGTTTCTTAATCAACTTGAGGGAGAATATGCT
The DNA here is from genome assembly GCA_021014915.2 of Artemisia tridentata subsp. tridentata. NCBI lineage: Eukaryota > Viridiplantae > Streptophyta > Magnoliopsida > Asterales > Asteraceae > Artemisia > Artemisia tridentata. Next base: position 418,862,533 of record CP139508.1, on the reverse strand, counting down.
GATAAAATTCATACTCTTGAAACTGAGCTAATTAAGAAAGAATGTGAAATTAACATGCTTAATAAAAGAGTGGAAGAAGCTGAATTAGCTTGAGACTCAACTTTAAATGAAAAAGAAAAAGATGTTGTTAGGATAGATAAACAACAATATGCATTTGTTCTAGCAAATAAAGCAGTTGAATCTCAGATGATTAAAAGAGGATGTGGCCTAGGATACAATGAAGTGGCTCCCCCACTTAAAAGTGCTTTTGCACCAACTAGGAAAGAATTGTCCTTTATATCTGAGTTAGCTGCATAATCTGTAGGTGAAACAAGTCAAGTAAACAATGAAACATCTGTTAAGACTAGTACACCTAAGATTGATGAAAAATTGTCTGATGCACCAATCATTGAAGATTGGGAATCAGATAGTGATGATGAGCAGGTAGAAACAAAATCTAAGGCTAAAAGGTTAGATGATGTTAAACCAAATGAACCTAAAGTCAAACATACTGAGTTTCTTAAACCTATGCTAGGAAGTAGAATCTCTAGGAAAGTGGCTGAGTATGATGATAAACCTAGAGATTATCTTAGGAAGACTTGTGACTTGCCCAGAGGAAATCAGAGAAACTTGCACTAGGTGATCTCACACAAGTTAGGTATTGACTTTGAACTGGTTAAGAAGGCATGTCACAGCTGTGGTAGTTTTGAGCACTTGCAAGAAGATTGTTATTATTCAATACCTAAGAAAACTAGTGCTCCAAAACCTGTATGGAACCATTTTACTAGGGTGAACCATAGGAACTTTGCTAGAAAGACTCACCCACATCCCAAAAGAAAAATGGTTCCTAGGGAGATTTTGTTAAGAAATGGTGTTTCTAGAACTATTTCTCCTGTTGCACCACAAAAGCCCATTCCAAAGAAAACAGAGTTTTCTACTGCTAAAGCTAGCAGCAGTATTTCTCATTCTGCTGCTAAGCCAAAAGTGGTTACTGATACTGTTGTGGGCACTCATTTCGATGTTGTTAAGGCCTCAGCTTGCTGGGTCTGGAAACCCAAAACCAGACACAGCAGTGCATCAATGGACTTCAAGAAATATGATTACTTTGATGCACAAGGCAGATCCAAGTCAGTAATGGCTTGGGTCCCAAAGAGAAACTAATTCTCTTACTTTTTGTGCAGGGCAATCTACAATTGGAGCTAAAGTTGAAATGCATTTTTGATAGTGGATGCTCTGGACATATGACTGAATACAAAAGCAACTTGGAAGATTTTAAGGCTTTTGATGGTGGTTATGTTGCTTTTGGCAATGATCCAAAAGGTGGCAAGATTGTTGGTAAAGGTACTATTAGAACAGGAAAATTGGATTTTGAAAAGGTGTATTTTGTAGAGGGACTTAAGTTCAATCTTTTTAGTGTCTCACAAATGTGTGACAAAAAGAATTTTGTTCTTTTTATAGACACTGATTGTCTTGTTTTGTCTCCCGACTTTAAGTTGCCTCATGATTCAGAAGTACTACTTAAAGTCCCTAGAACAAACAATATATACAGTGTGGACATTAAGAACATCATTCCTAAAAGAGATTTAACTTGTCTTTTTGCAAAGGCCACCATTGATGAATCCAAGCTTTGGCATAGAAGATTGGGTCACTTAAATTTCAAAACAATAAATAAATTGGTTAAAGGCAACCTTGTAAGAGGTTTACCTTCAAAAAATTTTGAAAATTCTGAAACCTGTGTTGCTTGTCAGATGGGAAAGCAACACAGAGCTTCTTGTAAGTCCAAAGTGGTGAACTCTATTTCTGAACCCTTGTATATGTTGCATATGGATCTGTTTGGTCCAAATTTTGCGAAGAGCTTGAATAAGAAGATGTATTGCTTAGTTGTCACTGATGATTTTAGTAGGTTTACTTGGGTGTTTTTCTTAGCAACTAAGGATGAGACCTCTGGAATTCTTAAGGCCTTCATTACTAGAGTAGAAAACCTAGTAAATCATAAAGTCAAAGTAATCAGATGTGACAATGGAACTGAATTTAAGAATCATGTAATGAATCAGTTCTGTGAGGAAAATGGTATTTTAAGGCAGTTTAGTATGGCTAGAACTCCTCAGCAAAATGGTGTTGCTGAAAGGAGGAATAGGACATTAATTGAGGCTGCTAGGACTATGGTAATGATATGGATTAATGGATTCTACTGTTGTTGTCTCGTACTGATATGGATTTATTGTGCTACTCTCGATTTAATAATGCTGCTTGAAGAATATTGACACTACTGCTATCTCAAAACATTCTGCTGCTATGCTTATATATACTACTGCTACGAAAGATTTTTCTACTGCTGAACATACTTTCTACTGCTAGCTTTATGATTCTACTGCTGTCATATTTTTCTGCTGCTAGAAGTGTTTGGTTTGAGATATATGATTGAGTTACGAGCAGTAAGGGGAAGCATTGGTTGTTAGCTTACACACATACAGGGGAAGTTCACACACACAAAGGAGATTTGATTTTTAGATTTAGTTTTTATTTGTTCTTAAAATTTTTAAAGGCTCGAGTTAATTTTCTTATTGGAGAAGAGAAGTTTTTGTTGCTTCTTTGATGATGCAGTGGAATATGTCAAGGTTGTGTCTTATCATACCTTTTCAGCAGGAGGTAACTTGTTTGTTCGTTCAGGTGACTATGAATTGACAAAACACTTGAAGGAGTTACATTGTAGTGCTCAGTGATTATTGTCAAGGGATTGCGGTCTCCCTATACTATTGGGTATATGTTCGAAGTCTTTTAGTACAAGGCATAAGACACAGGGTTGATTTTTTCTACTTCAGCATCAAATTGGTAATGATTATTTTTCTTTAACAATATATAAAGCCTACAGATTTGAAGAATCATTTTATGTACATGCATCACTCGAGGGGAAGTTTCTACTGTTTATTCATTCTCTATTTGTTGATAACAAAAAAGGGAAGAAATATTGTGATGGCATGGCATGGCATAAGGGGAAGACAAGTTTGTTTCATTCAGGGAGATGATCACGTCTCAATTTCTCTACTTCGTCTAGGGAAGTTCGTACACGACTTTGTTTGTTTTGTCATCATCAAATAGGGGAAGATTGTTGGGATTCTAGATTTGATGAGACAAAATAAATAGAAGAATGAAACATGAGGGGCTATTTGTGACAAAGAGGAAAACTAAAAAGATTGAAGATACAAAAGATATTTATTAATTGTTAGGAAGATTTACTAAATATTCTATATTAATTAATAGTTATCTCTTTGTAACCCTAGTATCTCTCTATATAAAGAGATCAAGGGAATTAGTTTTATTGTGTCTTCCACAATGTAGAATACAGAAAAGTGTGTGTGTGTGTGTCTAGGGCGTAGTAAATTGTAAAAGCCTAGACTAGACTAGAGTTTGTGTAGCCGCCTCAAGGATCTCTTGATTCCTGTTACAAGATTAGTGTAACCGTATTATCTTGATCAAATAATATTGAGGCGTAAAGTGCTAAAAAGAAACTTTGTGTCAATAACAATTGATTGGTTCTTATTCCGCTGTGCATTAATATTCATTGTTATTGTTGAAACCTAAGGCTCAAAACGATCCAAGAAACTATCTTTAGCACGTTCTTAGTTTCTACAGAGGAAAAACCCAATGTGAACGGACTAGGTCATAGATGGATGTTTGATCTTGATTATTTAACTGATTCTATGAACTATATTCCTGTCTCCAAGGAGAATCAAGCTAACCCTGATGCAGGTTCCATAGAAGTGCCTAACAATGCAGGTACTCAAGATGCAAGCACTGCTGATCAAGGCAAAGAAATTGAGGAGCTTATTGTGATTCTGGTGGAGAGAAGCCTACCAGCATTAACTCAGTTAAGTCTGGTAGAGATGCTGTTAATTCTGCTCAACCTGAGTCTACTCCAAATGCTGATTTTGATGATTCTGAGATGCCTGAACTTGAGGTCTTTGATAAGCCAGATGAAGGCATTTTTGATGGGGCTTCTTATGATGAAGAAGGGGTAGTTACTGACTTCAACAACCTACCCACTAAAGTAGATGTAAGTCCAGCTCCAACACTCAGAATTCACAAAGTTCATCCCAAAAGTCAGATAATTGGTTATCCTCAATCAGCTGTTCAAACCAGAAGTAAAGTGCAAAAGATTCCTACATCTCATGCACTTATCAGTCTTATTAAGAAGCAGCAAAGGGTCAACCACAAGGACCAACAACATTGCTTGTTTGCTTGTTTCCTTTCTCAAAAGGAACCCACCAAAGTCTGTGAAGCACTTGAAGATGAGAGTTGGGTGGAAGCAAAAAAAAAAAAAAAAAAATCTTGTAGTAGTTTTACTTCTGGTAGTTTATTTTTTTTTTTTTTTTTTTAAATATATTGTTTGTATGTTTTTCTTGGTTTTCTCTTGGTGTTGGGACTAACTTTTGCAGAACAATATGGATTGGTGATATGAAGCCTTGTTATTGCTTGCTCAGTATGTAAGTTTGATTCTTTGGTTAAGTCTAGTGAGTTAGTGATTAAGTCTGGTTGGCCAATTTTAAGTCTAGTAGTATGACAAATGTAATTAGTTTATTACCGTTAGGTCTGGTCAGTCAAATAAAGATTTTTTATTTTATTTCAATATGACCGTTGATATTTTTGGGGGAAAGAGGTATATATGGATAAGATTTAATTCATTTTTCATCTTTATCCATTATTTACTTCTAACTTCTACAATCTTTATTCACGGCCAAGATTTACTTTGTTTTTCTACTACCAGTAAAAACCCTAATTTAAATTCTCAACCAGCACTTAGTCATTCTCTCATTAATGGCTTCACTAAAGTTTGTGGACAAGCACAATCAAGTTGGTTTCTTGAAGAAACTAAACCAAAGTGACGGCTTTGAGCAGATAGTAGATTTCTTGAAAGGCTCTAACCTTCGGTACACTTTAACTGCAAATCCTTCTATTTATGCATCTCTTGTTAAGCAATTTTGGGGGTCTGTGACCTATGAAACCCTAGCTGATGGTACATTATAGCTAAGGGCAACAATTGACACCCATGACTCCACCATTACTGAAGCCTCCGTTAGGAGTAGTCTCCAATTGGGTGATGCTTCAGGGGAATACATATTGTCTAATAATGACCTTTTTGAGGGTATTAGAACTATAGGATATCCCACTGATGGTACCTTTACTTTTTGGAAAAGCTATTTTACACCAAAGTGGAGGTTTTTACTTCATCATTTGCTCCATTGCCTAAGTCCCAAGAGTGGTGGATGGGATCAGTTTGGAAGCAACATTGCTTCTGCATTGGTCTGTCTTGCACTTGGACGGCCTTTTAATTTTTTAAAATTGATTTTTGATGGCATGGTTGCAAATGTCAAAAATGTAAAACATAAATTTTTGATGTACCGAAGATTTTTGCAAATGATTTTGAATTTTGAACCTGAAGATAAAATGCAGACTTATGTGATTGTGGCTTTTACTCCTAAAATCTTTGCAAACAGGAAAAGGGGATTCAATGGGGCACATTGGCCACTTTAGCCTGATATGCTTTCTGGTTCAACTAACATTGCAGGTACATCTCATGTTGAACAACCAACCAATGTGGAGCAAGCTCAGGAAGAACCAAGGTCACCAACACCACAACCATGTCCATCACCATCCCAACAAAGAGTACCTACACCCACAACATCTTCACCACCACAGCAAACCATATTCCAATTCCTTTTCAGGAGGAGGAATCCAACCCTATGACTGTGGAGGATCTTCTCACCTTGGTGCCTGCTTTGGTTAAGAGAATAGACTTATTGGAGAAGGCTAACAATGCTAAGAGTCGGGCTATTTTAACTTTGGTCAAGAGGGTTAAAAAGTTGGAGAAAGTTATGAAGGAGAAAGGAGTTGCTTTTCCTGATCACGAAGGTGAGGATGAAAATTCTTCCAAACAGGGGAGGAATTTAGAGGAAGAACAAGTTCTTAAGACACCAGCAAAGGATAAACCAGCTGATGAAGTAGATATAAGTCCTGAAACAAAGGAAGCAGCAGAAACACTAGCTCAATCTCTGAGTAAAATTCAACAACAAAGGAAGAAAAGTAGATATCCAAAAAGAAAGTTGATAATTGATGAAGAATCTGATGAAGAATTGGATAAGTCTGCTGAAGGTATTAAGTCTGGTGAAGTTAATTCTGGTGAGATTAAGTCTGGTGAAGTTAATGCTGGTAAGGAAATTAAGTTTGGTGGTCAAGAAAAGTCTGGTGAGGTTGTTAGTTCTGCTCATGGAGATAAGTCTGGTAATGAGGAGCAGCCTAAAACTCAAAGGGAAGGAAAACAAATTCTGATGGAAACTCCTAAGTCCAAGAAATCAAAAAGACAAGAAAGAGAAGAGCAAGCTTCTTTAGCTGAGATTGCAAGAATACAAGCAATAGAAAAGGCTGAGATTGAAAAAGAGGAAGAGCAGAAAAGACAAGATGAAATGCTTGCAAGAAAGATATCAGAAGAGTTTAATGATGATCCACTGAAGGAAATGATTGAAAAAGATGATGAGTTGAGGGCAAAGTTTGAATAACTTAAAGCTATTCCAGGTTTGACTGCCGAGGAGAGAGCTAAACAACTAGCAGAGTTCATAAATGCTAGAAGGAATGAAGAAACTTTAGGGGATTTTATGTCAGTGATAAGACAAACTCAGAAGAAAACCAAAGTTCCCAAGAAGATGTCTAAAGCAGATCAAATGCATGGGATGAAGATGTATCTAAAGAACATGCTGCACACAACTTGGGAAAAGATGAAAGGAAGATCATTTGAGGAAATTGAAACTGAATATGTGAGTGCATATGAGAGAGATCATGGCTATAGGCCAGTGGATTATGAAGATTCTTTGAGAAGAAGTTTCAAGAGACAGAAAGTAGCAGAGTCTGAGCCTGCTGTGGAGGCTGAGATAGTAAGTGAAAAAGCATCTGAAAGTGAAGAAGCATCAAGTGAAATTGAAAAGGAATCTAAAGCTGAGAAAGTGTCTGATGTTGGGGAAGAAAGGAAAGAAGTCAAAAAGCCAGTCATAAAGTTTACAAGGAGGAAAAGTATAGCAAGAAAGTGTAAATTAAAGAAGAAAGTACAAGAAGAAGGTGAATCAGAAGAAGAAGAACCTTCATCTGAGGGTTGTACTATAGGAACAATTCCTGAGATTTCTAAGGAACCAACTAAAATTGTCAAATATCATATAATTAGGATTGGACAAAGTGTTGCTTATCAAATCATAAGGGAAGACAACACTGATGTTGTATACCTTAATTTTCCAACAATTCTAAATGATGTGAGTAGGGAAGATCTTCAAGAACTTTATAAGTTGGTAAACATCAAACATGGAGACAATACACCTGAAGAGGAGTTTGAGAGGGTGTTTTGGGGAGACTTAAAAGTGATGTTTGAGCCACCTTCAACAACAGATGAGATTTGGAAATTTTTAGATCAGCAAGAAGTTGTGACTTGGAGATATTTTCATAGATGTAGAGTACATTGCTTATCTCTACACATAGTTCATATTTACATGCTTGCGGAGGTGGAATATCCTTTATCACCAAGGGTCTGCAAGGCAATGTTAGAAAAGAAATTACATGCAGATGAGAAGGATGAAGTTTATGAGCAGTTGCTTGATTTGATTAAGGAAAAATCTTTAAAAGAATCATATTAGGGTGTTTAAGAGTGTTTGAAAGAATTTTCAAGTTGTTAAGTGAGATTAAAGGAACTTCTCACTTGGTGAAGGTGCATAGCACTAACACAACAAATGGTTATCAGTCCACCATGTCTAATCCACATAAGGACTGACTAATCCAGTACAAACGGATATAGAAAAGATATTTCAAATCCGTTAATGGTTGGCAATTTACCAAAAATTGTATGGTATTCAACTCACCATATCTGAGATAGTGAAGAGTTGGCTAGCCCACAAGGTATGGCTTGTGGTAAAGGCTGTGGAAAGCCATACATGGTAATCAATTCACCAGGATGAGGTGCATTCTATCAAAAGAATTGGCTAGTCCAAAAGCAAACGGCTTTTGGTAAAGACAAAACAAATCCGTTGATAGTTGATGGTTTACTAAAAATCATATGGTTATTAATGTACCATGGTCTTACACACCAAAACATTGGCTACTCCAGTAGTGATGGCTATTGGTAAAGAGACATCTAATCCATTAATTTTCAATGATTCACCTCTCACAGGAGTTTACACACCTGGAAGTGATGAGAATAGTATGAAACTTCAAAGTATTGATGTACAAGTAGTCATGGTTGCTGTAAAGATCAGATGGATTGCATATCAGATGGTGAAAAGATTATTCAAGTCAAGTTGCTGCATAAAGATCAGATTTGAAGATTTGAAGTATTAGAGATAATTCCAAGAGTTCAAGATTAAATCCTCAGAAGCTTATTCAGAAGAAACTTGAAGTTCATAAATCATGAAGATCAAGTTAGCGGAGGATTGTTGGGAATTATCACAAGACAAGAGAAGACTAAATGGAAGAACAAAATTAAATCTGGTGGACTACCTAATTAAGTCTGTTAGTTTTATTAGTTAAGTCTTGTAATAGTTAAGTCTAGTTGTTCATTATTAAGTCTGGTAGAGTAAAGTTAAGTTTTGTTGACTTTAGCTGTTAAGTCTGGTCATGAAAGTTGTGAAAGTTTGTTAGATATAAGTTAGGAAAGGATACGTAGTTATCTTTAGAGAAGATACGTATATCCTTCTACACGTTTTGTATCTAGCGTTTCCTTAGTGTATAAAAGGAACCCTAGTCATTAGTTTTTGATAACGACGAAGATTGTAATCACTTAGATTAAAAGAATCAATATACGAAGTTAGTTATAGTTATTGTGTTCTTCATTGTTTGTTGTTAAGATTCCGCATTAACAATAAGCAAAGTGTTAGAGTTTCTTATTTAGATCGATTTGGTTTATACAAGTCGTCTAACAAGTAATAAGGCTACTTGGATCCATAATTCGTGTGGACCATCACATTTAATTTGTTTCAAGTTATTTAAGTTTAAGTTTAAGTAAAACCTTTGTTCTTTTTATTAAGTGTTATGATTATGAAGTTATGTTTTTAGTTGAGATTTTTAGAGTTAGTTTTGTTTTAGAATTAGTAGAGATAGACTTTCGACACAATTTGGTAGACTAAGTGTGTTGGAATTTTTATATACAAAATACAATTTTGAAGAAAAAAAACATTTTCACTTGCTTTAACAAGTATCACAAGGAGGTTAGCAAGAGGAAAAGTCAACTTTTTGCACAAAATTAATCCGAATCTGTTGGATCAAATACTGATCGGATGGAGTTTGATATATAAACTCAAAATTTCAAAAATCATAAAAACACACACACAAAAAATCCACCAAATTCGGGTTCCAAAAAAATTCGACCACAAGGAGATAATTAAGAGTTGCAGGAGTGTTTGCAGATAATCCATGGCTCCAAAACAAGTATGTAACATCATCAATTTGGTTTAATTAGGTTTTAATTCGGATTTATTGAATTAGGTCAAGATTTGGGTATTTTTGATAGAGTTCGAATTAAGATGTAATTTTTTCTGGGATAGATAGGTAATTGATAGAGGAATTCATTGGAGAAAGAATGAGATTGATTGATTAAGTTTTGAGGAAGAATTGGTTGATTGAATTTTCGGATTGAATTGGGTCAAAACTTTGAATTGATTTAGGTTGCAATTGATGACTCCCAGATGTTATTTAGTTGTTAATTAGTGATGCTAAGATAGTGCATTGTTGATTAGAATACTAATTGAAGAGTTTGATTTTGTAGTGTTCTTGTGTTCTAGGAATGATTGAGAAATCATGTGGATGTGTTATAGATTGTTATAGGTATGAATGGAAAATGTAGAAACCACTATAATTGTTCAAATGCAGGATAGGAAAGAGTAGGAATTGGTAGAAATTGATTGGAGTCGGAAAAAAAATTGCCTTCACAGTAAGCCCCAACTGATTCGGTTGCAGGTTAAAACCGATTAGTTGGGCGGGGTAATTTACTCCATCCGATTCGGTTGGAGCCAATACCGATCAGATGGAGGGCTCGGTAAACTTAAAATGGAAATTTTGAAAACGAGCTTTTGGACTTCTAAATCATGTAGAGTTGGTTCTTATACTCTTATACTAACATATAGTTGTGTTTTCTACAGAGTTATGTTGCAGGTAGTTCGAGTTCATCACGTGTTCGTATTAACCCAATTGTGACAAAGTACGTTAAAAGGAATGCGAAGAGTAGGGTCACTTATGATGTTAAACCGGACAGTAATGAGAATCTAAAGTTTAGTAAGCTTAGGAAGGAGGAAAAGCACGCTTTTCATGAGCGACTGTCAAAGCTACAGGTTCGAAAGATTGCTCAACCGTGTTTGTTTAATTAGGATGTGTTTACGGATTACGAGTGTGAGGATGAATTGAGAAAGATGATGAGGATGTCTTATGTTTATGAGGGCGATGGAGATACTTTTGAAGATCTTTCATGGGAAAGAGCTTTCAATATTTATGAGAATGTTTATAGAGAATGGTGTTTGGAGTTCTTCTCCACATTTTATTTTGAAAGGAAGGTTGTTGATGTTGTGAGGGATACATGTATTTGGTTTAGGCTTTGCGGGAACGAGCATGCCTATACTTTTCCAGAGTTTGTGGTTGCACTTGGATTGTATGAGCAAGATGAAGTTAAGCATAGATTGTTTGAACCTCATTTCATGAGCTTGGTGAGGTACCACAATGATTATAAAGGGATTCCGGAATATTGGAATCGTGTTGGTGATCCAAGTTGTTCAACAAGAAACTCGTCCAAGCTAAGAAACCCGTTGATGAAAATTTTGCAGAAATTAATAGCTTGTGTTGATGCAAATAATGCTCTAAAAACGTTATTTATATCTTTCGATTACTTCACGTTTTGAGGATGAAAAAATGTGAAATCACGATACGTTAAAATCAACGTAAACAAGTCTTTAATCGGAAGATCCCGTTTCTACGCAAATCACTCTTGAAAAAAGTTACAACTTGAAGTAGTGATCAAAGAAGTGAATTTATGTTTTGAAAATTCACATTTTAAATGGGACAAAACATTTTTTCAAAAATACACATGACAAATTATTTTTGAATTATTAAGAAATGTTTTAATGGAAAAATTAGTTTGAAAATCATAACAGCTATTTTTCCCCCCAAAATCAGCTCCAACCTTCCCCAAATAAGTTTTCACCAGAAAAGAAAAAATTTGGAGAGTCCTAGTCTAAGACGGCTCCACGGTTCCGTTAAATTTAATGGAGCCATGGGGTATTTAACGGAGCCGTCCGTACCATTTTTTCTATAACGTTCAGATTTTTCTTGCCTATAAATATCAACCCCTTTCACAGTTTTAGGCACCCTTCACACACAGAAAAATCCCCTAACTTAATCCTCTCAAACCTTTCACTTCTTTAGATTAGTTTTCTTTGTTTCAAGAGTGATCCAATCATCCTTCAAGTGATCCTCTTCATACCTCTTCATTAGCAAGAGAAGAATACAAGTATCCAAGTAGATACAAGGTGTTGTCATCCCTCTTCATTAGCAAGAGAAGAACTCAAGTATTCAAGAAGATACAAGAGTTATAGTTGTTAGGTTTTTGTAACACTTGTTACAACCTTGTTGTATCTTTGCATACATCAAGCTTTCTTATCTTTTGTGAAGTGAGAGTGAAGATCAAGTGTGATCTATAGAGATACTGAACATCACTTATAGCCATTGGGCTTGTGTGATTGATCAAGAAGATCAAGGGTCGATAGATTAGTGTTAGTTGAGTAGAGTGAAGTGAGTGTTGATCATTGTGATCGTGTTGAGATCTTGGTGATCTCTTGAAGCCACTGGGCTTGAGTGTTTGGTCACGTGGACCTTGGTAGATTGGTGCTAGCTAAGATTAGCACTCGACATCTGGCTTAGTGTCGGTAATAGGATAAGCGACGTGTACATTTTTCTTCGCCTGAAGGGAGGTTGTTGATATAGTGTTTGAAACTCTCGAGTGTGGTACTCGGGGAGTGGAGTAGGGCGAAGAAGAGCTTCGTAGCCGAACCACTATAAATCCTCTATCTCGGTTCGATCTTTCCAACTCTACTCTTTACTTTTATTTGTTATTATTACTTAGCTTAGTGTGTAGTTCATATTGGTGTTGATTTGTTACACATAAAGTTCGAATCAAAGTTTCCAATTGCTAACTTTTAAAACAAGATTTTTTAAAAGGATTTTTAAACTGGTAAACTATTCAACCCCCCTTCTAGTTTCCCACAATTGGTATCAGAAGCCACGTCAGTCAAGTCTTTAAAGTATATTGTATTTTAAAACTTGAATCGATCAATGGATTCCGACAAATATCTAGAAGGGCAATCTATGCAAAGACAACCACTTTTCGAAACCGATTGTTTTATATATTGGAAAACAAGATTCGAAACGTATGTGAAATCAAAAGACATTGATCTTTGGCATGTTATTACCGAGGGTGACTTTCAACCTATTCAAATGAATCCGGAAACTAAAAAGGATGAAATAGTTTCTTATGATAAACAAAGTGATAAACTTAAAAGAAAATTAGCCAAAAATAATAAGGCTAAAATGATGATTTATAATGCTTTGCCCAAAAAGGAATTCGAAAGAATTTTCATGTGTAATACGGAAAAAGATATTTGGAAAACTTTGTTAGTCACTTACCAAGATAATAACCAAGTCAAAGAGAACAAGATAGATCTTCTTGTTCAACAATATGAATAATTCTCCATTTCGGAGGATGAGTCAATAGATAATGCTTTTGCTAGACTTAATACTATTATCACTAGTCTTAAAGCTCTTGATGAAGGTTACTCTAGCAAGAATTATGTTAGAAAGTTCCTTAGAGCTCTACATCCTAAATGGAGAGCAAAGGTCACCGCCATAGAAGAGTCAAAGGACTTGGCGACCTTGTCACTCGATGAACTTATAGGAAACTTGAAAGTTCACGAGATGATAATCAAGAAGGACTCTGACATTGTCAAATGCAAAAGCGAGAGAGTTAGATCTCTAGCATTAAAAGCCAAGAAGGAGTCTAGTGATGAGGAATGTTCGAGTTCCGGTAGTGAAGATGAAGAGTACGCACTAGCCGTTATGAACTTTAGAAAGTTCTTTAGGAGGAAAGGTAGATTTCCTAGACAACCTCGCGATGAAAGGAGGTCATCTCAGAAGAATCGTGATGAAAGGAAAGGGACAAGTGATAGGAAATGCTATAGATGTGGAGATCCTAATCACCTCATAGGAGAATGTCCTAAACCACCGAACTCCAACAACCAAAGAGCTTTTGTAGGAGGCTCTTGGAGTGATAGCGGTGAAGAAGAAGAGAAGAAGCTTAACGATGAAACATGCCTAATGGCTCAAGCTTCTAACTAGGTACATTCTGACTCTTCTTATTATAGTGATAACAATTCGTCAATAGATGATGGTGAATTGCATGACGAATACAATAAACTATGCGTAGTTAGTACTAAGATCTTAGGTAGAAACACAAAGCTAAAATTAAAACTAAAAGAACTAGAACTACAAGTTTTAGAATTAAAAGATCAAGTCAAAAGACTTGAGAAAAATAAGGAAGTAGACTTAGGATGTGGGTCTTGTATAAGTCTTCAAGTAGAAAATGAAAAGCTTAAAGAAAATGCTTTAAGAATTATTAAGTTTGATGAAGGAACTAAAAAGCTTAATGATATACTTGAAAATATTAGATATAGTGAACATGACCGTTCGGGTTTAGGATTTGACCCAAATCAGGTTTCTACAAGTGGTACTAAACAAGTAAAATTTGTAATGTCTGAAATGTCCAAGTCTGAAGGTGACGGCACCACTAATGATACCGACGGCACCACTAAATTTAGTGGTACCGTGGTACTGTCTGGTGCTGAGGACAAAACTGGGTCAATTCTGAAAAAGAACTTGAGTCCTAAACCGAGTCAAGTAGTTGTAGATAGTACTAGAGTGTCTACACCAAGTAAAGAGAAAGCCAAAGGCTTTTACAAACCATTGTCACCTCCCGAACATGGATTTGTAAATCGTGGCACTAAGTCTACTACTTCTCCACCTAGAAGAATTAATTCTCCCAAACCTCAGTCTAGAACTCCTCTACCGAGAGGTAACTTTAGAAGACAAAATCATCCAAGTAACTTTCCCGTAACTTGGAATGATCGTCCATCAAAAGGTCACTTACCATGGGAAATGTGTCCTCCATTCTCACATCCTAAAATAACGCAACAAATGCGTAGGATGTTTGACTCTAACAACTTTGGACCCATGAGATATTGGGGACCAGATGTTTAAACTTTTGTTTTGCTAGGAAAACATGAGTGTAAATAAATTTCAGAGTCTAACAAAAGGAGCATGATGTGTTATCAAACGAGTCTGGTGACGCATATGTTAAGTCGTGTCTTATATGCTCAATATTCAACAAAGGTAGTCTAATCCTCTAGTTTTAAGAGCAACACCTCAGGCACAGGTACGCTTTCTTAAAACACCCTTTGTTAGTAGTAATGTTTGGCATGAAATAGTGTAGTTAGAATCTAACATGGTAGGCACTATAACACAGAAACTTTATTCACATCTCATCATGTCAAACTCAACCTATCCAAAAATGTTCGATGATCGCTTGAAGATCATGCGTGACAAGTTTGAATTAAGCATTAATGAGTGAATCAAGTTTCCTTCCTTGCACATAAGTAATCTTGCCTAAATTAAGTATCCCTTTAAACTTATGTATACTATACGTATGAGATACATAGTTTAAGTAATAGTCTTAATTGACACTGACGCCCATATCCGCAAAAACGAAACTCACAAGAGACGAAGAAGGTGAGTGCACGGATACAACTAGGTTAGGGGCATAATAGGTAAAGTAGTTTACCTAACGGCAAGTAGGTCCATTATCATGAATAGTGTTAGCTTTGTGCCCACTTGTAAGAAGTGTCCCAAAACCTCTTACATCAAAGTGTTTAATGTATCATACCATACATTAAAGATACTACACACTTGAGATTACAATATCTTGAGGAGATTGATGTAGAAAATGTTTCTATACCAACTCTGATAATGTGAGAGTTAATGTGGATTGAAACATAAAGAGTAATGTTTGTACCTTCATAGGTTCATTAACAAACATCTTGGTTCCCCAAGAAACAAACTACTCTTGTTGTCTCTACGACCGAAGCCAAGAACGTAAGCGCCGGAAAGGCATGACAACAAACACTATAGATGAGACAACCCCCTATGAAGAGTAGCAGTCCAGATGCCATTAGACTTGACCGGGAACCCTGTAGTTTGCTCATGAACGAAGCTTGTCGAAGTACGTCATCTCCTCCGTCTCTTGAATGACAACATCGTCAATACTCCAACCAACACGTTCTCGTCACCCCACTCATGACTATTTAGATAATTCTTCCGAATTATTAAAGTCATCGTCCACCTCTCTCCTCATGACCTCTTAATAATTCACTTGAAATATTAACGTCATTTCTCACGTCTTGTTCTATGACTCATTTGTCATTTCACTCACATCGCCTCATGACTCTTAAGTCATTCCTCTCATCCCGCTTATGACTATTTCAATATTTCAATGGAAATATTAAAGTCATCCCTTGCGTCATATCTTATATACATTTTATCCCTTCTATGACTCCTCAAATATTTCACGGGAAATATCAAGTCATTCCTTGTGTCGCGTACTCCGACTAATTAAATATTTCATGGGAAATATTATAGTCATCCTCCAAAACACAACTCATAACTTCTATTTATTTCACGGGAAATACTAGAAGTAAATCCTCATCCAATGACAACTTAGTCAATTTCCTTGGAAACACTAAGGTCATTTCCGGTCATCCCATTTAATCGTCTTTCGTCAAAAAGTTTATTAGGTATAAACTTTTTCCTCGTGTCAAAAAGTCTTACTAAATAAGTAAGATTAATCAGCCAAAAGTCAAAACGGAAGAAAAATTGGACCAACAGATATATTGCTCCACTAAAGAGCCACGGCTCCACTAATGTTTAATGGAACCGTGGAGCCGTGCATCTGAAAAACGCGCTCATTTCTCTTTCTTCTGCACAGACTTTCCAAACACACCCAAAAACACTTTCACTTGCTGTCAAAACCGAACCATAACACCTTAATTCAACTAAACTCTTTCAAATCAAGACTGAGGCATTGGAATCAATAAATCCTAATCACAACATCATCAATTGTAAGTAAATCACTCTTAATTTCATTTAATTTGAGTCCAGGGTTTGTTCTTGAGTATAAATCCGAATTGGGGATTTTCAAAATTAGTTAAACCCTTGTGAAATTAAGACTAGGATTAGACAATGTAGGAAACTACATGATTCCCTAAACCTAGGATTTCCAAAAACCCATTTATGTTGCAAAACCTAATTCGAAATTAATCACTAAATTCGAATTATGATTGATTATTTGTAATGGAATCATGTTTAGGATTACTAAAATTGGATTAGGAACGTTTTGCATTAAAGCTTTTCAAACTTAAAGCTCGTTGGCGCCATGTTGAGGCGTTTGCCAAACACCCTAATTCGATCATTTTTCGAAAATCTTCACAAATTTAGGATCATGAAACCTTTTTCATGCATCGTTGATGCAAATTAAAAACGTTTTTGCATGTATACGCGAACTCTCAAATATGGGTCGAAGTACATAATTGATATGTGTTGATCGACATATTTGATTGAGCAAAAGTGAAGTTAGGAGCGTTTGGATAATCTCATTAGGATAGTTTTAGAGTCGAGATTGCCGCACCTCCACATTGTTTGCATTTAGGCATACACACTAGAAGTGTAATCATTAAAATGCAACGAATTAACATATACAAAAATATATTTTTTGTAGATAACAATGCCTCGAAATGATTATCAAGATACCAGACAATACATCCTCAGTACTCTTGAAAATCTAAACATTCCTGATGAGCAAAGAGCTTATTTCGCAAAAGTCCAAAATCGATACATACACGAAGGGCGTGTAGTCGATGCACTCTATGTCACGACAGACAACATCCATGTCTGTTTCCCTTCTATCGAGCTCGATTGTTTATACAAAATAAACGATCAAGTCTGTCCTTATTTTGTTCTCGAGTTTTATAGTCGAGTCCGTACCTTCACTGATAATGATGGTAATGTCTTTCTTGATTTTTGGATTCAAAACCAAAATATCATCCTGTCTGTCTCCGAGATTGGACAAATTCTCGGTGTTCTTGCATATGGTCAGTGTGCATACACTGAAGACCATTCTCTTGAGTCTCTCTTCTATAATCTTGAGGATGTAGGTGCCTATCGCACTAAAATTCCCGACCTCGAGTCCATCAAACAAGTCATCCAAACACCTCGAGTCGTCCACACGTATCAAAAGCGTGATGGTTCAATTTTCCACCTTGACCCAAACCGTATCTACCTCAAAGAGCTCCTTCCCGACCTTAGAAGTTGGGAACTCCTTTTTCGTGAGAACGTGTTGGCCTTGCGGGCAACCGTGATCACGTCTCTGCGAGTCTCGCCCATATGCTCTACTGTCTTAGTATCGAGGAACCATATAACCTCGCATACTATATGGTCAAAAGGATGGCCAATATTCACAGTCGTTCAGATAAGCTCATGCCATATGGTATGCTGCTTACTCATCTTTTCCATTGGGTCATGGAACATTTTCCCAATCTCCAAAGTGTCGACTATGTCCTAGTCAATCCTGTTATGAAACCTCTTAGTGGACCACGACGTCGCACAAAGCAACATAAGGAAAAAGGGTCCAAGCGTGGTCATAAATCCACTTCTGACATTCCTCTCTCATCCTCTTCCTTCGGTCACGAATCATCATCTCAACATATGCATGCGGATGATGATGAGGTGAAAGAAGAAGGAACGTCTTTCTACGTTCTCCTTCTCCCGACATCTACTTTGACAACCTTGACACCTCATCATTTCGACGTACAACCGACCTCGAAAACGGGATGGTCAACCTATCCCACGTGATGAGAAGGCAAACTACAATGTACAATAGACAAGTGGAGATGCATGAGCAAACTATCGGGGGATTCAAGTCCATCGGCAAGGTGATCAAAGGGCTTGGGAACAAGATTAAAAAGTTGGGTAAGAAACGAGACTAGTTAGGATTAGCTTAAGTAGTACTATTAACTTAAGTATTATTAAGCTATTATAAATAAAGTCATGACAATATCCATAAACATTAACTTGCTTGAAATGTTCTCCTTTAACATTTCACTCTTGAACATGGTTAATTTGCTTTGTTAATTAACCTTTGTGTTAATCAATCTTGTCTAGTTCATGCATGTTTTATTATTTTATTACATGCACTAGATGTTAAACTTGATTGAATTCATGCATGCTTAATAGTTGCCTAAATACATAGATGATCACATGATCATGTTAGTTGCTAGTTGAAACTAGCTTTAGGAATTCTATGTGTTTAGTGATTTGAGGCTTTGAGATTTGCAGCCAATGGATTCCCCAGAAAATTTCCCCATTTAGGCTGCCTAAAACCTGCAGACCTGGAAAAAAGGTCAAAAGAGCCCACGACTCCATTAAATAGGCCACGGCTCCACTAAATTTAGTGGTGCCGTCGTACCTTTAATGGTACCGTGCCTCTGGAAGACGAATTTAACAATTCTCTTTCAATTTTTGACTTTCTTTTCCTAAAAAACTGCAAACAAAACCTGATTCCCATGCACCCAAATCCCCAAATCCAACATCCTTTTCAACCTTGCATGCTTATGATTTGGCTATTTAAGCTAACATTATTCATTGCCATCTTCACACCTTCACAACTTACCATTCATACACCATGTCTTCCACCATTGCTTCCACCTCACACAAGAACAAGAAACCTAGATTCAACATCAAACCAACAAATCAAACCACTCTTGTTGATCAATGGATCAAGAATGTTCACACACCTCAATCATCAACTAAACCTATCACCAATGACATTTCCTTCATTGATCTCACCTTGGATGATGAAGATGAAACCCACACACCCATAACCTCTACCAAATCATCATCTTCCTTCACTACACCCCAAGCTCCATCCAAGGCAACCTCTAACAAACCCACATCCTCATCCTCCACAACAAGAACCAACACACACTCATCTCAACCTAGTCCCATTCACCCTTTAGCCTTAATACTCAACTCATCACCATCAACTTCCCTTGAATTGGGAACTAACACAACACCCTCATCACTTTCACTATCACCACAACCTCTAACTCTCACCCTCACCCTATCACCAAACACTCCCTTTGAATTTGGGAGCAACACATCATCACCTTCCATATCACCATCAACTCAACACTTAATGGGTTATCCCATCCTTTATCCCCTACACACACACACCTTAAGTTGTGCTTGTTGCCATCACAACTTTGAGCTCATCATGAACCTTAGAGATGAGCTTAGCTTTAGGATTTCATACCTAGAACACCTCCTCACACCACCCATGGGACCCATCATCCTTCCACCACCTCCACCACACAATAGCCCAAACTAAACATGATTGTGTTTGGTCTCCCAATAAATGATTAGGAACCTTTTGAAGTTGGAAGCAAATCTAGAAGCCTCATGTTACTTTAGATGTTTATGTGTCTTCTTGTTAATTTAATTTGCTTTCCTATTGTAGTCATACTTATGTATGACATTTATTTTATATTTATGAAATGGACTTTTCATTTTGGCTACTTAGCCATATTGTTTGTGTGGTTGGATATTTGTCAAATGTGCTACTTGTTAGATATTGTATATTTGTCGTCTAACCTTGTTTTGTACCACGAACCATTGCTCAATTCCTTTGTGTTCTCCAAATGAGGGGGAGTACACATCAAGGGGAAGCCTTCGTCACCTTTTTTATTAGACAAAAAGGGGGAGAAATGGGAGTAAACTCATTAAAAACTTTTTAAAACTAATTTTAACCTAACATGAGTTTATATTTTGTCATCAGTAAAAAGGGGGAGATTGTTGATGCAAATAATGCTCTAAAAACGTTATTTACATCTTTCGATTACTTCACATTTTGAGGATGACAAAATGTGAAATCACGATATGTTAAAATCAACGTAAACAAGCCTTTAATCGGAAGATCCCGTTTCTACGCAAATCACTCTTGAACAAAGTTACAACTTGAAGTAGTGATCAAAGAAGTGAATTTATGTTTTGAAAATTCACATTTTAAATGGGACAAAACATTTTTTCAAAAATACACATGACAAATTATTTTTGAATTATTAAGAAAAGTTTTAATGGAAAAATTAGTTTGAAAATCATAACAGCTATTTTCCCCCCAAAATCAGCTCCAACCTTCCCCAAATAAGTTTTCACCAGAAAAGACAAAATTTGGAGCGTCCTAGTCTACGACGGCTCCACGGTTCCGTTAAATTTAATGGAGCCGTGGGGTATTTAACAGAGCCGTCCGTACCATTTTTTCTGTAACGTTCAGATTTTTCTTGCCTATAAATATCAACCCCTTTCACAGTTTTAGGCACCCTTCACACACAGAAAAATCCCCTAGCTTAATCCTCTCAAACCTTAATCCTCTCAAACCTTTCACTTCTTTAGATTAGTTTTCTTTGTTTCAAGAGTGATCCAATCATCCTTCAAGTGATCCTCTTCATACCTCTTCATTAGCAAGAGAAGAACACAAGTATTCAAGAAGATACAAGAGTTATAGTTGTTAGGTTTTTGTAACACTTGTTACAACCTTGTTGTATCTTTGCATACATCAAGCTTTCTTATCTTTTGTGAAGTGAGAGTGAAGATCAAGTGTGATCTATAGAGATAGTGAACATCTCTTATAGCCATTGGGCTTGTGTGATTGATCAAGAAGATCAAGGGTCGATAGATTAGTGTTAGTTGAGTAGAGTGAAGTGAGTGTTGATCATTGTGATCGTGTTGAGATCTTGGTGATCTCTTGAAGCCACTGGGCTTGAGTGTTTGGTCACGTGGACCTTGGTAGATTGGTGCTAGCTAAGATTAGCACTCGACATCTAGCTTAGTGTCGGTAATAGGATAAGCGACGTGTACGGTTTTCTCCGCCTGAAGGTAGGTTGTTGATATAGTGTATGAAACTCTCGAGTGTGGTACTCGGGGAGTGAAGTAGGGCGAAGAAGAGCTTCGTAGCCGAACCACTATAAATCCTCTGTCTCGGTTCGATCTTTCCAACTCTACTCTTTACTTTTATTTGTTATTATTACTTAGCTTAGTGTGTAGTTCATGTTGGTGTTGATTGGTTACACATAAAGTTCAATCAAAGTTTCCAGTTGCTAACTTTTAAAACCGGATTTTTTAAAAGGATTTTTAAACCGGTAAACTATTCAACCCCCCTTCTAGTTTCCCACAGCTTGGGGTGTTTTACACAGGACGGGTAGTCGAGATAAATGCAATCAACTCGACCTGTGGGTTATGAAGTTGTTGGAAGAAGACAAGAACGGAAATGTGGCTTTCATAATAGCCGAATATCTTTCGAGAAGAGCACCAGGGATAAAGGATATTAGTGATATTTGTGGAGGTCACTATGTGACCGCATTGGCTAGAAATTTGAGTTGTTTCAAGAATGAGGAATTGGCTAAGTGTTCGGAGCCAACTGAGAGTGAAACGTGAGATGCTATAGGTTTTGGGAAAGCATTGGATAGGAGAAGAAAGACGTTGGGAGCTTGGATGGAGCTGGCGATATCCGCATCTCAAGCCACACCTCAAGCACCATATCAACCACCACTGCCAATAAGGAATGTTCATGCACCGAGCGGTTTTGACTGGGGATGGGGGGATTGGAATCGAGAACTTAATGATATTGAATGTAGGGAAGTATGGAGAGATTCGATGATGATGAGGAATAATTACAATTGTGATTATTCAATGCCGATGCTCCAACACATGGCTCGTGAAGCCAATTACGAGGTACCACCCTACAACCCACCAAATGTTCCACCCTACCCATTTTAGTATGACCCATATCCTAGGCCATATCGTTACCTATTTCCTGGGTATGCTCCATTTCCCGAACCAGTACCTGTTTATGGTAGAGTTCCCAATGTTGGAGGTTCAAGTTATGATGTGGGAGGATCATCATCTGGAGTTGGAAAGAATAAGCAAATTTTTTTTACAGTTTTCGATGAGGAAGAACATTATGAGGATGAGGATGACAAGGAGAGTGAAGATGAAAGGATTCATACTCCTGACGACATGGATGATGAGTGATCATCGGGATTTATTATGATGGATTGTGTTTAAAAACAATGATGGGTCGAACAATTTCTATTTCTATAACCAGATTGATTCAATGGTAAAAATGTGGCTATTTGAAATTTTTTTGGAATTTAATCAAGTTATGAGAGCTATTTCAATTTTGGAATCGAAAACATTTACTAGTACATGTTATAACCTACCTTAAATTGTGAGGATTTAAGCCTTTTTATATAAAGCATTTCTTATGCTATATATTTCGTTATGAGTGTGCCGGTGATTATGTTGATTCTAGAACTTGTACTTGTTATGCATTACGGTTAAAATCACTTTCCAGTGATAAAATATATTCAAATGATAAGAGGCAACTTAGGATTTACACCAAATGGCCATCCTTTTACAAAATATTTTTGCTAGCCACATCAGTTAGTTATCCTTGTATTTGGAACCCATTTGTTAGCGTTAATATCTTACACTAGATACCCTTTGTTACACCTTCTGAGCCTATCTTTTCTTTTTGATTAAATCCAGAAAAATACAAAAATATTTTACACCTTACACCTTAGCCTTACCCGAATCAAGTTCATTTGAAGTTCAAAACTATTTATTTTTTGATGATTACATGTTGGCCACACTTTGACATGTGTATATGTTGTTTCAATGAAGAAGGAGGTCGCTACCTTATTTGTATTTTTTGTAGCGTGTGCTCATCCAATGTGTGGGGGTGACGAGGAAGTATTGTTTGGTAAAAAAAATAAAAAATAATAAAAAAAAATAGAAGAAAAAAAAAAAAAGAATGTGAAAAAGTGAATAGCCAATGAGCTATAAATTAACCAATGAGCTAAGAGGGAGCAAGTGAGTATGAGATGCGGAAAAATGATTGAAGAAGTTTGGGAAGTGATCGTTTGTGGTATAAAGAGTTGGGAATGGAATTTGGACTTGATTCTTATTTTTCATCTTTGTAGAAACCGATCAAAAATAATTCCCATGTCTTATCCCTACCTTTTACCAAATTACTTTATTCGTTGTTAGCTTTCGAGCATCCGGATTAAGTAATGGCTTTGTTAAGATATGTAGTGCATGGATATTGTAGTGACCATCTGGTAGATGAATAGTTGAAAAACGCGCCAGCGAGCTAAGGTATAATCTAGTGACCATCCGTTGTTTATTCTATTCAAAAAATTCACGCTAGCGATCTATTATATTCTTGTATGAAATATTTGAACATTAGCCAGGTAACCCTTAACCTTAAACCCGAATAAAAGACCTCTTTGATGTTTTATTTTGTTGTTTTGATACTTGTAAAAGCTTATGGTAATATGCATGAATCATGACTGAGCAATGAGTGATTTGCCAATCAATCTACCCTTAGAGTGTTGAGTGAATTAAAAAATTTCCTTGTGAGGTGCTTAGTTATGTTATCAAGCCCAAAATTAATTTGTTTATGTTTCAAGAATTTTTCACGTTTAAATTAAAATTAACAATTGTTCCTTCAGGTTAGTTGTTAGATTTTTGGAATCATGATGACGATTCAATTGAGATCATTTTTCTTAAATGCTAGACTTGCTCGAGGGCGAGCAAAACCCAAGTGCGGGGGAATTTGATAACGTTCAAAATGAACATGTTTTTAGTTACGTTATCATTAGTTTCGTGCACTATATTTGGTTATATTTGTACATATTTGTTACTTAATCATGGAAAAAGTGTATATGCAAGTAAATGTAGCCAAGTATAGGAAAAGTTGAAGAAAAGACAAAGAATTGAAGTGATTATGCACATTTGAAGATTCCCGAGAAGGAAACAAGTGAGAAACCACACAAGGACGCAAGGAATTGAAAGTGTCAAGGTTTATATGTACATATATCAAGAAAATATCAAGTTCTATGGAAGAAATCAGTGCCACAATGAAGCATAATGCATGCAACAAGAAAAGACCAAGAAAAGTCAAAGTTGTGAGTGTCAGAAGACTCCATCTGATCGGATGGAGCCCGCATCCGATTCGGATGGGAGAAAGTGGATTTTACCGAGAGATCCAACTGATCAGTTGGAGCTAATACCGATCGGTTGGACTTAACTGCAGTTACAAAAGTTCATTTAATGACATATTTAAGCCCCATAATCATGGTGGCTTATCATTTCCTGCTTATTAACACACTAGTGACGTTTTTACTTGATAGAGAAGGGTTCTTTCACTTATTTATAAGACCCTAGGCTAGATTACTAAGTGTGACACCCCAAAATTAGTAAAGTCTTACACCAAGTCCTTGCTATCTTATTATCATTTCCCGAAAGCTTAGAAGTGCTGTAAAAACGTCCAGGAACTTTGAGTTAAAGTCTCAAGAGTGTGGTTCGAGTGTGGAGTTGTTTACGTGTCTTGTTAGGCGATTGGAGGAGTGTGGTTGCTATAGTGCCACAAATCTAGTTCTTGTAATCTAAACTAGGTATATCTTGTTTATTTACCATGAACTACCTTTACTTTATGTTTAATGCAAGTTTGTTTTGTTACTTGTGTTTTATAATGATTCATATGGAGTAATTGTTGGTATACTTGTGTGTTATGATGTGACTAAGTGTTGGAGTATTCTTATTTCATAGTGATGCATGAAACCAATCCTTATTTTATGAGTTTGTTGGAATAACATCTAATCTTGCTTAATTAGTTGATAAAAACATTTTCAAAGGATAAAAGGGCCAAAAGGATTTTCTTTATGTTTTTATTCCAAAAAGTTAGTGAACGAATTAGTATGGGATATGGTGTGTGACAAGCACCATATTTACTCATTAAAATGGATTTGAAATGATTTCATCAGGAATAAAAGGGCCGAAAGGATTCGTAGGAACAATTAAGATAAGAATTGCTTTTCAAACAACTAGTGCTTAAAAGAATTGTCATAATAGTTAATAAGGCCGAAAGGAGTTAACTAGGAGATTGAATTCTTAGAAATCATTTTTCATGACATAAACCATTGATTGTTAATCATTCACATAAAATTGTGCATCATTACAAGTTACACCCAACTTGTTAGAATACTCTATGCAATTAGTTATAGAATTACACACAAGTATATGTTTTGTTTGATTGAATTTACTTTTAGAATTTCCACCAAATTGGCTTGACAACCTTTTTGTTAAAACTTTTTTTACCAAATACAAATACCAAATCCCTTGGGACGATCTCGAATTACCCACCTTTACTATCACGGACGAGTATACTTGCTCGTATGTGTTAATTAGAGAATAGGAAAAATCGTGTTTATAAATTTAAAACTTGTACACGAACGCGACACATCAGCTACCCTTTTCCAGAAATTGATTAGAAGGCCGAATCACTCTTGGGGTTCCGTTTGAAGTGTTTTTTGGATGCCTACAAAGGGTATCATCAGATACAAATGGCGAAGGAAGATGATGAGAAGACAGCTTTCTACATAGGATAGGGTGTCTATTGTTAAAAGAAAATGCCATTTGGTTTAAAGAACGCAGGGGCCACCTATCAACGATTGGTAGACAAAGCTTTCAACAAACATATAGGAAGAAACTTGGAGGCTTATGTTGATGATATGGTGATCAAAAGCAGGACCGAGGAAAACCTACTCTCCGACATCCAGGAAAGCTTCGATCAATTAAGGGCAATCAACATGAAGCTCAACCCAAAGAAATGTTCTTTTGGTGTCGAAAAAGGACAATTTTTGGGACATTTGATTACAAAGAAAGGGATTAAAGCTAACCCTTCGAAGGCAAAAGCCATCATAGATCTACAGGCTTCGAAGTCACTAAAAGACGTACAAAGCCTAAATGGGAAGCTCACAGCACTTAGCAGGTTCATGTCGAAGGGCGCGAATCGATCTTTGCCATTTTTCAAGACTCTCAAAGGGTGTGTAGATAAGAAGACTTTTCAATGGAGTTATGAGGCAGAAGCTGCTTTCCGAAAGTTGAAAGAGTTTATAGAAATATTACCAACACTTACAGCCCCAATGAAAGGCAAAGTGTTATTCATGTACATTGCGGCATCCTTCAAAAGCATCAATGTTGTGCTCTTGGCGGAAAGGGAAAAGAAACAAATCACAATTTACTTCGTTAGCAGAGTCCTGCAAGGAGCTGAATTGAACTACCCGGAGTTGGAAAAGTTAATTCTAGCCTTAGTTCATGCTGCAAGGCACCTTCGAAGGTACTTTCAAGCTCATCCCATCACGGTATTGACTGATAAGCCAATCAAACAGATACTGTCGAAGCCTGAGAAGTCAGGTAGAATAGCCAAATGGGATATTGAACTGGGAGAGCTAAACATAGAGTACAAAGGCCGAAACTCCATCAAGGGCCAGATACTTGCAGATTTCTTTGCCGAAACACCCTCCAGACCCAGTCAAGACAAAGAAATTCCAAAGAAAAAATCCTCGAAGACAAAGGAAGGGTCGAAATTGTACACTGATTGAGCCTCAAGCTCTGATGGTTCAGGAGCAGGTCTAATGTTGGTCAGTCCGAAGGGAAAGGAGTATACTTATGCAATACATTTTGAGTTCGAAGCTACGAACAACAAAGCAGAATATGAAGCTTTGTTAGCTGGCCTTCGACTTGTAAAGGACATGGAGGTTCGTGATCTCTCTGTTTTTGTTGATTCACAGTTAGTAGCAAACTAAATTAAAGGCTCTTACGAGGCAAGGCAGCCTACCATCAATCAATATTTGGAAAAAGCTAAAGAACTCCTCCATGGATTCGAGTCCTACAATATAGAGCATGTTCGTAGGAACCAAAACTAGAAAGCAGATGCTTTAAGCAAGCTAGCTTCAATGGCATTTGCTCACCTAACAAAGGAGGTGTTGGTTGAAGTGTTGGCCGAAAGGTCAATCAAACGAAATAAAGTGTCTTACGTCATACTTGAAGAAGGATCCAATTGGATGACTCCAATAAGAGAATACTTGATGAGTGGTATTTTCCAAGAAGATCCAAAGCTAGCACAAAAGGATAGGATCAAGGCTCCCCAGTATAGACTCATTGGGGATAATCTCTACAGAAGCTCCTTCTTATCTCCATGGCTTCTTTGTGTGGGGCGAAAGCAAGCTTCGAACATCATCTACGAGGTTCATGAGGGATCCTGTGGCTTACACGCAGGTCCTCGCTCCGTTGTTTCAAAGATAACAAAGCTAGGATATTATTGGCCGTCGATGCACAGGGATGCAACAGAAATAATACAAAAGTGTGAAGCATGTCAGATTTACTCCAAAGTTATACGACTGCCAAAGCAAGACATGACCTCCGTAACATCCACATAGCCTTTCTGTCAATGGGGAATTGACATAGTCGGGCCCCTACCAGTAGCACCAGGAGTAGTAAAGTTCTTGGTCGTAGCCATTGACTACTTTACTAAATGGGTTAAAGCCAAACCTTTGGCATCAGTAACCGGAAGGCACATGAAGAATTTTGCATGGGAACACATAATCTGCCGATTTAGAGTCCCCAAATTATCATTTCTGACAATGGGAAATAATTCGCCGAAGGGGTATTCCCAACTTTCTGCAAAGGCCTAAATATCAAACAGTCGTTCACTTTCGTGTATCACCCTCAGGGTAACGGACAAGTAGAAGTAACAAACAGGGATGTTGTCAAGGGAATAGAAAGAAGGTTAGTTTGAAGCTACCATGGTTGGGTAGATGAACTACCACAAGTTCTATGGGCACATAGGACTCACCCCAAGTCAAGTCATGGGGAGACTCCTTTTAGCCTAACTTGTGGATCAGAAGCTATTATACCTTCGGAAATAAGCGTTGAAACAAAGCGTATCGTGAACTTCGAGACATCAGAGAATGAAGCAAGGCTTCGGGAAAACCTTGACCTACTTAAAGAACGACGAGAAATAGCCTCAATCAGAGAGGCTATCAATAAAAAAAAGTTTGAAAAGTACTACAACAACTGAGTTAGAACTTCAACATTTAGGCCGGGTAAATATGTCCTTCGGTTAAATAACACAAGCAAAGCTGAGTATAAGGAAAGCTAGGGCTTACATGGGAGGGACCCTACGTCATATCTAAAACCTATGGAAACTGAGCATACAAGCTCGAAACACTCTTCGGAGATGTCATGGATAGGACTTGGAATGGTACTAACCTCCGTAAGTTTTACATATAAAACTTACTACTTTCAAAACATTTAGTTTTTTTTTAAATTCATGTATCGCATTCTTCTCATTTGGGGAAAGAGGCATTAATGGTAGGTGTCCTAGTTTTCATTTCTTAAAATGATGTAATCCACCCTACCCAATTAATGATATAACGCATTTCCCTCAAATCTCTTGTTTCATTCTATACAACAAAGATTTGTTCAGCCAAGTGATTTACAAGTTTCAATGTCGAAGGACGATTAAAGACACATATGTCTTGTATGAAAATAACATCCATTACAATTAACATTAACTTTCCTAAAAGTGTTAGGGTATTCTAAGCCCTTTGTATCTTAAGGACAAAGACAGAGTGGGTCACGACCCTCTGTCAGCAATTAAATTATACGATTGCTAAAATCTTAGTTCAAACTACACACAATAAGGTTATCTATCTACTGTAGCCTTAGGTTGTATATTTACGTTTATAAATAACGTAAGAGAAGAAAAGCGTGAAAATAAAGGTGGGACATTGTCCCCTACCTGCATTAAGTGGAGAAACTATGGCCAAAGCCAACCAAAACAGTCAAACATTGTCTAAAAGACGGGACAAAGCCCAACAAGCAGATACTACAAAGTTTCAGAAGGCCATCTCTACAACAAAAAAAGAAAAAAGATAAATATCATCAGATAAGTTATTGATTTTTAATTAAATAAGAATGTACATACTTTGTCCTTCACACACTATCTCAAGCTTCAAAGGCGACCCTTCCCAATGGTCAACTATACCCGCCATGAAGAGAATTGGTTCGGGGAACATCTGGACATCGATAGAATGACGAGCAAGACGCTGATAGATTGGGCTCCTTCTTATGGTGTACGGCAATGGATCATTAAACCACTTTTCATCAAATTAGAATGCTTCATTTAATAAAGATGGATATTCTGGAGGTATTATCATGTTTTGTATATAGCAAAGCAAAATGTTTTTTTTTTCTTTCTTTTTTTTATTTTTTATTTTTTATTTTTTTTATTTTTTTGGGAACAACAGTCGGCGGTTCACCACCTGAACCGGCGGTTTGGGTAGGTTCAAAGTTTACAGAAGGGTCCAACCGCCGCGGTTCAAGATTGAACCGACGGTTTGTTTTGGTTCGGCTTCACGAAAAGATGCAGCCGGTCGGGTTCAAACTGAGCCGGCCGGTTTGCGTTTTTTTGGTGTTCACAG
The DNA here is from genome assembly GCA_021014915.2 of Artemisia tridentata subsp. tridentata. Taxonomy (NCBI): domain Eukaryota; kingdom Viridiplantae; phylum Streptophyta; class Magnoliopsida; order Asterales; family Asteraceae; genus Artemisia; species Artemisia tridentata. The sequence continues at coordinate 418,832,999 of CP139508.1, read as the reverse complement.
AATGTCCCAACCGCCGCAGTTGGTGCATTTTTTTTCAGAACTTTTTTTTTTTTAGACAAACTTTATACTAAAACCAATCAAAATAATATAGAATAAATATGAGATTAACAAATGAAACTAAAGCATATCAATAAAAAACACTTAACAAATCATCAATCAAAGAAAACCAAACAATCATAAAAAAACAAAAATAAAAATAACTCTAAAATTCATGCAAAAAGAAGAACAAATTCTATGCTACTATTTACAACTAAACTAAACTAAACTAAGCTAAACTAATCTAAGTAGTCCCCGGAAACGGAGCCAAATACTTGATGCGTGTGTGAACCGTTTATATATTATATCCTAAGTTTCACTCAAATTTTAAATTTATAAAACACCTTTTTACCGATTATTAAGAAAATGCATACGAGCATTTATACTCGTCCGTGTGTAATATGGTTTGTGGAAAATAGGGATCGTCCCAAGAGACTACGTGGTTTAAACTTAGCAATTTATGTAGCACAAGAAATAGTACTAAAGATTGTCACACTCTAAAGCACCGTAAATAAACAAATAAGCAAACAATGGTTCCCAATTCAATCAATCAAACGAACAAATACTTGTTTAGGAATAATAACCAATCGTGATAAAAGGTTGAATATGTTTGGGTGAAACATATATGTAGAAGGCACATACCAATTTTCATAAGGTTTTCTAGTAAACGGGTAATATCAAGAAAATCCATGTTTCTACTAGTTTCACGGGTGAGTCCTTTCGGCCAATACATCATCCCGTTACGCTAGCCCTTTGTGTTATCAAATGTATGAAAAAGATGATTAGTGACATTAGTTCATACGAGTCCTTTCGACCCAATCTCATGATTCAATATTCTCGAATTCATTTAAAAACTTGAACACTTAATAGTTGTCAATTATCAAGTACCAATCCATTTGTGCACCAACTTCTTGGAATCAACCAATATTAGAAATCCTTTCGACCTTTAAATCCAACAACGTTTAATCAACATGTTTTTAGAACACGAATAATATTTAAACAAACTTATGAGAATAATCACTTTTTCTAACCTACTAATCATTCAACATTCACACGAAAGTCTACATATTTCCCAAACAAGTATTACAAATTACTCCATAACAAGTTTCATCAACAAACATAACATTTCATTCAATATCAAATTGTTCAACATTATAATTAAGTAAAAGAAAGTTACCCAAAGCAAGACTACAATGAGTAAGAAATATAAAGAGTTATAGCACTCCTTAAGGCCTCCAATCGAACAAGAAAATTCTCCGCCTCTTCTCACAAGTATCACCAACACTTCTTGGTAAGAATGATAGGAATTTGATGCGTGGGTTTTGCAACCTTACAACAGGTTTTACCTCTCGAGGGATCTCAAGAGGCTTACAACCCCACCAGGCAGTGTACCTGACCGATGTAGTATAGTGTAGTGGTAAGTACGGGGGATTGATCGTTCTCCACAGGGAATAGTGTTCGTTAGGTGTGAAAGGCTACTCTAATTAGGTCTAAGGGTTGAGGAAGATTCTTTTTATGTTTTTATATTTTACAAAAGCAAGTAAAATCTCGGGTTTTGAAGGAGTGGGCGGAATTAGTTGCTAGTCAACTAACCCAAATTACTACAAATGCAAATAAAATAAAATAACAAAAATGAAAAGTGGTGAGAAACTTATGTGTAGAGAAATGTGTTTACTTAGATTTCCTTACTCCCTAACTATCTTTTACCGGTTAATTAGTGTGCATTAGTCGCGTGGATGACGGGTGTATTCCTTAATACCATTCGTGGGGTGGCGTACTTACTTCCCCAAACTCTACAAGCTCCTACTTCACTCCTATGTCGAGCCGGCTAGGAAGCTCCTAACATGGGATCACTAGAATTCGCTTGTGCATTAAATACAACCATAAAAACCTTTAGTACGCGTTTGGTTCATGTTTCTTAAGACGTTCAAGCAAGTTACCGAATAGGAAGTTAGCCAGTTTTCTTAAGCCTAACATAGATAAACAATCATCCAATACAACTAATAACACACTAACAACCAATAATCAATAGCTAGGTTTCATTAGATCTAAGCAAACACAAGATAAAATTAGCCTAACATGTTAAACAAAAGACAAGCATAAGATAGAATCAAACAACACATAGACATATTGAATGATTAATTGATAACTTATCTTTCAATGAAACATGGAAGATCTCAAGGCAAAAAGCCCTGAAAAAGTAGCTAAAATCGTCTTAGGGTTTTATCCCAAAATTCCACACACTAAGCTCTCCCCTAATGACAAAAAATTAGAAAACTATATATAGACTTTGACATCTGACGGCGTCACCTTATGCATTGTGACGCCGTCACCTCGCCGCTTTTAGGGTTCCCGGATGACCATCTTGACGCCGTCCCTCTTTAGCTCTTCAAAAATCCATTCTGGCTTATCAAGGCTTGACGCCGTCGGATCCTGAACGTGACGCCGTCCCCTTATGATTTAAGCCGTGACGCCCTTGATTTAGTTAAAGCGTGACGCCGTCAGAATTCTCATGCAAACTCACTGGCCCGTCATGAGTAAATTTCACATCCAACTTTTCTTGCCAAGGCATGACGCCGTCCCATGTTAATTTTGACGCCGTCAAGTGTAACTTTTAGCCGATTCTTGAGACTTTGCCGTTTTCTTCACTTTAATGCTCCAAAAACGTCCAAAATGCCTCCTTTTCCAGATTTCTCCTCAAAAGTACCTAAAATGACAAAAGGAACGATTTAGGGCAATATTTGATCAAATAAATACGATTTCGGGCTTAAATGACCCCTTAAAAGCGGTACACTTTTCGCCTCATCAAATACCCTTACACTTGAGATTTGCTTGTCCTCAAGCAAATGCGCTTTTATTCTAATCAAAATACAAGTTAGGGGTCATTTAATGCAAACATAAAAGTAATTACAACAAATAATCGTTCCACTTCAATCATAATAAGCACGGAGATTACATACTAGCACCTCACAAGTAGTGTTTAGATACTCACATCTCTCAAGTGTCATCAAAATAAATCTCATAAATGAAAACGGAAAATATCTCTCACTACCTGTCATAGCAAATAGATTACCATAGGCTTGGGAAAGGATCGAAAACCTCCTCCACTAGGCGTAAGCACCTAAGATAAACTATCAAAGAGGGCTTTTAAATGGGTTATAACGTTAGGTGTAGGGAAAAGGAAAACACGGTTTTGTTGGATAAAGGATATTTTACTGGTGGCGAGTTAAAGATCTTGATCAATTACATGTACTATACAATGTTGCTAAGCCAAGACTAGACTCGATCTTAAGCTAATGAAAGAAAATAACAAAACATAAACATAAAATAAACATAAAATGAAACGGGATGGTAGTCCGTATGTTTTTTCTATTTTTCTTTTTTTTCTCATTTTTTTTGTATTTTTCTTGATTTTTTTTTTTTTTTTTTTTTTTTTTTTTTTTTTGCATACACTTTTACCCTACCATCCAAAATAATACATCATAGGGGCGTTGCATCCCCTTACACTTGAACTTTTACATAACTTTACAAATTCTAATCTAATGACTCGAATTAAGATAATTGAAAAACTTGGAGTACTTTTAAAACATTTAGCACATATGGGGGTAATAAATGATGTTCTTCCCCATTACTCCATTACACTAGTACTTTACCCATGAGTCCCAATCGTCCCAAAACAATATGTACAAGGATATGACTCGACTTAGCAACCATGTAATCAACTAGATAATTAACTTGGGTTTAAACAAATGTTGTCACAATAATGCACTAAAGATGAGTGCATACAAGGTAGGCTAAGGCGATTTGGGTGTACATTTTAGTGGGGTGTAACAAATTCTTCCTTTAAGTAAAATGCTTAAAGGTTGAAACGAAAAGATAGGCTCTGAGGGGTGTACTAGGGGTATCGTGTACTAAAAATGAGTACAACGCAAAGGGTGTGGGAGAATTACTTGACCAATGTAGCCAATGTAATTATAACAAAAACACAGGTGTAAAACAATGGGTTAATCCTAATGCCTCTTATCATGTAGTAAATCTAACTACACGAATGTAGTCTCACTTGTGGCCTTGGAATGGTCCTAACGCAAGTTCTAGAATCTAAGTGCTACCGGTACACACATCATAGCATAAATGCTTTTCCTACCAATTCTAGGGGCGAACCTCACATATTTGGGGGTGGAAAATTTTTTAGTGGTACGGTTTTGTGCTAGTCATATAACTCCTATCCATGAGACGCTCATTAAGACCAAAGTTTCACTCCTATATGTTGTAAAAAATTTTAAATTTGGCACTAAAATTACCTTAACAAGTATTTCTCTCAGTTTTATTACACATCTACTATTAAACAAACAAAAATCAAGCGCAATTGTATTCTCAAAAATCGTACTTTTACCCTCCCCTTACACTTAAGATGAACATTGTCCCCAATATTCAAATGACAAATGTAAAAGCATAAAGTAAAAGAATGAAATCAAATACTCCCCTGATTCGCTCGTTGGATAATGAAATTACACGGTTAAATCTTCCTCCAAAGAGAATGTTGAAGCTCCATGACTAATGCATCGCCATAAGCTTGATTCAAAACATTTCCTTGTCCAAAATAACCTGTTGAACCTGAGAAAACAAACACGAAAACCTGCATAACATCGGCGGGATAAAATCTATATATAAGGATATAATGCTTGTGGAATGATAACTTTGCAGATTCCTGGAGATTATAAGTTGGAGATTTTAATAAAAACTTTTTATGAAAACAAAATTTTCAAAAATTTCTGGAAATTAAATCTGACGCCGTCAGGTTATAACCCCTGACGCCGTCAGAAATGACCTGACAAAAATTTTCATTTTTAGTTTCCGGAAAATTTCTGGAAAAAACCTTTACCTTACTTCCTGGAAATCCTGCAAAACATCACTATGACTCGATACAAGCATTTGACTCAAACAAATACTAATATGTATGTTAATTTAATATTATTATGATTCATGTTCATTTGTTCTAATAAACCGATTTGACTTTCCCTTACACTTATCTTTTGCAAAATACCTTTATATGTAGTTAAGACGAAGTTAAAAACAAAATAAAGCATTTTCACAATTTTAGTTTTGAACATGAATCAATAATAATAAAAATTAAACATACATACGGAAGCAAATAAAATCAAACAAACAAATAAATAAACACACAAAGCAAATAAACCATGGGCTGCCTCCCAAGAGCGCTTGTTTTTGTTCGAGTCACGAGCCTGACTCTACCCTTATTTAATGGATAAAGGAGAGGTTTTCCCTACACTTAGGATTAAGTGCGGGTGATAGTAGCGATACACACCAGCTCGGTAGGAGTATGCCACGTGAGGAAAGAGTGGTGGATGAATTATATGCTCAAAGGGGTGTGCTCCTTTCATCATAACCTTGCCTAGTTCACTTTGGTCAATGGGTGATTTTGAGTTTCCTCCTAAAAAGGGATCATCTTCTATCAACTTCGAGAGACTCCTAGTTGGGAATCCATCTTGACCTAATAAACCCGGTTTAAACCCATAGTGTTTCTTGTGATCAATCATAAATGGGTGATGTAAGTATGTAAGGTCATGGTTCACTCCTATGTTAGCTTCCTCTCTACAAGGCTTAGAGTCTACTACCTTCAACGTAAAACTACCCGGACTATATGGTTTGATGGGTGGATCGGGACCTTTCTCATTTCCTAAATTCACATCTAAAGATGGAAGATTAGGTAACGGTTTTGGTTGAGGCTCTGGTTCATCAAAACTAGGAACTTCCATAGAACTAAAAGAAAGGTTATGACTACAAGTATTCAAACCTATTTCTTCTAGTTTTGTTTCTTCCAAAGGTTCTACTTCAATTGGGGTTCCTATAGTCCCTTCTACTTCTTCCGGGTAAGTCACGGGCGGTGTGTGTGCCTCAAATGATGGTAGGACTTGTGGGGCACTTGGTGGGCTTATGTTACTTACCTCATCATTCCTTATGTCAAGCTCACCTATATCCTCATCATGCGTTTTAGTAGGATCTAACCCTAACATTTTCCCAAGTATCTCAAGTGCTTCTCTAGGCATCTTAACTTCTATATCCGAATCATAAGGATCATCCTCAATATTATGACTGCTGTATTCAAATTGCCCAAAAGATTCATCATGTGTTTCTTGAGATTCATCATCATCGATCATAAAACCTAGGTCTTTTTGATCAATGTGATCATGTTCGGCTAAATCCTCCATCACATCAAGGTCACCTATGTGTTTGTTTTGTACTATGGCATTACATGACAACCACTTAGGTATCTCAACACTAATGTATTCATCCCCAAACAAACTTGTTTCATGATCCAGGAAATTTATATTCAATTGACTTGTACTAACGTTTGTTTGGTTGTCTATCCTATAATAATATTGGGCACAATCTTCTATGGCATCCCATGCTTCTTCAGCACTTAATTCCCTAAAGTCCCCATTGGCAAAATCCTCAATGCGCATTTGGTCATATTGGCCAACACGATAGTAAAAGGTTCGGGTTAGGGATGCTAAAGCGAAACTATGATGAGGGAATTTTCGGAGTAAATTTCTAAAACGAGTCCATGCATCATATATGGGTTCATCTCGATATTGTTTGAAATTCGAGATGTCAATAGGGTAGAATGGCCTTTGTGGTTGGTGGTATGGTGGATTCGCGTACTCCATAATGGTGAACGGAAGAGTCAATGGAAATTACGAACAAACACACAAAGAAAAAGATAGACTAAAGAAAACCTAGAAATAAAACAAAAATCTCACTAGAAAGGAATCTAGTGAGTAGACCTATAAAATAAAAATTCAACCTAAACAATAACTATTCCCCGGCAGCGGCGCCAAAAACTTGATGCGTGGGTTTTGCAACCTTACAACAGGTTTTACCTCTCGAGGGATCTCAAGAGGCTTACAACCCCACCAGGCAGTGTACCTGACCGATGTAGTATAGTGTAGTGGTAAGTACGGGGGATTGATCGTTCTCCACAGGGAATAGTGTTCGTTAGGTATGAAAGGCTACTCTAATTAGGTCTAAGGGTTGAGGAAGATTCTTTTTATGTTTTTATATTTTATAAAAGCAAGTAAAATCTCGGGTTTTGAAGGAGTGGGCGGAATTAGTTGCTAGTCAACTAACCCAAATTACTACAAATGCAAATAAAATAAAATAACAAAAATGAAAAGTGGTGAGAAACTTATGTGTAGAGAAATGTGTTTACTTAGATTTCCTTACTCCCTAACTATCTTTTACCGGTTAATTAGTGTGCATTAGTCGCGTGGATGACGGGTGTATTCCTTAATACCATTCGTGGGGTGGCGTACTTACTTCCCCAAACTCTACAAGCTCCTACTTCACTCCTATGTCGAGCCGGCTAGGAAGCTCCTAACATGGGATCACTAGAATTCGCTTGTGCATTAAATACAACCATAAAAACCTTTAGTACGCGTTTGGTTCATGTTTCTTAAGACGTTCAAGCAAGTTACCGAATAGGAAGTTAGCCAGTTTTCTTAAGCCTAACATAGATAAACAATCATCCAATACAACTAATAACACACTAACAACCAATAATCAATAGCTAGGTTTCATTAGATCTAAGCAAACACAAGATAAAATTAGCCTAACATGTTAAACAAAAGACAAGCATAAGATAGAATCAAACAACACATAGACATATTGAATGATTAATTGATAACTTATCTTTCAATGAAACATGGAAGATCTCAAGGCAAAAAGCCCTGAAAAAGTAGCTAAAATCGTCTTAGGGTTTTATCCCAAAATTCCACACACTAAGCTCTCCCCTAATGACAAAAAATTAGAAAACTATATATAGACTTTGACATCTGACGGCGTCACCTTATGCATTGTGACGCCGTCACCTCGCCGCTTTTAGGGTTCCCGGATGACCATCTTGACGCCGTCCCTCTTTAGCTCTTCAAAAATCCATTCTGGCTTATCAAGGCTTGACGCCGTCGGATCCTGAACGTGACGCCGTCCCCTTATGATTTAAGCCGTGACGCCCTTGATTTAGTTAAAGCGTGACGCCGTCAGAATTCTCATGCAAACTCACTGGCCCGTCATGAGTAAATTTCACATCCAACTTTTCTTGCCAAGGCATGACGCCGTCCCATGTTAATTTTGACGCCGTCAAGAGTAACTTTTAGCCGATTCTTGAGACTTTGCCGTTTTCTTCACTTTAATGCTCCAAAAACGTCCAAAATGCCTCCTTTTCCAGATTTCTCCTCAAAAGTACCTAAAATGACAAAAGGAACGATTTAGGGCAATATTTGATCAAATAAATACGATTTCGGGCTTAAATGACCCCTTAAAAGCGGTACACTTTTCGCCTCATCAGAATTATTGAGCTTTTTCGGGTTGTATAAGATATGATCAAGACCTTATGGTGTAAGGCTTGATTGAGAATTGTTGTGTATCAAGTATTTCATAATGGGGTGATTAGGGTCTTATTTATGCTTGAAATCACTCACAAAAACCGTCACAAGCCTTCAATAATCATAAAAGAGAGGAAATGATCAGACTTGAGTCATTATGGTAGTTAAAACCTTGAGTTAATGCAACTCTTCATCTTAGAAATATCTCAAACTGCGGTTCAGACTTGAACCTACGGCTGGGATGACTGCTCAACCTCAGGTTGGGCTTTTGAACCTTGGGTTTGAATCTCAGCTTCAACTTTGGGTTGGGAATTGTTTTGCACATGTATTTCAACCTTGGGTTGGCATATAACTTCTTTCTTTAACACTCTTTTAAGCACCAAATCATGACTTCATCTTTCATTAAAAATCTTCACAACCTTCTCTTGTACATCGAAAATAATCATAACATGAATCAATATCTTTGACGACGATCTTTTCTTGAATATTCTCTTAATCTCTTGGCTTTTCTTCGTCATTCTTTGATATTTCCTTGTACCTAGACCTGAACACATCTTAATACCTTTTAAGCACCAAATGCTCATAAGCATAACTAAATAATATACAAAAATATACAAATAACGCGACTAAAACACAGACAAAATGAGCTTTATCAAATCCCCCTCACTTAAGTTTTGCTTGCCCTCAAGCAAAGTAATCTTTTGAAAAAAAATTGTTTTCCAATAGCCAATCATCATGATTCTCAAAAAGTTCACTAATCTTCTTATTGCCAAGGCTTAAGATCAAAAAGTGATTTTTACTATTTATACGTGAAATTTAAACGGAGTACTCGATCAAGCTAGATAACACAACTAAGCTCCTCACGAAAAGAATGTAATAATATAATTCACTCACACTCATTTCTTTTGGGGGTGTATTTCATTCGATTGCTCAGTCATGATTTCATTTCATACCATAACCTTGTACAAGTATCAAAACTAATCCAAATCATGTAAGAAATACATAAACTTATCAAAGAGGACTTTTATTCGGGTTGAAACGTTAGGCTAAGGGTTAATATCAACTTATGCTCAAATAACTACTGTACGAACATAATAGATCGCTAGCACGAATTCTTGATTTACTCAAGAATCGGATGGTCACTAGAATATTCGTACAGTCGATATCTTCACAAAGCAAAAAGGGTTAGGATAAGGCATGGGATTATTTAGGTGATTTAGTAATGTAACAATAATCAATTCAAATACCAAAATCACTTGTTGCAAAAAGAATCGAACCATGTATCCCAAAATGATTATAGCCTCCGAATCAACTTTTCCTTTCTCTTTTATTTCTTTCACCATATATGAATGTAAACATATCACGTCTTAGCACATTGGCTAATTGATATCTCAAACATACTTCTTCTTCCTTCATCTTCATAACTATAGCACATTGGCTATATATTTCTTTTTCATCATTTTTTTTTCACATCCCCCACACTTTGGATGAGCATATACCTCAAAAATACAAATAAGAAGTAGCTACCTTCGTCTTTGTCGGAAAGGTATATCCGAAATACAAAGTGTAAACTGATAATCATCAAAAACTTCTTCACGCCAACAACAAGTAATTCATCGATTTGACTTCACAAAAAGGGTAGGCTAAAGTTTAAAGGTGTAAAATCTTTTTATATTTTCTAGATGTAACAAAATGAAAAGAATGGCTCAAAGGGGTGAACTTAAGGTATCTAGCGCTAAAAATGAGCGCTAACAAATTGGTCCATAAAAAGTGGTTAACTAACCAATGTGGCTAGCTAATATATCAATATATGTAAATGGAAGGCCATTTGATTGAAATCCTAAGTTGCCTCTTATCATTTAAATTCATTTATATCACACGAATGTGACCTTACTTTGGAATTCGTAATGCATGACAAGCACAAGTTCTAGAATCAACTCAATCACCGGCACACTCATAGCAAGAAAATAGAATTTAAGCATAAAAATATGCTTCAAATGATAGGCTCAAATCCTTACATATTTGTAGAATAGGCTATAAATGCACAAGTAATGTTATCAATCCCAAGAACGGATCGTTTCACTTAATCGAGATACGTTAAAAATTTCAAATTGCCATTTTATGCTATTGGAAAATTTCAAGTTGTTTTAATTATATATAATCTTTTAGGTGTAAAAACAACTAACTTCCTTAAGGGCATTAAAACAAACTCCAAAATAATCACAAAAATTTAAAAACTAGATTATTTTCACTATTTACTTCCCTCCCCCACCCTTAAGTTTTGCATTGTCCTCAATGTGAAAAATTAACTTCAAAGCAAAGGAAATAGGGAAAATAAAATAGTAAATGATATCACCGAGAAATCCTGCGAGATCCATATTTGGTATTTAACGCATGAGTTGGTCATTCCAAACTCCAAAAAAATGTAACAACCATATGAATGAGCAATAATTCCATGGTATATCAAACCTGAAAAATAAACACATGCACAAAACATACAAAAACAAACACACAAAAATAATAATAATAATCATAATACTAGATAATCCTAATCAAATATTAAGAATAAAAGTAGTTCTTAAAAAAAACATAATAATAATCCTACATACCATAATAATAATAATAATTAGAAATAAAGTATGAGAAAAGATAGAATAATTGTCCGTCACACATCATAAATAAACCTCGAATGATAGTCAAAATCATTCATCATCCATGTCATCACAATCGTCCCCTTGGTAATCAACCAATGCTCCAATGCCATAACCTCCCGACAATGTTCCTGCTAATAAACCTCTTGATCCAATGAACCCCTCCTGATTAACATTATACCCTTCATTTCCATGAAATGCACTAGACGATGTTGGGAAAGGTACATGTTGCGATGGATATTGTGTATATGGGTATGGGTAAGGTGGAACACTAGGCGGTGCATAAGCCATTGGAAACGAATATGGCGAAACACTTTGTTGACCAAGGTGTGTGAGAATCGGTGCACAATAGTCCATTTGATGTCCAATCCTCATCATAGTCATATCCCTCCAAACTTGTCTTTTCTCAACTTGTGGCAAGTTCGCGTGTCATTCACCCCATCCCGAATCTAGCCCCGATGGTTGTTCTAGACGTTGTGATTGAGGTTGTGGTTGTGGTTGGCTACCTGCCACATTTGCAATAGACTCAACTAAACACATCCTATCCTGATCGAGCAACCCTTGCAAACTCTTCTTGTCATGCTTTTCACACTCTTTCATCACCGTGATCCTATTCAACTCACTTGGTGTATCATACCCCAAACTTTTTCCAATCTTCGACACATAATGGCCCCCATTAATATACCATGCTCGGACATAATGGTTGCTCTTTTGGACAAATAAACTGACAATGTCCATACCACATTCATCTTTAATTTTTGTCCATCACGATTACCCATAATCAACTCAATCAACAACAAATCCGGTTGATGAACCTTGTCTTGACTATTACCCCGGTGCACAAACGAGTTCACAAGCATCTTGTGCAAAAGGCTCGCTATCGGTGAATGAATTTCCGTTATCTTTGGTCTTGAACTATTGGGATCTCCAATCTCGTTCCAAATTCTAGTACCAACATACTTCGATGGCTCCCTTTCCAAATTACTAAAGTGAACAACAAACTCCTCTTCATCAAGGTCATTGTCAACAAACAAACCAAGTAATTTCCCAAGCTCTGGCAAAGTTAACACATGGTTATCCCCACACAATCTAAACCAAATACATTTTTCTTCCAAAATATTACTCAACTTTACCTCTTGGTTGAAATAAATGGTGGAAAAGAAATCCAAGCACCATTTCTTGTAGATTTGCTTTTCATTGATCCTCAAAGCGAGCTCCAAACTAAAATCCTCAAAAACTCCATCGTCATACTCCGTGCTAACTTACCAGCAACTTTTCTAGAGTCTCCTAGAGGTTTTACTTCTTGATCAAGTTCCAACTAACCAACTTTGGTACCGCAATCTCCTTCCTTTGTAATTTTGCCAAACGGCTATTAAAACAAGCTTTAGCTTCCTTGCTTAGTTTTCCCCATTCCAAGTGTTCACTAGTGATTGGCATGAAACTAGCTTCTTTTATCGTTCGACCTAGTTTCGCGTACAAAGCAATTAACGGGTTCTCTTCCTCTTGATGAACACATTTCTACAAAAACACAACAAAATAAGCACACAAGAAATGTTGGAGATAAAGGTTAACTTGTAAGATAAATTAGCAAAGCAATTATATATATATATATATATTTATATATATATATAAATATATATATATATATATATATATATATATAATATATATATATATATATATATTATATATTTGGGAACAGCAGTCGGCGGTTCACCACCTGAACCGGCGGTTTGGGTAGGTTCAAAGTTCACAGAAGGGTCTAACCGCCGCGGTTCAAGATTGAACCGGCGGTTTGTTTTGGTTCGGCTTCACAGAAAGATCCAGCTGGTCCGGTTCAAACTGAGCCGGCCGGTTTGGGTTTTTTTGGTGTTCACAGAATGTCCCAACCACCGCGGTTGGTTTCCCATCCGGCAGTTGTTGCATTTTTTTCAGAATTTTTTTTTTTTTTTTTTTTTAGACAAACTTTATACTAAAACCAATCAACTTAAAATAGAATAAAGAAGAGATTAACAAATGAAACTAGAGCATATCAATCAAAAACACTTAACAAATCATCAATCAAAGAAAACCAAACAATCATAAGAAAAAAAAATAAAATTAACTTTAAAATTCATGCAAAAACAAGAACAAATTCTATGCTACTATTTTCAACTAAACTAAACTAAACTAAGCTAAACTAATCTAAGTAGTCCCCGGTAATGGCGCCAAAAACTTGATGCGTGTGTGAACCGGTTATATATTATATCCCAAGTTTCACTCAACTTTTAAATTTATAAAACACTTTTTTACCGATTATTAAGAAAACGCATACGAGCAAGTATACTCATCCGTGTGTAATATGGTTTGTGGTAAATAGGGATCGTCCCAAGAGACTACGTGGTTTAAACTTAGCAATTTATGTAGCACAAGAAATAGTACTAAAGATTGTCACACTCTAAAGCACCGTAAATAAACAAATAAACAAACAATGGTTCCCAATTCAATCAATCAAATGAAAAAATACTTGTTTAGGAATAATAACCAATCGTGATAAAAGGTTGAATATGTTTGGGTGAAACATATATGTAGAAGGCACATACCAATTTTCATAAGGTTTTCTAGTCAACGGGTAATATCAAGAAAATCCATGTTTCTACTAGTTTCACGGGTGAGTCCTTTCGGCCAATACATCATCCCATTACGCTAGCCCTTTGTGTTATCAAATGTATGAAAAAGATGATTAGTGACATTAGTTCATACGAGTCCTTTCGACCCAATCTCGTGATTAAATATTCTCGAATTCATTTAAAAACTTGAATACTTAATAGTTGTCAATTATCAAGTACCAATCCATTTGTGCACCAACTTCTTGGAATCAAACAATATTAGAAATCCTTTCGACCTTTAAATCCAACAATGTTTAATCAACAAGTTTTTAGAACACGAATTATATTTAAACAAACTTATGAGAATAATCACTTTTTCTAACCAACTAATCATTAAACATTCACACGAAAGTCTACATATTTCCCAAACAAGTATTACAAATTACTCCATAACAATGAGTAAGAAATATAAAGAGTTATAGCACTCCTTAAGGCCTCCAATCGAACAAGGAAATTCTCCGCCTCTTCTCACAAGTATCACCAACACTTCTTGGTAAGAATGACAGGAATTATTGACCTCTTTCGGGTTGTATAAGATATGATCAAGACCTTATGGTGTAAGGCTTGATTGAGATTTGTTGTATATCAAGTATTTTATAATGGGGTGATTAGGGTCTTATTTATGCTTGAAATCACTCACAAAAACTGTCACAAGCCTTCAATAATCATAAAAGAGAGGAAATGATCGGACTTGAGTCATTATGGTAATTAAAACCTTGAGTTAATGCAACTCTTCATCCCAGAAATATCTAAACTTGTAGTTCAGACTTGAACCTGCGGCTGGGATGACTGCTCAACCTCAGGTTGGGCTTTTGAACCTTGGGTTTGAATCTCAGTTTCAACCTTGGGTTGGGAATTGTTTTGCACATGTATTTCAACCTTGGTTTGGCATATAACTTCATTCTTTAACACTCTTTTAAGCACCAAATTATGACTCCATATTTCATTAAAAATCTTCACAACCTTCTCTTGTACATCAGAAATAATCATAACATGAATCAATATCTTTGACGATGATCTTTTCTTGAATATTCTCTTAATCTCTTAACTTTTCTTTGTCATTCTTTGATATTTCCTTGTACCTAGACCTGGACACATAAAAGAGAGGAAATGATCGGACTTGAGTCATTATGGTAATTAAAACCTTGAGTTAATGCAACTCTTCATCCCAGAAATATCTAAACTTGTAGTTCAGACTTGAACCTGCGGCTGGGATGACTGCTCAACCTCTGGTTGGGCTTTTGAACCTTGGGTTTGAATCTCAGTTTCAACCTTGGGTTGGGAATTGTTTTGCACATGTATTTCAACCTTGGGTTGGCATATAACTTCATTCTTTAACACTCTTTTAAGCACCAAATTATGACTCCATATTTCATTAAAAATCTTCACAACCTTCTCTTGTACATCAGAAATAATCATAACATGAATCAATATCTTTGACGACGATCTTTTCTTGAATATTCTCTTAATCTCTTGGCTTTTCTTCGTCATTCTTTGATATTTCCTTGTACCTAGACCTGGACACATCTTAATACCTTTTAAGCGCAAAATGCTCATAAACATAACTAAATAATAAACAAAAATATACAAATAACTCGACTAAAACATAGACAAAATGAGCGTTATCAGCCCCTGAGCACTGTCAGTGTGGGCTCATACCCATACGCCTTGCACATTACAATGTAAGTGGTGAGTTTGGCTAAGCCAAACGAATTTAACCTAGATATGTGTACCTGATAGTACTGTAAGAACTCTAAAATTAATGGGTGGATTGGTATCCTCAAATTGGACAGGGTAAAAGCATGCATATACAGCCCGACATACCCTTCGGGTGCATCGAATATATTTTGGTTTTTGCTCAGAAGCATCACCTTAAACTCTTTGGGTATAGAGCACTCACTAAGGAAATCGGATAATGCCTTCTTAGAAAGGGTGCTTTTTTGTTGTCTAATTATACGTTTTTCTCCCATACTCATGGTGAATGTACGAAAGTAAAACTAACGATTAAATATTGGGGAGGGAAGATTACCTTTCGATCAGAATGATGCACGGAGCACAGTGATATGTGTAAATTTTGGGCAGAAAATAAAAGTGATTTAGGGTTCACGGTATAAAAATATTTATATACCCCTTGTTCCTTTTATCCCAGCCATCCACGTGTCCATCATATCCGAACTTCAAATACTTTCAAAATTTGAAAGGACGTTTTGTGTTTACCAAAATCCTAGCCATTATGGCATCTGCTGCAAGTGGTTGGCATAATCATTAAGCGCATTTAATGTGTAATTAGTTAGAGCACTTCTTTCTTTGTGTACGAATTTGTGACGAAAGGGAATTAGTGTACATGTTCGATAGAGTCGTAAGCAATATCTCCTCGCACGTATATATCACTTTCGACTGGGGGGCTTGATGATGTACCCTCCGAACGGTTCGAAGGACACCCCTTCGAGCCTGTACGAAGCCTTTTCCTCGAAGGCCCAGGTCAACCTCCTAAAATCTTCATTGGTGTCAAACCATCCATCTATGATGTGGTTACCAGTTGGGAAGTCACCAATCAAAGCCTTAAGCCCTTAGGGGTACACCCTTCAAAGATACTAGAGAGGAGAACACCTTGACTTGGTCATACCTACGTCCCCTTTTTCCTTGAGCTTTCTCGCCAAGAAAGAGATAGTGAGTCACTAAGCCTTAGCGGTTACCTTAAATCATGGGACGCCCCCATGATCTCCGATATTTGTGCAAGAGCTCTCTAAGGCCTATTTCCTCCCCTATAAATAGCTTAGATGGGCTGAGAACAATGGTATGCAACACTTGACTCTCTCATTTCACTACAAACTTACCATATCATATATTCATTTGCACGCTGGATGTGGTTCGCAAGGTCCAACCCCTACGCAATCACTTAACGTAGTGTCTTCTTATTTCTTATTTCAGGTTAACAACAAGCTTGGCTCTACCTCAACACCCCTTATATCCTTTGATCGTCATCGAAGGTCTGGTCGTGCAATTTATTGTACAATCAATAACTATTCATATACAATATACGTATCATTCTAAACTTATAAGATATACACAGAATATCTTCTAAACTTATCACTTTACACGTCTTCTATCACTCGCAGTACCTTCTTCAATCAGTAGTCTTCAGCAGTACCAAAATAAACCTGGCAATACTAATATTTACACTAGCAGTACTAACTTAGTTAGTACTGTTAGTGTTATTCTTCAACAGTCTTATCTTTAGCTTGGCAGTACTAACTCTAAATGAAATAATTCCGAACAATCCTCCCCTAAACTTGTGATTTACCTCCAAATCGGCAAGTTTCTTTGAATTATTCATTTGATCTTGAGAGGATTCTTCCAAACACATTATTTCCTTTCTACTTGTTCAAAGATCTTTCTCAGTAACTCTCTTGCTATCTCTGTCTCTTCATCAACTCTGAGTTTAGCGAATATCCTCACAATGAGACAAACTTTTCTCAATGGATATTCTTTTTTTACTAGCATAAATACATCGACTCCATCTTTTGTAGATACATGATGAACTCCACATGTATCATACAACTTTCATGTTATTCCCAGATTATGAGCTTGAAACTTCCATAGATCATCATCTAAATTAGGCTCAAATAGTCTTTTTAATTCAACCCATAATTCTTTCTCCTTGTCATATGCTATTTCTGTCAAGTTGAATCTGGCTTTAACTAAATCCCATCACTTCACTAAATCTTCTTTGTCAAATACTTTAAGCATGTCCTGAAAGCATTTGTACACCTCAGATCTACCTCCAACCCTGATTATCTTCCAGAATTTCCCAATGTTATCTGTGTAGATTTACCAGTCAATAATTGGGTATTTGGCCTACAATGGTTCTACACTCATGCCTTCTGGAATAACAACCATCATTTGTTGTAGTTGCTCATCATTCAAACTCTCTTCTTCTTCCTATTCTTCTTCTTCCTCTTCTTCTTCTTCTGTAGGTACTTTTTCACTGATCTTTTGTCTCTTGAAAGAATCTGATTCTAATAACAATCCTGCTCTCTTTGTGCTTTTGTTTTCTTCTTCAGTACCCATAGGAACAAATTATTGAACTCTTCTGTAGGCTCTGAATTACAAAGCTTCAGTTTCTTCATAAGTCTTTCCCTTCAGTTGAGCAGCAGTATAGTGATCCTGATTCTTCAAATATTCTTTCATATGTTTCATTCTTTGTGCCTGGGTAGGAGCTTTATTCTTCCTTGTAGCAGCTTGCTTTGCACTTTCACTTTTTCTAATAACTTCTAGTAAATCATTTAGAGCATCTTCTCTGATTGCTTCTAGAATAGCTGCCCTATCTGCTTCATAAATTCTTTGAGCTAAAAGTGTATTTGCTTGTTCTTGAGCTAACCTTTCTGCATCTTCAGTTGCAAGCTTTTGTTCTATCATAAATCTAGCAATTTTTTCTTCTACATGAACCCTCTAAGCAACTTGTAAAACCCTAAAATCTAAAATGTGTAAAAAGACCAAAATGCCCCTGCACGTTTTAAAAATTAATTAAAAACTTGTAAAGTATCAAATAAATTCCAAACTTCTGGCAATGCACAAGTTATGATCTCAAATAATTTTAACAACTTTATTTAACATTTATACAAGAGATAAAATTACTAAAATGCCCCTTAGAACCGAATGGTATTTTCTTAACACCTTAAATTATATATAAAGTAAATTAAATGCATTTAAATGTGGAAATTAATCACATTAAATTGCCAATCAATTTTACCAAATTCCTGGTCTTATTTCCCCCCCCCCTTGACTCAGCTTACCTAGTTTAAAACAAATCCTTATCATTTTCTCCTTAACCCTAATGCCGATTAGATTTAACACACACACATAATTCACCTAGCCTCCAATCGACACTCTAAAATTCCCAAGCTATTTTTCTGTGTTAAATCATCATCCAAGGAGTCCTAGAAAAATAATACTTCGAATTGTGGTGGCCGGATTCAAGGGTTTTCGAAAATTCTTGTTTAATTCAACCCGAAAGGTAAAAATTCCATTTTGATTCATTCGATCTTGGAAAAATTCGTTTCTTATTTTTATTGTGTTCCTCACATCATATGTGACACGTGAAAATTGGTTTCAAGATTTTTAGATCATTTTTGAAGCCGTGGTGATTTTTGGGCGTTTTGGCTATACGCGTACAAGATAAATCCTCCAACCCATTCTACATTCAAAATCTCTTTGTGGTATTTTTATCAGACCCTATATGTATTTAGAACATCAAATAAAATGATTATAACATACCATGCATGATCTACATATTATTTGCGAATTAAACATGGAAAACGGGTATAAAACCTAATTAATTGTATCCGAATTTTCTGGACATGAATGATAATTTATTTGAGCTTCATATGATGAATATAATCTGGGAAAAATGTCCACTTGATTTGTAGAGGCCTAAAATAATTATTTTTGATTTAAGTATATAATCGGCAAAAAAAAAAAGAAAATAAGGAAGAAAATAAAATAATGTAATTCGAATTAGGGTTTATGAATTAGGGCTTGATTTTGAATGATAAATGATGTTATAATGATTACATGATGATTTAGTAATGATTGGTATTTTTAGGGCTAGAGTTTTGGTTAATAAAAATGTTATGCGATTTGATTTAAAATGTTAGGGGGTGTTTTGTAACTTTTGAAACTCAAGGGTTATTTTTAGAACTTCATTTGGACTGCATATTATTCGAATAAAATATAAGTTGGGGGTGCCATGGGTAATTTTATATTTAAAAGGACTAAAATGGTTATTTTAATAAAGTATAAATCGATTTGTAAATAAATTAAAATTGAGGGACTAAATATGTAATTTCTGGAAACTTAGGGCTGATTTGAATAATAAAATATATTCAGGGGGTTATGTGCTATTTTGATAATTTCATGGCTTAATATGTAATTATTGATAATTAAAGATTGAAAATGTAAATTAAGGGTTAATTATGTAACTTTGATAACTTGAGGGACTTGATGTGTAATTTATGAATACTTAAGGGTAGATTGTATAATATGATGAAATAAGTGTCCATTGTGTAGTTTTGATAAACTAAGGGTCTAATGTGTAATTATGGATATTATAAGGTTTAAAATGTAAATTATGTAACTTAAGGGTGTAAAGTGTAAAATTGGGAAACTTGAGAGGCTGAATTTGTGAACTTGATAAATATGGATTCAAAACAGATTACTTGGGATATTTTCATAATTGAATCTTAACTTTGATATAATTGCACTTAAAACCCTAATTTATGTAAAGTTGTCATGATTAACCCTAAACTTTTGTGACTTGTTAAAATCCACTCTAAAACCATAATATGATTCAATAACGACTTAACCTAAATGAGAATATGGAAAATCTTACTAATTATGGAAACTTTCTAAATATGGAAACCTGCTAAAAATGGAAAGTTACTTAAAATGGAAAAGCTTGTAATTCTTTTCTACCCCTCTAGGTGTGAAGAAGGAGAGGACCTGATCTTTTCATCTTATTCATTTCTGGTTGTGTTTGCTGTTGGAATAAGGTACAGATATTCTGCCCTTTTTAATAAGGTGCCTTCGACCTCTTGACTTTTGACTTGAACCTATGATATGAACATTTGGCAATTGAACCTTTGATATGAACCTTTGACTTCTGAACCTCTTATATGAACCCTGTGATATGAACCTTGAGATTTGGACTATGATTATGACATATGAACCTTTGCTTTAATATGAACCTTTAACCTTGACCCCAGTTTGATACTACGAGCCAAAATATGTTTCCTAGCCATGAAGGTAACATGGCCGTGTCATTGATGCACCAATGGCATGACTAGTGTGTAGCCCTAGTGATTTGGTTACACCGTCCCCATTATGATATGATATGAGCTCACTATGATATGTTTTGATATGGCCAATATGATTTGTTTGGGGGGCGAATGGATGCATCCTAGATATGTTATGATATGCTTTGATATGATATGATATGGTGACTGGGGCTGGGTGCAATCCACTCCTTTCACAAAATATGGGAGCTGATCACTCCAACTAGTACATGAGGACACCCCTCATATTATCGGCTTATTTGAGAGGCATCCCCTCTATATGATTATGATATGCTATGATATGATATGTTATGATATGGGCTCGTGGTGGATAACTGTCCTAACCTTTACTCTTGTACCTTATTTATATCTCTTTCATTATGCTTCGTTTGTTTCGTTTTCGTTTATTATATATCTGTTCACTGGGCTTTTTAAGCTCAGCCGCACGTTTTCTTTTCGTGTGCGGCAGGTATCTAAGCTAAGAGCTTTTGGATTATGCTTTGGATGGGATGAGAGATAGATGAAGCTTTGACCTTAGATGACCACCTTTATTTTATGACTTTGTTTGGACATGATTTCCTTTGTATTCGTACCTTTGGATTATTTCTTTTCCTTGAACTTATGTATTATTCAAGTCGTGTTGACTTGACTTTCTCTTATGTATTTGTTTAAGACTTCCGCTGTGCTATTATGTATGCTTTGATTTGTCACCATAATGTGATGCTTCTACCCTTGTCGGGTTGGGGTGTTACAATTATGGTATCAGAGCCAGGTTTGCGACCTGTAGTACATAATTCATGGCATGTGAGTCTTATGGACCCTAGGATTTGACCCTTAAGGCTTAAGTTTTGACTGGTGAGGTTTTGGGTAGTCATAGGTTCCGTTTCGTCTTCCATTTCGTGCTTATTCTCTTATATTGTTGCTAATCGTTTTCGAAAACATTCAGATGGTGAATACTCGACATCAGGAATATAATGGAGGGACCCCTGATTTTAAGGCCATGATAGCAGAAGCTTTGGCCAACGCTCTTCCTAATTTGGTGACTCAAGTCACCAACAATATTCAGAATGGGGCAGGTTCTTCCGGAGGTGGTGGTGCAGGTTCAGGTCCAGGTGGTGGTGGTGGAGGTGCTCCACCAGTTGGTATCCATGTCTGGATTGAGAGGTTTAACAAGCTCAAACCCCTCTCTTTCCGGTCAGCTGCCGTCCCCACTGAGGCAGAAGACTGGATTATCCACATGGAAAAGATATTTAAGGTTTTGGGTTGTCCAGATGAGTTTAAGACTAGATTGGCTGCATTTAAGTTTGAAGGTGATGCACAGAGCTGGTGGACAGCTTATGTCCAGGCTCAGGAGCAGGGTTTTGAGGAGACTTGTACTTGGGAGGATTTTATGGGTATCTTTTATAAGCAGTACATTCCAGTGGCGGAACAGCAGCGATATGAGCGGGAATATGGTAACATCTGTCAGGGGGACCGAGAGACGACTGTGGAGTTTATGCAGCGATTTATGAGGCTGGCCAGTTTCGTTGGGCCAGAGATTACGGGAGATGCTTGCCGTCAAGCTAAGACATTTAAGTGGGCGTTAAAGAAATGGATATTGGACCGTATCGTGAATACGCATTATGATGATGTGGCGGCGGTTGCAAACGACGCTCGCAACATTGAGATGTTGCATAGTGATGGTAGTGGTTATAATAAGCGTGATAGGGATGGTAACCGGGTGCATTCCAGGGGACAGAGTCAGCAAGGACAGGGTCAGGATTTCAGAGGTCGACAGGACCAGGCATCCGATCAGAGAGGTCGACAGGACCATAGATATGATCAGCGTGGTCGCCAGGACCGGGACTACAGTCAGAGGCGACAGGATTCTCGGGGTTATGATAGGCAGGTTTCTGGGAGGAGTGGCTACAACAACAACAATAACAACCCACGTCAGTATCGTGATCAGACTACCCGGGGTGCTCAGTCGGGTTATCAGTCAGGTTCTTCTGGACAGGGGAGGACTAATGAAGTGTTACCTCCTCCACCGCTTTGTCCCACTTGTGGAAAGCCTCATCCGGGGCCATGCCACAAGGCTACCGGGGGTTGCTTTGCTTGTGGGTCTACTGCTCATCGGGTGAAGGACTGCCCACAGGGAAAACAGGTTGTTCCATCAGGTTCGGGTAGGCCAGCTCCTACTACTGGTCGGGTTTATTCTCTCACACGTGATCAGGCGGCAAGCACGTCAGGTACCATTACCGGTTATCTTTATGTTGGAGATCATATTGTTTTTGTTTTATTTGACACCGGTGCTACACATTCTATAATATCTAATACACTTGCCAAGAAAATAAAAGTAACTCCAACACCATTGAATAATCTTATATCTATCTCTACTCCTATGAAAACCCAAGTCACCATCGATTGTGAATATGTAAACTGTCCGCTAAGATTTGATGATTGTATTCGTCCGGCTAATCTGCTTCCCCTCGATATGATTGATTTTGATATAATTTTGGGTATGGACTGGTTGTCTTCCCATAAGGCCTCCATCGACTGTCATGCCAGAAGTGTAAGATTTGGTGATATCCATCATCGGATTTCGTTTATCACGGTTCTCAGCCTTTGAAATCTGTTAAACTCATTTCTGCTATGAAAGCGCGGACTCTAATCTCTCATGGTTGCCAAGGGTTTTTGGCCTCTGTTAAAGATACGTCTTCTCAGGGACCTGATGTTAGTAGTGTTCCCATTGTTCGGGAGTTCGCTGATGTCTTTCCCGAAGAACTTCCTGGTATTCCTCCCACCAGAGAAGTTGAATTCAGTATTGATCTAGTCCCCGGTGCTGAGCCTATTTCTAAGGCCCCGTACCGAATGGCTCCCATTGAACTCAAAGAATTGAAAGTACAATTAGAGGAGTTATTGGAGAACGGTTTTATTCGTCCGAGTGTTTCTCCCTGGGGCGCTCCTGTGTTATTTGTGAAAAAGAAGGATGGTAGTATGCGCCTTTGTATTGATTACCGGGAGCTCAACCGCATTACTATCCGTAACCGCTATCCCCTTCCGCGCATCGACGATTTGTTTGACCAATTACAAGGGGCAAAGCACTTCTCTAAGATTGATTTGAGATCGGGATACCATCAGCTTCGTGTGAGGGAACAAGATATTCCCAAGACTGCTTTTCGTACCCGCTATGGTCATTACGAATTCCTGGTTATGCCTTTCGGCTAGACCAATGCTCCGGCCGTTTTTATGGACCTTATGAACCGGGTATTCCATGAGTTCCTCGATAAATTTGTCATTGTCTTCATCGATGATATTCTTATCTATTCGAAATCTAAGGAGGAGCACGAACAGCATCTTCGGACTGTGTTGGAGATTCTTAGACAGAAGAAATTGTACGCGAAGTTTTCTAAGTGTGAATTCTGGTTGAGTCAGGTCGCTTTTCTGGGTCACGTTGTTTCTGCGGAGGGTATCACTATGGACCCAGCGAAGGTCGAGGCTATCACTAAATGGCCTAGACCTACAAATGTGACTGAGGTGAGAAGTTTTCTGGGACTCGCTGGTTATTATCGTCGTTTTGTTGAGGGTTTCTTGCGGCTAGCCTTGCCATTGACTCAGTTGATGAGAAAAGGGGAGAAATTTGTATGGACTGAGGAGAGGGAGAACAGTTTTGAGGAGCTTAAGCAGAGATTAGTGTCGGCACCTATTCTGACTCTTCCGTCCGGTTCGGGTGGTTTCCAGATTTATAGTGATGCGTCTAAAAAGGGTCTGGGTTGCGTTTTAATGCAGCATGGGAAAGTCATCACCTATGCTTCGAGGCAACTGAAACCGTACGAAGAAAATTATCCGACGCATGATTTGGAATTGGCTGCAGTGGTTTTCGCTCTTAAAATATGGCGGCATTATCTCTACGGCGAGTCATGTGACATTTTCACCGACCACAAAAGTCTTAAATATATTTTCACGCAGAAGGAGCTAAATATGAGACAGAGGCGATGGTTGGAGCTCCTGAAAGATTACGACACCAACATCCAGTATCACCCCGGCAAGGCAAATGTTGTTGCCGACGCTCTGAGCCGGAAGTCGGGTATGATTGCTAGTCTGAATTTTGATCCTCGGATTCTAAATGATTTGGAGATTTTAGATGTTGAGTTTTGTGTTCGGGGTTGTGATGGTTACTGGGCTAGCCTAAAGATTGAGTCTAATCTCATACTGCGGATTAAAGAAGCCCAGAAAGATGACGGTGAACTCTGGGCCATTGTGCAGAATATGGAAGATGGGAAACAATCTGAGTTTCGAGTTGATGAGTTTGGTGTAGTATGGCTCGAGGATCGTCTTTGTGTTCCTAACGATCCTGATTTGCGAGAGGCTGTTTTGTCAGAGGCGCATAATTCTCCCTTTACCATACACCCGGGTTCCACCAAAATGTACCGAGATTTGAAGCAGCACTTTTGGTGGAGCGGCATGAAACATGATGTGGCGTCTTATGTAGCTAGGTGTTGACTTGTCAGCAGGTCAAGATCGAGCACCAGAGAGCCAGTGGATTATTACAGCCGCTTGATATTCCGACCTGGAAGTGGGAGGAAATTTCTATGGATTTCGTATCGGGTTTGCCACTTACCAGAAAGAAACATGATGCGATTTGGGTGGTCGTCGATCGACTAACCAAGTCGGCTCATTTTCTACCCATCCGTATGGATTATAGTGTCAGTAAACTGGCAGAGATTTTTGAACAGGAGATAGTTAGACTGCACGGTATGCCTACTGCTATTATTTCAGATAGGGATCCACGTTTTACTTCCCGGTTTTGGAAAGGACTGCACAGAGCTTGGGGTGCTCAGCTTAAGTTCAGTACGGCTTTTCACCCTCAGACAGATGGTCAGTCGGAGCGGACCATTCAGACATTGGAGGATATGCTGAGGGCATGTGCGTTAGAGTGGATGGGTAGTTGGGACGAGTATCTTTGTTTGGTAGAGTTCGCTTATAACAACAGCTGGCATGCTAGTATTCGGATGGCTCCTTTCGAGATGTTGTATGGACGGAAATGTAGAGCACCCGTTTGTTGGAACAAAGTGGGAGAGCGTGCTATTGAGGGTCCGGAGTTGGTTCAGATTACGAATGAGAAAGTAGATGTTGCTAGGGAGAAGTTGAAGGAAGCTAGGGCTCGTCAGAAAAGTTATGCGGATAAACACCGTCGTGATTTGGAGTTTCAGGTTGGCGATCGGGTTTTCCTTAAGGTTTCATCGTTTCGAGGAGTTAAACGCTTTGGAATCAAGGGCAAGCTGAGTCCTCGATTCATCGGACCATTCGAGATCTTGGAACGTATTGGAGAGGTTTCCTACCGTCTAGCTCTACCTCCCCAGCTTTCGCATGTGAATGATGTATTCCATGTATCTCTTCTACGGGGATACAACTATCATCCTCTTCATGTAGTATCTTATCCTCTCGATCAGATTCAGCCGGATATGTCTCTTCCGGAGGAGCCGGAAGCGGTTCTGGATCGCCAAGAGCGAGTTATGAGACGTAAAGTAATTCCGTTTGTTAAGATTCTTTGGCAGAACCACCCAGAGTGGGAAGCTACCTGGGAGACTGAGGAGTCTATTCGAGCTAGTTATCCTCATTTTGTATTCTGATCTGGTATGTCTTTATTTTGTTTCCGTTCCATTTCAGTTCTACTTCTTTGCAAATTTCGAGGACGAAATTTTTCGTTTAGAGGGGAAGAGTTGTAAAACCCTAAAATCTAAAATGTGTAAAAAGACCAAAATGCCCCTGCACGTTTTAAAAATTAATTAAAAACTTGTAAAGTATCAAATAAATTCCAAACTTCTGGCAATGCACAAGTTATGATCTCAAATAATTTTAACAACTTTATTTAACATTTATACAAGAGATAAAATTACTAAAATGCCCCTTAGAACCGAATGGTATTGTATTAACACTTTAAATTATATATAAAGTAAATTAAATGCATTTAAATTTGGAAATTAATCACATTAAATTGCCAATCAATTTTACCAAATTCCTGGTCTTATTTCCCCCCCCCCCCCTTGACTCGGCTTACCTAGTTTAAAACAAATCCTTATCATTTTCTCTTTAACCCTAATGCCGATTAGATTTAACACACACACATAATTCACCTAGCCTCCAATCGACACTCTAAAATTCCCAAGCTATTTTTCTGTGTTAAATCATCATCCAAGGAGTCCTAGAAAAATAATACTTCGAATTGTGGTGGCCGGATTCAAGGGTTTTCGAAAATTCTTGTTTAATTTAACCCGAAAGGTAAAAATTCCATTTTGATTCATTCGATCTTGGAAAAATTCGTTTCTTATTTTTATTGTGTTCCTCACATCATATGTAACACGTGAAAATTGGTTTCAAGATTTTTAGATCATTTTTGAAGCCGTGGTGATTTTTGGGCGTTTTGGCTATACGCGTACAAGATAAATCCTCCAACCCATTCTACATGTTCGAATCTCTTTGTGGTATTTTTCTCAGACCCTATATGTATTTAGAACATCAAATAAAATGATTATAACATACCATTCATGATCTACATATTATTTGCGAATTAAACATGGAAAACGGGTATAAAACCTAATTAATTGTATCCGAATTTTCTGGACATGAATGATAATTTATTTGAGCTTCATATGATGAATATAATCTGGGAAAAATGTCCACTTGATTTGTAGAGGCCTAAAATAATTATTTTTGATTTAAGTATATAATCGGCAAAAAAAAAGAAAATAAGGAAGAAAATAAAATAATGTAATTCGAATTAGGGTTTATGAATTAGGGCTTGATTTTGAATGATAAATGATGTTATAATGATTACATGATGATTTAGTAATGATTGGTATTTTTAGGGCTAGAGTTTTGGTTAATAAAAATGTTATGCGATTTGATTTAAAATGTTAGGGGGTGTTTTGTAACTTTTGAAACTCAAGGGTTATTTTTAGAACTTCATTTGGACTGCATATTATTCGAATAAAATATAAGTTGGGGGTGCCATGGGTAATTTTATATTTAAAAGGACTAAAATGGTTATTTTAATAAAGTATAAATCGATTTGTAAATAAATTAAAATTGAGGGACTAAATATGTAATTTTTGGAAATTTAGGGCTGATTTGAATAATAAAATATATTCAGGGGGTTATGTGCTATTTTGATAATTTCATGGCTTAATATGTAATTATTGATAATTAAAGATTGAAAATGTAAATTAAGGGTTAATTATGTAACTTTGATAACTTGAGGGACTTGATGTGTAATTTATGAATACTTAAGGGTAGATTCGTATAATATGATGAAATAAGTGTCCATTGTGTAGTTTTGATAAACTAAGGGTCTAATGTGTAATTATGGATATTATAAGGTTTAAAATGTAAATTATGTAACTTAAGGGTGTAAAGTGTAAAATTGGGAAACTTGAGAGGCTGAATTTGTGAACTTGATAAATATGGATTCAAAACAGATTACTTGGGATATTTTCATAATTGAATCTTAACTTTGATATAATTGCACTTAAAACCCTAATTTATGTAAAGTTGTCATGATTAACCCTAAACTTTTGTGACTTGTTAAAATCCACTCTAAAACCATAATATGATTCAATAACGACTTAACCTAAATGAGAATATGGAAAATCTTACTAATTATGGAAACTTTCTAAATATGGAAACCTGCTAAAAATGGAAAGTTACTTAAAATGGAAAAGCTTGTAATTCTTTTCTACCCCTCTAGGTGTGAAGAAGGAGAGGACCTGATCTTTTCATCTTATTCATTTCTGGTTGTGTTTGCTGTTGGAATAAGGTACAGATATTCTGCCCTTTTTAATAAGGTGCCTTCGACCTCTTGACTTTTGACTTGAACCTATGATATGAACATTTGGCAATTGAACCTTTGATATGAACCTTTGACTTCTGAACCTCTTATATGAACCCTGTGATATGAACCTTGAGATTTGGACTATGATTATGACATATGAACCTTTGCTTTGATATGAACCTTTAACCTTGACCCCAGTTTGATACTACGAGCCAAAATATGTTTCCTAGCCATGAAGGTAACATGGCCGTGTCATTGATGTACCAATGGCATGACTAGTGTGTAGCCCTAGTGATTTGGTTACACCGTCCCCATTATGATATGATATGAGCTCACTATGATATGTTTTGATATGGCCAATATGATTTGTTTGGGGGGCGAATGGATGCATCCTAGATATGTTATGATATGCTTTGATATGATATGATATGGTGACTGGGGCTGGGTGCAATCCACTCCTTTCACAAAATATGGGAGCTGATCACTCCAACTGGTACATGAGGACACCCCTCATATTATCGGCTTATTTGAGAGGCATCCCCTCTATATGATTATGATATGCTATGATATGATATGTTATGATATGGGCTCGTGGTGGATAACTGTCCTAACCTTTACTCTTGTACCTTATTTATATCTCTTTCATTATGCTTCGTTTGTTTCGTTTCCGTTTATTATATATCTGTTCACTGGGCTTTTTAAGCTCAGTCGCACGTTTTCTTTTCGTGTGCGGCAGGTATCTAAGCTAAGAGCTTTTGGATTATGCTTTGGATGGAATGAGAGATAGATGAAGCTTTGACCTTAGATGACCACCTTTATTTTATGACTTTGTTTGGACATGATTTCCTTTGTATTCGTACCTTTGGATTATTTCTTTTCCTTGAACTTATGTATTATTCAAGTCGTGTTGACTTGACTTTCTCTTATGTATTTCTTTAAGACTTCCGCTGTGCTATTATGTATGCTTTGATTTGTCACCATAATGTGATGCTTCTACCCTTGTCGGGTTGGGGTGTTACACAACTTCTGCATCATAACTTATTTGAGCTTGAACATTTTTCTTGACTTTCTTTGTTGGCTCAGATTCAATCATATTCCCCTTTCCTTTATCAGCAACACTCCTTCTTATGTAAACAACCCTGGCAGTACTAATTTTAAATCTTGTACTCCTAGCAGTATCTTCAACATTTTCGAGCTCTTCAAGGTGCACTGGCTCTGTAACCTGAGCTTAAAGATTTACTGGTTCAGTCTCTTGTTCAACATCACCACCCATATCTTGATCAAATTGCCTCCCCCCAGTCTCAGCATCTTCTTGAACCAATGAGATGTTAGGATCTGCATCAATGTCTTTAATTTTCCTCCCCTGTTTGGAAGAATCATGCATATCATCATCTGAGCTGTCATCTTATGAACTTGAGGATTCCATAATTTGAGCTTTTCTTTTGGTTTTGAGTGACTTGACCTTGTGATGTAGCTTATACACCTTCATAATCAGTTTATTATAGATACCACCATACAACTTATTGGTCTCCTTTAAGTCATTTTCTCCAGGCCAGTCACCCTGTTTGTCAAATTTGTACAAGTAACCATCAATTCCTTAAGTGACACACTGCCCTCATCACTTCCAGGTGTATTACCTCCTGGGAGAGGTGAATCATGAGGCATGTCCCCCGTTGTTTCCTGTTGGATGGGGTTTCCATCACCTGAATAATGCTCATGTGAGCTTGACCCATTAGATGTTGCCATGGATTGGGTCTTATCAGTGTTACCACTGTCCTGCCCAGCTACTAAGCCAGAGACAGTGGTGGTAGCCCTTACCATTCTGTCTAAGACAGTCTCATCTGCTACTGGGGTGTGAGTAGGAGAACTGGGTTGAGAGACCACAGTTTCCTGTATGAGAGAACTCCTATATGATGATGAAGTTGGTTGTGAGGCTGATGGAGTACTAGATGAGCTGGTGGGTGTGTGATTTGACTCAACTGGGGTTGTTGATCCTTCACCCTTTACCTGAACAAGCATATTTTGAAACAATGGTACTTCAACCCCTGAATAACCCTTAGTAGCTCTCCTCATGTTATAAAAAAGTTTTGAAGTAAGAAAGGGAGTTGGGTAAACATTTTTATGAGGCTAAAGCAAACTTTTGTGTTTATTCAAAAATGTTTGGATAAATCTTGGATACATAGAAAATTTAGCATTACTATCCACATTTTTCACCATACCATCAAAAATTAACGTTGAAAAATGAGAGGATCTAAACACACGTGTATTGTGTTCAGGATACTTTGAATGTATATCAAATATTATGTGGAATCTACTACTTGATACTTAGAAGATTTATCAATGTAACAGTAATGTATTGTATGAACAGTTTATGATGTAACCAAACGCTTCAATAATATTAAGTATAGTACGAGTGATCTTGAGTATCACTAGGGTTTATAACCTTGAAGCTTAAAAAAACATACATACATAACATCTAACCTTGGACCTCCTTTTATAGCACAAGGATTCCTTTACAAGATAAGTATCAATATTCTAAACATGTAGAATATTCGTATAAGTCTAACTCTATACGATATACACAAAATTTATTCTATACTTATCTTCTTACACGTCTTCAGTAGCAGTACCATCTTCATAATAAGCAGTCTTCAAGCAAACTAGCTGTACAAACTTTTATACTAGCAGTACTAACTCAGTTAGTACTGTTAGTTATATCTTTAGCAGCATTAACTTTAAACCTGGCAGTACTAATATTTACACTAGCAGTACTAACTCAGTTAGTACTGTTAGTGTTATTCTTCAGCAGTATAAACTGTTCTTTGATAAAACCAAGTGCTTGAATACCTAATTCCCAACAATCCTCCCCTAAACTTGTGATTTACCCTAAATCATCAAGTTTCTGAATTAGAGCTTTGTCTTGTGAGGATTCTTTCAAACACTCTATCTTCTTTGCCTTGTAGCCTTCATCTCTTCTGCTTGCTGATGAATCTTTCTCAGTAATTCCCTTGCTATGTTAGACTCTTCATCAACTCTAAGTTTTGCAGCCAACATCACAAATAAATTACCAGCTCTCAAAGGGTAATCCTTTTCAACCAGCATGTAGACATTAGCACCATCTTTTGTAGATACATTGTGAACACCACATGTATCATACAATCTCCATGTTGTACCAAGATCATGAGCTTGAAATTTCCATAGCTTATCTTCTAGATCAGGTTCAAATATCCTTTTCAATTCAACCCATAATTCTTTGTCTTTGTCTTCTGAAGGATCTGTTGACTTGAACTTCTCTTGAACCAAACTCCATAGCTTATCCAAATCTTCTCTATCAAATGCCTTAAGCATGTCTTCAAAATGCTTGTAAACTTCATACTGTCCACCAACTCTTATTACCTTCCAAGCTTTCCCAAATTTATCTATGTGTATCTCCCAATCAATAATTGGATGTTTAGCCTGTATTGGATCAACATTCAAACCTTCTAGAATGATAACCATCATTTGTTGAAGTTTCTCATCAGTTAACTCCTCTTCTTTTTCTTCTTCCTCTTCTGTTGCTTGTTCTTCTTTTTCTTGTTCAGATGTAGAAGAACCTTCTCCAATCTTTAGCTTCTTAGAATATTCAGACTCTAAATGTATACGTGCTCTCTCAGTAACTCTGCTAGCCTATTCTGTTTCCATTTGAATGAAACTTTGTATCTTTTTTTAAGCAGTAAAGTATAATGCCTCAATCTCTTCATTTGATCTTCCGTTCAGTTGACTAGCAGTCCAACTATCTTGATGTTTTAAATACTCCTTCATGTATTTTATGAGTTGAGCTTTTGTTGGAGGTTTCTTCTTAGCAGCTATCTTTTTACTCTGACTTTTCCTTATTTCTTCAAGTAGATCATTAATAGCATTTTCTTGCTCTTCAGTTGTAAAAGTTGATCTTTCTTCCTCTTGTAACTTTAGTGCCAGTTCTTTGCCTGCGTGTTCTTGAGCTGTCCTCTCATCTTCTTCACTTTTGAGCTTCTGTTCAACCAAGAACTTTGCAATTCTTTCTTCTTCTACTATTGTGGCTTGCTCTTCAGCTTGTCTTTCCCTTGTCAACTCTTCTTCTTCTAACATAAACTGCCCTAGCAGTACTATCCCCTGCACCAGCTAAACCAGTAGTACTAACTTGTTGAAGAGCAGTACCTTTATGTGTTTCACCTATCCCTATACCTTTCCTCGCATGAGTCTCAGCACCCTCTTGAACTAATGAAACATTAGGATCTTCATCAATCTTGGCAATCTTCCTCCCCTGTTTGGAAGAATCATCACCCATATCATCATTTGAAGCTTTTTCACCTTGAGAGACTTGACTTGTTGCTGAAGCTTTTTCACCATCAAAATAAAATTTGTATAAACACCTCCAAAGAGCTTCTTTGTTGCTTTTAGAACATCCTCCAGGCCAGTCACCTTTACAGTCAACATGGTACAAAGTTCCATCAATTCCTTAATTTTCAGACTGCCTTCATCACTTCCAGGTGTGTTACCTCCTGGGAGAGGTGAATCATGAGGCATAAACTCAGGCTCAACCAAAGGATGAGTATCTGAGCCACCTATAGTTTCCATTTGACTTGGGATTCCACCACCTGTACTAGGTTCAAGAGAACTTTGTACGTTAGGTGTTGCCACGGTTTGGGACTTACTGATGTTGCCACTGGCTTGTGCTTTTGTTAAGCTAGACACAGTAATGGTAGCCCTTACCATTCTGTCTGAGACAGCCTCATCTGCTACTAGGGATCAAGTAGGAACTCTGTGCTGAGGTACACTAGATTCCTCTCTGGATGTACTCCTAGATGGTGATGGGATTGGTTGTGAGGCTGAGTAAGATGAACTTGTGGGTATGTGTTGGGATTCAACTGGGTATTTGATCCTTCTCCTTGTACCTGTAAGATAGTATCAAAAAGAGGAACTTCTACCCCATTATAACCCTTTAAGGCCATCCTCATGTTACTAAATAATTTTTGAGTAAGGGTTGGAGTTGGATAAACTATTCAATGAGGTAGAAGTAAACTTTTCCTTATATTCAAAATCATTTGGATAAACTGTGGATACATTAAAAACTTGGATTTGCTATCCACATTTTTTTACCATACCATCAAAAATCAGTTTTGAAAAATTATAAGTCATGTTTGTTGATAAGAATATGAGAGCAGTTGCAATATTACTACTGAATTGCTCCCATGAGGTTTTCTTGAGACTTAAACTATGAAGAATAGTATAGATAAAGAATCTCCATTGTGGGGCAAAACATCCTTTTTGAAAAGCCAGTGTTTGAGAAGTTGTGTCATACCCCATTCTGGAAAGGTTTTGAAAATTTTTAGTGTTAGGAAAAACACTAATACCATTGTCATCTGCTAGATGGAGATGCCTCCTAACAGATGATTTAGTAATAGTGATGGTCTTGCCATCAACTGTTGCAATTAACTCTTCGTCTCCATTCTCAATAGTATTGACAGTAAAAGTTTGCCAAAACTATTTGATTTGAGAGACATAGATAGTAGGGTTGATAGTTAAAGCATTCCTGATGTGGGAAGAGTTTAGAAAATCTACAATCTCATGGAAGTCTTTACCTTCCTCTGTTTTCTCCAAGAAAGCCACCATGTTGTGTTTATCGGCAAAAGCCAAATTCACCATTATGATCAGTAAGAGTTTGATTAGACTGTTAGGATATGGTTGATAGCGTATTAAAGTATGTTGAGTAAAGCCAATTGAGAGTTTATAGTGAATACTTAGGGCTTGGATTGGACCGACTTCAAGAAAATGTTTCTTTAGAGTGAAGAAAGTGTATAATTAGATAAAAAGTAAAAATTATCCAATTTAGGAAACCCTTAAGTAAGGTAATTGACCAGAATTTTCTCAACGGCTATATTCAAAAAGCGATTATGACTCAACAGTACAAACGGCTACCCAGCAGTAGAAAGTTTTGCCTAGCAGTACTAAGTTTTGGAAAAAACTTTTACTCAGCAGTATAAACTTAATTTTCATTTAAAACTATACTGCATTCAAACTTTTTGAAAGGATTAAGTGGAAAGGAAGACACTTAATCAAATTTCTGTTGCATTTAACCTCTGGTTGTGTGAGAACCAATAATTTCAGTTATAAAAATTGCCTGTGATCAGATAAACTCATTCAAAGAGCTTTCTTGACAGGGTTTCCAGCTCGTGGCAGGTGTTGCCTCTAACACAACTGTGTTAGATTCACTTTTGCTCGATGTTCTCTATACCAAATGTCCTTAGACTAACGCACTATCAAATGATAGAATGGTATAGAGTGAGTTAGCTCAGCTACTATCTGAATAACTATGCCATCAATTCAAATTCAAAAAGAGTATAATTAGATTTCAAGAAAGAGATTTTAAAGAATTTCCCAACTCAGGTGCAAAACCTTTGTAAGTGATCCCAAAATTCTGTCCATTATCAATCAATCATAACAGCAAACATTCCACCACTTTTTCTTCTCACACATTGCAAACTCCAATCATATTGCTTTCATAACTTGGAAATGTAAGTCCAAAACCAAGAAAAAACAAACTAAAGCATTTTCTACATAACAGTACAAAATTTACTAACAGTATAAACATAGCAGTACTAATTTTGCACATCTAGCAGTACAAATCCTTTTTCATTTACAAAAACACCTAGATTAAAAACTTTAGGGATTAAGCATTCCAATACTTGCAACCAAGTATTGAAACCTTCCAACATCAAAAGCTTTAGTAAGTAAATCTGCAAAATTGTTATCAGTGTTAATTTTAACAACCTGAACTAGCTTTTTCTCATTGGAGTCTCTTATAAAATGATGTCTAATCTATATGTGTTTTGTTTTAGAGTGTTGAACCGGATTTTTAATAATACAAATTGTACTGCTATTATCAATGAAAATCATGGTATTCATAAAATTATACCCATAGTCAAGCATCTGATTTTGAATCCATAGAACTTGACCACAACAACTAGCAGCAGCCACATATTCAACTTCAGTTATAGATGTGGCTACAATAGTCTACTTCTTGCATTGCCATGATATGAGCCTACAACCTCAGAATTGACAACCAGCTGTTGTTGATTTCTGATCCAAACTAGCACTAGCATAGTCACTATCTGAGTATGCCACCAGATCAAAAGGAGATTCTCTAGGATACCATAGACCCAATTTAGGTTGACCCATGAGGTACCTAAATATTCTCTTTACGGATACTAAATGTGAGGCTTTGGGTGTAACTTGAAACCTTGCACATGCACACACTGCAAACATAATATCTGG
Source organism: Artemisia tridentata subsp. tridentata (assembly GCA_021014915.2). Classification (NCBI taxonomy): domain Eukaryota; kingdom Viridiplantae; phylum Streptophyta; class Magnoliopsida; order Asterales; family Asteraceae; genus Artemisia; species Artemisia tridentata. Next base: position 418,797,326 of record CP139508.1, on the reverse strand, counting down.
TCTTGATGAAGTAAGGTACATCAAGGACCCAATCATGGACCTGTAGGTGTGTACATCAACATTTTCACCATATGAATCCTTGAGCAAAGGTTTCCCTGTATCAAAAGGAGTACTTACTACTTTGGCATCTGTAAACTGAAACTTACTCAATATTTCAGTTACATATTTATCTTGATTGATAAATATTCCTTCTGCTTTTTGCTTCACTTGCAGCCCCAAAAAGAAAGTGAGCTCACCCATGGAAATCATTTGAAACCTATCATGCATAAGCTTCTCAAACTTAATGCACATCTCCTTCTTAGTAGATCCAAGAATGATGTCATCTACATATACCTGTACAAGCAAAATATCTCCCTTCTGTTTCTTGATAAATAAGGTCTGATCTATCTTGCCTCTATGAAACCCATTTTCTAATAAATAAGTAGCTAAAGTTCCGTACCAGGCTCTAGGAGCTTGATGAAAGCCATAAAGAGCTTTTACCACCTTGTATACTTTGTCTGGATGTTCAGGATCTTCAAAACCTGGAAGTTGAGAAACGTAAACCTCTTCTTCAATAGTAACATAAAGAAAGGCACTTTTTACATCCATTTGATATACCATAAACCCCATGAATGAAGCATAAGCTAAGGACAATCTTATAGCTTCAATCCTAGCTACAGGTGCAAAAACCTCTTCATAATCAATTCCTTCATCTTGAGTGTAACCCTGAGCTACAAGCCTTGCTTTATTTCTGATCACTATCCCTTTTTCATCTTTCTTATTCCTGAAAATCCACTTTGTACCAATAACCCTCACACCCTTAGGCAAATCTACCTGCACCCAAACCTTTTGAATCTTGAACTGTAGAAGCTCTTCTTGCATACCTTCCACCCAGCTTGAATCCTATAGGGCCTTAAGTATATTCTTGGGTTCTTCTTGTGAAAGAAAACATACAAACAGACATGTATTTGTATCTTCATGCTTTTTCTCTTCGTAAACTGCACTGAGAAAACCTTGTTGATTTGAATTCATTGTTTGTCTTCTTGTCTTAACAACAAACTGTACATCTCCAATCACAATCTCAAGGGAGTGAGTCTTGTGAACTCTTGTTTGTGGAGTTGTAGGAACTAGATAAGTGGGTGGCATGTTGTTAAGATCGACTTCATCCTCAGACAAATCATCAGCAGTAGTAACTGGTGGGATAGGAAACTCAACATTTGGCCCAGCAACACTATCTTTTGGCTCAGCAGTACAAACACCATTTGTATTGTCTTCAGGATTCTCTTGTTCTTCAACACCACTTTCTTTGTTTCCATCTTCAGAGCCCTTCTTGTTTGCATCATTCGAAGGTTTATCATCCTTTGAAGAGGAATCAAGTAAAGAAACATTATTCCAAATTGGCATCAGAATGTGATCTTGGTCAGTCTCTTTCTCCATGCTTGGTTCACCTGCATCAACACTATCTTCTGAACCTGCAAAATCATTAGAATTTATTCCTACAACAACCGGTACATAGTTCATAGATTGTGTTAGAGCATCAAGATCAAACAGCCATTTTTGACCTTCACCTGCAACATTAGACTTATTCTCTAAAAACTCAACATGCAGGTTTTCTTCTACTTTCCTGGTTCTTATGTTGTATACCCTAAATGCTTTGCTCTTTAAAGAGTACCCAACAAAAAAAAAATCCTCATCCGACTTTCCATCAAACTTTCCCAAATAATCTAGAGTATTGAGGATAGTGACATGACATCCAAATGGTCTTAGAAAACCTAAAGCAGGTGTTCTACCTCTAAAGAGTTAATATGATGTCTTGTTATGAGATTTGACAACAAAACCCTGTTATGCACATAACAAGCAGTATTAACTACTTCAGCCCAAAAAGTAATTGGTAGCTTAGAATCAGCTAACATGGTCCTAGCAGCCTCTATTAGTTTCCTATTCCTCCCTTCAGCAACTCCATTCTGCTAAGGAGTTCTAGCTACACTAAACTCTCTCTTAATACCTTATTCTCTACAAAATTCATCCATAACTCTATTTTTAAATTCTGTCCGAATGTCACACATGATGATTTTCACTTTCTTATCAACTATGTTTTCTATTTCTATTATAAGAGTCTTAAGAATGCTACTTGTTTCATCCTTAGATCCTAGAAAGAAAACCCATGTGAACCTGCTATAATCATCAGTTACCACAAGAAAATATTTCTTATGCTGTATACTACTCACAGAAGTAGGACCAAACAATTCTATATGAAGCATGACTAATGGTTAAGTAATAGAGTTTTAGGTCTTGGCCTACAAGAAACTTTGTGTTGTTTGCCCTTGAGACAGGCAACACAAGTTCGGTCATTTTCAAAACGCTTTAGAGGCAAGCCTCTTACCAAACCATCTTTAACAATCTTATTTATGGCTTTAAAATTAACATGACCAAGTCTCCTATGCCAAAGCATTGACTCATCCAATGTGGCTTTTGCTACAAGACAAGTTAGAGTCTCTTTAGGAACAATGTTCTTCATGTCAACACTATACATATTGCCCTGTCTAGGAACTTTAAGTAGTACTTGACTTTCATCAGGTAGCTTAAAGTCAGGAGATAAGACAAGACATTCAGTGTCTGTAAAAAGAACTTTGTTCTTCTTTGTCACACATTTGTGAGACACTAAAAAGATTATACTTGAGTTCCTGCACAAAATACACATCTTCAACATCAAGTTTACCATTTTTAAGTGTACCTTTACCAGTATTGCTGCCACCAATTCCTCCCCCAAAGGTAACATATCCTCCATCCATACGTGTAAAATCTGAGAGGTAAGACATGTTACCTGTCATGTGCCTAGAGCATCTACTATCAGCATATCCTTGATCTTCTTCATCATCTTGTTGTGGATGTCCCTACACATAAAATAAAGAAAAATAGTTTTCTTTAGGGACCCAAACCATTACTGACTTGGATCTGCCTTGTGCATCAATGTAATCATATTTCTTCATTGTAATTGATGCACCATTGGGTTTGATATGTTTCCATACCCAACATGCTGAGGCCTTAACAGCATTTTTCCTAGCAGTGTTTCTTAGCCTAGCAGTACTAACTGCTGGTCTAGCAGAACAAACTGCTGGCCTAGCAGTTTTAACTTTTAGATTCCAAATTTTCTTATGAAACACTGTTTTCTTATAAAAGGGCCTGTTAACAGTTTGTTGTGCTGTTTTAGAAAAACTTGAAGTTGATTTTGCACTTGAAACAGGTTTTTTGGGGTAAACTGTCTAAATTGGTCTAGCAGTACAAAAAGGTTTAAGGCCAGACTTCATCAAAACTGCTCTAGGAATCATATTACTGTTAACTTTAGGGTGAGTTTTTCTTGAAAAGCAGTTTATGTTCACCCTTGCATTTGTATTCCCATTCACCCTTGTATTCCCATTAACCATCCTTTTCCCTTGATGGTTGTTTCAAAAAGCCGGCAAGTGATTAAAGCTACCACAAACATAGCAAGCCTTATTATACATGACAAACTCATTGCCTAGTTGTTGAGACTTAAGATTGTTCCAGTTTCTCTAGTTTTCCCTAGGGCATTGAGACCTACTTGTTGACCTATACAACCCTGCATATTTAACTGTTAGCCTAGCTTGTTTTACTTGTTTTCTAGGTGTATCATTTTCTACCTTAACCACCTTAGGAACAGCAGTTTCTTTTTACTTTTCTACCTCAGGTTTAGACTCAATCTGATCCTCATTATCAGATTCCCAATCTTCAATAATTGGTGCATCTGAATTCATCTTTTCTTCTGATACCATCTGCTCAGCAAGTGAGGTGTCACCAGCACTTTCAAAAGATTCATTAACCTCTTCAGGTTTACTAACACTTTCCTTAGCCTTAGATCCATATTCAAATTTAGGCTCTTAAAATTCATCTAAACTAGTGTGTTCCAAGTCAATACTTGGGGGTGAAGGTACTCCTCTATGTGGAGGTGGACATGTTTTGTAACCTAAACCTGACTTAGCTTTATTAACAAGTTGACACTCAATGATCTTATTAACTCCTTTAGATGCATATTCTAGAGTGTCTACACTTAACTGTATGTTTTATTTTGCTTTCTTAATCTTTTCCAACTCATCTCTAAACACACTTATCTCAGCCTTCTTATCAAAAATGTCTCTTTTAAGCACATCAAAATCTCTAGAAAAGACAGACTTATTTTTCTTATAAAACAATATTTGTTCTTCTAATACAGCTAAACCTCTTTTATGATTTGCTAAATTATAATTAGTTTGGTTTAGCTCTATTCTTTGCTCATCATAATGCTTTTTAAGTGTTTCATAATCTTTTAAAGCAGAACAAGATTTTGAACAAATTTTTACTGAATGTACGTCAGAGTCAAAAAATGCCATCAGTGCCATCTCTGTTGGCGCTTCTTCCTCGTCAGTCGTGAAGCTCCAATCATATCCTAGACCATCTATAGCAACCAATGCCTTTAAAGAAGTCTCTTCCACTTCCATAACCTTCTTGTTTTCCTGCTTATTCCTATACCCTTTGCTTCTGTTGTCTTTCTGCCTTGGTCTTCTACATTCTCTAGCAAAGTGTCCCAACTTATAACAGTTTAAACACTCCACCTTGGATTTATCAAACCCAGCTGTATCACTACTACTGATTGTGCGCTTCTTCCCTGTTCTCTGCCAAAATTTCTTGTCTTTCATGCTTAGCAGTGCTACCTGCCACTTCAAGTCCATCTCTTCCAGATCATCTTCATCTACCTGTGCAAGATCTTCATGGGATAGTAGAGACCCGTTGGCTTGACTAGTCAGGAAAGCATAGAATGTAGCATCACCTATACTAGCAGTACTAGTTTGTAAACTAGCAGTACAAACATTAGGGTTAGCAGTAATAACTCCTAAAACCACATTAACCTCCTCTGGACTGATATTGCTAGGAGATAACACAAATGCCATGTTCCCAGAACTAGAACTTGAACTTCCAGACTTCTTTACCTCCTGTTCAACGATTTTAAAATTATTGTACAGATCATTAAGACTTATTGTATCAATTTCTGGCTTGTTTTTCCAAACAACTACGTGAGTGTACCAATCAGAAGGTAAACTTCTTAGGAATTTGGAATTAAGATCCTCCTGTAGGATCTCAACACCCAATACAGCCAGTTGGCTGATTATCTTCTATAGCCTGTTGAACATATGATCAAGAGATTCATTGCTAGTCGCACTGAAGTTCTCACAACTCTGCTTCAGCAAAGTCTTCTGTGTCTTCTTGGTGGCTTCATTATCACCAAACCTGGTAGTTATAGCTTCAAACAACCTTTTGTCATCCTTGTATTTGCTGAAGGTCAGAAGTTGATCAATAGGGATGGCCATTAGTAACATGCTCCTTGCTTTAACATCATTCTTTTTCTGGAGTTTTTCTTCTGCAGTAATAGGAGAAGTGTTCACTGTTGTAACTTTCTGACCATCAACTGTTGATTCAGTTGTTGATGGTTTGAAGGAGTTGCCATACTCTATGATTTCCCACAGAGGATAGTCTTGTACTTGAAAGTACTGCTCAATCCTTAGCCTCCACATCTCAAAGTCATTATGTTTGAGCATAGGTAACTTGGCAGCAGTGTTGGTCTGAGCAGTCTCCTTCTCTATCTTCTTTATAGGGAATAAAGATTTCTTTTGTAAGGATCTTGTAAATCAAAGTATCAGAAACCTGACTCTGATACCACTTGAGAGGATCTAAACACACGTGTATTGTGTTGAGGGTACTTTGAATGCATATCAAATAGTATGCGGAATCTACTACTTGATCCTTAGAAGGTTTATCAGTGTAACAGTAATGTATTGTATGAAGAGTTTATGATGTAACTAAATGCTTCAATATTATTAAGTATAATACGAGTGATCTTGAGTATCACTATGGTTTACAACCTTGAAGCTTAACAAAACATACGTACATAACATCTAAGCTAGGACCTCCTTTTATAGCACAAGGAGTCCTTTACAAGATAAGTATCAATATTCTAAACATGTAGAATATTCGTATAAGTCTAACTCTATAAGATATACACAAAATCTATTCTATACTTATCTTCTTACACGTCTTCAATAGCATTACCATCTTCATAATAAGCAGTCTTCAAGCAAACTAGTAGTACAAACTTTTATACTAGCAGTACTAACTCAGTTAGTACTGTTAGTTATATCTTTAGCAAAATTAACTTTAAACCTGGAAGTACTAATATTTACACTAGCAGTACTAACTCAGTTAGTAAAGTTAGTGTTATTCTTCAGCAGTACAAACTGTTCTTTGACAAAACCAAGTGCTTGAATATTTAATTCCCAACAAAAAATTAAAAGTTCTGTTAGTAGCTAAGCAAACAATAGCAGTTGCAATGTTTCTACTGAATTGTTCCCAAGCTATTTTCTTTTAACTTAAACATTTTAAGATGGTATGTATGAGAAATCTCCATTGAGGGGAAAGTTATCCTTTTTAAAAAGTTAATAAATCAGAAGTTCTGACATATCCCATCAATGAGAGGTTTTGAAAATTTTAAATGTTTTGTAATGTACTAATACCATCAACATCTGCCAATTGGAGATGTCTCCTAACATATGCTTCAGTAACTGTCCTAACCATACCATCCACTGTGGCAGTTATCTCTTGTTCTCCATTATCACTTGTTCTAACAGTTGTAGTCTGCCAAAACTGTGTGATTAAAGAAACATAGATAGTGGGACTCACTGTTAGAGCATACCTGATGTGGCTAGTATTGAGAAAGTCTACTATTTGTTTAAAGCCTTGACTTCCCTCTAGTTTCTCCAAGTAGGCAACCATGTTAGGCTTATCACAAAATTCCAAATTAGCCATTTGAGTCGATAAAAGTTCGATTAGGGTTTTGGATAATGATCGTTTATGAGTGAAAGAGTGTTTGGTAAAACCAATTGAGATTTAATAGATAATGCTTAGGATTTCGATTTGACTGACTTAATAAATCTTTTCCTTATCGTGAAGAAATCTTTTAAGTAAAGAAAAGATAATGATTATTCACTTTTAAGAAACCTATAAGCGAAGTAAGTGACAAAAATATCTCAACGGGTATATTTGAAAAACGTTTATTACCAAATAGTACAAACGGCTACCCAGTAGTACAAAGTTTGGCCTAGCAGTACTAAGTTTAAGCCTAGCAATACTAAGTTTTAGCAGTACAAATTTTGCCAAATAGTATTAACCCAAATTTCTTAAAAACAATACTGCACCCAAACTTTTTGAAAGGATTAAGTGTAAAGGAAGACACTTAATCAAAATTTCGGTTGCATTTAACCTCTAGTTGTGTGAGAACCAATCTTTTTCAGTATAAATACTGCCCGTGATTGGATAGACTCATTAAAAGAGCCTTCTTGACAGGTTTTCCAGCTCGTGGCAGGTGTTGCCTCTAACACAAATGCATTAGATTCACTTTTGCTTGCTGTTCTCTATACCAGATGTCCTTGGACTAGTCACACTATCATTGAGATATGATAGAATGGTATAGAGTGAGTTAGCTCAGTTACTATCCGACTAACTATGACCATCAATTCATGTCCAAAATAACATAGATTGATTTCAAGAAAGAGATTTTAAAGAACCTCCCAACTTAGGTGTAAAACCTTTGTCAAGTGATCCCTAAATCCTGTCTATCATTAATCAATTATGACAGCAAACATTCCACCACATTTGCTTCTCACATATCATAAACTTCCAATCATACTACTTTCTTATCCTGCAAATGTTATTCCAAAACTAAGAAAACACAAACCAAAGCATTTTCTATATAACAAAATCAAATTTGACTAACAGTTTAAACTCAGCAGTACTAATTTGTACTAGCAGTACAAACTCAAATGTCTGACAATTAACAGTACAAATCCTTTACAAAACTTTACAAAGACACTTAGAGATTAAAACATTATGGATTGAGCATTCCAATTCTTGCTACCAAGTACTGAAACCTTCCAACATCAAGACCTTTTGTAAGTAAGTCATCCCAATTGTCAACTGTGTGTATTTTAACAACTTGAATTAACTTTTTCTCATTACAATCTCTTATGAAATGATGTCTAATCTCTATGTGTTTTGTTTTAGAATGTTGAATAGGATTTTTAATAATACAAATGGTACTGTTATTGTCAATAAATATCATGATGTTCATAAAATTATACCCATAGTCTAGCATTTGATTCTGAATCCAGAGTACTTGTCCACAGCAACTAGCAGCAGCCACATATTCAGCGTCAGTTGTAGAATTAGCCACCACACTTTACTTTTTACACAGCCATGATATCAACTTGTTCCCTAGGAATTGACAACCACCTGTTGTTGACTTCCTATCTAAACTTGCACCAGCATAGTCACTATCACTATAAGCCACTAAATCAAATGAAGACTCTTTAGGATACCAAAGGCCCAATTTAGGTTGACCTTTTAGGTACGTAAAAATCCTCTTTACAGCATGTAAATGTGAAGCCTTAGGAGTGACTTGAAATCTGGAACATGTACACATAACAAACATAATATCTAGTCTGGATGATGTAAGATACATTAATGATCCAATCATTAATCTGTATAAATAAACATCAACATCATCACCATCTGCATCTTTAAGCAAAGGCTTCTCTTTATCAAAACGAGTACTAGCAATCTTAGCATCTGTGTACCCAAATTTTTTTAAAATATCGGAAACATATTTATCCTGCCTGATAAATATACCTTCTTCCTTCTGCTTGACTTGTAATCCTAAGAAGAAATTCTGTTGGGTCTAAAGATGCTGCTGATTCGAGAAACATAACTCTGCTGAATAGTTATGTGACTCTGCTGATTAGCACAATAACTCTGCTGTTTGTGACTCTGCTGGTTTGGGATAATAGGCATAGTGTAACTCTGCTGCTAGAAGATTTACTCTGCTGCTTATTAGATATGTATAGTATGTTAAGGATAATTATAGAAAAGATACGTATGAATATTTTTTTTGTATAGGAAGTTTTGTAAACCGACTAGGACTCCTTACGCTATAAAAGGAGGTTCTAGGGTTAGGGTTAGATATCGATTATCTTAGCATACGTATTATTGTTTACACTTCAAGGTTGCTTGTAACCCTATTGCTATTGAGCAATCGTATTAATATTGAAGTGTTGTTTGAGAATTCATTTGTGTTTTAATTCTTCTTAAGATAAAATATTAAGTTCCGCATAATATTTGATATACAACTCAAGATCAGTTTCTATACCGATTGTCTTAGATTTATCTAAAGCAATTAATAAGATCGTGAAGCTCAACTGGGATCAACAAGTGGTATCAGAGCTTTTGATCTAGAAACTGGGACCAAGAAGAATTACTTCTTACAAGATCTGTTAATTCAACAAGTAAGCAATGGAAGCCAATTCTACTCACATGGTTACTGCATCAAGGGTCCCCATGCTCAAGACTTGAGAGTATGAGATCTGGAAGATGAGGATTCAACAATACATGAGAATGGTTGATTACTCACTTTGGGAAGTTGTTCTACATGGTGACAGTGTGCAAACCAAGACTGCTACTGGATCAGTCTTGACTCTCAAGACAAGCGAAGAGAAAACGCAGAGAAGATTGGAGGTCAAGGCACACAATATTCTCATGATGGGAATACCTAATGATTATTAATTGAGTTTTACTCATATTGAGTCTGCTAAGGAGTTATGGGAAGCAGTCGAACTTCGATTTGGTGGGAATGAAGCTACCAAGAAATCAAGAAAGAATCTACTGAAGCATCAGTTTGAAACTTTCACTGCTTTAAGTTTTGAGAAAATTGAGGGAACTTATGATCGACTTCATAAGCTATCCAGTCAGATGGCTCTTTTGAAGATTTAGCCATCTCAAGAAGATGTCAATCTAAAGTTTCTGAGAAGTATATCTTCTGAATGGAACACTCATACAGTGGTTTGGAGACATAAGGAAGATTTTGATACTATGACATTGGATGATCTGTATAACAACTTGAAGGTATATGAATCAGAAGTTAAAGGATTGTCAAGCTCATCTTCTACCACAAATAATCTTGCTTTTGTTTCCTCAAACAGCAAGATTTCTGGTAGTCATCAAGAACAACACTCTGCTGCTGGTACTTTTGCTCCTGCTGTTGGTTCACATGTCTCTGCTGCTGACTCTGCTAACACCAACACCATCAGTGATGCTACAATTTGTGCTTATTTGGCTGAACTTACTACAAGTACTTCAGCCATGCCTCAAGATCTGGATGAACTTGATCCTGATGATGTTGAAGAGATTGATATGCAATGGCAGTTTGCAATGTTAACAATGAGAGCAAGAAGGTTTCTTAAACGGACTGGTAAAGAGATGAAGTTCAGAAGGAACAAGAATGTGGGATTTGACAAATCAAAGGCTGAATGTTTCAACTGTTGAAAGAAGGGACACTTTGCAAGAGAATGCAGAGCACCAAAAAGAAGCAATGAGAATTTCAAGAAGTCTGCTGATGAAGAACCAAATCCTACTACTGCTATGGTATCATGTGATGGGTTAGGAGATTATGACTGGAGTGATCATGCTGAAGATGGTCCAAATTGTGCATTGATAGCTAAAGAGGAACCTGAAGTACAGCATTTTGCTCTCATGGCCTATTCTTCTTCTGGATCAGACTCTGAGGTATCCAATGAATCATCTTATTCATTTAAATCATGTTCTGATAAAATTGATGAACTTAAGTCTAGTATTGGAAATCTTAAGATGGAAAATGAAACACTTAAGTTAGACAATCTTAGTTATGCATATGGTTTAAAGAACTTAGAAGAGAAGCTAGAATTTTATAAAAAGCTGAAATTGAATATCTTGATCAGATCACTATCCTGAAAAATGAGCTTATCAAGAAAGATGATGAGATTAAGGTTCTTATGGAAAAAGTAGAAGAGGCTGAATAGGCTAGAGATTTAGCTAAAAGTGAGACTGAAAAACATGTTGTTAGGGTGGAAAAACAACAATTTGCCACTGATATTCTCAGTAAACCAATAGGAAGACACTTTGCAGACTCAGGAAGTGGTCTAGGATATAATGCTGTTGCTCACCCTAAGAAACTTAGTGCTAATGCCCCTCCTACTAGGACATTGACTTTCATATCTGAGTCTGAGGTCAAACCTGTAGGTGAAACTAGTAAATCTGTAGTTGAAACTAGTGAAAAAGAAATAGTGTCACCTAAGGTTGAGGTAAAGAAGTATGAACAAGCACCCCTGATTGAAGATTGGGTGTCTGACAGTGATGATGATGTAGTGGAATCTGATTCAACCCCTAAGAAAAAAAAGGAAGAAATTCCTACTGTTGTTGAATCAAAAGTACCTAGGGCTAAAAAGGTTGAATTTGTTAAGCCTAGGTTTGGTAAAGGTATCTCTAGGAAGATGGCTGAGTTTGACAACACACCTAGAGTATATCCTAAGAGAACTAATAATTTGCCTAGAGGAAACCAGAGAAATTGGAACAACCTAGTTTCACAAAAATTAGGTACTGATTTTCAATTACTTAAAAAGGCATGTTATAGTTGTGGTAGTTTTGAACATTTGCAAGATGAGTGTTACTACTATCAAAAACCAGTTAGGAACCAGTACACAAGGGTGAACCATAGAAATTTTGCTAGAAAGACTCACCCTCACCCCAAAAGAAACATGGTTCCCAAGGAAGTCTTGATGAGAGATTGTACTTCTAGAGTTATCCCTCCTATTGCACCAACAGTACCCATAAAGAAGGATATAGTTGATTCTGCTGTTAAGGCAAACTTTGCTGTTAAGGCAGACTCTGCTGTTTTGCCTAAAGTTGTTACTGATACTGTTGTGGGCAACCATTTTTATGATGTTAAAGCCTCAGCTTGCTGGGTCTGGAAACCTAAAGTTAAAGTTTTGGATCATGTTCTCAGACACAGCAATATTGTGGTCTGAGTAAGCGGGATGTTACAAGTGGTATCAGAGCCTAAGGTTATAGAGAATGCCGGTTTTTCAAAAATAAAAACCTCAACTATAACCAGATTAAAGTTTTTATAAAACCCCAAACATGGTACGAGTCGACTAGCCCGAGCATTCCATCATTTTTCCTAAATTATGCATAACCTGATCAACTATGCGTAATTTAGGAGCGATCATGGGATGATGGGGGTAGTACCTTGAATCATGTTTGGTTGGAGTCGGAGTCTAGACCACCTGAAAATGCATTGGTTTATGCGTGTGCATTTGCTTTACGTGTTATATGTATATGTGGTTATGCTGCTTTGCCTTCTATGTGTTGAAGCTTTTAGCTTCTAGGACAATTTGTGAGTTTGCCATTGTGTACTTATCTGAGTTGATATTGTGTGACGTGATCCGATATGTTACGATGTGTTTTGAGTTAAGTTGATATGACATGGTTTGATTTGAATCGAGCTAGAATATTTTGTACCATTCCCCATACTCGTGCGATTGATATTATACGCAAACAAAACTCATACTATATATTTTACTAAATATATATAGCGATACGTTATTTTGAAAACGTTAGCTTAAGTAGACTATTTTGGATACACTATACAATTTTGAATACTATTTTGAAAGGTCAACATTGGTTTCGCTATTTTGAAAATGCATTATATTGATATGCTATTTTGAGACATATCATTTTGGAAACACTATTTTGAGAATTTGTTTATCATCAAAGACGTTAAGCCTTTTAACGACTCTTAACTTAATTTGCATTAAGTTAAGTTAAAATCGTTTCTCGGTTTAATGTTATAGATGGTTGATAATTTGGTGCCATTTGAAAACAATTTTGGATACAAGATTTTCTGGTATTGCCCTATGCCGATACGTCACATGCCTTGTAGCATCCCGCCTACTCAGACCACAATATTGTCCGCTTTGCCCGCAGGCTCACGGCTTTGTTTTGTGGCCCTCATGTGAGACTTCCCGGTAGGTCACCCATACCAGTGCTACTCTCACATGAGCACACTTAACTGCCAGTTCCTAAGAACCCCACTCGCAGTAGACCACAAAACGCGTTGTGTCATTGTAAGGCGAATGTTATCTTATGAACCCAGCATCTCTCCAGGCCACAGCCGATGTGGGATTTGCCTAGGGTGTTACAATTGGTGCTTTGGAAGAGCTCATGGTTGGTTATTATTGGAGTTAGGGTTTGTGAATTGGGGATTTGCTAATGAGATTAAGGGATTTATGGACTTCAATGCGGGGTTGGTATTGTATTTAAGGGAGTGATTTTGAAGGTATTGGGAAAGTTGACCTTTGGTCAACAATTTCATAACTCTGCTGATGAGTTTGAAAGTAGAAGGGTCAAATTGAAACTTTTGGAGCGTTCTTAAACCTAATTAGATCAAAACGGTCTCATACACCAATTTGATCTCATTACCTTTTAATTGCTCAAAACTACATTTGATTCTCACCCAAGAACACTAATTTATTTCAATTCACCCAAAACCCCCAAATCATAATGGCTCGACGACAGTTTCCGGAAGAACATAATCAAATTGCATTTCTTAGTAAGGTTTCTGCAGCTGTCGAATTTCATGAGGTTATGGATTTTCTGAGTGCTTCTAGACTAAGGTATGCTTTAACAGTTGATCCTACCATTTATAAATCTCATATGCACCAATTTTGGCCAACTGTTAAGCTGGATATACTTGACGGGGAGGAACGGTTGATAGGTAGTGTGGATGGTGAAAGTATTGTAGTTAGTGAAACAACCATTAAGAGAAGTCTTCGTTTATCAGGCGTACCTACACCTCCTACCCTTACCCCAGAAATTGTTTTGACTGAGCTTGAGAACATTGGATATGAGAGACCTGAGGCTGGTGGAACATTTTTGAAAGGTCATCTTTGTCCCCATTGGAAGTTCTTGTTGCATACTCTACAACACTGCTTGTTTCCCAAAGTAGGTGGATGGAGTGAGTTTAGTGCTTCTCAAGCTATGGCTTTAGTTGTTTGGCAACAGGGCAACCATTTGATTTTTCTTCTATGATTTTTGAGGGTATGAAGAAGTTTATAAATAAGAAGTTCTATTTGTATCCAAGGTTTCTACAACTTGTTATCAACTCTCAGCTAAGAGAACCATTGAGGCATACAAATGTTGAGCCCTGTAGCAGGATGGCTATCAAGATGTTTGCTTTTCTAAAGAAACCTGGGAAAGGTTTTTCTGGTACTATAACTCCCCTAACTGAACACATCTTGAATGTTGTGGCTGCAATGAATGAGGATGAAGAGGCTGGAACTCCCACAGCTTCCCATCACACATCCTCATCTACAAGTTTGAATATATCAGTATCACATGAACCCCAACATACCCAATCACCTAGGACTTCACCACATGAGGAAATTGTGCAACCTCAGGCCAATGTCAGTATGGATGCAGATGAGGCTGGTACAGGTGATGGAGGTACCATGATGGAAAAGGCTGGCACTACTGTTTCCAACTTAGTAGTTGAACAGGACAGTGCTAACATAACTAAGACCTTGACCATGGCAACATCTATTGTAGAGGGTTCTCAGGAACCTGATACAACTGATGGTAACCCCAGCCAAATGGCTTCTATGGGGGGCTCAGCTGTTCAATCTAGGATTGAGACTGAGTTTGTGTCCAAAGATTCATCTCTCGGAGAAGGTAACACATCTCGAAATGATGAGGACAGAGATGACACACATGAATTAATGGATACTGATGTACATATTGACAATGCCAATGATACACCTCTCGGACCAGGTAACACAGGTCGAAGTGTTGAGGCTAGCATTGAACTTGAAAAAGATGATTTGACGGTTAAAACCCCTATACCAAATGCCAATTCCAGTGATCAACCTCTCGGGTCAGGTTACACAGACCGAAGTTGTGAGGATATCATGAAACAATTTAAGGAATTGACGGATAAATGTACAAAATTGTCACAGGAGGTTCTTGGTTTAAGAAAGGAGTTATCAACAGTCAAAGCTTCTCAAGGTGCTGAGATAAGAAGGCTTAAGCTAAGGGTTACTCATCTTGAGGGGAGGTTGAAGAAAGGTTCCAAACCATGTTTGGAAGAGGATGCTTCCAAACAGGGGAGGAATGATCAGAAGGATGCAGCAGGTTCAGGGGAGGTACTCAAAGATTCAGGGGAGGTTGTATTGGATGCAAATGAAAAGGTTAACTATGCTGCTGGTGATTTAGATGAAGACACAATGCCCTTAGCCCAAGTATTGCTTAACCTTAACAAAACACCTACACTATCACAACCTGAATCACAATCACAACCAGCTGCTCAATCTTTAACAAAACCAACACAAGTGACTGTCACAAGACCTAAAGCTAAAGGAGTTGTCATCCAAGAACCTGTGCAAACAAGAAAACCTGTTCAAACACCTACCTACAAGGGTAAGGGCAAGATGAAAATGGTGGAAGAACTTGAACCTTATCCTGATCCTAATGAAGTTCCAATTGAGGTATGGCCTAGACATTTGCAAGAAAGGTGGGATGCAGAAGAAGCTCAGAGAGTTGCTGATGAAGAAAAAGCTGAGTATGATAAAGCAATGGAGATACAAAAGCAACAATCTGAGAAACAATCTGAAATTGAAGCAAAAATGGCTGCATGGGAAAATGAGCAGGCAAGATGTAAAGCTGCTATGGACTGGGAGAAAGTGAAAGTAGAGATGGATGATGTGTTTACAGATGAAGGTATTAATGACTGGATTCGTCAAGCTATTGTGCAGAATAAGAAAAGGCTTCTGGTTGCAAGAAAGAATAAAAAGGTTAATAGACCACCAACTGCAAGGCAAGAGAGAACTCTTCATGAGCAATATCTGAGGAATATGAAGGGTTGGAAATTGAAGGAGTTGAAGCCATACTCTAATGAAGAAGTCAAACAGAAGTTTGAGGCTGCTAAGAAAGAGATGGACATAAATTTTAAACCTTTAACTGATGATGAGATCAAAGAGTTGACAAGAATCAAAGTAGCATCAAATGCTTATATGAATCTTGAGTCTACTGCTAAAATGGCCAAAGTATCAGATGCTGAGAAAGAGAAAGAGAAAGAGAATGTAGTTGCAGAGAAAGAGTCTGAACCTACTGTTGGTGTAAAAAGATGTAGGAGGAAAGTAAAATAGGTGGGTAGGAAGAAGAGAAGAACTCAGTCAGTATTGATGAGTGATTCAGAGAAAGAGGATAGTGTTTCTGAGAAAGATGAAGTGACTGATGAGCATAATTTTGAAGAAGTGACTGCAGATGATATGAAGGGGATTATGGATCTCACAGTTCATAAACCTCAAGAAGAACCTGAGTTACTTAATGAAGTTCCTTTGTCAACAAAATATCCAATCATTTCATACTCACATGATGTTCTAGATGGTAGTCAAGCATGCTGGGTGATTAAGAGATCAAATGGTTCATGTGTGGGATATGTTAGTTTTTCTCAGATGGTACACTACATGGATAGGGATGATATTATACAACTCTGGAATCTTTACAAGATGAATTATGGTGATACTAGACCAGAGGTGGTGCATGAAAGACTTAACTATTATTATTTGAAGAATATGTTTGAACCTGATGAAAGAAGTCTTGATTGGAAGAATTTGATTAGTTCAAGCAGATTTATCAGATGGTATCTATATCAATCATGTGGAGTACATGCATTGACTGGAAGTGATGGTTTGTGTATGTGCATGTTAACAGAGAAAGATTATCCTGTGTTCAAGAATACTGCTCTTCTGACTAACATGTTGCAACCTGGAAAGCTGAGTTTGCAAAGACCATTCTTATCAGATCATCAAGCTTTTGAGTTAGTGGAGAGGTATAGAAAAGTGCTTGAATCAAAGACATCAAAACAGTAAAGTGTTTGGAAGCATCCTCCGGGTGATTAGCTGGGTTTGAAAGAAACTTGATGATTTTTGAAGAAAAATATCAAGTTTAGGGGAGGATTGTTGGGTCTAAAGATGCTGCTGATTCGAGAAACATAACTCTGCTGAATAGTTATGTGACTCTGCCGATTAGCACAATAACTCTGCTGTTTGTGACTCTGCTGGTTTGGGATAATAGGCATAGTGTAACTCTGCTGCTAGAAGATTTACTCTGCTGCTTATTAGATATGTATAGTATGTTAAGGATAATTATAGAAAAGATACGTATGAATATTTTTCTTGTATAGGAAGTTTTGTAAACCGACTAGGACTCCTTACGCTATAAAAGGAGGTTCTAGGGTTAGGGTTAGATATCGATTATCTTAGCATACGTATTATTGTTTACACTTCAAGGTTTCTTGTAACCCTATTGCTATTAAGCAATCGTATTAATATTGAAGTGTTGTTTGAGAATTCGTTTGTGTTTTAATTCTTCTTAAGATCAAATATTAAGTTCCGCATAATATTTGATATACAACTCAAGATCAGTTTCTATACCGATTCTCTTAGATTTATCTAAAGCAATTAATAAGATCGTGAAGCTCAACTGGGATCAACAAATTCAGTTCTCCCATAGAACTCATTTAAAACTTATCATGCGTTAGTTTCTCAAAAGCAATACACATCTCCTTCTTGGTAGAGCCAAAAATAATGTCATGTACATATACTTAGACAAGCAAAATTTCACCGTTTTGCCTTTTGATAAACAATGTCTTGTCTATTTGTCCTCTGTGAAATCCATTGTCCAATAGATACTTGGCCAATGTTTCATACTAGGCTCTTAGAGCTTGATGTAGACCATATAGTGCCTTCACCACCTTGTTGACCTTTTCAGGATGATCAGGATCTTCAAACCCTGGTGGTTGCATAACATACACTTCTTCATCAATTGTACGATACAGGAAGGCACTGTTCACATCCATTTGATAAACCATGAATCCCATGAAAGAAGCATAAGCTAAAAATAGCCTTATTGCCTGAATCCTTGCTACAGGTTCAAACACTTCATCATAATCTATACCCTCTTCTTGAGTATATCCCTATGCAACTAGCCTTGCTTTGTTCCTGATGACAATGCCTCTCTCATACTTCTTGTTTCTGAAAACCCATTTAGTACCAATTGCTCACGTTCCATTAGGCAAATCAACCAGAACCCACACATTTTGAAGCTTGAACTGTAAGATCTCCTCTTGCATGGCTTCTACCCAAGATGGGTCTCTAAGAGCTTTTTCACTCTTCTTGGGTTCTTCCTGAGATAAGAAACAGACAAATAAACAAGTATGAAGGTCTTCATGAGTTTTTCCTTCATATATTGCACTGATAAATCCTTGTTCTTGTTCATCTGTAGACTTGACTTGTCTCCTTGTCTTTACACCAGACTGCATATCACCAATCACAAGATCAAGTGAATGATCTCTGTGAACTCTTGTATGGGAGTTGAGGGAGCTTCATATGTGATAGGAATATTGTTGAAGTCTACTTCAAAATCATCAAAAAGATTAGTCTGTGGAGCTGGATGAACTATTGGATCAACAGTATAAACATTTGGTCCATCATTACTATCTTTTGGCTCAGCAGTACCATCATTTGGCCTAGCAGTACCATCATCATTAGTACTGTTTTCAGGTACCTCTTGTTCTTGATCATCAACTCCACTTTCTTTACCATCAGCATCACTAGAAGTTGGTGGATCTTCATTCTTTGAAAATGAATCATAAAGAGAACCATCTTTCCAAATTGGCATCAAAATGTGATCTTGACCAGTCTCTTTCTCCATGCTAGATTCACTTGTATCAACAGTGGCTTTTGAACCTGCAAAATCATTAGTATTTGTACCTGCAACAACTGGTACATAGTTCATAGATTTTGTTAGAGCATCAAGGTCAAACAGCCATTTTGGACCTTCACCTGCAATATTAGACTTATTCTCCAAAAATTCAACATGCAGGTTTTCTTCTACCTTCCTGGTTATTATGTTGTATAACCTAAAAGCTTTACTATGTGTAGAGTAACCAACAAAGAAACCCTCATCTAACTTTCCATCAAACTTTCTCAAATAATCTACGGTATTAAGGATAGTAACATGACATCCAAATGGTCTAATGAAGCTTAGAGTAGGTGTTCAACATCTAAATAGTTCATAAGGGGTCTAGTTGTGAGGTTTGACCACTAAAACCCTGTTCTGCACATAACAAGCAGTATTAACTGCTTCAACCCAAAATTAAATAGGTTGCTTAGAGTCAGCTAACATGGTCCTAGCAGCCTCTATCGGTGTCTTATTCCTCCTTTCAGCAACACCATTCTGCTGAGGAGTTCTAGCTATACTAAATTCCCTGTTAATACCTTTTTCTTCACAAAATCCATTCATAACTCTATTTTTAAATTATGTACCATTGTCACACCTGATGATTTTTACTTTCTTATCAACGAGGTTTTCTATTTTTTTATAAAGCTCTTAAAAATGTTACTGATTTCATCCTTAGTTCCTAAAAAGAAAACACATGTAAACCTGCTATAATCATCAGTGGCCACAAGACAGTACTTCTTATGCATTAAACTACTCACAGATGTAGGACCAAACAAGTCCATATAAAGCATGAATAATGGTTGAGTAATAGAGTTTCGAGACTTGGGCTTACAAGAAGCTCTGTGTTGTTTTCCCTTAAGATAGGCAACACATGTTTGGTCATTTTCAAAACGTTTTTTAGGTAAACCTCTTACCAAACCATCTTTTACAATCTTATTAATGATTTTAAAATTGACATGACCAAGTCTCCTATGCCAAAGCATTGATTCATCATCTGTGGCTTTTGCAACAAGACAAGTTAGATTCTCTTTAGGAACAATTTTCTTCATATCAACAATGTACATGTTGCCCTTTCTAGGAATTTTAAGTAATACAAGACTTTCATCAGGTAGCTTAAAATCAGGAGACATGACAAGACATTCAGTGTCAGTAAAAAGAGCTTTGTCTTGTTTTTTTTTTTTTGTCACAAATCTGTGAGACACTAAAGAGGTTATACTTAAGTTCCTGCACAAAATACACATATTCAAAATCAAGTTTAATGGTTTTAATTGTAACTTTACCAGTAATTTTACCATCTCTTGCTCCTCCCCCAAAGGCAACATATCTTCCATCAAAAGCTTTGAAATCTGAGAGGTAAGACCTGTTCCTTGTCATGTGCCTAGAGCATCCACTATCTGAATATGCTTGATATTCTTCCTCATCTTGTGGATGTTCCTGCACATAAAATAAAGGAAATTAGTTTCCTTTGGGGACCCAAGCCAATACTGACTTAGATCTGCCTCGTGCATCAATGTAGTTATATTTATTCATGATAATTGATGCACTATTGGGTTTGGTTGGTCTCCATTCCCAACATGTTAAGGCCTTAACAGCATTGCCCTTATTTGCCCTAACAGCAATCACTGGCCTAGCAGTACTAACTACTGGCCTAGTAGTACTAACTGTTGGCCTAGCAGTATTAACTTTTTGGCCAAACTTTCTGGTAGTTAATGTTGTTTTGTTTTGAAAGGGCCTTTTAACAATTTGTTGTGGTGGTTTAGAATAACATGAAATTGGTCTAGCACTATACACTTTTGATTTTGGGTGAGCAGTACAAACAGGCCTAACAGTATTCAAATGTCTAAGGCCAATTCTCATCAACACTGCTCTAGGAGCCATGTTTATTTGACCATTAGGGTGATTATATTTAGCAAAGCCATTTATGTTCACCATAGAATTCTCATTTACCACCCTTTCCCTTTGGCGGTAGTTACAATTAGCCTGAACATGATAAAAACTGCCACAAGTAAAACATGCTTTATTATACATGACAAAAATTACTTCCTAGTTGTTTGGACTTCAACTTATTCCAATTTCTCTGGTTACCCCTAGGACTTTGTGACCTATTTTTTGATCTATACATCTCTGCATATCTAACTTGCTTCCTAACTGGTTTTTCAATTTCTATTTTAGCCACATTAGGAACAACAGTTTTCTTTTCTACTTTAACTTCTGACACATTCTCCTCAACCAATGAGGTGTCACTACCACTCTCAAAGGATTCCTTAATCTCTTCAGACTCCTCTACACTAGCACTTTTACTGGTCGTATGTCCATATTCAAACTTAGGCTCTTGAAATTCCTCTAAACCAGTATGTGCCAAATCACTTCAATGTTGTCTTTATCTAGCTTAGCCTTTTCTAGCTCCTTTTTAAGCTCATTAATTTCTATGTCTTTAAACATAATATCTCTTTTCAAAACAGCTATATCCTCAGTGAATACAGTTTCATTCTTTTTATAGAAAACAAGTTGTTCTTCTAAAACAGCTAAACCTCTCTTATAATTTGCAAGATTAAACTCATATTGGTTAAGCTATGTTCTTTGGTCATCATACTGCTTTTCAAGAGTTTCATTATCTTTTAAAGCTAAACAGGATTTTGAACAACTTTTGACTATATGTACCTCAGAGTCAGAGAAAGCCATCAGTGCCATCTCTATAGGTGCTTCATCCTCAGCCATAAAGCTCCAATCAAATCCAAGTCCATCAATAGCCACCATTTCCTTGGAAGAAGTCTCTTCCTCATTCTTCCTGGTGCTTTCTAGATTTCTGGAACCTCTGCTATCTTGATTCCTACCCCTGCTGTCCTGGTTCCTAGGCCCTCTGCATTCCCTAGCCTAGTATCCCAACTTATGACAGTTGTAACACTCCACTTTTGACTTGTCATACCCAGCAACATCACCTGGACTGATAGTGATCTTCTTTCCTGTCTTCTGATAATACCTCTTGGCCCTCATGCTTAGCAAAGCAATTTGCCACTTCAAATACATCTCATCAAGATCATCTTCATGAATTTGAACTAGGTCTTCATGATAAAGCTGTGACCCACTTGCTTGACTGGCCAAGAATGCATAGACAGTTTCATCACCTAAGCTAGCAGTACTAGTTTGTGAACTAGCAGCACTAACTTTAGGGTTAGCAGTACTAACTTGTTGGATCGATATACTCTGACCAAACTAACTTGTAGCTTGTCTACGGTTTAACAACCTTGGATAAATCCAAAACTGTTAATAGTGAAACACTGATATACTTTATTGAGTATGCGGAATCTACTTCAACAAAGCTAAGAAGAATTAAAAAACAACTTCGAATATTATTAAAACCTTGAACCTGCTCTTTACACAGATTCACTAACAAACTCTAATCACTAATACTCTAATAAGCTTCTAATATTCGTATCTCTAATCGTATGAACTTGTCTCTCTAAAATCGTGTCTCTAATGCCAACCTAGGGATCCTTTTATAGGCACAAGGAAAACCCTAGTCGGTTTACAATACTTGAACGACAAGTAATTCTAATTCTAATTCTAATCTAATACGAACATTCTAGAATTACACATTAGTCCTTAAACATATTTGCATAACAGTCCTTCAATGAGCAGCAGTACTTTGACTTATTTAGCAGTACTTTGACTTCCAGCAGTACTTTGATATTCCAGCAGTACTTTAACTTTATAGCCCAACAATCCTCCCCTAACTTGAATTCTACTTGCTTGATTTCAAGTTCCTTTGTATTTCTTTAACTTCAATCATTTTTATCTTCAAGGAAAGGTTATGTCTTTGAAGTCTGTCTCGTTGTTTTGTTATCATCAATGCAATCAGTATCTGTAATCTTTATCAGCAACAATTCTTTTCAGCAACTTATCTTTTCAGCAACTCAGCATCATATTGGCAATAGGTACATCAGATCTTAAAAGTTTCATACTATTCTCATCACTTCCAGGTGTGTTAACTCCTGTGAGAGGTGAATCATTGAAAACTTAATGGATTTTGATGTCTCTTTACCAAAGCCATTAACTCTGGAGTAGCCAATGTTTAGGTTTAAGAAACCATGGTACATTGATAACCATATGATTTTTAGCAAATCATCAGCTATCAAGGATTTGATTAGTCTTTACCAAATAGCCGTTTGCTTTTGGACTAGCTAGTTCTTTTAGTACAATCACTACCATGGTGAACTAATTACCATATAATGGTTTTCCACAACCTTTACCACAAAGCCATTATCTTGTGGGCTAGCCAACTCTTCACTAACATAGATATGGTGAGTTGAAAACCATACAATTTTTAGTAAATTGTCAACTAAAAACGGATTTGATAATCACATCAGATCCGTACCCTCATTATGAGTCAAACTCTTTCTTGTTTATTAAACATGGTGAGTTGATTACCATTTGTTATGTAGTACAAGTACTAACACCATGTTGTTGCTTTCAAAACCATTTGTTGCTGTTTAATCTTTTTGCTTCAAAATGTTTTTGCACTTATCAAAAATCACTGATTTTATCAAAAGACTTTACTGGTTTCATGCTGCAAGCAGTACTTCGAGAAAGTACTGTTTAACTAGCAGTACTTTGAAGAAAGTACTTATTTTTCAAAAGTTTTATATAATAATTAAATCATATCAGTAGTTATGCATTAATCTTCAGATTCAGTTGTCCACTTGATGAACAATTTTATGACCATCAATGCTACTTCATTCTCTAGTTCCACTTCCATGCCATGCTCTGATACCAGCATCCTGATCATCAGATCTCTTGTGAGTGGATATCTCTGTTCTGCTAGCATATGAATCATAGTGCCATCCTCTAACTCCAAAACGTGTATTCCAACTGATTCAAAGAATATCCATCTGTTAATCTCCTAATTTTCTTGATTTTCCCACAAAGTACTATCCTTTGTTTCCTCTGTTTCCCAGATGGTTGTGAGATCTCCTAGCAATATCAAACCTACTCCTTGTAGTGGAATATGCTCAAAGTAAGTTTGCACTTGTAGATATAACTGAAGCATATCATCTCTGTCAATCAGATGTAGTATATCCCATAACGAATTGAATACTCTAAAACTTCCATCTTGTCTATGAAAGATCAGATAATCTCCTTCTTGTGATTCTACAACTGAAAAAGTAGATATCTTGGACTTCTTATCAGCATCTTCTCTTAATTTTGGATGTTCAAAGTAAACAACTCTGAGGTAATTCCTTAGCTCATCAACTGTGTCTGTTCTTAATTCAAATGCATCCTTGAGCTTCTTTGATGGTTGTTCATCAGTTGTTGTTCTTTTCCTCTTTGAGCTCCTTGTAACAGCTCTTTCCTTTCTTCTATCTTCAAGCTTCTTATCTTCAAACGAAATAATGCTTGCAAGATCCTTTTCTATAACTTCTCTAACAGCATCATACAGATCCTTCATCTTTGTATATGTCAATTTCACCAAACCTGTATATCCTTGACCTTTCAGATAAGCCATCATATCATTCCTTTCTCTAGCTTTACTAATTGGCCTTTGTGGTTAAACAATAAGCTTCCTAGATTCTTCAGCATCTAACTTAGCTTGCAATAGTCTAGCTTCTTCCTCACCTTTGGCAATCTGAATTTCTCTTAACTGTGCCAATGTCAGCTTCTTCTTCTTCTTTTCTACCATGATCCCTTTACCTTTTTCTTTTGGATCTATCTCCTGGGTAGGTTGAGAAGAAGTATGAGGTTGTTGTTCAACTTCATGAATACTGATGCCTCTTTGACTTGACATATTAATCATAATGTCAGCAATCGTTTCATCATCACTGTTAGTATGAGCTATAACATCTTCTTCCTGAGCTGGTTTGGAAGGGCCAACTTCCTCTTAAACTTGATTCGAAGGAACAACATCTTCCTCAAAATCCAAAGTCCTTGGTGTAATTATAAATTGCCTCACAGTACCTTGAAGAGCAGTACTTTCAGCATCAGTTCCTTCCAAATTTACTTCTTCAGTATCACCACTTCTTACTTCAACAGCAGCTTCTTCAATATTGATTTGCTCTGTTTCATCACTCTTCCTCTCAGCAGTTTCTTGAGGAATATTTTCAGGTGGTATCATCTGAGTATCATCAATAAATCCAGCATCTTGAATAAAGCCAGCATCTTCATTCAAATTCTCTAAATTCCTCCCCAATTGGAATGAAGACTGCTTCTTTGACTTTTTCTTCTTTGACTGAGAAGTCTTCTTAGGTTTCTGACCACTCCTCTTATGAGACTTTACCCATAACCGGTGGTGTTGAACTAGTGGCCAAAAAAACTTCTTCAATCTTTGATACTTAGTCATTAATTTGACTATCTGAGCAGCTTGAGCCTCACTCTCCTTCTTCAGCCTCCTTAACTCCCTTGTCAAGGCATAATTATCCATCTCTGCCTCTTCTTCTTCAAATTGCTGAGACACATTTGTGGAAGTATAATCATTACGAGATGGTGGTTGATTTATACCTTGGTCTGACTCCTCATGGATAGGAATGGACATAGGAGCAGCATCTTCCCTAGGAGCAGTATGTGGAGAAGCAGTATGTTGAGAAGCAGTAGGTTGAGGAACACTATCTTCTTTTGAAACTGGAGACTCATGACTTGCTGATTCAGAATTTTCTTCTTGCTCTTGCTCTGGCTCTGCATCTCTAACTACTTTCGCAACTTCCAATATATGAGCAGTCAAAGGTGTGTTTGTTCCAGAAAACTTGATACTCTTCTTAGATATAAGAGTAAACACCTTTGGTGGAAGTTTGACAGTAGGTAAAAAACTTTGAGGTGTAGGGACATCCTCAAGCTGTTTGTTCAAGAATAATTGAACAAACCTAGGATACATCAAAAATGGTTTACCATTAGTAATGTGTGAAAGCATACCATCAAGAATAAGTCTTGAAAAGTTGAATCGTTGATCGGTAGCCAAACCCACTAAAGCAGATGCAATATTTTGACCAAATTGATCAAAAGAAGTACTCTTGGGACTTAAGCAGTGAAGTAAGACATGAGTTAGGTAC
Source organism: Artemisia tridentata subsp. tridentata (assembly GCA_021014915.2). Classification (NCBI taxonomy): domain Eukaryota; kingdom Viridiplantae; phylum Streptophyta; class Magnoliopsida; order Asterales; family Asteraceae; genus Artemisia; species Artemisia tridentata. The sequence continues at coordinate 418,771,602 of CP139508.1, read as the reverse complement.
TTCCAATGAGAACAAAACAAAGGCTTCTGAAAAGTAAGTTTCGTAAGATCTCCCTCATAGCCTATATCTCTTAAAGTGTCCCAAAGTACTCGTTTGTCAAAATGAACAGCTCCTCCTTCATCATTAAACATCAAAGCATCCCTAATTGTGGCTTCAGAAATCCAAATTGTTCTTCCAGCAACCGTAGCCCTAATGAAAGAATCATCCTCATCCGTTGCAGTAGCCCAAAATTCTTGTATCCATGGACCAATAACGTCAGGATCAACTAAAATGAAGTAGTTGATGGAAGACCCAGTCAAGAAATCGATGATCGCAAGAAAGTCAATATTGTCCCTTGTTTTGTCTAAATTAGCGATCATGTTGTGTTTGCTAATTGTGATTCGAGTAGCCATGATGAATCGTAGAGAAGGATACGTTTTGAATGTGTGGTTCGTTAAAAAGATGGTGGTGGAAGAGTGAATGAGGGATTTCGGATTAAGTTAAAAGGCGGTGAATAGGTGAGAGTTTCTTTAAATAGGATTGAAACAAATCAAACTCAAAATAATAAAGTTACCGTTTTGATGGACTTATTATCTTCGCCGTAATGAATTAATTAACTGTAGCCCCACATTTTTTGACCGTTGGAACCGTACGTCCACGTAAGCAGTACGTTGAAGCAGTACATTGCTGAGCCAGAACGTTAAGTAACAAAGCAGTACGTTCCATCTTCTAATCCACAACCAACACTTTAAACTAAACCAAGAACTTGTAAATGACCCTTGCATAAGTTCTAACTAATAATTATGTTGCCTCCCCTCAAATACAACATAGATTCTAAAGTAAACTACGAAAAACCAATACTTTCATTAAGAACTAAAAGAAAGTATACTAACTAATACTAAAGCCTCCCCTCAAATGTAGCCTAGTAGTTAATCATCCCAATGGTCACAACTAAGTGGTTGAATCTTGAAACATCAAATCCCTTTGTGAGTAGATCAGCTACATTATCATCTGTGTGAACCTTGACCATATTTATAAGCCTGTGCTCATAACAATCTCGAATGAAGTGATGCCTAATCTGAATATGCTTAGTCTTGGAGTGATAAACTGGATTCTTCACAATACAGATGGTACTCTCATTATCAATGTTGATAGGAGTGTTTTTGAAGTTGAATCCATAATCCAAGAGTTGATTCTGCATCCACAAAACTTGTCCACAATAGCTTGCAGCAGCAACATATTCTGCTTCAGTAGAGGAGGTTGCTGCAATCGTTTGCTTCTTACATTTCCAGGAGACTAATCTTCTTCCAAGATATTGACATCCTCCTGTGGTTGATCTTCTATCATAGTTATCTCCTGCATAATCACTATCTGAAAAAGCTTCCAAGTGAAAAGGTGACTCCTTAGGATACCATAATCCTAACTTTAGTTGATGCTTGAGATATCAAAAAATCCTCTTGACTGCATACATATGAGAAACCTTGGGTGTAACCTGATATCTTGCACACAAGCATACAGCAAACATGATGTCAGGTCTTGATGCAGTTAAGTACATAAGACAACCAATCATTGACCTGTAAAGCTTGATATCCACAGCTTGTCCATCTTCATCCTTGCCTAATGGTTTATTGTTATCAATGGGTGTGGTGGCAGGCCTGAGATTTGGAAGGTCAAATCTTTTAAGTATATCTGCAACATACTTTTCTTGATTAATGAAGATTCCATCTCTTGTTTGTCTAACTTAAAGCCCCTAAAAGAAAGTTAATTCTCCCATAGAACTCATTTGAAACTCCCGCTGCATAAGTTCTTCAAATTCTTTCACCATAGAATTCTTTGTGGCTCCAAAGATAATATCATCCACATAGACTTGGACTAACATAATGTCTTTCTTATCCCTTTTGATAAACAAAGTCTTATCAATTTCTCCTCTCCGGTAACCATGTTGTAATAGAAAATTAGCGAGTCTCTCATACCAAGCTCTGGGAGCTTGATGAAGGCCATACAGTGCCTTGATCACCTTGTAGATTTTGTTTGGATGTGCAGGATCTTCAAAACCAGGAGGTTGTTTAACATAAACTTCCTCAGAAATTGTGCCATAAAGGAAAGCACTTTTTACATCCATTTGGTAGACAGGAAATCCCATGTATGATGCAAAGGCAAGAAATAACCTTATTGCCTCTATCCTTGCAACATGAGCAAACACTTCATCATAATCCACTCCTTCTTCTTGGCGATATCCTTGTGCAACCAATCTAGCTTTATTTTTGATAACATTCCCTCTTTCATCTCTTTTGATTCTGAAAACCCATCTTGTACCAATGACTCTTTTGCCATCTGGTAGATCACATAATACCTAGACTTCTTCAAGCTTGAATTGTAGAAGCTCCTCTTGCATGGCTTTAACCCAACTTTCATCAGCTAAAGCTTGAGCTACCTTCTTGGGTTCATCTTGAGATAGAAAACAAGCAAACAGGCATGTTTGTTGATCCTTGTGATTCATCCTGTTTTGTTTGTAAACAAAGCTAAGTAAAGCAGTATGTTGCTTAGAAAGACCTTTAACTTTGTTTCTTGTAACCACTCCTGAAGAGGGTGATCCAATAATGTTGCTTTGAGGATGAGCTTTATGAACTCTCAATGTAGGAGTTGGTGGAACTGGAAGATCAGATTCCAAATTAGTAAAATCAATCCCTTCATTGGTAGTTGAGAAAATACCTTCTTGATTAAGCTCATCATCAATTTCTTCTAATCCAGGAATGTTAGCATTATCCAAATCATCATCATCAACATTGGAATCATCAGCATTGTCCCAATTTGATGGTTCTAACACACCAGAAGTACTGTCAAAAGGGTCATCAGTACTTTGATCAAAAGTACTGTGGGCAGTATCTTGAAATTTACCCTTTTTCTTTGCAGCTTCATAAGCGCTCATTGGTTCATCTTCATAGGATTTTGCTATAGTTTCTTGAAAAAGCATCCTATTAAGTTCATCTTATATGGCTTGATCTTCATCAAATACTGTATTGGTTGGTTGAGCAGTACTTTCTTCCTTATCAGTAGCTTCAGGTTCTTTGTCAGGAACATCTTCTTGTCGAACATTGACTCCATGAACAATGTACTGTGAATCATCTTCTTTGTGATTAGCCTGATTCTCTTCTCTAACAGGCACATAATTCATAGATGGAGTGAACTTGAGATCAAGATCAAACATCCAATCAGGACCTTTACCTTTCTGAGTTTCTTTATCTTCCAAAAATTCAACATGAAGACAATCTTGAACCTTTTTGGTACTCCTGTTATAGACTCTAAAACCTTTGCTATTTGTACAATAACCCAATAGATATCCTTCATCTTACTTACCATCAAATTTTCCCAGAGAATCAATGGTATTTAGAATAGTTAGAGAACAGCCAAAAGGTTTTAGAAAACGAATGTTTGGTTTCTTTCCCATTAGTAACTCATAAGGTGTCTTCATCTGAGGTTTAGTTACCGAAACTCTATTTAATACATACCAAGCAGTACTTATGGCTTCAGCCCAAAAGAGAATAGGTAATTGGGAATCTGCAAGCATTGTTCTAGCTGCTTCTATCAAAGTCTTGTTCTTTCTTTCTGCAACACCATTCTGCTGTGGTGTTCTAGCAATGCTAAACTCTCTCTTGATCCCTTTCTTGGCACAGAATTCATCCATATACTTGTTCTTGAATTCTGTTCCATTATCACATCTAATATCTCTGACTTTGAGTCTCAATTGATTTTCAAGGGCTACTATCAGGTCATGGATAGCATCAAAGGTTTCATCTTTGAATCCCAAGAAAAAGACCCAACTAAATCTGCTACAATCATCTGTCACAACCAAGCAGTACTTCTTCTTATTTAAACTTTCTACTAAAACTGGTCCAAACAGATCCATGTGTAGCAACTCCAAAGGTTCTCTAATATCCCTTTCCCCAAGCTTCTTACATGAAGCTTTATGTTGTTTACACTTCTTGCAAGCCAAACATGAATGATCAGTCTTGAATGTTTTGGAAGGTAAACCTCTAACTAAATTTCCTTTGACCAGCTTGTTGATGTTCTTGAAATTTACATGACCTAGTCTTCGATGCCATAGATGTGCTTCTTCTAATGATGCTTTGGCTACTAAACATGTTGCTTTACCAACAGAATTGAGACTCTTTAAGTCTAAACTGTACACATCATTGGTTCTTGGTACTCTTAATGTTACCAAGTGATCATCAACAAACTTGAACTCAGGAGAGAGAATAAGACATTCTGTATCAGTGAACAGAATTGGGTACTTCTTGTCACAAATCTGAGAAACTGACAAAAGATTGAACTTGAGCTACTTCACATATCTAACATTCTCAAAATCAATACATCCAGCCTTGATTGTTCCTTTGCCTGTAATTCTCCCTCTATCAGGATCATTACCAAATGCAACTCTTCCTCTATAATATGCCTTAAAATCTAACAGGATTTCCTTGTCCCCTGTCATGCTGCCAGAGCAACCACTATCAACAATAATATGATCTTTAAGCTCCTCCTCTGGGTTGCCCTGCACAGTAAAAGAAAAGGGTTAGTTTCTTTTAGGAACCTAAGCCATTACTGACTTGTGTTCCCCTTGTGGAGTGACATACTTGAATTCCTTCAGTATGTAATCTCCACTGGTTTTAAAGGCATGGTCAATGATTATTTTCTTTGGTCCCATGTCTTGTGTTGTATTATCAACAACACTCCCTGTTTCACCCTTATCTGTGAAATTACTGCTTGTTCCCCATCAGTACTTTCTTTCTTAATCCAATTTCATTTGACTTTAGGTTTCTCTGATCTAGGTACTTTGCTTGAGGTGTAAGACCTTTTATATGAATTGAATCTCTTAGGTCTTCTATATGAAAAAGTGTTAGCAGTACCATGATTGGGTGAAAAGTTATCAGTCCTTTGAGAAGATACTTCTTGAGACTTATCAGTGTGTGAAGGTACTGGTGGTTTGGAAAACAATCTTTTCTGGTGAGGGTACCTATAGTCTTTAGAGAAATTACTATGGTTAACCTTATTTGAGTGATTCCAAGCTGGTCTAGTCTCTATTGGCTTATGATTGGCAGGTCGATCCTCCTTAGGCTTATGAAGGGTAGGACTATTCTTTGGGAACTGACTTAAGTATTATGAGTGTAAGTCACAATGCTTAATCAAATGATCAGGACTATAGCATACATAACATAATTTTCGCTCCATATTCCCAAATCCTCTTCTATGATTAAAAGGTTTCCTATAGTTAGCAGTATTTTGAAAAGTTTCTCTTGGAGGTACTGCTGAATGTCTAGCAGTACTTTGAAAAGATTTTGGAGGTACTGCTTGTTTTTGAAAGGCTGTAGGAAACTTTTGATCATTACCCCTTTGAAATTCATCCTTAGGTTTCTCAGAACTAGATTGACCAGTAAGCTTCTTACCTAGGGAGCATTGTCCTAGGTGGTTGAAGCCTACCAGTGGGTGCAGGAACTGAGTGGTACTCCTTATCTTTCTTAAACTCAGGAGGTGATTCACTAATTGGTTCCTCATTCCTAGGTGTGTTTTCTTCTGAGCTAGTAAGTTCATCATCACTAGTTGAGATCTCTACTGAACTAACTGGTTCCTTATCACTAGGTGGAATCTCATCTGAACTACTATCCTCAACACCATAACCTAGTCCAGTTTTAATGTGTACTCTTCTTTGTTTTTCAACAAATTGAACATGTGCCAGACCAGCCTTTTGTACACTAGCAAGTTTTTCTAACAAAGCATCTCTTTCCTTAGTAATCTTTTCTAATTCAGACACCTTACATCCTAACTTTTATTCACTTAATTTTAATTGATAATCTTGTTGCTCATATTTTTCTGCCCAAGCCATTTCATTATTTTCATGTGTTAATATTTTGGCTTCCATTGACTCTAAAGTTAATTGATAACCAGCTACCTCAGACCTAGCTGTTCTACAATTATCTCTTTCAGTCACATATTCTTTAAGCAACTTTTGATACACATCATTACACTTAGAGCATACCTCAAAGACATTAGATGAACTTGGTGAAGTAGCTACCATAGCAATCTGAACAGGTTCATCTTCATCCTCCATGCTCCAGTCAAAGCTTCCAAGACCATCTCTTGATTCCAAAGCAGCATATCCTGGTTCCTCATCAAAAGCTGTGCTCCAATCAAACTCTCCCATTGCAACCATAGAATAGGTTACTGGTTCATCATCAAATTCAGCACTCCAGTCAATCTCTGCTAGATTTTCTTGAGCCACCAAAGCTTTTGGTTTTGTTTCAGTAACAGGAACCTCTTTTCTTTCAACTTTGGGTTGTTCAAGCATTCTGGTTGCTTGATATTTTGCAAACTTGCATTCCCTTGCAAAGTGCCCAAGCTTTTGACAATTAAAGCATTCAATCTTGGATTTGTCAAAAGTTATACCCTGTTTGGCTTTGAAATCAATTCCCCTTCCTGTCTTGTTCATAAACTTCTTGATCCTTGCAGTGATCATGGCAACTTGCCATCTAATGTCAATCTCTTCCAAAGCATCTTCTTCAATCTGCAACAAGTCTTCTTGATAGGTAACAGGTAGAGTGGCTTGTTGAGCAAAGAAAGAACATACAACATCATCAGAATTGGTGTTGTTTGTTGATGATGGGGTGGTGGTAGTAGTGGTTGTGCAAGCATGCTGTGTATCACCAACAGTACTTTAAGAAGGATAAGCAGTACTTTGAGTAGAAGTACTGCTTCTATTTTCAGAAGGCACAAAAGCTATGTTGTGAGTTTTTTGAGAACTGTGACCATTCATCTCTTGCTCGTACACTTTCAAATTGTTGTAGAGATCATCAAAGTCCATAGACTGAAGTCCAGGTTGTCCTCTAATCATAGTAGCAACCACATGCCAGACAGATGGCAAACTCCTTAAGAACTTCAAATTTGCATCTTCAACAGATACCTCTGCTCCATACAGTTCTAGCATACTAAGTAGATTTTGGAATCTGTCATAGGCAGCATCAAGACCTTCTCTTTCACCAACAGTGAAAGTTTCAAACTACTGCTTCAATAAGTTTCTATGCATCTTTTTAGAAGCATCATTACCTCCAAATCTTGTCTTGATCGCAGCCCACAATTGCTTTGCATCCTTAGCATCATGAAACTTTAGTAGGTGACCATCAGAAATAGCAGACAATAGTATGTTGAGAGCCTTATCTTGATTTCTCTTTGTAGCAGCTGGCAAGGTTGGTTGAGGTGGTTTGGGTTATCCTTCAACATGTACAGGTTCGTCGAGAACAACATTACCATTGACAATCACATCCCATAGAGCATGGTCTGTAATAGCAAGGTACTGCCTCATCTTCATGCTCCAGAGATCATATTCTCCCTTCTTGATGATAGGAATTCTGAGTGAGGTGATGGATGGGATTGGTGCAGCTTCAGTCGACATCATTTAGGGTTTTTTGATAAATCGGTTTTAAGGGTTTCTTCTTAATCAGGGTCTCCACACAAGCTCTGATACCACTTGTTGGATCGATATACTCTGACCAAACTAACTTGTACCTTGTTTACAGTTTAACAACCTTGGATAAATCCAAAACTGTTAATAGTGAAACACTGATATACTTTATTGAGTATGCGGAATCTACTTCAACAAAGCTAAGAAGAATTAATAAACAACTTCGAATATTTTTAAAACCTTGAACCTGCTCTTTACACAGATTCACTAACAAACTCTAATCACTAATACTCTAATAAGCTTCTAATATTCGTATCTCTAATCGTATGAACTTGTCTCTCTAAAATCGTGTCTCTAATGCCAACCTAGGGATCCTTTTATAGGCACAAGGAAAACCCTAGTCGGTTTACAATACTTGAACGACAAGTAATTCTAATTCTAATTCTAATCTAATACGAACATTCTAGAATTACACATTAGTCCTTAAACATATTTGCATAACAGTCCTTCAACGAGCAGCAGTACTTTGACTTATTTAGCAGTACTTTGACTTCCAGCAGTACTTTGATATTCCAGCAGTACTTTAACTTTATAGCTCAACATAACTCCTGAAACCTCTTCTGGACTGCTATTTCTGGGAGATGTCACAAATGCCATGTTCCCAGAGCTAGAACTTGAGCCTCCGGTCTTTCTCAACTCCTGTTCAACAATCTTAAGATTGTTGTACAGATCATCAAGACTCATTGTATCAATATCTGGCTTTTTTCTCTAGATAACTACATGAGTATTCCATTCAGCAGACAGACTTCTTAAGAACTTCATATTAAGATCCTCCTGTGGAATCTCTACACCCAAGAGAGCCAGTTGACTTACTTTCTTCTGAAGCCTGTTGAACATATGATCAAGAGACTCAGTGCTTGTAGCACTAAAGCTCTTATAATTCTACTTCAGCAAAGTCTTCTGTGTCTTCTTGGTGGCTTCATTACCAACAAACCTGGTTGTTATGGCTTCAAACAGAGTCTTTGCATCCTTATACTTGCTAAAAGTTAATAATTGTTCATTAGGTATATCCATCAGCAACATACTTCTAGCCTTGTGATCATTCTTTTTCTAAAGCTTCTCTTCTGCAGTAACAGGACCTGATACAGTTTGAGCACCGCCTTCACTTGTTGATGGTTTGACTGTGGGTTTGAACGAATTGCCATTCTCTATGATGTCCCATAGAGCATAATCCTACACCTGAAAGTATTGCTCAATTCTGAGCCTCCACATCTCATAGTCACCCTGCTTTAAAATAGCCAGTTTAGTAGTGGTAGTTGTCTGAGTAGTTTCGAGATCCATTGCTTCAGTGAAAATAGAAAATTCTTCTGGTATGTTTCTTCTAGATCAAAGTTTCAGAACCTAGGCTCTGATACCACTTATGGATCCCAATACACGATCTCCTTGAGGTTTGTTTAGAAACTTTGAGTATACCAAAGAGTATGCGGAATCTATTCTTTGATAGTTAGAACAATGCACTTAACTATATCAATGTATAAGCAATGAAACACTAAACTCTGTATGAACACAATATAACCAAAACGATTTAATATTATTAAGCAAATAAAACGAGTGATCTGAATATCACTAGGGTTTATGTTAGCATTAAAGAAAAGTGATGGTCATTCTCATATTCATAACTTTGTAATGTGTCGTAGTATATATAATAGAATAGTTAATGAGCTCATGGATTGGACTAATCTAAAAGGTTAATAGTTATTGTAAGCTAGTCCTTAGATCTAAGTTGCAATCCAAGTCCAATCCATGACCTAAACGATGCCCATGGAAAGGCCCTTTAGGGCTTCTCTTTCCAAGTATAAATGCACACCAAAGCCTCATTTGTAAGGGGTGCTTGAGTGTGTAAGTGTGAGTTTCTCATATGGAAGAAAGCTTTCTTTTTCTACTCTCTCTCTTTCTAGTTTCATACGCCTACTTATCTCAAGTCACCAATCTATACGAGCTTATTATATAGTGTGATTAGGTAATACCTGAAATTCTAAAACATGTAAAATGACTAAAATGCCCCTGCAAGTTTAAAAATTAATTAAAAGCTTATAAAGTCCCGAATCGATTCCAAACTGCTGGCAATGAACAAGTTATGATCCCAAATAATTTTAACAACTTCATTTAACATTTATTCAAGCCATGAAAATTACCAAAATACCCTTGGGCGCCTAATATAGTTTAAATTCAAATTATGATTTAATTAAGTGTAATTAAATGGAATTAAAGGGCAATTAAATTAGAGATCAATCACATTAAGACTTCCTAATCAAAACCCCTGAATTATGGGCCCTTAACCCTCCCCTTTTGACTGGTCCTCATTATTAAAATCCAATCACCACATTTTTTCTTATCAAACCCTAATTACCGAGTGAAATAAAAACACACAAATAAATCCCTTTTGCCTCCAATCGACACTCTAAAATTCCCAAGCTATTTTTCTGTGTTAAATCATCATCCAAGGAGTCCTAGAAAAATAATACTTCGAATTGTGGTGGCCGGATTCAAAGGTTTTCGAAAATTCTTGTTTAATTCAACCCGAAAGGTAATAATTCCATTTTTGATTCATTCGATCTTGGAAAATTCGTTTCTTATTTTTATGGTGTTCCTCACAGCATATGTGACCTGTGAAAATTGGTTTCATGATTTTTAGATCGTTTTTGAAGTCGTCGTGATTTATGGTGCATTTTGGCTATTCGCGTACATATTAAATCGTGCGTCTCGTCCTACACGTTTGAATCTTGATTTGGTATTTTTCTCAGACCCTATATATGTTATGAACACCAAATAAAATGTAAAAGTCGATCCATGCATGATCTAACAATTATTTGTGAAATAAATCTTAAAAACATATATAAACCCTAAATGATTCAATTCGAATTTTTGAGGCTTCATATTTATTTTATTTGGACTCCATATGATCATACTAATCTGGGAAAAATTATATTTCGAATTGTTAAGGCCTAAAATAATTATTCTTGATTTATTTAGTTTTACCGATTTTAAAGAAATTAAAAAGAATAAAAGAAAAATTTTGGGAAAATTATCAAACCGATCGAACTAGGGTTTTGAAGTAATGAAACCTGGAAATTTACATGGTATAATGATGATAGAATGATGGTATAATGATTTGGATTAATAGGGTTCGATTTAGACAAGATTTTATGTGTAACGATTTGGAAATAATAAGTTAAGGGTGTGTTTTGTAATTTCTAAAACTTGTGGGTCAGTTTTAAAACTTAATTTAGATCATGTACTTGCTGGGAAAAATAGAAAAGGAAGGGGTCTAATGTCATTTTTGTATTTTAGAGGGTTAAAATGTTTTTAGGGTTTTATTATGATTCGAATTGTAAAATAATTAATCTAGAGGGACTAAACTTGTAATTTTGGGAAACTTATGGGTCATTCATGTATTTAATCATATTTAAAGTGCCATGTGTCATTTTGATAATTTAAGGGGCTATTATGGAATTATTATAAATTAAAGATTGATTTATATAAAGTAAGGACTAAATATGTAAACTTTGTAACTTGGGGGACTTGAATTGTAAAACTTATATTCTAAGGGTTTTGAATCGTGCAACATTTAAATTAAGGGTACAATATGTAAATTTGTAAAACTAAGGGGCTTAACATGTTAACATGAATATTTAAGGTTTAATATGTAACTTATTAAGTTAAGGGACTAAACATGTAAAATCATGAAACCTCAAGGGTGTAAAGTGTAAATTTTGGATATACTAATATTAACATGACATAATGACTAAATATGGTAACGTTCTAAATATGGAAACTTTCTAAAAATGGAAACCTACTAAAAATAAAAAGTACTTGATATGAACATGGGATCCTTAGTAATTCTGTCTCTACTCCTCTAGGTGTCAAGGAGGAGAAGTTTTATCTGTGTCTGCCATTTCATTTGCTTACTTGATCACTAAGGTACAGATATTCTGCCCTTCTTTAGTAAGGTGCCTTCGTCTCATGTTGATTTCTGATTCACTGCCATGTTCCTTGTTTCTATGAACCTTTGACATTGACCTACTGATACTGAACCTTTCTTATATTGAACCTACTGATATTGACCTTTCTGTTACTGAACCATCTGATATGAACCTTCTGATATACTGGACTGGATATTGACCTATGAAACTGAAACTGAATACTGAATACTGAATACTGATACTTGACCACTGACCCACAGTTTGATACTACGAGCCATAACTAGTCATGAGGGTTTCATGTCCATGTCATTGATGCACCGATGGCATGACTCTAGGGCAGGAGAGTGATGACCTGTTCCGTCCCTGACTGTATTTTATTTGGTGTGTTGGGAGGTTTATGGCCACCTGGGGCGTATGGATGCATCCTAGAACTGTTACTGTTACTGTTACTGTTACTGTATTACTGGTGACTGATGGTGTGTGCGATACACGTCTTTCACATACTGGGAGCTAGCTACTCCATTTACTGATTGAGGACTCCCCTCATATTTACTGATTACTGAGAGGTCTCCCCTCTACATGATTATACTGATTACTGTTACTGATTACTGATACTGGGCTCGTAGAGGATTACTGTTTTCCATGCACCTTATAGACTTATGACCTTTACCTTCCATTACTGACACCCTATGGTATGATACTGGACTTATCTCTGTACTGGGCTTGGTATGTTGGGCTTGTTGAGATCTTTTGATTACTTCACCATTACTCATGATACTATCCATGTTTCTTATATCTCTGTATAACCTTTATATTTCTTCTCATCTATTATCACATCATGTATGATTCCTTTCGTTTTCCCTATTTCATTATTATTATTTTTACCATTATATCTGTTCACTGAGCTCGTGTAGCTCAGCCGCGTTTCTTTTCCCGCGGCAGGTATTGAGCTAGGAGCTGGGTTATGGATTTTGGGAAGAGTGTTCACGAGTGAAGTCTTGTTTTTGTTGGTTTATTCTTCATTGTATTATGTTTTGTATTTCATGTATTTTCTGTCTTATGTTACATTGTATTTCCGCTGTTTATTTATGGATGTTATGTATGATCTGATGTGAAACCATGTACTTGTGACATCTTTACCCTTGTCGGGTCGGGGTGTTACAGTGTGATAAGGTTAGATCTAAGTTCCTACAAGTGGTATCAAAGACAGGTTTTTTGTAAGGGGTGCTTGAGTGTGTATTGTGTTTGTTTTCTTTAATAAAATTCTCTCTTCATCTCACTACTTTCTCTCTCTGTAAAACATCCCTTATATACTCTTGTACCACCATCTTTGCTTAATATTGTGTGATAAGGTTGATATATCTTAGGTCCTACAAGTGGTATCAATCGCCTAACAATGATTTAGGAAGTTTTTGAGTTTTGGTTGTCACGTTTTCTACACTTTTCTACTTGTTATTTTCTTAAAAAACCTTACTTTTCTTTTTTTTTTTTTTTTTTTTTTTTTTTTTTTTTTTTTTTTTTTTTTTTGGTTTTAGCACTTTTTTTATTACAAACTAGTTTTACAAACCATTTTTCACAAGAAAGTTTCAAGCTTTTGGCTTAAATTTGAAGTTTTGGATTCGTACTTTTCATGTTCTTGCAAATTTTGAATAAGCTTATTTTGTATTATAAGTGTTAAAGTTTGCAACTTTCTTTAAGTTTTAGTGTTTTTAAGCTTAGTTGTACAAGAAAATCTTGGTTAGAAACATTTCTTGGTCATTTTTTAGTGATTTGAAAAATCTAGGAAAATTTCGAATAGGTATATACCCCCAAAATTTCGAATAGACCCTTAAACCTTAAAGTTTCTAATAGTCAAAACCCTAAAATTTTGAATAAGCATACACGGCAGTTTCTTCAGGATTCATGGATTACTCAGTATTCTTCTTTCTTGTATAAGTGAGAAAAACACTTCGACTTGTGGAAAAACTTCTAATTTGTACTAATTAGAAAGTTGAAAATTTCGAATAGTCTGAAAATTTTGAATAACCTAAAAAGTTTCAAGTAAGGCAAAAATTTTCGAATAGGCTTCAAAGTTTCGAATAGTGAAAATTTCGAATAAGTAAAAAGTTTCGAATAGTGAAAATTTCGAATAAGCAAAAAGTTTCGAATTGTGAGAATTTCGAATAGGTAGAAAATTTTGAATATTGAAAGTTTCGAATAAGGAAAGTTTCGAATAGTGAAAGTTTCGAATAGTAGGATTTTTGTTGACTTTTTGCATTTTAGAGTTGAATTTTTACGACAAAACTTCAAACGGCCATAACTTTTGAACTATAACTCTATTTTTAGTGAAATACCTGACAAAATTTTTAAAGCCTAAAATCGCTCCAGAAAGAAGTTATCAACATTTTTATGTTTTAAGACCAAATTTTCACTACAACAACGGAACTTACCTTTCACAAAACACAACTCCTTTATCGTTGAAATGATTCAAGATCAATTTTATCACACATAACTTCATCAATGGCAACTCAGCAAGACAGTATCACAACTGCTTTGACAAATGCTTTTGCTTCGTTCTCTAGGGCATTAAACATCAAACCACATAACAACAACCAATGGATTTCATCGTACACTGACTGTAGGACCTTAGATCTATAACCTAATCACACAATATTGATGCACAAAGATGGTGGCAAGAGATATAGGTGTCAACTTTTAGAGAGAGAAACAAGAGAGATAAAAACAATAGAACTTTTATTAAAACACACACACTTACACACTCAAGCACCCACTTACAAATGAGGCAAGAGTGCCTTTCATACTTAGGTTCATATGCCTCATAGGCTTTGCCATGGGCCTTGGATGGACTTGGATTGGATTGGACTTTACATAAATGACTTAACATATAATACTAACCTATTAGATTAGTCCAATCCATGAGCTCATTAACTATTCAATTATATATTATATGACACATTACAAAGTTATAAATAAGAGAATGACCATCACTTCTTTTTACATCTCTTTGATGCTAACAATCTCCCCCTAAGGGGTGGTCATTCAAATGATGCTCCACGTAATTAGGTTTTTCGTCTTCTGGGTCTTGATCTTTGTGTGTCGTCATAGAATAGTCTTAATTCTTTGTTCCTTCATGCTTTGTGATCTTTGAAGTAACGTCTTTTGATTTATCTTGCCTTTGATCAACATCTTCACATGTTTGCAGTGTCGTCTTTTCCAACATACTCATACTTCTTGGTAAGACTTTGAACTTCATACTTATGTCTTCCTCAATTGATTCATGAACTTGTTCTTTACTTCTTGATTAGTTCTTTGACTTTGACGTAACTCATTGTCTTTAACTTTATCTCTTTGTCTAGAACGTTCTTTACTTGAGCTTGTTGAGGATGAACTTCATAAGTATGAGTATGTGGAGGTGAAGATGTTTGATATCTGAAATGATGGTGTATGGTCTTTCTCCAAGGGATTATCATCAGTACCTGCATAAAATGTTAGTTGAAATCACCAATCGATCATCGTGGACTTTTCTTAGAGATTGGACCACTACGATTGTTATACTGATGAATGTCTTGATTCCATTCACCTTGGTCGGGCACATCAGCCGTCCGAATCCGGTTAGGTACATCATTACATAGGATAGATCCAAGTAACGACCCACGACTTAAGGATTCAATTCATGAAAGGAATCTCCTTGGCGGGATTTCCAGCACTTACAGGTTTAGACTTACAAAAGGCTGTTCTTGAAGTGGATACCCTCTAGAAGGCTTACAACAGATATACCAAAGTATACCCACAATTCAGGTGAGCCGCTAAAGTATACTGAAGTATCACTCCACGAATGTAGACTGTTTGAAACAAATAACCACCATCATGATGTATGTGGCAAGATCCGAAGATCTCATAAAGACTCTTGTACAACTTGTGTCCTTTTTGGCGAACACAAGTGTATGCTATTGGAAGTGTATCCTAAGAGATCTTTTGATGAATCTCATGGCTCTAGACTCGATTATTGCGTTTTGGTTTTAGTTGTCGGAGGCATGGAGCAGACGGCCTCCTTTTTCATTATCAACACATCTCGGAGTGAGAGGTCGATAGATTTTTCAAGGTTCTTCGTGATAAATAAAACAAATATCTTTTAAGAGATACATGAGTGGCTAGGAGGGGTTGTGCAGCGCGTTACTAGGTCCATGACGTCTTGTCTTCCATACCGGTATCATCTTTATGATAACCGATAGCAGATATATTGACCCGGTTGTTGTTCCAAAGTTTATTGGAGGGATATTTCTTTTCACCCTTTTCACAAACTTTTCTTTTTAATTCTTCAACCCCTTCTTTCTCCTTTCATCAATTTACTCCTTTTTTCAATCATACCTAAGGACTTCTAATTCTAATCTATTAGATTTGTCCTTGGGTAGATCCCTCTGGCTCTGGCGGATCATAGGACATAAACCTAACCATAATCACCTTATCACTCAATGATTATCCTAGGTTCATTGATCACTTGCCATAAAAACTTTTTTTTTCTTTTTTTTTTGTGAAAATTTCTCAAAGTGTTTATGGATATAAAACACATTTTGTTAACATTTCGAGAGTTTTGCATTTTCTGAAATACTGCCCCTCCACATGTGCTTATGTGATTTTAAGATAAATTTTTACATGTTAGGTAGAGTTCGCACTTTTGAATTGATCGATTTTCAGTGAACATGACCGATTCGAGACACGCTTACATCACTAGTTAGACTAGCTTGAAATTATTACCCTTCCTGGTCAAGTTCAAAGAAAGTCTCTCGAGACGGTACATTCTACTTAGACAAGTCCTATTCGAGATATGCTTACATCACTAGTTAGACTAGCTTGAAATTATTACCCGTCCAGGACAAGTCTTTTCGATTATTGACATTTAAGCTTCGTCAATTCCTTGGTTGTTTCTGAGTCGAGCTCTTTTGTGATTTAACCACAATCTTTAAACATTTTGATCACATTTTAATCACATCTTCTCCCCCTCAAAAATAGCATATTCGTGATATTTTTTATATCAACTGATTAATGGAAAAACTTTTGGAGAGATAGACGAATTTGTTTTGCATGAAATTGAAACATTTTTTTTTAACTCCCCCTTAATGAAAAGCATATTTCATACAAGAATATTAAAATAAATTACGGGTTTGTAGGGAGTTATCTTGAGCACTAATGTGAAATCTTTTGAAAAATCCTGAAGAGGTGCTTAAGAATTATGTTTTAGAAACGAGTTAATGTTTGAAATCTTTTCGTTTGTATATACTCGAACTTTAAAAAATGATTTCATCTTTTGAGAGTACGAGTCCTGATTTGAAATAATTAGAAGTCATTATTAAAGTCTGGGTTTCGTACTGAAGTATCCGAAAGCCATATTTTTGAGAAAATTTGAGAAATGACATGTTTTCTAAAACATTATAGTGAAATCTCTCTCAAGCATCTGTACATGTGCGTATCATTGTTGAATAACATTTCTAGATATGTACAGAATATCAATTATACGAGATACATGTCGTGAGAAGAATATTTTTTCATTTTTTAATTTTACATTGGTTTTGTATTTTTGAAAATTTTCTATTGTTTCTGGATTTTTTAAAATTTTCTATTTTTGTATTTTGATTTTGTTGGTTTTACAAATTTTGTATTTTGTTTTTCAAAAAATATTTACAGCGAAGCTTTTTGAAAGATATTCTCAAAAAGATTCAAGAAGACGTTCTAGCTCCTCAGGAGTTAGGCTTCGCATGCCAATTTTTCAAACTAAATCGTCAAACCTTTCTTTTGGAAGGGCTTTAGTAAATACATCGACAAGTTGGTAATCCGTCTTCACGAAAAATAATTCAACAGTACCCTCTTCTACGTGCTCTTTTATGAAGTGATAGTGGACTCTAATATGCTTAGTCTTCGAGTGTTGAACTGGATTGCACGTTATGGCTATGGCACTTTTCGAGTCACAATACAAAGGTATTTTATCAAAAGTAAAGCCATAATCTGTGAGTTGTGTCCTCATCAATAGAACTTGGGCACAACACGCAGATAGAGATACATACTCAGCTTCTACAGTTGATAATGCAGTACAGTCTTGTTTCCTTGATGACCAGCCTACTAGCTTTTCACTCAAAAATTATGCTCCTCCTGATGTACTTTTTGTTGTAACTTGGCACCCTGCGTGATCCGCATCTGAAAATGCTATTAGTTTAAACTCGGAATCCTTCGGATATCAAAGTCTCATGTTAATGGTTCTTCGTAGCTACCGAAAGATCCTTTTAACCGCTTGGAGGTGAAGTTCAGTAGGCCTTGCCTGAAACCGTGCTAATAAGCAAATAGCAAAATGAATATCGGGTCGACTAGCAGTAAGTTACAAAAACCAATCATGCTTGGATATTTCTTTGGATCAATGGGTTTCCCTAATAAATTAGCATCGATTTTTGGTGAAGTGACCATTGGTGTACCAACAGAGTCACAATTTTCCATACCGTGTTTTTTCAAAATCTCAATTATATATTTAACTTGATTAATAAAAATACCACGAAGGGATTGATGTATTTTTAAACCAATAAAGAATTTTAGTTCCCCCGTCATGGACATTTCATATTTGCTTTTCATGAGATTTTCAAAATGTTTTAAATGATTCGGATTAGTGGATTCAAAGATAATGTCGTCCACATAAATCTGAACAATCAAAATGTCATCTTTGTATTTCCTTGTAACCAGGGTAGAATTAACAGTTCCTTTGGTGAAATTGTTTTTTATCAGGAAAGATGATAGTTCATCATACCACGCTCTTGGAGCTTGTTTTAAACCATAAATGGCTTTCTTAAGCTTGTAAACGTAGTCTGGATGTTCCTTGTCAATGAATCCTTTTGGCTGACTCACATACACTTCTTCTGTAGGACCCTTAATATCATATCATTTCACACATAAAAGATTAAAGAAGAGATTGAGATGAGAAGCAGAAGAGAAAAGAGTGTATTAGATTAAGATAAAGAAGAAGATGAGATACAAGAAATGGAGGAAACCTAGAACCTTACCCCTTGTATTCCACCCCTCATATGGGAGTTCATGGGTTCATTTTATAGATAAGGAACCCTTACATGGTTTGCCATTTAGACTGATGTGGGATAGGATAGAGTTTTTGATAAGATTAGAATAACATACGATTTTTACATCATACTTAAACCGTGTATAAATGTTAAATGATAAATACAAGTCACGAGTTTCTAATCTAAGAATGACACTCACTTTAATTAAGTCTAACAATCTCCCCCTAAGGGATGTCATTCTTTAGATGCTTCATTGTGATGATGTCATTAGTCGTCTTGATCTTGAACTTCGTGAAATGTCTTAGAATTATCTTGATACTTTGTTCCTTCATGCTTTGTGATCTTCAATCGTAGACTTTTGATCTTTCTTGCCTTTGATCAACATCTTCAATGATTTGTTGTGTCATCTTCTCCACCATACTCATATGTCTTGAAGAGACTTTCAACTTCATACTGACGTCTTCCTCACTTGATACATGAACTTGTTCTTGACTTCTTGATTAGCTCTTTGATTTTGATGTAACTCATTATCCTTAAATTGATCTCTTTGTCTTGAACATTCTTGATTTGAGCTTATTGAGGATGAACTTCATATAAGTATGAGTATGTGGAGGTGAAGATGTTGATGTATATGATGGTGTACGTTCTTTCTCCATGGAGACTTACATCAGTACCTGCATAGATATTGTTTGTTGAAATTACCAATCGATCATGGTGAACTTTTCTTAGATAATAGATCACTACAATTGTTTTACTGATGAATGTCTTGATTCCATTCACCTTGGTCGGGCACATTAGCAATCCAAATCTCGTTGAGGGACAGTTATCAATACTATGGATAAAATCCAAGTAAAGACCCACGTCTTAAGGACTTAATTCATGAAAGGAATCTCCTTGGCGGGATTTCCAGCACTTACGGGCTCAGACTTCAAGAGAATTAACAGCATAGTGTGAAAACCCTCTCTAATCCTTACAAGGGTCGTTCCTGAATTGGATACCCTCAAGAAGGCTTACAACAGATATACCGAAGTATACCCACAATTCAGGTGAGCCACTGAAGTATACCGGAGTATCACTCTACGACTCTAGACCATTTGTAACAAGTAACCATTATGATAGATAAGCAAGATCAATAGATCTCATAAAAACTATTACAACTTGTGTTCTTTTTAGCGAACACAAGTGTATTATATTGGAAGTGTATCCTAAGAGATCTTTTAATATATCTTATGGCTCTAGACTCGATTATGTGCGTTTTGGTTTTAGTCGTCGGAGGTATGGAGCAGAGTGCCACCTTTTCAATATCAACACATCTCGGAGTGAGAGGCCGATAGATTATGCAAGGTTCTTCATGAGAAATGAAACAAATATCTTTTAAGAGATACCTGAGTGGCTAGGAGGGGTTATGCAACACGTCACTGGGTCCATGACGTCTTGTCTTTAATACCGGTATCATCATTGTGATAACCGATAGCAGATGTATTAACCCAGTTTCTGCCCTAAGTTTTCATAGAGGGCTATTTCTTTTCACCCTTTCATAAACTTTTCTTTTTAATTCTTCAACCCCTTCTTTCACCTTTCTCATTTACTCCTTTTTTTCAATCATACCTAAGGACTTCTAATTCTAATCTATTGGAATTGTCCTTGGGTAGATCCCTCCGGCTCTGGCGGATGATAGGACATGAACCTAACCATAATCACCTTATTACTCCATGATAATCCTAGGTTCATAGATCAAATGCCAAAAAACCTTTTGTGAAAATCTCTCAAAGTGTTTATTATTATAAAACAAATTTTGTTAACACTTCGAGAGTTTTGCATTTTCTAAAATGCTCCCCCCTTCACATGTGCTTATGAGGTTTTAAGATAGATTTACACATGTTGGGTAGAGTTCGCACATTTGAATTGATCGATTTTAAGTGAACATGACCAATTCGAGACACGCTTACATCACTAGTTAGACTAGCTTGAAATTATTACCCGTCCTGGTCAAGTTCAAAGAAAGTCTCTCGAGACTGTACATTCTACTTAGACAAGTCCTATTCGAGACATGTTACATCACTGGTTAAACCAGCTTGAAGTTATTACCCGTCCCGGACAAGTCTTTTCGACTACTGACAATTAAGCTTCGTCAATTCATTGGTACTTTCTGAGTCGAGCTCTTTTGAGATTCAACCACGATCTTTACACATTTTTTATCACATTTTAATCACGTCTTCTCCCCCTCAAAAATAGCATATTCGTGATATTTTTTATATCAATTATTTATTAGAAAAGCTTTTGGAGAGATAGACGGATTTGTTTTTGCATGAAATTGTAACATTTTCGATGTTTATACTCCCCCTACATAAAAGCATGTTTGGAGGGAGTTATCTTGATCACTTTATGAAAGATTTTGAAAAATCGTATTGAAAAAATCTTGAAGGAAATGTGCTCAAGATAAAGAATATTTTGAAAATCTTTGAAGATATGTTAGAAGAATTATCTTGATTTGTTTTAGGATAAGTGTTTGAAAAAGATATTGGTTTTTCACAACACTTTCCTTTATTTGAAGTTCGGGTTGTAAGCTGAAATACTTACAAGCCGTCAGTTTCAGCTCGGGTTTCGTACTGAAGTATACGAAAGCCATTGAGATTTTTAGGATAAGTGCCCAAAAAATATTTAAAACCTTTGTTTTGATTAAGCACTTTCCTTTCTTTGAAGCGCGGGTCCTGAACTGATGTGTCTAGAAGCCATTATGAATAAAATTTTGAGAAACGACATGTTTTGAAAATAATTTAGAGAACTCTCGTTCAAGCATCTGTACATGTCCGTATCATTGTTGAATGACATTTCCAGATACGTACAGAATATCGATTATACGAGAGACATGTCGTGAGAAGAATATTTTTGTTTTTTGATTTTATATTGTTTTTGTATTTTTGAAAATTTTCTAAGTTTTTGGATTTTTGAAATTTTATAATTTTGTATTTTATTTTTGTTTGTTTTTCAAATTTTGTATTTTGATTTTTTTTTAATTTTGTATTTTTTTTTTCAAAAATAATATTCACAAAGAAGAATTAATTTTGAACAAGTAAAAGTGGAGTTAAGAGTGGAATTAGACAAGGATTTCCACATGCGATGTTGGCATAAAGTTCTTCTTTTCCACATCGGGTGAATGAACCCTTAACACTTTCAGAAGTACCTGCATCCACAAAAGACGAATTTACACAAATAACAGTGTTAGAAGTCCATGTTTCCTCACATTGAGGGTGTTCACTATCAACGGTTGTAGTGGTTTCGACTTCCTTATCTTGATGATTTTCACTATTATTTGTCTTCGTGCATCTATAAAAAATCTTCCCTGTAGGAATCCATCTAAGACCAACTGTGTTTAAAACATTTCCCGTGGGGATCCACCTAAGGCAAGATCTATGAGTTGTTTTCTTTTCAGATGCAACGGAAGTCTCATTTTGAGAAAAACTACGTCCTGTAGAGATCCACCTATTAGGTTTCTTAGCCTCTTGCTTCTTATCAACGGGTTTGTTTTTATTTGGGGTCTTAGTGGATTGTGCCTTAGCATGTAAATTTTATTTCTTGATATACTGTGCAACACGTGCATCATGATTAGCTGAAAAGACACATTTTTGACATGTAGGACAGACAAATTTAACATTCTTGTTTAAACCGGCAACCTTAATTTTGTCACTACTGTCATTTGGAAATTGTTTCTTGTTCGAAGAGGAATATGAATACTTAGTGTTGTATTCTACGTGCATAACATTTTCTTTTGTGCAACTACTCTTAGATGTAAGCCAATCCCTAGTCTTTTGTTGATTGTTCCTAGGTAATGGTTTACTACTACTAGCAGGGCCTTGGAATCTTGTAGAATTCATCACCCTAGGTTTGGTACCTAAAATTCCATCTTTTCGAATCTGTACCTTTTTCTTAGCTTCATCTAGATAGTGATTGTGGATCATGCCGTTAGAACCAACAGATTCCTTAATAGTTTTTGTGGTCACATTCGGTGAGCTTTTCCTAGAAAGATCAGGTGTAATGACTTGTGGTTCCTCGACAAATTTTTTTCTTGTTCAACACCTTTTTCATCAATCTTTAATATTCTTTTCTTGATGGGCAAGGAATGTCGAGTGACTGGTTTTGACAAATCATTTTTCTCATTGACTTTTGGAACAACCTAAAAAATAGACATTTTTGGTTTTTCAACCGGTTTTGAAGCATTTGGTTTCTCTGGAGTCGATGGTTTTACAAGCTTAGTATCCACACCCTTCCCTTTTAGACTGTCCAGCTGAGCCCTCAAAAGATCATTGTCACAAACGTGATTTTTAGCAGGTTAGTTTGACCTATAGTCTCAACTCATTTAATTTTTTTTGTTGTATTATGTGCTTATGTGTGATATAGGTGGTATATGTGTGTGGATTATGGGTATTATGTATGGATATTAGCACTAAATCCCTTGATGTGATATTTTCTTGATGAGTTGAGTAGTGCGAATTTTGGGAAAAGTACATTTTGATCGCCTTTGTGGTGTAGAAACGACTTGTGTAGTTTTGGTGTTTTGTGGTTTTGCGTAACGAGACTCCGTTCAACTATTTGAGCATTAGTAAGTTACGTGGAGGTTATTTTTATTGGGTATATTTATGGAAAGTGTGAAAAATCTATTTTTGGAAACTTTATTTTGAAAATGATATTTTTCCGGTTTGTCGTAAAATTGAAGGTTTATCGCGTAGGGTGATAAATATAAGAGTATAGGGGTTTTATTATATAAATATATAAAGTATAAGGTTTTGAAGTAGTAATAATTAATTTAAGATAATATATATATATATATATGTAATAATAATAAGGGGCGGCCGATTAGGGGGTGTTTGGGTAGAATTAGGAAACCAAATTTGACTAGAAATCCACTTACCTAATTAACCCTACTCTAGAATTTTCCTAGGAGCTTATAAATACAAAACCAAGAACCCTCATTCCCCTTGTTTCCTGAAAATCGACCAACCATAAGAGAAGGAGAGGAAGGAAAATTATTTTAGGGTTTTATTCTTCAAGTATTAAGGTAAATTTATAATCCTTATGTTTAATTAATTATTCTAATTCATGTAATACAATTTGTGATGGATCTAGGGTTTATAAGCTTCTGTAAATTAATGATATTAAACATGTTAGGGTCATTAATTAGTAATAATATGATGATGGGTGAAGTAGTTAGGGTTTAAAACATGTTAATTAATGAGTTATGAATCTGGCAGAATTAATAGGCTGTAAAGATGCGAATTTAATTAATAGATGAAGATGAGTTAGATCACCAATTTTATATCTAAATTATAGTTCAGAGAAAGAGCTTTCCAAAAAGTCTGACCACGATCAATTTTGAGGTCGGGAAGGCAGTCAAAAGATTTTTGTAAGCTAAGGTGTCAAAACTGTTAAACCGGGATAGAATTAGGGTAAAAGTATTGAGGTCAAAGGTTGCTTTGAAAGTGGAATTTGGATAGGTCCTTCTGTGGGAATCAATTTCTATATTATATTTGACTTCCACGCGAAAATTAGATAATAATAAGTTGTACGGGTGGGTCTATGAGGTCAAAACTTTTTGATGTCCGATCAGATCCGAATCTGGATAAATGTCATGTTTGATTTTTCATTGGGAACTTGTGTATGTTTTTAGTGCATGATCTTCTAGGACAAGCTTGTATGCTTATGAAAGATCATGGTGTATTTTTGGTGTGAGTTACGAAGCTTTATTCGCTGTGATTTTATGTGGGTGAAAGTACTTTAGAAATATGCGTTTCTGAAAGTGTTAATTAAGGGATTTAGTGAGAGTCAAGTATTGGGTGGTGATTAGTATGGTGTCTAGGTAATCCATAGTGGGTTATATGAACCTTAGACAACCATCATATGTGTGTTACATGGACTATGGCTTTTAGCTTGGTTGCATGTAACATGATTGTTATTTTTGTGATATAGATTTGTGTGTTGATAACTTGGAAGCTGCGGATTTGAGGTGAGTTTATAGTTTCAATTTTTACTTTGTTTTAGACTTGGGATGGAGATGATGCTTGTTTAAATTATTTTTGAGTTACTGTGATTATGTGGTTATAAAATGCATGGACGTGTAATTGTTATTATACTTATACTACATGTTATTATGGTGTTTATTTGTGGTGATTATACGAGTGGGAAGATGCCCTGGTGGCTCTACTCGTTATTATTATGTCCGGCCGGAAGGGGAATTATATTGGATCGGTGGGCGCTTCCTTCCCAATTATTGTGAACTTGGATCGGTGGGCACGTTCCATCCCAATTGTGGTGGTATTTGGATCGGTGGGCACGTTCCGTCCCAATTGTGGTGGTATTTGGATCGATGGGCACGTTCCGTCCCGTAAGCTATGATTGCATGCTAGTGTAAAATAACTATATATCTTTGCTGTCCTGCTATGCTATGTTTTATAATCACAGTGGACTGATAATAAAGGTGTTTTGTGTGTCTTAAACCTATGAATCTCACCAACATTATGTTGGCGTTTTAAGCATCATTTTGAGGTGAGCATTCTAAGGCTAAGATAGAAGAGCGCGATTAGAAGAGACCTAGATTGCATTGGGGATGGCTATCTATGAGTTTTTAAATTTGATTTAGTTGGATTTTGTTACGATGCTTGAATTCCTTTCATTTTAACTTTATGTTTTAATGAAGATACTTTAGTGATTGTTTTGGATTATTTGTTTTGGGGTATCGTTACGACACTTTGTGTTTGTACTTTGCTCTATTTATTTGCATGTAGTATTTTCTCTATTTAGACACCAAGTGTTGTGATGATATCCATGATGTTGCACTTGCATTTCCGCCATTGGCGAGGTGTGACAGATTGGTATCAGAGACTTGGTTATAGAGAATTAGGTGTTTGAGCCTAGACTATAACCTAGGAATCCCTCATATAGTTGCATTTAAGGCCTATGTGTTAGTATAGTACTTTACGTGTTTATTCTTGTTGAGGTTATGAGTAGTTCGGTTGAGTTTTAGACGTCTATTGGATCCTCATACTTACTATCATATGTGTCATTTTTAGCATGGCACCTCTCGCTCGTAGCAAATATTGTTGGGCAATTGTTGTCGCTACTGGTTGCAAGAGGATTGGTAGTTTGAGACGGGCTAACAAGAGGATTTTGATTCCTGCTATCATGTGGCCATGTCTGATTGAGGAAAATATGAAATTGGTAAACATGGGTGGAACGGAGGTACGAATGTACGAGATGGAGGTAACCGATAAAAACGGCTTCACGACTAGGTACCTTGGGAGGTGTCCCAAGTTCATGGAAGATGGAGGAGTAGTTCGAGCTGAGCCCCGTAATTTTTATGGATTTGTGGACCATATAGAGGAGGAAAGAAAGAATCCCGAGAGTGGCTTTGATAGTCATCCACTACCACAGCCCGAGGGAAACCGAAATGGATGGCTAAGTGAGGAAGACGAAGTGGATTCGGACCTGGAGTCTACGGCGAGTAGTTGAATTATTTCAAGATAGACGAATGTTAGGATGGAGCTCGAGCCACGTGCGACATTATTGTTTAGCGTTATGTTTTGATATGTCTTTTGTGTTTTTGATGTGGAAATTGTGTTGGAATATAGATTCCGTTGGATTTTGGGATTTTCCCTAAGTGATTTTGATTATAGAGTTAAAGTGGTCATAGGAATTGTTCCATGTGAGATGATTGTTTGCATGAAGTGTGGTCATAGGAGGAAGTACACTTGTGAAAGGAAGCATAGATAATTATGGTGGCCAACATAATTATACATGCTTCACAACACAGGTGGACTTGCAAGTATGATAGCATGGATTGTGTTGTATATTAGGTGCTATGTGATATAGGTGCGTTATCATTGAGATGTGTGGTTTTGGAAGCAAGTATACGTGTGGAATAGGCCTTATAACTATGGTCGCGAACATAATTATAAGGGTATCACACACGTGGACTTGTGACCATGATTACATTGATTGATGTTTGTTGTTATATGTTGTGGTAGGTGTTATGTGATATCATGTTGATGATGGTTGTATGGTTAGAGATGTATTCTCTTAACCGTTTGGGAAATCGTTGTATGCAGCAAGGTGTGGGTGGTAAGATTCCATTCTACCTATCATATGTTGATACCTCATTTATCTGTTGGTACTAATGGTGAGATATTTAAGTTGGTTCGTTTGCTAGACTATTGAATGATGAGTCTGGTGAACTTAAACCTAGTATTGTGATTGAAATAGCTAGTGGTAAGGAGGTAGAGGTTGATAGGGTTATTCATGGGTATACAATAGTGTTAGAGGGTATCCCGTTCATGATTGATTTGATACCTTTTGGGCATGGGAGTTTCGATGTGGTGATAGGGATTAGCTAGCTATCTAAGCATAGGGCTGAGGTCATATGCCACGAAAAGGTTGTTCGAATTCCTTTGGAGAGTGGCATTATACTTCGGATTCAAGGAGAGAGTGTAGGGAGTGATTTGAAATCCCTTAAGAGTGCGAAAGCCAAAGAAGTTAAGTTAGAAGAAATCCCTGTAGTATGTAAGTTTCCCGGTGTTTTTCCTGAAGAGTTGTCTGGATTGCCTCCAATCCGTCAAGTTGAGTTTCGTATTGAATTGATTCCTGGAGCGGCACCTGTGGCGAAATCTCCATATAGATTGGCACCCTCAGAAATGCAGGAGTTGTCCGAACAGCTGCAAGAACTTCAGGATAAGGGGTTTATCCAACCTAGTCATATTCCGTGGGGAGCACCTGTGTTGTTTGTAAAGAAGAAGGATGGTTCATTCCGGATGTGTATTGACTATCGGGAGTTGAACAAGTTGACGGTTAAGAATAGATATCCTCTTCCTAGGATTGATGATCTTTTTGACCAACTACAAGGAGCTCGGTTTTTCTTGAAGATTGATCTACGTTCTGGGTATCATCAGCTGAGAGTGCATGAGGAGGATATTCCGAAGACTGCTTCTACGACGCGTTATGGACACTTTGAGTTCACGGTTATGCCATTTGGGCTGACTAATGCACCTGCAGTATTCATGGACTTGATGAATCGCGTTTGCAAGCCTTACTTGGATAAATTTGTGATTGTATTCATAGACGACATTCTAATTTATTCCAAGACGAAGGAGGAGCACGGAGAACATCTGAGATTAATACTTGGATTATTGGAGAAGGAGAAGTTGTACGCCAAGTTCTCAAAATGTGAGTTTTGGCTTGAGGAAGTACATTTTCTTGGACATGTGGTGAATAGTGAAGGAATACATGTGGATCCTAGTAAGATAGAAGCGGTCAAGAACTGGAAGGCTCCTACGACGCCGTCCGAAATACGCTCATTCTTAGGATTGGCAGGATATTATCTAAGATTTATAGCGAATTTTTTGAAGATTGCTAAACCCCTTACTTTATTGACTCAGAAGAACAAGAAGTATGTTTGGGGAAAAGAGCAGGAGGTGGCTGTTCAGTCACTAAAGGATAGTTTGTGTAATGCACCTATTCTTACGTTACCTGATGGGCCATATGATTTTGTTGTGTATTGTGATGCATCGAATCAAGGATTTGAATGTGTGCTAATGCAAAGAGGTAAGGTGATAGCTTACGCATCTCGACAGCTAAAGATTCATGAGAAGAATTATACGACTCATGATCTGGAGCTTGGTGCGGTGGTATTTGCTCTCAAGAATTGGAGACACTATTTGTATGGCACAAAGAGTGTTGTTTATACGGATCATAAAAGTCTTCAGCATATCTTCAATCAGAAGGAGCTGAATATGCGGCAAAGGAGGTGGATTGAGCTATTTAGTGATTATGATTGTGAGATTCGCTATCATCCTGGAAAGGCGAATATGGTAGCTGATGCTTTAAGTAAGAAGGAGTGGATAAAGCCTAAGCGTGTGCGAGCGATGTGTATGACTCTACAGTCGGGAATTAAGGGAAAGATATTGGCGGCGCAGGAAGAAGCTCTCAAAGATGAGAATGCGACTGCCGAAATGCTATATGGATTAGGTCAACAAATGGAGAAAAGGGAAGATGGTGGACTGTATTTCTTAGATTGGATATGTGTTCCATCGGTAGGAGGTGTAAGAAAGTTGATCATGGATGAGGCTCATAAATCAAGATATTCGATTCATCCAGGATCGGATAAGATGTATTATGATCTTACAGATGCTTACTGGTGGCCGGGAATGAAGAGGGAAATAGCTGAATATGTTAGCCAATGTTTGACTTGTTTGAAAGTTAAGGCTGAGCATTAGAAACCCTCAGGATTGTTGCAACAGCCGCCGATTCCGAAATGGAAATGGGAGAGAATAACAATGGATTTTATTACAAAGTTGCCTAGGACGAGTAGTGGACATGACAGGATATGGGTCATAGTGGACAGGCTGACGAAGTCTGCACATTTTCTGGCCATTCGTGAAGATTATAAGATGGAAATGCTGGCGAGGATTTATATTAATGAGATTGTGGCGAGACATGGTGTGCCTGTGTTGATTATTTCAGATCGTGATAGTAGGTTTACTTCGCGGTTTTGGCAATCATTGCAAAAGGCGTTGAATACACAGTTGGATATGAGCACTGCTTATCATCCACAGACTGATGGGCAGAGTGAGCGAACGATTCAGACTTTGGAGGATTTACTTAGAGCGTGTACTATTGATTTTGGAGGAAGCTGGGATACTCATTTGCCTTTGGCTGAGTTTTCCTATAACAACAGCTATCATTCCAGTATTAGATGTGCACCATTTGAGATGTTATATGGGAGGAAGTGTAGATAACTTATTTTATGGGCAGAGGTTGGAACAAGCCAACTAATTGGTCCTGAAATAGTGCAAGAGACTACAGATAAGGTGTTTCAGATTAAGGAAAGACTTAAGGTAGCAAGAGATCGCCAAAAGAGCTATGCGGATAATCGCCGTAAGCCCTTGGAGTTTAGTGTTGGTGACCTTGTAATGCTGAAGGTGTCTCCTTGGAAAGGTGTTGTACGTTTCGGTAAGAAAGGGAAGTTAGCACTTAGGTATGTAGGACCGTTTGAAATTACGGAAAGAATTGGGCCGGTGGCATATCGGTTAAGATTGCCTGAGGAATTAAGTAGTGTGTATGATACGTTTCACGTATCTAATCTGAAGAAGTTTTTGGCGAATGCTAGTTTGCATGTGCCATTGGAGGAGATTAAGATTGATAAGACTCTTCACTTTGTTGAGGAACCTGTTGAGATTATGGATCGAGAGGTTAAGAGTATGAAACGTGGTAAGATAGCATTGGTAAAGGTACGTTGGAATTCCAAGCGGGGTCCTGAGTCTACTTGGGAACGTGAGGATCAGATGACGTCAAAGTATCCTAAATTATTTTCTGAGAGGAGTGATGAGGCGAGCTAATAAATCTCGGGACGCGATTTTCCTAAGTGGGGGATAATGTCACAACCGTGATTTTTAGCAGGTTAGTTTGACCTATAGTCTCAACTCATTTAATTTTTGTTTGGTGTATTATGTGCTTATGTGTGATATAGGTGGTATATGTGTGTGGATTATGGGTATTATGTATGGAAATTAGCACTAAATCCCTTGATGTGATATTTTCTTGATGAGTTGAGTAGTGCGAATTTTGGGAAAAGTTCATTTTGATCGCCTTTGTGGTGTAGAAATGACTTGTGTAGTTTTGGTGTTTTGTGGTTTTTCATAACGAGACTCCGTTCAACTATTTGAGCGTTAGTAAGTTACGTGGAGGTTATTTTTATTGGGTATATTTATGGAAATTGTGAAAAATCTATTTTTGGAAACTTTATTTTGAAAATGATATTTTTCCGGTTTGTTGTAAAATTGAAGGTTTATTGCGTAGGGTGTAAATTTGTGTATAGAGGTTTTATAAAATATAAAGAGTAGAAGGTTTTGAGTGTAATAATTAATTTAATGAAAAAAAATATATATATATAATAATAAGGGGCGGCCGATTAGGGGGTGTTTGGGTAGAATTAGGAAACCAAATTTGACTAGAAATCCACTTACCTAATTAACCCTACTCTAGAATCTTTCCTAGGAGCTTATAAATACAAAACCAAGAACCCTCATTCCCCTTGTTTCCTGAAAATCGACAAACCATAAGAGAAAGAGAGGAAGAAAATTATTTTAGGGTTTTATTCTTCAAGTATTAAGGTAAATTTATAATCCTTATGTTTAATTAATTATTCTAATTCATGTAATACAATTTGTGATGGATCTAGGGTTTATAAGCTTCTGTAAATTAATGATATTAAACATGTTAGGGTCATTAATTAGTAATAATATGATGATGGGTGAAGTAGTTAGGGTTTAAAACATGTTAATTAATGAGTTATGAATCTGGCAGAATTAATAGGCTGTAAAGATGTGATTGTAATTAATAGATGAAGATGATTTAGATCGCGAATTTTATGTCTAAATTATAGTTCAGAGAAAGAGATTTCCAAAAGGTCCGACCACGATCAATTTTGAGGTCGGGAAGGCAGTCAAACGATTTTTGTAAGTTAAGGTGTCAAAACTGTTAAACCGGGACAGAATTAGGGTAAAAGTATTGAGGTCAAAGGTGGCTTTGAAAGTGGAATTTGGATAGGGCCTTCTATGAGAATCAAGTTCTATATTATATTTAACTTCCACGCAAAAATTAGATGATAATAAGTTGTGCGGGTGGGTCTATGAGGTCAAAACTTTTTGATGTCCGATCAGATCCGAATCTGGATAGTTGTCATTTTTGATTTTTCATTGGGAACTTTTGTGTGTTTTTAGTGCATGATCTTCTGGGACAAGCTTGTATGCTTACGAAAGATCATGGTGAATTTTTTGTGAGAGTTTCGAAGCTTTATTCGCTGTGATTTTATGTGGGTGAAAGTACTTTAGAAATCTGCGTTTCTGAAAGTGTTAATTAAGGGATTTAGCGAGAGTCAAGTATTGGGTGGTGATTAGTATGGTGTCTAGGTAATCCATAGTTAGTTATATGAATCTTAGACATCCATTATATGTTTGTTACATGGACTATGGCTTTTAGCTTGGTCGCGTGTAACATGATTGTTATTTTTGTGATATAGATTTGTGTGTTGATAACTTAGAAGCTGCGGATTTGAGGTGAGTTCATAGTCCCAATTTTTACTTTGTTTTAAACTTGGGATGGAGATGATGCTTGTTTAAATTATTTTTGAGTTACTGTGATTATGTGGTTATAAAATGCATGGACGTGTAATTGTTATTATACTTATACTACATGTTATTATGGTGTTTATTTGTGGTGATTATACGAGTGGGAAGATGCCCTGGTGGCTCTACTCGTTATTATTATGTCCGGCCGGAAGGGGAATTATATTGGATCGGTGGGCGCGTTCCGTCCCAATTATTATGAACTTGGATCGGTGGGCACGTTCCGTCCCAATTGTGGTGGTATTTGGATCGGTGGGCACATTCCGTCCCAATTGTGGTGGTATTTGGATCGGTGGGCACGTTCCGTCCCGTAAGCTATGATTGCATGCTAGTGTATAATAACTATATATCTTTGCTGTCCTGCTATGCTATGTTTTATAATCACAGTGGACTGATGATAAAGGTGTTTTGTGTGTCTTAAACCTATGAATCTCACCAACATTATGTTGACGTTTTAAGCATCATTTTCAGGTGAGCATTCTAAGGCTAAGATAGAAGGGCGCGATTAGAAGAGACCTAGATTGCATTGGAGATGGCTATCTATGAGTTTTTAAATTTGATTTAGTTGGATTTTGTTACGATACTTGATTTCCTTTCTTTTTAACTTTATGTTTTAATGAACATACTTTAGTGATTGTTTTGGATTATTTGTTTTGGGGTATCGTTACGACATTTTGTGTTTGTACTTTGCTCTATTTATTTGCATGTAGTATTTTCTCTATTTAGACACCAAGTGTGTTGGAGTATGCTCGTGTCATAATTACTAATTATATGGCTAGACATATGTGAGCCTATGGGGTCACACACATATACACTGAGGTGCCACTTCATATGTCGTGTTTATTGTATTTACGATATATAAATAACCGTAAGTAACCAGGAACCGCTATTGGGCTTCTAATGAATAAGTAATGGACTTATTACATTGGACTAGAAAAACAAATGGGAAGCCCATTTGGCCCATAGGGTGGCCGGCCTAGAGAGCCGTCCATGGGAAGTTTTGATTTTGAATTTTGGTCAAATAATTAAGAGAAATCTTCTCCTAATTAATGGATAACTAACAAAATTAAACCTCTCCCTCTCTCCTTAAAAGATGTACGGCACAAAACAATAAAACCCTAGGGTTTTTATTTTTCATCTTTCACTTTTGAATCTTGCTTATTCTAGAGTGCTTGATTGGTTACGGGTTGAAGGACTAGCATCCATTGGCATACAATGACGTGTAGTGTGGATACACATAGAGGTGATGTCCTTTGATCACTTGGGTTCTTATTCCATTCGACCTATTGGAATTGGTGGTGACTCCCGGATCACGCTACAAAGGTATAAAACATGTTTGTTTAATTTGTTTACAATTAGATTGATCATATGGCTATATGGATCCTTGTATGGTGATGTTCTTCCGCTGCGTTTATATTATTAATTGTTAATTCATGTTTACATCACCTATAGTGGTATCACGAGTGATGAACTCAAATAAGTACATTTTATTACTATCATTTATCCTATTAATTTGACTTGTTTTATTCTATTATGTAAGAGGATTGATACTTAATCGTTTACTTTTGTAATTCTCAGGTAAAAACAAGCATTTGGTGAAACTTAGCGATTTTGGACTGATTATAGAGCAAAACATGCAAGAAGTTAAGAGTCTACTGAAATGAAGAAGATCAAGACTAATATGCTCCAGATGCGCCGCATCTCACTCATGACATGCGCCGCATCTCTATTAAGATATCACCAGATACGATCCAAGATACAAGAGGACATGCGCCGCATCTAATCATGGAGTTACGCCGCATCTTCTGGCGGTGTACAAATATTCCTGAATATTATAATCTTGGACCCCACGCGAAGTTAAGTCAATGCGCCGCATCTACTTACTAGATGCGCCGCATCTTCCCTCAGACAGAAACTATAAATACCCCAAGACCAGACGAATTCAAAAAGCTTCGGATACCATATAATACCGAAGGCCGAATAGGAGAAACCAAGGACGAATTCAGTCAAGAAGGCAGCACAAGACACACCCAAATCAAAGATACAAGAGCTGTAAGAAGGTGCTGCATGTGTTTAATTCATTAAGTAGTTTTGTTTTATTGTGTTAGCAAACTTTAATTCATCAGGATTGGTGGCTTGTGTAATGTGACAACGAAAGATTGCACTCCCTTTAATACTTGCTTTCCCATCAATTAAAGTTTATATGTTGATGTCTTTGGTTACTACTTATTAGTGCATTGATAACCTCTGTGTTTATTAGTGGCTTGCGGGCATTTGACTGCGGAAAATAATGTGGCTCCCACGGTTATTACTAAATTGATCACTTAGGAATAACTTTTAGACATAAGTAATCATTAAGGGTTTACTCGCCGATAAGAATAGGACCAACGAGAAAGGGTTAACTACATACACTTCATATAAAGCTATCAATAAAACAAGTGACAATCTACTTAATCATAAGGACAGCCCTCTTATTGTCTCGAGTATTTATCTGTGTACGTGTGTGCTACTTGCTGATTCGTGCCTATTGGTTTATTTTATTATTTAATTGCAAACAAATCGTGTCAGTCTCTCAGGCTGAAACCCCCTTGCGTTAGGATATTAAAATACTGATTAGAATAACGAGATAATACGTTCCACTCTTAGTGATCGACACTCTACTTACCATTATATTCATACTGACCGGGTACACTGCTCGTTAAGTGTGTGTGTTATTGATAAGTCGGCTAAATATAAATTTAAAACTTGAGTAGGCATTAAAACTGCTAAACCGCAACGACACACCGCACGCATCAAGTTTTTGGCGCCGTTGCCGGGGAATGAATTGTTATTATCTGTTAATTTGATTAGTATTTTAATTAGGTTTTTCTTTTATTAGATTAATTGCATCATTGTATTATTTTGCATATTTGTTGTATTGTGTGTTAATTGTTTGCTTTTATTTTTGCTTTTGTGTTTATTTTGTTTGTGTGTTTTATTTGTTTTTTATTTTTCGTATTTTTTCTGTTCTGCTATCGTTGTACTGTGCTAAATCAAACGATACGGCGCATCTGATCTTTCAGATACGGCGTATTGCGTTCAATTTTTTATAAAATACAACGCGTTTAATTAATTCGATACGACGCATCTTTTCCCCAAGATACGGCGTATCTGTTTTTAATAAGAAAATTTTTCTAAGCAATAAAGTAATACGACGCATCTGCTTTTGCAGATACGGCGTATCTGTTTTTGATAAAAAAAAATTTCTAAACGTTAACGCCATACGACGCATCTGCTTTCGTAGATACGGCATATCTATTATTTTAATTAAAAACAGTTTGCGAATTATTAAACAGATACGACGCATCGATTTTTATCGATACGGCGCATCTTTCTGAATCAAAAATCGATATTTATTTTTAAACGTAACGAAAATACGGCGCATTAACTTTCGTTAATACGACAAATATAATTTGATAAATATAGTTGATTTTTGATATTTACTTTGATCAGTCCGCTACTCTCGTGTGTAAGTTGTTTATTTTTCAGGATAAATGATGACTCAAGCATCACCAAGCGAGATTACATTCTGAACTAAACCGAGAGAAGATTGCTGGAGTGATCAAAACGTAACCTCTTCGATTATTCAACCAGCCCTAAGGGAAGTCCTCTCCACTATAACCTCAGTTTTATTATCCACACTATACATCTGATTCAAATCGTAATCTTAATTTTGCACGCTTAAAAACGATATTTGTTCCTAACCTCGGAATAAATCCTTATCCACTAAACAATAAGATTACAGTTATTAATAAAACGTTTATGCATATTGCTCTTATCTTGAATTTATTTATATGATATGCCGTTTAACCCCAATTGGATGTATAGAGAATCGTGTTGCGGAGGCCAAGGTACGTTCCTTATTTGAATTTCGTTCACTAACATAGCGATACGGCGGATCTAAATATCCAAAGCGCCGTATCTCTGACCAACTAGAACATATTGACTAGTCAACGAAATTAAATAGATACGGAGCATCCCAATTTTCCAATACGGCGCATCTCTTCGCCCTATAAATACGACGGGAATGCGCCGGATCTAAACTTCTTACCGCATAAACACACACAGTTAAGAACCTTCACACACTAAAAGTTACACTCTAATTCCGATCATTCTTCTTAAACCCACCTCTAATCCGGTCTATAATTCATCACCTAATCATCAAATTAAGGTAATTATTCCATTTTCGATTTAATCTTGATCAATGCGAAAATTAGGGTTTATATGATTGAATCGATTTGTGCTTAAATGATGTTGAGATATGATTAGAACTTGCTCTAGATGATTTCCCCCGTATTTAATTTGCATAAATAATTGAACTTATAACCTAATTTGATTTAACCGAAAATTAAGGTTTTGGGTTCGATTTTGAATATTTAGCGGGAAGGCGAATTAGTAGTGGTGGAATAAGATATTAGAACTGATATAAAGTGTATATGATACTGTGATATTTAGTGGTAGTTTACGTCACGGATACGGATCCTTGAAAAGTTTGCCTGACCCCTTTATTTTATACTGATATGCTTTTAGATGCGGCGCATCTAGGTTGATTAATGCGGCGTAACGACCTATTTCAAAATTGATAAAATTCTAGATACGCCGTATTGATTAATCTAGATACGACGCATCTCCATACGCCGTATCTATTGTCTTGCACCGCATCTCTTATACTTTATACAGATACGCCGCACTGATTAAATCAGATGCGCCGTATCTACCTATTTTGTAGACTGTTTACTGACTGTGAATATCTATTTCAGATGGCATTACCAGAGGTCACACTAAGGCATCAGTGGCTACAATTTGAGAACATGGGACTAACTCCTGGGACTCTGGAGGATTACTTGCATAGGCTTGACTCGATTTACTTCAAGAAAATATTCAGAGTCCAGGTTTTGAATTTTGATGATGTAGGATTGATTGGTGGTGGACATGCAGCTGAGAGTTTACAGCATCGGATGGAGATGGTAGTTGCTGGAGATGATGAGGAGGTGGTGTTTAGGTCTAGTGCTTGGGAGAGACTGTTTAGGATTGACGAGCCTCTGATTAGGGAGCTCATGCTGGAGTTCTTTAGCACGATTCATTACAGGGAGACGGATTTGGAGATTGATACAGCTGACACTCTGGTGTTCAGGTTAGGAGGTGTGCATAGGCAGATGTCGATGAGGCAGTTTATTTTGGCCATGGGGCTACACACTGAGGAGGAGCTTGGATCTGCTGGGTTTGCCAGGTACTGGGCTGAGAGTTTACGGGTTGTCCCTGACAGAGGGGTATTCAGTGATTACTGGGTTAGGATTTCTTCGATGGGTGACATCGTTACTTCCACCCCATCCTACACATTGATCAGAGAGCCGATGAGGCGGCTATGCCACCGTTTGATTGCACTCACCATTGCTGGGAGGGGTCAGTCACCTGAGAAGGTGACCACTCTGGACCTCTTCCTCTTGAGGAGCATGGATGAGGGGTTGTGTGTGAACATCCCCCACTTTTTGGCACACTACCTCCACCGATCAGTTGCTGGGAGAGATCGGAGGAGCCAGATGACTGGCGGGCATTTTGTTTCTCGGCTGGCCCGCCATTTTGGAGTCATTGGAGCGGAGATTCCAGCGGGGCTGGAGGTTGTGGTGGCCCGTCTCCCGGTTATCGATAGGGACTATTTGGTTAGACTCGGGATCTGCCAGGTGGCTGCGGGAGGCCACTTTTGGGCAGCATTAGGGCCCGCCAGAGCTGCAGGGCCAGAGGCGGAGCAGGGAGGACCTCAGGGACCTCCGGCTGCTGCTCCTGCCGACGAGGAGGAGCCTCAGGCACCAGTACCCCCACGCACCATCGGTCAGAGACTTGACGCAGTCGAGGGAGAGTTGAGAGCCCTGAGGAGGGACTCTAAGTGGGTGGTTAGGAGTGTGAGCAGACTTTTGGAGCATCAGGGTATTACCCACACCCGTCCAGATGGTACTGAGGTTGCGGGAGTGACACGTGCATACGAGCGCAGAGTCCGCCAGAGGACTGATGGAGCCAGCACTTCCGGGACCCATCCAGACGACCACGCTCACCCATGATCTTACTCTCTTGATTTTACAGACATTGTTCCACATATTATTATTACTTTGGATTGTACTAATCACCATTCTCGTGTATATATTTAATGTTTCAGTTTATGTTTCTTGTTATGTTTGATGAATACTGGCATTAAGTTCAGCATGAGAGTACGAAAGAACGTGAGAGATGAACCGTGGAACGAGTCATTTTACAACAGACTGTTAACAGTCTGTTTGGTATCTACATGTGTAACACCCCCAAAATCGGGTCTAGCGGAAGCATACATGTCGCTGGGGTGTAACTCAATTGGTATCACAACACAAGTACAAAGAACGGTTTTCTCCAAAATTATTTAGAATATATTTGAGAAGTCAAAAGTATTAAGTTTACATTATGAAAAGTGGTGCGGAAATAGGCCCTTGAAAATATCATTTAAAACAGTCCCTTATGAATATCAGAGTCTTCTATGACCATGCCGTGCCCTGCCAAAACCTCCAGTAGCGTGCCTTTGCTTAATACCTGAGAATACATGCTAAAGTGTCAACACGAGGTTGGTGAGTTCATAGAGTTTGTATTAAAATAGTTGAAAAAGCCTTCAAAGAATGTTTCCACAGCAAAGGCATTGTAAATCCACTCAGTTCCAAGCCCCGGCCATACAAAACTCGCAACCTGTGTGTTTACAACCCACTGCTAACATATAGTATGATTAAGTCAAATGTGTATACGATATATGCACGCTTAATGTAAAGTTTAATAGCCTACTGAACCTCACGACAAGAATAAGCAAGAATGCTTCATAGCTGGATTATATTCACCCAAGGCCATGAATCGTGGGCCAAGGGTGGGGGTGTCAACCCGATAGTACTATCAATACCTCTCCGTCGGCTCCATCCAGGAGTTAAACAGTGGTGAATGAATATAGCGTATAGAATAGTTTTCCACATTAAGTCACATATCGTAATAAAACTACACATCATGAGTAAGTGTATAAAAGCGTAGCATAGCATATGAGTAAAATCGTCTTGAGTAATAGCAAACAGTTTAAGCATGTATCTCCCCCAAAGAGTTTAAAACAAGTATTAAAGAGTAAAAGTGGGGCTATGAACTCACCTGATACGATAGTTACGAAGACAAAAGT
The DNA here is from genome assembly GCA_021014915.2 of Artemisia tridentata subsp. tridentata. NCBI lineage: Eukaryota > Viridiplantae > Streptophyta > Magnoliopsida > Asterales > Asteraceae > Artemisia > Artemisia tridentata. The sequence continues at coordinate 418,732,756 of CP139508.1, read as the reverse complement.
GGTTATGATGGAAATGAGGCTCGGTCTCTACCGCGACCTATAATGAACGAATGATACGATCTACTTAGATTATGAGAGGATGCAATGAATGTACATGCACATGAAGCCTATACCACTCGTAGCTTAAGAATAAGTGTTAGCGTTGAGTTATAGCGTTGCCATAACTTAGGAAAATATGTCCATACAAGGCTTGCAAAACTAGTCGTATAATGAAATGTATAAAACGTTCGTGTTAGTCTTGGCGTTTTGAAAACCTTGGTATGTCTTATAATAGTCGCGTTAATAAACCTTTGATCGTACGTGTTCCAACGGGTAAGAGATACGGCTCTCCATGGTTATTACTTGAAAAATATAGTTTCTAGTACGTAATTACATTTCCATTAAAAAGCTGTCAAAAATTAGTAGGAATTATCGATGTTTAAACGCGTGTATATTGTTCGTTATTAGCTCGTTTTCTATGTTCTTTACATCCCCGGAATCGTGGGACAACGTACTAACATATTTTTGATAAGTCGGGACGGCTAGATCAAGTTTTATGCCCAAAACAGCCCGTGACAACTGTTCATCAGCAAAGGATTTTCAGAAAAATAGTTTTCGTCGTTAACTTCGGAAAATCATATCTCCTTCGTTATTAACTCGTTTTTATCCAAACTTTCGGCCATAGTTTCATCTCGGGATGTATTTTCTAAATATTTGGTCAAAAATTACCCAAAACCCACTGATTTTACCACGTTTTGCAAAAATGGACAGCAACTTTCTATAAGTGTCAAAACTTGGTTTTCCTAGTTACTAACTTGTCTAAAAACCAACCAAACAACTTCAAATCAACCCAAATCCTACCATACACCTTCTTAGGGTGTCATGGGTTCCTAAACATCATCCATCAAGTTAATCTACCAAGGATTTACCTATAACCCATCTCTATGGCTCAAAAGTTAAATAAATGTAAATGGAGTGGTATAGCTTGCATATGCATGTAGATCTAGTATGGAAATCATATAATCATGAAGACAACTTGAAGAAATTATGAAAAAGAGTTTGACAACTTACTTTGAAAGATTAGGTGATTAGATGATGAGAAATCTTGTGATTCTTGAGTTTGTATTACAAAACCCTTAATAAGAATGATGAAATGAGCAACTTTTATGCTTTGATCTTCAAAAATTGATGGATCCTTCCTTGGTTTTTATTTTGGGTCGTGGCCTAGGGGGAGAAGAAAGGGAGAAAACCTTGCATTTTGATTTCTAAAAATGAACAAGTATGTGTTAAATGTGTTTATGTAAGAAAAAAAATCTAATCCAATGGCATAATGGTAAATAAAGGGTCAAGTGGAAGTAACATGGTGAGTGGGGGCTGCACATGGTTGATGAGTATGTAGGAAGCTTGGTAATATCTAGCTCACGGAGTCGGTTTTGGTTCCGTTAATCGCTAACCGCAAATAGTTAAGCCGCGAAACGTAAATCTGGGTATCGTAAAAAAAATATGAAATATGAAATAATGACTAAACTTGTCAAAATACTCCATAAGAAAATATAAAATGAATGGTAAGTTCAATCGGGTTGCTTAAACGCTGATAAAACTGAAAACGCGGGTTTAAAATGCGTAATTCGCGTAAAACGCTGAACTGGAAAACGTAGACTTCCAAAATACCAAGTAAATGAATTTTATAATCTTTATGATGTTATAAGAGGTGTAAAAGCATGTCGGGACCTTCGTGGGGATTGTCGGACGTGTTAGTCACATTTATTGATCGCGCGTTAACGTTTTAATTAAATTTAATTATACGTAAAACGTCAAATGTAATAAAAGTGTTAATTTAATAACCCTACGAGTGGAATAGTATGAAAATGTCATTATGATGATATGTAGACTATTCCTAGTCCGTATGCAGTGTCCCTACTAATGACGCATGAATTCGCAGCTAAACCCATCCGGTTACACGAATATGAATACCCGTAAACTACGTTTACGATGAAATGAATGAATGAACATGAATAGTAAGTTTTCTCCGGGAATGAATAGTGTCACGTGAATAGTAAAATTTCCAAACGCTTCTCAAATTCTCAAACTGACTCCGAAAATGATGAATAGTGAAATGATGAATAGTGATCGGTGAATAGTAAATGATGAATAGTAACTGGTGAATAGTGAATCGTCGAGGTTCGGAAAAATGACCTAAAATTTCGGGTTGTGACAGTCTCCCTCCCTAAAAGGAACTTCGTCCCGAAGTTCAGCTCGTTCGTTCTGCGCACACACGTTCTCCTGGTCGGATTTGATGAGGCAAACTTTCCCATCCTCGAGCGTAGCCCTCAAAAGACCTTTCGGTAACCGATTTTTACTTAATCCCACAACTCATCAAACAAGAACTGTCATGGGATTAGGCTAAATCGGTTTAGGTTGTCGATTCAAATTTAATCTCACAACTCATCAAACAAGAACTGTCATGAGATTAAACTGAGTCGGCTGGGGTAACAACTTGGCTCTTAGCTTGATTTTCGCAACTCATCAAACAAGAACTGTCACTAGATCAAGCTAAGAAACAAGTTGTCAAAAATAATGGATTCAACATACTGAAATGAGGTCTTTTGAAAGATTAGCTCGATTTTGGAATTACTTACATCAATCAAATCAATCTGGACATAATACTATTATAACTACTCTCAGTATTGCAAAATTCATCTCCGAGTCAGACATAGGTGGTCAGGCTATGTCTCACTATCCCGGGTCGAATATAGATGACCAGTCTATATTCCACCGAGGTTCAATAAATTTTGAAATACTCAGCTTAGTTATACTAATACTATGTCCTTCACATTTAAAGGACGTCTCAAAAGACTAAGGCAAGTGACCAAACTCGAGGTCGAATGATGAAACTACATAAGGAAAAGGTGTAACGCTATGACGTGTATGATATGTGAGCATGCTTATGTTATAGTAATCAATGAAAATAAGAAGGTGTATTTAATCTAATAATATGACACAAATCTCAGCAAATGTGTCAGCAAACAAACCACAAGTGGGGCATCAGCTTGGCAGGCAGGCACGTGGCGGTCATAGGGTTAAGTTTTCATGAAAGTAGCTATAGTCTAGGTTTTAAAATCACCCAGTTCTCTATAGCCAAGGCTCTGATACCAATCTGTAACACCCCCAAAATCGGGTCTAGCGGAAGCATACATGTCGCTGGGGTGTAACTCAATTGGTATCACAACACAAGTACAAAGAACGGTTTTCTCCAAAATTATTTAGAATATATTTGAGAAGTCAAAAGTATTAAGTTTACATTATGAAAAGTGGTGCGGAAATAGGCCCTTGAAAATATCATTTAAAACGGTCCCTTATGAATATCAGAGTCTTCTATGACCATGCCGTGCCCTGCCAAAACCTCCAGTAGCGTGCCTTTGCTTAATACCTGAGAATACATGCTAAAGTGTCAACACGAGGTTGGTGAGTTCATAGAGTTTGTATTAAAATAGTTGAAAAAGCCTTCAAAGAATGTTTCCACAGCAAAGGCATTGTAAATCCACTCAGTTCCAAGCCCCGGCCATACAAAACTCGCAACCTGTGTGTTTACAACCCACTGCTAACATATAGTATGATTAAGTCAAATGTGTATACGATATATGCACGCTTAATGTAAAGTTTAATAGCCTACTGAACCTCACGACAAGAATAAGCAAGAATGCTTCATAGCTGGATTATATTCACCCAAGGCCATGAATCGCGGGCCAAGGGTGGGGGTGTCAACCCGATAGTACTATCAATACCTCTCCGTCGGCTCCATCCAGGAGTTAAACAGTGGTGAATGAATATAGCGTATAGAATAGTTTTCCACATTAAGTCACATATCGTAATAAAACTACACATCATGAGTAAGTGTATAAAAGCGTAGCATAGCATATGAGTAAAATCGTCTTGAGTAATAGCAAACAGTTTAAGCATGTATCTCCCCCAAAGAGTTTAAAACAAGTATTAAAGAGTAAAAGTGGGCTATGAACTCACCTGATACGATAGTTACGAAGACAAAAGTGGTTATGATGGAAATGAGGCTCGGTCTCTACCGCGACCTATAATGAACGAATGATACGATCTACTTAGATTATGAGGGGATGCGATGAATGTACATGCACATGAAGCCTATACCACTCGTAGCTTAAGAATAAGTGTTAGCGTTGAGTTATAGCGTTGCCATAACTTAGGAAAATATGTCCATACAAGGCTTGCAAAACTAGTCGTATAATGAAATGTATAAAACGTTCGTGTTAGTCTTGGCGTTTTGAAAACCTTGGTATGTCTTATAATAGTCGCGTTAATAAACCTTTGATCGTACGTGTTCCAACGGGTAAGAGATACGGCTCTCCATGGTTATTACTTGAAAAATATAGTTTCTAGTACGTAATTACATTTCCATTAAAAAGCTGTCAAAAATTAGTAGGAATTATCGATGTTTAAACGCGTGTATATTGTTCGTTATTAGCTCGTTTTCTATGTTCTTTACATCCCCGGAATCGTGGGACAACGTACTAACATATTTTTGATAAGTCGGGACGGCTAGATCAAGTTTTATGCCCAAAACAGCCCGTGACAACTGTTCATCAGCAAAGGATTTTCAGAAAAATAGTTTTCGTCGTTAACTTCGGAAAATCATATCTCCTTCGTTATTAACTCGTTTTTATCCAAACTTTCGGCCATAGTTTCATCTCGGGATGTATTTTCTAAATATTTGGTCAAAAATTACCCAAAACCCACTGATTTTACCACGTTTTGCAAAAATGGACAGCAACTTTCTATAAGTGTCAAAACTTGGTTTTCCTAGTTACTAACTTGTCTAAAAACCAACCAAACAACTTCAAATCAACCCAAATCCTACCATACACCTTCTTAGGGTGTCATGGGTTCCTAAACATCATCCATCAAGTTAATCTACCAAGGATTTACCTATAACCCATCTCTATGGCTCAAAAGTTAAATAAATGTAAATGGAGTGGTATAGCTTGCATATGCATGTAGATCTAGTATGGAAATCATATAATCATGAAGACAACTTGAAGAAATTATGAAAAAGAGTTTGACAACTTACTTTGAAAGATTAGGTGATTAGATGATGAGAAATCTTGTGATTCTTGAGTTTGTATTACAAAACCCTTAATAAGAATGATGAAATGAGCAACTTTTATGCTTTGATCTTCAAAAATTGATGGATCCTTCCTTGGTTTTTATTTTGGGTCGTGGCCTAGGGGGAGAAGAAAGGGAGAAAACCTTGCATTTTGATTTCTAAAAATGAACAAGTATGTGTTAAATGTGTTTATGTAAGAAAAAAAATCTAATCCAATGGCATAATGGTAAATAAAGGGTCAAGTGGAAGTAACATGGTGAGTGGGGGCTGCACATGGTTGATGAGTATGTAGGAAGCTTGGTAATATCTAGCTCACGGAGTCGGTTTTGGTTCCGTTAATCGCTAACCGCAAATAGTTAAGCCGCGAAACGTAAATCTGGGTATCGTAAAAAAAATATGAAATATGAAATAATGACTAAACTTGTCAAAATACTCCATAAGAAAATATAAAATGAATGGTAAGTTCAATCGGGTTGCTTAAACGCTGATAAAACTGAAAACGCGGGTTTAAAATGCGTAATTCGCGTAAAACGCTGAACTGGAAAACGTAGACTTCCAAAATACCAAGTAAATGAATTTTATAATCTTTATGATGTTATAAGAGGTGTAAAAGCATGTCGGGACCTTCGTGGGGATTGTCGGACGTGTTAGTCACATTTATTGATCGCGCGTTAACGTTTTAATTAAATTTAATTATACGTAATACGTCAAATGTAATAAAAGTGTTAATTTAATAACCCTACGAGTGGAATAGTATGAAAATGTCATTATGATGATATGTAGACTATTCCTAGTCCGTATGCAGTGTCCCTACTAATGACGCATGAATTCGCAGCTAAACCCATCCGGTTACACGAATATGAATACCCGTAAACTACGTTTACGATGAAATGAATGAATGAACATGAATAGTAAGTTTTCTCCGGGAATGAATAGTGTCACGTGAATAGTAAAATTTCCAAACGCTTCTCAAATTCTCAAACTGACTCCGAAAATGATGAATAGTGAAATGATGAATAGTGATCGGTGAATAGTAAATGATGAATAGTAACTGGTGAATAGTGAATCGTCGAGGTTCGGAAAAATGACCTAAAATTTCGGGTTGTGACAGTCTCCCTCCCTAAAAGGAACTTCGTCCCGAAGTTCAGCTCGTTCGTTCTGCGCACACACGTTCTCCTGGTCGGATTTGATGAGGCAAACTTTCCCATCCTCGAGCGTAGCCCTCAAAAGACCTTTCGGTAACCGATTTTTACTTAATCCCACAACTCATCAAACAAGAACTGTCATGGGATTAGGCTAAATCGGTTTAGGTTGTCGATTCAAATTTAATCTCACAACTCATCAAACAAGAACTGTCATGAGATTAAACTGAGTCGGCTGGGGTAACAACTTGGCTCTTAGCTTGATTTTCGCAACTCATCAAACAAGAACTGTCACTAGATCAAGCTAAGAAACAAGTTGTCAAAAATAATGGATTCAACATACTGAAATGAGGTCTTTTGAAAGATTAGCTCGATTTTGGAATTACTTACATCAATCAAATCAATCTGGACATAATACTATTATAACTACTCTCAGTATTGCAAAATTCATCTCCGAGTCAGACATAGTTGGTCAGGCTATGTCTCAATATCCCGGGTCGAATATAGATGACCAGTCTATATTCCACCGAGGTTCAATAAATTTTGAAATACTCAGCTTAGTTATACTAATACTATGTCCTTCACATTTAAAGGACGTCTCAAAAGACTAAGGCAAGTGACCAAACTCGAGGTCGAATGATGAAACTACATAAGGAAAAGGTGTAACGCTATGACGTGTATGATATGTGAGCATGCTTATGTTATAGTAATCAATGAAAATAAGAAGGTGTATTTAATCTAATAATATGACACAAATCTCAGCAAATGTGTCAGCAAACAAACCACAAGTGGGGCATCAGCTTGGCAGGCAGGCACGTGGCGGTCATAGGGTTAAGTTTTCATGAAAGTAGCTATAGTCTAGGTTTTAAAATCACCCAGTTCTCTATAGCCAAGGCTCTGATACCAATCTGTAACACCCCCAAAATCGGGTCTAGCGGAAGCATACATGTCGCTGGGGTGTAACTCAATTGGTATCACAACACAAGTACAAAGAACGGTTTTCTCCAAAATTATTTAGAATATATTTGAGAAGTCAAAAGTATTAAGTTTACATTATGAAAAGTGGTGCGGAAATAGGCCCTTGAAAATATCATTTAAAACGGTCCCTTATGAATATCAGAGTCTTCTATGACCATGCCGTGCCCTGCCAAAACCTCCAGTAGCGTGCCTTTGCTTAATACCTGAGAATACATGCTAAAGTGTCAACACGAGGTTGGTGAGTTCATAGAGTTTGTATTAAAATAGTTGAAAAAGCCTTCAAAGAATGTTTCCACAGCAAAGGCATTGTAAATCCACTCAGTTCCAAGCCCCGGCCATACAAAACTCGCAACCTGTGTGTTTACAACCCACTGCTAACATATAGTATGATTAAGTCAAATGTGTATACGATATATGCACGCTTAATGTAAAGTTTAATAGCCTACTGAACCTCACGACAAGAATAAGCAAGAATGCTTCATAGCTGGATTATATTCACCCAAGGCCATGAATCGCGGGCCAAGGGTGGGGGTGTCAACCCGATAGTACTATCAATACCTCTCCGTCGGCTCCATCCAGGAGTTAAACAGTGGTGAATGAATATAGCGTATAGAATAGTTTTCCACATTAAGTCACATATCGTAATAAAACTACACATCATGAGTAAGTGTATAAAAGCGTAGCATAGCATATGAGTAAAATCGTCTTGAGTAATAGCAAACAGTTTAAGCATGTATCTCCCCCAAAGAGTTTAAAACAAGTATTAAAGAGTAAAAGTGGGGCTATGAACTCACCTGATACGATAGTTACGAAGACAAAAGTGGTTATGATGGAAATGAGGCTCGGTCTCTACCGCGACCTATAATGAACGAATGATACGATCTACTTAGATTATGAGAGGATGCGATGAATGTACATGCACATGAAGCCTATACCACTCGTAGCTTAAGAATAAGTGTTAGCGTTGAGTTATAGCGTTGCCATAACTTAGGAAAATATGTCCATACAAGGCTTGCAAAACTAGTCGTATAATGAAATGTATAAAACGTTCGTGTTAGTCTTGGCGTTTTGAAAACCTTGGTATGTCTTATAATAGTCGCGTTAATAAACCTTTGATCGTACGTGTTCCAACGGGTAAGAGATACGGCTCTCCATGGTTATTACTTGAAAAATATAGTTTCTAGTACGTAATTACATTTCCATTAAAAAGCTGTCAAAAATTAGTAGGAATTATCGATGTTTAAACGCGTGTATATTGTTCGTTATTAGCTCGTTTTCTATGTTCTTTACATCCCCGGAATCGTGGGACAACGTACTAACATATTTTTGATAAGTCGGGACGGCTAGATCAAGTTTTATGCCCAAAACAGCCCGTGACAACTGTTCATCAGCAAAGGATTTTCAGAAAAATAGTTTTCGTCGTTAACTTCGGAAAATCATATCTCCTTCGTTATTAACTCGTTTTTATCCAAACTTTCGGCCATAGTTTCATCTCGGGATGTATTTTCTAAATCTTTGGTCAAAAATTACCCAAAACCCACTGATTTTACCACGTTTTGCAAAAATGGACAGCAACTTTCTATAAGTGTCAAAACTTGGTTTTCCTAGTTACTAACTTGTCTAAAAACCAACCAAACAACTTCAAATCAACCCAAATCCTACCATACACCTTCTTAGGGTGTCATGGGTTCCTAAACATCATCCATCAAGTTAATCTACCAAGGATTTACCTATAACCCATCTCTATGGCTCAAAAGTTAAATAAATGTAAATGGAGTGGTATAGCTTGCATATGCATGTAGATCTAGTATGGAAATCATATAATCATGAAGACAACTTGAAGAAATTATGAAAAAGAGTTTGACAACTTACTTTGAAAGATTAGGTGATTAGATGATGAGAAATCTTGTGATTCTTGAGTTTGTATTACAAAACCCTTAATAAGAATGATGAAATGAGCAACTTTTATGCTTTGATCTTCAAAAATTGATGGATCCTTCCTTGGTTTTTATTTTGGGTCGTGGCCTAGGGGGAGAAGAAAGGGAGAAAACCTTGCATTTTGATTTCTAAAAATGAACAAGTATGTGTTAAATGTGTTTATGTAAGAAAAAAAATCTAATCCAATGGCATAATGGTAAATAAAGGGTCAAGTGGAAGTAACATGGTGAGTGGGGGCTGCACATGGTTGATGAGTATGTAGGAAGCTTGGTAATATCTAGCTCACGGAGTCGGTTTTGGTTCCGTTAATCGCTAACCGCAAATAGTTAAGCCGCGAAACGTAAATCTGGGTATCGTAAAAAAAATATGAAATATGAAATAATGACTAAACTTGTCAAAATACTCCATAAGAAAATATAAAATGAATGGTAAGTTCAATCGGGTTGCTTAAACGCTGATAAAACTGAAAACGCGGGTTTAAAATGCGTAATTCGCGTAAAACGCTGAACTGGAAAACGTAGACTTCCAAAATACCAAGTAAATGAATTTTATAATCTTTATGATGTTATAAGAGGTGTAAAAGCATGTCGGGACCTTCGTGGGGATTGTCGGACGTGTTAGTCACATTTATTGATCGCGCGTTAACGTTTTAATTAAATTTAATTATACGTAAAACGTCAAATGTAATAAAAGTGTTAATTTAATAACCCTACGAGTGGAATAGTATGAAAATGTCATTATGATGATATGTAGACTATTCCTAGTCCGTATGCAGTGTCCCTACTAATGACGCATGAATTCGCAGCTAAACCCATCCGGTTACACGAATATGAATACCCGTAAACTACGTTTACGATGAAATGAATGAATGAACATGAATAGTAAGTTTTCTCCGGGAATGAATAGTGTCACGTGAATAGTAAAATTTCCAAACGCTTCTCAAATTCTCAAACTGACTCCGAAAATGATGAATAGTGAAATGATGAATAGTGATCGGTGAATAGTAAATGATGAATAGTAACTGGTGAATAGTGAATCGTCGAGGTTCGGAAAAATGACCTAAAATTTCGGGTTGTGACAACATGCGCCGCATCTGGTTAACAGATGCGACGCATCCTATCCTTTATTTTGTTTTATTTTTGTTTCAGGCCGCATGAAGATACGGCGCATCTCAATTCTGAGATGCGACGCATCTCCTGCAATGGTCATATCTTATTTTAATTTTCTGCATTTTTTATTTTCGACTTTAAAACTATTTATCAGTTTATTTTAATGCGGCGCATCCCTGGTTAAGGATGCGGCGCATCTTTATTCTGATCCGTATTAATTCCAGGCTCGATACGGCGTATCTTCTTCCATAAGATACGGCACATCGACTGACCTGATGATTTTCATTTTTTATTTTTAAGTTTTATTTTTCCTAACTACTAATTTATTATGCAAGTTTGAACCTTTCTTATCTTAGGTGTGTTTTAAAGTGTTGGTGGTATTATAGTTTCCTGAATTTCCTGTGGATACATCAAGTATGAAGCTTTAACGTTTTCATCCACAAGAAGTTGATTTTTGCTCTTATACAAATGGAGGATCATACCGAGCAAATCTCAGGGGAGTTTTTCTGTTCTAATTCTTTTATTTTCTAGTTTTTAACCTTTTATACAAACAACGAGGACGTTGTTTAACTTAAGTGGGGGGATTGGAGAATTAGAACACTTAACAATTACTTGTCCTAAACTTTTTCAAAAATTATGCTTAAAATGTGCTTAATATATCAAACTTAAAAAATTTTAGCATGTTTTTGTTTAAGATCTAAGTTGCATAGCTGCACACATGACGTTATTTTAAAAAATTGTGATTTTCCAAAATTCACAAATCTATGAGTGTGCCGGTGACTTGTAAACTTTAGAACTTGGCTTGTATACTATTCGAGACCACCATAATGAGTATTATTTATATAATTGAAATGACTTGTCTAAATTGGTAAAATTCTAGGATTACACCCAAATAGCCTTTATATGTTATGTGTTATTAACTAACTACACTGGTTAGTTAACCCCCGTATAAACCTTTTGTTACTCTCATTTTTAGAGTAAGATACCCCTAGAAAAACACTCAGAGCCATTCCTTTCGTTTCTTACACCTATGTTTTAAAATGTTTCGTTACACCCTTACACCTTAGCCTACCCTGTAGATTAGAATCCGTGGTTGGTTAATTGCTATAGGCAAAGTGTGTTTCCTTACATTACCTGTGTTCGCGTGCGTAATTCATTATCTTTGGTTAGGTCGGGAAATTGCACAATGCAATTGGAGTGAAAGTAAATATTGTATATCTTTGAGTTTATTTTTCGTGTGTTTACTACTTTCACTATTAGCGTTATTTCTGAAAGTATGAAAAATATGGAAAAATTATCCAGAATTATCATTATAGTGATGTGGTGAAATTTTACACATCTATGTTTATGTTTGAAAAAAAAAAAAAAAAAAAAAAATCGAAAAAAATAAGAAAAGAAAAAGAAAGAAAGAAAAGTTGGAAGTTAGTTTTAAACCAACTTATGTAAAGTTATGTAAGTGGTCGATATCACCACTATTTGTTGTACTATATCTATGGATTGAATGGGAATTGGCAGTTATGGGAACGCCAATTAAGGTTTATTCTTTGATTAAGATCTTGTTGAGTATAATTCGTGTCTACCTAAAGCGTGTGTTTCAAGTGTTAAAGCGTGAGTTATTCAATGATATGAGTCTTATTCATGGGATGGTTGGGATAGTGATTAACCACACTTAGGATTTTAATTTATTTGTTTTGTTTATTTTTTATTTTTTACACCAATTTATATCCCAAATGTTATCCATACCCTATTCTTTATCCAACCAAACCTTTGATTTATTGAGATTAGGGATTTGAGCAATCTTAAGTATCGTAGTCGTGGATTCGGCTATGTATTTATGATTTTGTCGCCCTTTTTGATATATTATTATTGGTGAAATTTGGACCTATCTTTAGCCTATTCGAGTTAAGGATTTGAGCAATTGCAAGTATCGTGTTCGTGGATTCGATCATGTATTTGTGATTTTGTCGCCTTTTCTGGAATTTGAGATCGATAGTGAAAAGAGAATAATTAACCCTTAAGCCTACAAACCCTTTTTACCGCTTTAGACTTGTTATTCTTTAGCTTTAGTGGAGGAGATGTGTATACTTGCCAAGCTTATGATAGAATATTCGTCACGACTGGATAGTTAAACGATTAGATTTGCTTTTATCAACTTATTTTATTTTACTTCTATTTCGTTAAGTGTTTAGTTGTGTGATTATGAAATAAACGAATACATGCTTGATATAAAAATAAATCCTAACATCTTTTAGGATACATTTTCATAAAAGAAATTCTAAGGTTTACTTGGGGACAAGTAAAGTTCAAGTGGGGGGATATTTGATGAACTCAAATAAGTACATTTTATTACTATCATTTATCCTATTAATTTGACTTGTTTTATTCTATTATGTATGAGGATTGATACTTAATCGTTTACTTTTGTAATTCTCAGGTAAAAACAAGCATTTGGTGAAACTTAGCGATTTTGGACTGATTATGGAGCAAAACATGCAAGAAGTTAAGAGTCTACTGAAATGAAGAAGATCAAGACTAATCTGCTCCAGATGCGCCGCATCTCACTCATGACATGCGCCGCATCTCTATTAAGATATCACCAGATACGATCCAAGATACAAGAGGACATGCGCCGCATCTAATCATGGAGTTACGCCGCATCTTCTGGCGGTGTACGAATATTCCTGAATATTATAATCTTGGACCCCACGCGAAGTTAAGTCAATGCGCCGCATCTACTTACTAGATGCGCCGCATCTTCCCTCAGACAGAAACTATAAATACCCCAAGACCAGACGAATTCAAAAAGCTTTGGAAACCATATAATACCGAAGACCGAACAGGAGAAACCAAGGACGAATTCAGTCAAGAAGGCAGCACAAGACACACCCAAATCAAAGATACAAGAGCTGTAAGAAGGTGCTGCATGTGTTTAATTCATTAAGTAGTTTTGTTTTATTGTGTTAGCAAACTTTAATTCATCAGGATTGGTGGCTTGTGTAATGTGACAACGAAAGATTGCACTCCCTTTAATACTTGCTTTCCCATCAATTAAAGTTTATATGTTGATGTCTTTGGTTACTACTTATTAGTGCATTGATAACCTCTGTGTTTATTAGTGGCTTGCGGGCATTTGACTGCGGAAAATAATGTGGCTCCCACGGTTATTACTAAATTGATCACTTAGGAATAACTTTTAGACATAAGTAATCATTAAGGGTTTACTCGCCGATAAGAATAGGACCAACGAGAAAGGGTTAACTACATACACTTCATATAAAGCTATCAATAAAACAAGTGACAATCTACTTAATCATAAGGACAGCCCTCTTATTGTCTCGAGTATTTATCTGTGTACGTGTGTGCTACTTGCTGATTCGTGCCTATTGGTTTATTTTATTATTTAATTGCAAACAAATCGTGCCAGTCTCTCAGGTTGAAACCCCCTTGCGTTAGGATATTAAAATACTGATTAGAATAACGAGATAATACGTTCCACACTTAGTGATCGACACTCTACTTACCATTATATTCATACTGACCGGGTACACTGCTCGTTAAGTATGTGTGTTATTGATAAGTCGGCTAAATATAAATTTAAAACTTGAGTAGGCATTAAAACTGCTAAACCGCAACGACACACCGCACGCATCAACGGGTATTGGAATTGGTGGTGACTCCCAGATCACGCTACAAAGGTATAAAACATGTTTGTTTAATTTGTTTACAATTAGATTGATCATATGGCTATATGGATCCTTGTATGGTGATTTTCTTCCGCTGCGTTTAAATTATTAATTGTTAATTCATGTTTACATCACCTATAGTGGTATCACGAGCCATCATATGTTGTCATATGATCATCTTGTATGCGTAAAAATGGCTAAAAACGTGGTTTTTTAATGGATTTAAAAGTATAATTTTAAAACAGCCCCTAGGGCTTATATATTCTGAATATGTCGACCTATATGAGGTCTTAAGATCTAGACTTTTTGATCCTATGGCCATTTGTTATGCATACGTCAATTGTTTACTTGATCGGTACCCGTAAAATGGCCTAAAAACGTGTTTTTTGAGAGATTTTTAACCCGATTTCAAATCAGCCCATGAGGCTTATTTTTCTGTGGTAAAATGGTGTTAAGAAGGTCCTAATATCAGTGGGTTATGAGTCTATGGCCATTTGTCACGCGTACCATCCGGGGTTTTAATTCTTGTTAATTATTTCTTCGATTCGTTGGCTAACAATTTAATTCTTGTTATTTATTTTGTTATCCATGGCAATTCAAAGCCGATAAAAACCTAGACCACTTATGCATTGTGATGTTGTGATTGTTGGTTGTTTTTCTTGTTTTGGGGTTTGCCATTGTTTTGGCACTTTTGTAATGTATTTCATTTTGGTTTTGCCATTGTTTGGGCATTTTTACAGTAGATAGAAAGTAGATTAGATGTATTTTACTTTATATATATTGTAACCAAAAGCTTGGAAGCAAATGGCGAAAGAATGAAGAGTTGTGGACCAAAAGTAGCTGCTGGACACCTGTTGGGAAAACGCGATTTCCCGGAGATTGGTGAGGTATTTTTGGCTAAATTTTTTGGTGAAGGTCCACAAGACATAGGGCTACAACTTTATCAACTGGGCCAAGCATGAGGAGGTCGTCTTCTAGGAGATCTGGGCCTCGCAAAACAGAAAAACTGGGCTGACAGAATCAAAGTTTCATGTGCATTATGGGCCTTTACTTGCCCATGATTGTCTTGGGGCAAGTGGGAGCCCTCCGTGTGGTTGTGCTATATGTCCCTAGTTGACTCTTGGTTCTTGTGATGGCTCACAAGACCAAGCATAGGATTTTCATCGGTTGAGGCTTTGCATATTGTGGTTGTATGTTTGTTTGTGGTTTCATGTATGTTGTGACTACATGTAAAACGGAACTTGTTTTCTTAAAACTTGAAACAAAACATAAACCATTTTGAACTAAGTCTTATGATTTAGTTTAACTAAGTTTAAATATGATTTGAAACTTAAATATCATTGTTTTCTAAATAACACTTAAACTAGTTAAGGTTGTTTATTTATTTATTTATTGTATTGTCCAAACTTAATTATAATCCACTTAGGATTTATATTAGTCTTGAAAATGGACAACTTGACACATATAAATTAAAACAATGATTAGACTTAAGTTAAGAAATGTTTTTAACTTGTGCTACGAAGAATGAATGCATGCTTCTTTCGTACACGGTTTTGATTCACATCAAAATATTTTACCCGTCAAAATTTAAGTGGTGCCGTCCAATTTTGAGGACACTTGCAATTACTTTTTGCGTATGCGTGGGTCCTAAGTTGAATTGTAATCCAAGGTGACTATTCTCTATGCATGAGACCTAGATATATTATCACATGTTTTCAAATTGGCTGACTTAATCGAGTTAAGCGGTTAGACCTTGACCCGAGGCAAAGATGGGACTAAACATGCCTACATGACACTAGTTGTTTGACACTAGATACCATGAGTCCCATAAAGATCTAAGAGTTGTACATGTAATACAATTGGTGATCGTCGCCTACCAATTGAATCTACTATTGCTAATAGATCAACTGATGTGATAGTAGAAGCACAATGTGGATCTTAGCCTTTTCGTAAATTAATTGTTTTATATTATAAACATGGGGTAGTTAATTTATAAAAGGATAATTATCGAAAATACTAAAATAAGAACTTTGTAAAATCAATTAATGAATTAATGCAACACAACCGTAAACGAAAGTTTGTTCTTTTCTTGTTAAAAGTACGAACTGAGTCGCTCTTTCCTTGTAAGAAAGAGACTTGTTCCTATCCTTTTTCTTTATGAGGAAAAGCCATATTAGGAATATTTGAATTTTCCCAAATCTAATAAAACTCAAAGAATACCTACTCTAGAAATCGTGATGTCTTGTAAAAGTCAAAACGGTTAAGTATGGTTACACATCTTATTCTTTCAAGATTGTTTTATAACCCTAGTTTCGGTTTTGAAACATTGATGAAATATAAGATATTTGGATAACTAGAGAACACGTTTTCTATAGCTACCAAACTAAAATGAGTTTAAATAATTAGAAGACGAAAATATCAATAAACAGCAAAGTGGTAAAGGCAATTACTAGCATGATTACCTAGCAGTTTGTCTTAACCCAATAAATCTATTGTGGTACTACATACCCTTGTGGTATGGTAGAACAAGTATGAAGGAAATGCATGCCTATTTTCAAGTTAAAATAGCAATGATGGCTAGCCCATCATCTATATGTTAGAACTTGATGCACTTCCTTGAATACCTAAGTACATGTTTACTGGTCAAAGTGACTCACATTAGCAATAATGTGTAGATATTCAATGAAAGAAGGAAAGTATCTAATTGCCGCTCACTCTCCACTGGTGACGAAACACATGTAATGTTGTCTAATCCAGTGGGAGCTACGTGATTATATTACTAGTGACGAAACACATGTAATGTTGTCTAATCCAGTGGGAGCTGTAAGCTTTATTACCTTGCAAGTTGCCCATCTTATTTCTAGATTGTCTTGAAATAATACCTTACTTTCCACATGTCAAGCATCATAGTTTATATAAGAACCATTGCATAAATTTTATAAGATAACTTGTCGCGTTCCTGATGTTGCTTCCTGAAATGTTATCTATAAAATTGTTAAGCATGATTCATTATTAAAACGATAAAGTTCTACATATCTATATTTTGATTTTCACTAAAAATCATATGTTATCTTAGACATTGTCATATTGATACACAAGAGTGTAGTGGTGCTTGTATACTCTCATGATGTTGTGCCATGCACAAGTGGGAGAAATCTCAATTGTGTGCAAGGTACAACATATAACAATATGACTAATAGTTTTTCTTTACTGAAAGGTAAGAAACTAAGATTCTACTAGGACTTCTACACATAAAATGTAGGTTGCCCTAATTAGAACAAATATCAAGATAACTTGAAAAGCTACTTCAACATATTCACTGTATTGTTTAGTAAATATGATTATGTTTTCTTGTAAGACCATAATCATGAAGTATGAAATTAACTTAAATTTACTATTAAGGCCAAGTGTTGGCACTCGTAATTACTTTAGTTGAATATGTTTAGGTCTCTTAAAAAGACACAAACATCAATTTCATTAATTGTTAAAAGACTTATAACGTAAAGTAAGACGTTGATTTGTTATGTCTTCTTGTTAAGACATGTACACTTACGACGTATAATAAATGTTTATGTTTTCTAGTCAAAACATACACATGAAGTAAAGTATGCAATAGGCTAAAATTACTATTGATGCCATCTGGTTAGACTAGATTGGTAGATATGTAAGCCCAAAAGTATAAGTTCATCTAATGAGTTGTGTGATAGTCTCACAACATCAGTCCTCATGGAATACCACAATTTTATGGTATGTCCATCATGGAAAATCAAACACTATTGATATTGTTTGATCTTTGATGACTTAAACTGTTTTACCTCCAAAGCTATCAAGGTTAGAAATTAGGTGTGCCATGTGTACACTCAATATGATTCCAACCCAGAAGGAATTTAAGACACCATTGTATTATGGCATGAGGTGAATCTCATTATGTCTTGATTGAAGTTCTGAATTTGTTAACTACTTAAGAGTAAGTAATTAACAAACTAGAGTTAAGAACTAATGGTGTATTTTGGTTGTCCCACTTGAAAACAATTTATTGTTACTCAAGATACTGAGTATCTAGAGATTAGTCTCTACATACAAAAGCAAGTGGGAGTACCTTTAGACCTTGAAGTTGTTCAAGAACTAAATACACAACCTTCTGAGTACACTTGCAAATGTCATACTAAGGTTGAACATGCATATGTTAAACCATAGATTGATATCTCTCATTCATAAATCCGCAAGGATACCTCTTTCACCTGAATGATATAGTTTTTATATCAATGCTGAGGGACATAAGGTAGAGGATCATGGTGAACCTGCTAACTACTGAGATGCATTATCAGATATTTTATCTGATGAGTAGCTCAAAACTATGAATGTTAAAGATGCAGCCCTTGAAAGATAATCACTCATGGAGCTTGATTGATCTCTTACCAATCAGTTAGACTGTGAGGTTAAGAATGAGCTTCTTGATAAGAAGACTCAAAAGGGAAAACTTATACACACATTTAATGCACGACTATTAAAAGGAGTTTTCTCGTACTCAAGAAATTGACTAGGACTAAATCTTTCTACCTAGAAACATTAAATGTATAAAGATGATTAATTGTCATACCTGTTTTCATATAAATGAAATATGACAATAGGATATCAAAACACTTTTCTTGTTGCTTACCTTTGCGAGGACGATGAGTAATCAAAAGGGTTTATGAATCCATATAAATCTTTATTATGTATATAAGATAAAATAATCCATGTGTGGATTAGATTATGCATCTAGGAACAAAGATCTTGAGTTAATTATAAAATCATTAATTTGATTTTGATTAATAAGATTACTCCTAAGTACACTAAGAGCAAGTTGGAGCACTGTATTTATTTTCTTAAATCTCATATGTCGTTAACATATTAGAAACAATATTCAATCTAAGCTAGACTTTAATCCTTAGCTTGGAATGAAGTTTCTCTTGAAGGATTTATAAAATAAGACATACAACCTTGTTATGTATATGTTTATTAGAATAAACATAAGCGGTTATTAAGTCTAAACATAATATGACACATTATTGAGGGGAGTCTCAATGATCAATTTCACTTGATGAGATTGAACACATGAGTGGAAATCTTAAATTCGACTAAAGGATTCATCATGTAAGTCATATTACGCATTGGACTATGTATATATCATTTGCATGAATGCAAGATAAGTTGATAAAAACAAATATCTAAGTGATAGTCATTAGATAATTGTTAAACAAACATTATAAGGGACCTTTAAAGGACCAAAAGATAAGTTCAAAAGTTTACGAATATATGAGGAACTCTGTTTTGTTTGCATATGCTGATGCTTATTTAACTGAGGTGATACTCAACCCTAGTCATGGTAGGATGTCATCATGAATGATGAAATTGCTGACTAGATGTGCTCGAATGAGAGCATTAATGCGTTATACATTAAAAGAATAAGAATACTTTATAGTTTGAGAAACTATTCAGATGACTGTCTAAAGTAGGTGTCTTGCTAGCTTCAAACACCCTATGGAATGTATTGTTGCAATACTCGTCTTGTACCTAAATGCACACATACAAAGGACAATCATCATTCAAACCTTTTATGAAGTTTGAAAGAAGTATTCTCAAAGTTTACTCAGATGACTACTTGTTGCCTTGTACAACATGATTCGATCATGGTGGGAACATCAGATTCTGACCTATGATGTAGTCTTATGCATATATTTTTTTAGTATTTGGATAATGGAACTGTAAGCAGTCGTATTATACAATGAATTGATATACCTGGTATGATCGTCTTCATTTATACTACTGTGTTTTATATTTGCATGTTTAATCCATGAATAATTTATTTATTCTAAAATTATCCATTGTCGGTTGACGATACGGGAGTATCATCAAATTAAGACAAATGTGAGCGTGTTGGTGATTTATTTTCCACACTCACATGTTGTTCATTGTGATGAACATTGGATTGACCCAACCTACGAGTATTCACTACATGGATCGTCGTCAATAGTGAATCTCGCAAGAGGTTATGTCTCTTATCCATAGACTTGAGATGCAAGCAGGTCTTGCATATGTGGAACTTCATTCCTTGATATGGTTAAACGCTATCCTGAATAAGGTAGTTATAAAAGCCATTATCAGGAGTGATATGAAGCATGTGAATGACACGTGTAGTCAAAATAGGATTTGTTCCTCCACTTGTTTTGGAGTTAGATACTATTGGGCCCCTCGATGAATTGAACAGATGTTTGTATGGCCGTACCCAAATGAAATTAAGATGAATCTTAATTCCACTTGGTAATCTTGTTCAATATCTATATCGAGAAACATAATAGTTGAACTATTAGAATGACATTTGATCCATGTCTAATGTTCAACACGGTGTCTATAACAAAAGGATAGATGACATATAAACCATCTGAAATGAGACGTTTAAGAAACTACCCTCACATATTTTTAGGGGCATTGGCGTGTTGCTAGACGCTAACCATTGCTTGTATAATTACTTGATTATTATGACGTCGCAAGTGGGAGCTGTTGGAGTATGCTCGTGTCATAATTACTAATTATATGGCTAGACATATGTGAGCCTATGGGGTTGATGAACTCAAATAAGTACATTTTATTACCATCATTTATCCTATTTATTTGACTTGTTTTATTATATTATCTGTGAGAATTGATACGTTAAGGTTTACTTTTGTAATTCTCAGGTAAAAACAAGTATTATGTGAAACTTGGCGATTTTGTACTAATTATGGAGCAAAACAAGCAAGATATTAAGAGTCTACTGAAATGTACATGATCAAGATCATTCTCCTCCAGATACGCCGCAACATACTTATTACATACGGCGCATCACTATCAAGATTTCACAAGATATAATCCAAGACGGTAAAGGACATGCGCCGCATAGAGAAATGGAGTTACGCCGCATCTTCTGGCGGTATACGAATATCCCTGAATATATTAATCTTGGACCCCACGCGAAGTTAAGTCAATGCGCCGCATCTACTTATTCTATGCGCCGCATCTAACCCTCAGACAGAAACTATAAATACCCCAAGGTCAGACGAATTTTGAGTGCAATATACGGAGTACGAGACTTAGCGAAAGACAGAAACCCTAGGACGAATTCAGACGCATTAGCAGCACAAGACACACCTTGAACGATGATACAAGAGCTGTAAGAAGGTCCTGCATGTATTCAATTCATTAAGTAGTTTTGTTTTATTGTATTAGTACACTTTAATTCATCAGGACTGATGGGCCGATTCCATGTGACTACGGAAAACCATGGGCACCCTTTAAAATTGCTTTCCCATTAATTAAAGTTTATATGTTGATGTCTTTGGTGACTTTTATTAGTGCATTGATAACCTCTGTGTCTAGCTGAGCATTGCTTAGGTCGCCATGCCCCTTCCTCGCCTATTTGTTTCAGCGTCTCTTAAATAAATAGGATAGAAATAAGTAATCATTAAGGGTTTACTCGCCGATAAGATTAGAGCCAACGAGAAAGGTTTAACTCTCGGTGCGTCGCATCAAACTATACACTTCATATAAAACTAGCAATAAAACAAGTGACAAGCTACTTAACTATCAGGACATGTCTTCTTATTGTCTCGAGTATCTATATGTGTACGTGTGTGCTAATCGCTGATTCGTGCCTATTAGTTTAGTTTATTATTTAATTACAATCAAACCGTGCCAGTCTCTCAGGCTGAACCCCCTTGCGTTAGATTAGGTTGTATAGCTAACTTAAGATATTAAAATACTGATTAGAATAACTAGATAATACATTCCACTCTTAGTGATCGACAATCTACTTACCATTATATTCATACTGACCGGGTACACTGCTCGTTAAAGTGTGTACTATTGATAAGTCAGCTAAATATAAATTTAAAACTTGAATACTGCTAAAACCACAACGACATACCGTGGATATACAAATTAGAGCAATACGCAAACGCACACCAAGTTTTTGGCGCCGTTGCCGGGTAGTGAATTGTTATTATCTGTTAATTTGATTAGTATTTTAATTATGTTTTTCTTTTTAATTTTTATTCTAACCGCTAACCCCGTTGTATATTAGTTAAATTGCATTCATTGTATTATTTGCATATTTTCTGTTTTTGTGTGTTTTTATTTTCTTTTATTTTTGTTTCTTTTTGTTTGATTTTTTTTTCTATTTTCTTTCATTCTGCTATCGTTGTACTGAGCTAATACAAACGATACGGCGCATCTATTTTCATAGATACGGCGTATTGCGTTTAATTTTTATAAAATACAACGCGTTTAATAAATTCGATACGACGCATCTTTCCCCAAGATACGGCGTATTCTGTTTTTAATAAGAAATTTTTTCTAAAACCCTAACGCCATACGACGCATCTGTTTAAACAGATAAGGCGAATTATCGATTTAAATTAAAAACAGTTTTTGAATTATTAAACAGATACGACGCATCGATTTTTATCGATACGGCGCATCTTCAAAATCAAAAATCTGTTATATTTGCTAAAATTAGATACGTTGATTTTTGATAATTAAACTGATACGGCGCATTCTAAATTATAAGCGGCGTATCTATTTTCTGAATAAAAGTCTGATTAAATTTTAACGATTATAATATACGGCGTATCCAACTTTTTGGATACGGCGCATCGTCAGCAGATATCAGTAACTTTAATTTTTCGTATTCCGTTTTCGTTGTTGATTTTCTGATATATTACTTTCTTGAACATACTCTACTGATGCTTTTGTGATAGTTTCAGGAAGTGCATGACCAGGAGTTCTACTAAGAACTTGATTCAACCTTTCGAAGATCCTGAACGAGCCTTTCATTCGCTTAAAAGGCTTTTCAACACAAAAAGCTTTGATATCTCAAGTGCATTCGAGCTTGATTATTTTTCTGAAGAGAAAGAGGAAGAAGAAACAGAAACAATGGCGGAAAACACTACTATGGAGGAATACATGAACAAAACCCGTGCTGATTACACTTCAGGAGTTGCTAGACCAAAGTTTGATGAAAAGTCAAATTTGAGTTGAAGGGTCAGTTTCTCAAGAAGCTAAGAGAAAATGCTTTCAGTGGATCGGAACATGAAGATGCTAATGAACATGTTGAAAAGGTCCTCGAGATTGCAGATTTGTTTACTACAGAAGGAGTCTCTGACGATCAACTCATGCTAAGAATCTTTCCAACTTCGCTTAAAGGAGCTGCAATAAGCGGCTAAGGAATGAACCTGCTAGTTCAATCACAACATGGGAAGATTTGAAGAGCAAATTCCTAAAAAGATATTGTCTACCTGCTAAAACTGCTAAAAAGATGGAGGCTATCAACAGTTTCAAGCAAGAGCCTAATGAAACTCTTTATCAAGCTTGGGAATGATTTAAAGACCTATTGATGAAATGCCCTCAACATTATCTAAGTGAAATGCAGGAGATAATATTGTTCTATCAAGGATTGGACGTGCCTACTAGACAAATCTTGGATGCTAAGGGAGCTGTGCCTCAAATGAGTGCAGCCAATGCTAGAAAAGCTATCCAAGAAGCTGCTGATCATTCTCAAAAATGGCACGAAAGAACCTCTACTAGATCTAAGAGCAGCACTAATTTTGACGGGTTTGCTGCTATTCAAGCTCAATTGGATAAAATTAGTAGAGAGATGAAAATGACGCTGAGAAAGGGATCGAGTATCCGTACCAAAAGATGAAAGGATTCTACAAAGGTGTACTTGAATTGGGGCCGGAATATGTTCGTGACGAAGTAATTCGCAACTACATCGTGCACGGACATGTGCGGATCAATAGATCTAAATAAGGAGCTGAACGTGAGTCTAACTTGAAGACTCTGGAATAAAGACAAGTGCTGACCGGGAGACAACCCGGAAAATTTTTACTTTTCTGTTCTGTGTCGAGTCAGTCAGGCCTGCAGAAGATGACGCATCTCAATCTTGAGATGCGACGCATCGCCTATACTGGTCATATCTTATTTAATTTTCCGCATTTTTATTTTTAACTTTAAAACTTTCTGTCAGTTTATTTTAATGCGGCGCATCCCTGGTTAAGGATGCGACGCATCTTCTATTCTGATTCGTATTTATTCCAGGCTCGATACGGCGTATCTTCTTCCATAAGATACGGCGTATCGACTGACCTGATGATTTTCATTTTAATTTTTAAGTTTTATTTTTACTAACTACTAATGTATTATGCAAGTTTGAACCTTCTTAACTCAGGTGTGTTTAAGTCTGAATGGTATTATAGATTCCTGCATTTCCTGTGGATACATCAAATTTGAAGATTAAACGTTCTCCTCTACAAGAAAGATGATTTTTGCTCTTATACAAAAAATGGAGGATCATACCGATCAAATCTCAGGGGAGTTTTTCTGTTCTAATTCTTTTATTTTCCAGTTTTTAACCTTTAATACAAGCAACGAGGACGTTGTTTAACTTCAGTGGGGGGATTGGAGAATAAGAACACTTACTTGTCCTAAACTTTTTCAAAATATGCTTTAAATGCGCTTAATATATCAAAATTTAAAAATTTTAGCTTGTTTTTATTTAAAGTCTAAATTACATAGCTGCACACATAACATTATTTTAAAAAATTGTGAACTTTTCAAAATTCACAAATCTATGAGTGTGCCGGTGACTTGTAAACTTTAGAACTTGGCTTGTATACTATTCGAGACCACCATAATAAGTATTATTTTTATATAATTGGAATGACTTGTCTAAATTGGTAAATTTCAAGGATTACACCCAAATAGCCTTTATATGTTATGTGATATTAGCTAACTACACTGGTTAGTTAACCCCGTATAAAACCTTTTGTTACTCTCACTTTTAGAGTAAGATACCCCTAGAAAAACACTCAGAGCCATTCCTTTCGTTTCTTACACCTTTGTTATAATGTTTCGTTACACCCTTACACCTTAGCCTACCCTGTAGATTAAAATCCATGGTTGGTTAATTGCTTTAGGAAAAGTGTGTTTTCTTACATTACCTGTGTTCGTGTGCGTAATTCATTATCTTTGGTTAGGTCGGGAAATTGCACAATGCAATTGGTATGAAAGTAGATATTGTATAATTCTAGTCTTGTTATTTTTCGTGTGTTTACTACTTTCGCTATTACCGTTATTTCTGAAGTCATGAAAAGTATGGAAAAATTATCCGGAAAAATGATGATAGAAAAGTTGTGAAATTTTACACATATATGTTGATGTAAAAAAAAAAAAAAAAAAAAAAAAAAAAAAAAAAAAATCGAAAAAAAAAAGGAAAAGAAAAATAAAAAGAAGAGTTGGATGTTTGTTTTAACCAACTTATGTAAAGTTTTGTATTAAGTGGTCGATATCACCACTATTTTTTGTATACTATATTTATGGATTGAATGGGAGTTGGCCGTTATGGGAACGCCAACTAAGGTTATTCTTTGATTGAGATCTTGTTGAGTATAATTTGTGTCTACCTAAAGCGTGTGTTTCAAGTGTTAAAGCGTGAGTTATTCAATGATATGAGTCTTATTCATGGGATGGTTGGGAAAGTAATTTACCACACTTAGGATTTTAATTTATCTGTTTTGTTTATTTTTCATTTTACACCAATTGGTATCCCAAATATTATCCATACCCTATATTATTCCTTATCTAAACCTTTGATTTATTGAGATTAGGGATTTGAGCAATCTTAAGTATCGTAGTCGTGGATTCGGCTATGTATTTATGATTTTGTCGCCCTTTTTGATATAATATTATTGGTAAAGATTACTTGGTCCTATCTTTAGCCTATTCGAGTTAAGGATTTGAGCAATTGCAAGTATCGTGTTCGTGGATTCGATCATGTATTTGTGATTTTGTCGCCTTTTCTGGAATATGAGATCGATAGAGATTAAGAAGAATGATTAACCCTTAACCTACAAACACTTTTTACTGCTTTAGACTTGTTATTCCTTGGCTTTAGTGCGGGAGATGCGTATACTTGCCAAGCTTATGATAGAATATTCGTCACGACTGGACAGTTAAATGATTAGATTTGCTTTTATCAAAATATTTTATTTTATTCTAATTCGTTAAGTGTTTGGTTGTGTGATTATGACAAAAAACGAATACATGCTTAAATATAAAAATAAATCCTAATATCTTTTAGGATACATTTTCATAAGATTAATTCTAAGGTTTACTTGGGGACAAGTAAAGTTCAAGTGGGGGGATATTTGATGAACTCAAATAAGTACATTTTATTACCATCATTTATCCTATTTATTTGACTTGTTTTATTATATTATCTGTGAGAATTGATACGTTAAGGTTTACTTTTGTAATTCTCAGGTAAAAACAAGTATTATGTGAAACTTGGCGATTTTGGACTAATTATGGAGCAAAACAAGCAAGATATTAAGAGTCTAGTAAAATGTACAAGATCAAGATCATTCTGCTCCAGATACGCTGCATCATACTTATTACATACGACGCATCACTATGAAGATTTCACAAGATATAATCCAAGACGGCAAAGGACATGCGCCACATAGATAAATGGAGTTACGCCGCATCTTCTGGCGGTGTACGAATATCCTTGAATATATTAATCTTGGACCCCACACGAAGTTAAGTCAATGCGCCACATCTACTTATTCTATGCGCCGCATCTAACCCTCATACAGAAACTATAAATACCCCAAGGTCAGACGAATTTTGAGTGCAATATACGGAGTACGAGACTTAGCGAAAGACAGAAACCCTAGGACGAATTCAGACACATTAGCAGCACAAGACACACCTTGAACGAAGATACAAGAGCTATAAGAAGGTCCTGCATGTATTCAATTCATTAAGTAGTTTTGTTTTATTGTATTAGTACACTTTAATTCATCAGGATTGATGGGCCGATTCCATGTGACTACGGAAAACCATGGGCACCCCTTAAAATTGCTTTCCCATTAATTAAAGTTTATATGTTGATGTCTTTGGTGACTTTTATTAGTGCATTGATAACCTTTGTGTCTAGCTGAGCATTGCTTGGGTCGCCATGCCCCTTCCTCGCCTATTTATTTCAGCGTCTCTTAAATAAATAGGATAGACATAAGTAATCATTAAGGGTTTACTCGCCGATAAGATTAGAGCCAATGAGAAAGGTTTAACTCTCGGTGCGTCGCATCGAACTATATACTTCACATAAAAATAGCAATAAAACAAGTGACAAGCTACTTAACTATCAGGACAGGTCTTCTTATTGTCTCGAGTATCTATCTGTGTACGTGTGTGCTAATCGCTGATTCGTGCCTATTAGTTTAGTTTATTATTTAATTACAACCAAACCGTGCCAGTCTCTCAGGCTGAACCCCCTTGCGTTAGATTAGGTTGTATAGCTAACTTAAGATATTAAAATGCTGATTAGAATAACTAGATAATACGTTCCACTCTTAGTGATCGACACTCTACTTACCATTATATTCATACTGACCGGGTACACTGCTCGTTAAAGTGTGTGTTATTGATAAGTCGGCTAAATATAAACTTAAAACTTGAATATTGCTAAAACCACAACGACATACCGTGGATATACAAATTAGAGCAATACGCACAGGCACACCAGGGGTCACACACATATACACTGAGGTGCCACTTTATATGTCGTGTTTATTGTATTTACGATATATAAATAACCGTAAGTAACCAGGAACCGCTATTGGGCTTCTAATGAATAAGTAATGGACTTATTACATTGGACTAGAAAAACAAATGGGAAGCCCATTTGGCCTATAGGGTGGCCGGCCTAGAGAGACTTCCATGGGAAGTTTTGATTTTGAATTTTGGTCAAATAATTAAGAGAAATCTACTCCTAATTAATGGATAACTAACAAAATTAAACCTCTCCCTCTCCCCTTAAAAGATGTACGACACAAAACAAAAAAAACCTAGGGTTTTTATTTTTCATCTTTCACTTTTGAATCTTGCTTATTCTAGAGTGCTTGATTGGTTACGGGTTGAAGGACTAGCATCCATTGGCATACAATGACGTGTAGTGTGGATACACATAGAGGTGATCTCCTTTGATCACTTGGGTTCTTATTCCATTCGACCTATTGGAATTGGTGGTGACTCCCGGATCACGCTACAAAGGTATAAAACATGTTTGTTTAATTTGTTTACAATTAGATTGATCATATGGCTATATGGATCCTTGTATGGTGATGTTATTCCGCTGCGTTTATATTATTAATTGTTAATTCATGTTTACATCACCTATAGTGGTATCACGAGCCATCATATGTTGTCATATGATCATCTTGTATGCGTAAAAATGGCTAAAAACGTGGTTTTTTAATGGATTTAGAAGTGTAATTTTAAAACAGCCCCTAGGGCTTATATATTCTGAATATGTCGACCTATATGAGGTCTTAAGATCTGGACTTTTTTATCCTATGGCCATTTGTTAGGCATACATCAATTGTTTACTTGATCGGTACCAGTAAAATGGCCTAAAAACGTATTTTTTAAGAGATTTTTAACCCGATTTCTAATCAGCCCATGAGGCTAATTTTTTTGTGGTAAAATGGTGTTAAGAAGGTCCTAATATCATTGGGTTATGAGTCTATGGCCATTTGTCACGCGTACCATTCGGGGTTTTAATTTTTGTTAATTATTTCTTCGATTCGTTGGCTAACAATTTAATTCTTGTTATTTATTTTGTTATCCATGGCAAATACATGCATGTTTGTCCATGGAGTTAGAAAACACCTTTTCATGATCATAATCTTAATGTATTATTATGTGTATATGCAAAGCCGATGAAAACCTAGACCACTTATACATTGTGATGTTGTGATTGTTGGTTGTTTTTCTTGTTTTGGGGTTTGCCACTGTTTCGGCACTATTGTAATGTATTTCATTTTGGTTTTGCCATTTTTTGGTCATTTTTACAGTAGATAGAATGTAGGTTAGATTTATTTTACTTTATATGTATTGTAACCAAAAGCTTCGAAGCAAATGGCGAAAGAATGAAGAGTTGTGGACCGAAAGTAGCTGTTGGACACCTGTTGGGAAAACGCGATTTCCCAGAGATTGGTAAGGTATTTTTGGCTAAATTTTTTGGTGCAGGTCCACAAGACATAGGGCTACAACCTTATCAACTGGGCCGAAGCATGAGGAGGTGGTCTTCTAGGAGATCTGGGCCTCGCAAAACAGAAAAACTAGGCTGACAGAATCAAAGTTACATGTGCATTATGGGCCTTTACTTGCCCATGATTGTCTTGGGGCAAGTGGGAGCCCTCCGTGTGGTTGTGCTATATGTCCCTAGTTGACTATTGGTTCTTGTGATGGCTCACAAGACCAAGCATAGGATTTTCATCGGTTGAGGCTTTGCATATTGTGGTTGTATGTTTGTTTGTGGTTTCATGTATGTTGTGACTACATGTAAAACGGAACTTGTTTTCTTAAAACTTGAAACAAAACATAAACCATTTTGAACTAAGTATTATGATTTAGTTTAACTAAGTTTAAATATGATTTGAAACTTAAATATCATTTTTTTCTAAATAACACTTAAACTAGTTAAGGTTGTTTATTTATTTATTTATTGTATTGTCAAAACTTAATTATAATCCACTTAGGATTTATATTAGTCTTGAAAATAGACAACTTGACACACAAAAATTAAAACATTGATTAGACTTAAGTTAAGAAATGTTTTTAACTTGTGCTACGAAGAATGAATGCATGCTTCTTTCGTACACGGTTTTGATTCACATCAAAATATTTTACCCGTCAAAATTTAAGTCGTGCCGTCCAATTTTGAGGACACTTGCAATTACTTTTTGCCTATGCGTGGGACCTAGGTTGAATTGTAACCCAAGGTGACTATTCTCTATGCGTGAGACCTAGATATATTATCACACGTTTTCAAATTGGATGACTTAATCGAGTTAAGCGGTTAGACCTTGACCCGAGGCAAAGATGGGACTAAACATGCCTACATGACACTAGTTGTTTGACACTAGATACCATGAGTTCCATAAATATCTAAGAGTTGTACATGTAATACAATTGGTGATCGTCGCCTACCAATCGAATCTACTATTGCTAGCAGATCAACTGATGTGATAGTAGAAGCACAATGTGCATCTTAGCCTTTTCGTAAATTAATTGTTTTATATTATAAACATGGGGTAGTTAATTTATAAAAGGATAATTATCAAAAAAATAAAATAGGAACTTTGTAAAATCAATTAATGAATTAATGCAACACAACCGTAAACAAAAGTTTGTTCTTTTCTTGTTAAAAGTACGAACTGAGTCGCTCTTTCCTTGTAAGAAAGTGACTTGTTCCTATCCTTTTTCTTTATGAGGAAAAGCCATAATAGGAATATTTGAATTTTCCCAATTCTAATAAAACTCAAAGAATACCTACTCTAGAAATCGTGATGTCTTGTAAATGTCAAAACGGTTAAGTATGGTTACACATCTTATTCTTTCAAGATTCTTTTATAACCCAAGTTTCGGTTTTGAAACATTGATGAAATATAAGATATTTGGATAACTAGAGAACACGTTTTCTATAGCTACCAAACTAAAATGAGTTTAAATAATTAGAAGATGAAAATATCAATAAACCGCAAAGTGGTAAAGGCAATTACTAGCATGATTACCTAGCAGTTTGTCTTAACCCAATAAATCTAAGGAGGTGGATTGAGCTATTTATTGATTATAATTGTGAGATTCGCTATCATCCTGGAAAGGCGAATGTGGTAGCTGATGCTTTTAGTAGGAATGAGTGGATTAAGCCTAAGCTTGTGCGAGCGATGTGTATGACTCTACAGTCGGGAATTAAGGGTAAGATATTGGCGGCGCAGGAAGAAGCTCTCAAAGATGAGAATGCGACTGCCGAAATGCTGCGTGGATTAGGTCAACAAATGGAGAAAAGGGAAGATGGTGGACTATATTTCTTAGATAGAATATGGGTTCCATCGGTAGGAGGTGTAAGAAAGTTGATCATGGATGAGGCTCATAAATCAAGATATTTGATTCATCCAGGATCGGATAAGATGTATTATGATCTTAGAGATGCTTACTGGTGGCCGGGAATGAAGAGGGAAATAGCTGAATATGTTAGCCAATGTTTGACTTGTTTGAAAGTTAAGGCTGAGCATCAGAAACCCTCAGGATTGTTGCAACAGCCGCCGATTCTGGAATGGAAATGGGAGAGAATAACAATGGATTTTATTACAAAGTTGCCTAGGACGAGTAGTGGACATGACACGATATGGGTCATAGTGGACAAGCTGACGAAGTTTGCACATTTTCTGGCCATTCGTGAAGATTATAAGATGGAAAAGCTGGCGAGGATTTATATTAATGAGATTGTGGCGAGACATGGTGTGCCTGTGTCGATTATTTCAGATCGTGATAGTAGGTTTACTTCGCGGTTTTGGCAATCATTGCAAAAGGCGTTGAATACACAGTTGGATATGAGCACTGCTTATCATCCACAGACTGATGGGCAGAGTGAGCGAACGATTCAGACTTTGGAGGATTTACTTAGAGCATGTGCTATTGATTTTGGAGGAAGCTGGGATACTCATTTGCCTTTGGCTGAGTTTTCCTATAACAACAGCTATCATTCCAGTATTAGATGTGCCCCATTTGAGATGTTATATGGGAGGAAGTGTAGATCACTTATTTTATGGGCAGAGGTTGGAACAAGCCAACTAATTGGTCCTGAAATAGTGCAAGAGACTACAGATAAGGTGTTTCAGATTAAGGATAGACTTAAGGCAGCAAGAGATCGCCAAAAGAGCTATGCGGATAATCGCCGTAAGCCCTTGGAGTTTAGTGTTGGTGACCTTGTAATGCTGAAGGTGTCTCCTTGGAAAGGTGTTGTACGTTTCGGTAAGAAAGGCAAGTTAGCACTTAGGTATGTAGGACCGTTTGAAATTACGGAAAGAATTGGGCCGGTGGCATATCGGTTACGATTGCCTGAGGAATTAAGTAGTATGCATGATACGTTTCACGTATCTAATCTGAAGAAGTGTTTGGCGGATGCTAGTTTGCATGTGCCATTGGAGGAGATTAAGATTGATAAGACTCTTCACTTTGTTGAGGAACCTGTTGAGATTATGGATCGAGAGGTTAAGAGTATGAAACGTGGTAAGATAGCATTGGTAAAGGTACGTTGGAATTCCAAGCGGGGTCCTGAGTCTACTTGGGAACATGAGGATCAGATGAGGTCCAAGTATCCTAAATTATTTGCTGAGAGGAGTGATGAGGCGAGCTAATAAATTTTGGGACGCGATTTTCCTAAGTGGGGGATAATGTCACAACCATGATTTTTAGCAGGTTAGTTTGACCTATAATCTCAACTCATTTAATTTTTGTTTGGTGTATTATGTGCTTATGTGTGATATAGGTGGTATATGTGTGTGGATTATGGGTATTATGTATGGACATTAGCACTAAATCCCTTGATGTGATATTTTCTTGATGAGTTGAGTAGTGCGAATTTTGGGAAAAGTTCATTTTGATCGCTATTGTGGTGTAGAAATGACTTCTGTAGTTTTGGTGTTTTGTGGTTTTGCGTAACGAGACTCCATTCAACTATTTGAGCGTTAGTAAGTTACGTGAAGGTTATTTTTATTGGGTATATTTATGGAAAGTGTGAAAAATCTATTTTTGGAAACTTTATTTTGAAAATGATATTTTTCCGGTTTGTCGTAAAATTGAAGGTTTATCGCGTAAGGTGTAAATTTGAGTATAGGGGTTTTATAAAATATAAAGAGTATAAGGTTTTGAGTGTAATAATTAATTTAACGAAAAAAAATGATATATATATATATATATATATATATATATATATATATATATATATATATATATATATATATATATATATATATATATATATATATATAATAAGGGGCGGCCGATTAGGGGGTGTTTGGGTGGAATTAGGAAACCAAATTTGACTAGAAATCCACTTACCTAATTAACCCTACTCTAGAATCTTTCCTAGGAGCTTATAAATACAAAACCAAGAACCCTCATTCCCCTTGTTTCCTGAAAATCGACCAACCATAAGAGAAGGAGAGGAAGAAAATTATTTTAGGGTTTTATTCTTCAAGTATTAAGGTAAATTTATAATCCTTATGTTTAATTAATTATTCTAATTCATGTAATACAATTTGTGATGGATCTAGGGTTTATAAGCTTGTGTAAATTAATGATATTAAACATGTTAGGGTCATTAATTACTAACAATATGATGATGGGTGAAGTAGTTAGGGTTTAAAACATGTTAATTAATGAGTTATGAATCTGGCATAATTAATAGGCTGTAAAGATGCGATTGTAATTAATAGATGAAGATGATTTAGATCATGAATTTTATGTCTAAATTATATTTCAGAGAAAGTGATTTCCAAAAAGTCCGACCATAATCAATTTAGAGGTCGGGAAGGCAGTCAAACGATTTTTGTAAGTTAAGGTGTCAAAACTGTTAAACCGGGACAGAATTAGGGTAAAAGTATTGAGGTCAAAGGTTGCTTTGAATGTGGAATTTGGATAGGGCCTTCTGTGGGAATCAATTTCTATATTATATTTGACTTCCACGCGAAAATTAGATGATAATAAGTTGTGCGGGTGGGTCTATGAGGTCAAAACTTTTTGATGTCCGATCAGATCCGAATCTGGATAGTTGTCATGTTTGATTTTTCATTGGGAACTTGTGTGTGTTTTTAGTGCATGATCTTCTAGGACAAGCTTGTATGCTTATGAAAGATCATGGTGAATTTTTGGTGTGAGTTGCGAAGCTTCATTCGCTGTGATTTTATGTGGGTGAAAGTACTTTAGAAATATGCGTTTCTGAAAGTGTTAATTAAGGGATTTAGTGAGAGTCAAGTATTTGGTGGTGATTAGTATGGTGTCTAGGAAATCCATAGTGGGTTATATGAACCTTAGACATCCATCATATGTGTGTTACATGGACTATGGATTTTAGCTTGGTCACGTGTAACGTGATTGTTATTTTTGTGATATAGATTTGTGTGTTGATAACTTGGAAGCTGCGGATTTGAGGTGAGTTCATAGTCCCAATTTTTACTTTGTTTTAAACTTGGGATGGAGATGATACTTGTTTAAATTATTTTTGAGTTACTGTGATTATGTGGTTATAAAATGCATGGACGTGTAATTGTTATTATACTTATACTACATGTTATTATGGTGTTTATTTGTGGTGATTATACGAGTGGGAAGATGCCCTGGTGGCTCTACTCGTTATTATTATGTCCGGCCGGAAGGGGAATTATATTGGATCGGTAGGCGCGTTCCGTCCCAATTATTGTGAACTTGGATAAGTGGGCACGTTCCGTCCCAATTGTGGTGGTATTTGGATTGGTGGGCACGTTCCGTCCCAATTGTGGTGGTATTTGGATCAGTAGGCACGTTCCGTCCCGTAAGCTATGATTGCATGCTAGTGTATAATAACTATATATCTTTGCTGTCCTGCTATGCTATGTTTTATAATCACAGTGGACTGATGATAAAGGTGTTTTGTGTGTCTTAAACCTATGAATCTCACCAACATTATGTTCACGTTTTAAGCATCATTTTCAGGTGAGCATTCTAAGGCTAAGATAGAAGGGCGCGATTAGAAGAGACCTAGATTGCATTGGGGATGGCTATCTATGAGTTTTTAAATTTGATTTAGTTGGATTTTATTACGATACTTGATTTCCTTTCATTTTAACTTTATGTTTTAATGAAGATACTTTAGTGATTGTTTTGGATTATTTGTTTTGGGGTATCATTACGACACTTTGTGTTTGTACTTTGCTCTATTTATTTGCATGTAGTATTTTCTCTATTTAGACACCAAGTGTTGTGATGATATCCATGATGTTGCGCTCACGTTTCCGCCATTGGCTAGGTGTGACAATCATTTTTCTTTTTCATGTCCTTGTAGGCACGCTCATATGACAGTTTTTCATACTTGCATTCCTCGGTTTTTCGATCAAGTTGTTTAAAATATGACACGTTTTCTTTTTCAAGTTTAATATGAGCATTTTCATATTTTGAAACAATTGCAGAGGTCTCAGCTCGCAGTCTTTCATCGTCTTCAACATAATATGTTTGTAAAATGATGGACATAATATCGGTCGACATAACTGCTTCGAAGAGAGAGTCATTTATATTTTCCAAAATTTTGATGTGTTCAAAACATTCATTAGTTTCCTTTACCAGGGATTTGTAGTCCTTGACAAATTCAGCTGTTTCTTTCAAAAATGATTGTGCAAAATGAATTACCCTCGCATTGATGTTATTCAATGGAATACTAATTTCGGTTGCAGATACCTTTTTCATTTTTGCATGAAAGCTTGAATGCCAATTGTTG
The DNA here is from genome assembly GCA_021014915.2 of Artemisia tridentata subsp. tridentata. NCBI lineage: Eukaryota > Viridiplantae > Streptophyta > Magnoliopsida > Asterales > Asteraceae > Artemisia > Artemisia tridentata. Next base: position 418,697,396 of record CP139508.1, on the reverse strand, counting down.
ATACTGATAGTAGTTTTGGATGCAACAATATTTTGAAGTGTTTCAATTCTCGTTTTAAGATCGTCTAAATATCCTGTAGCAGAACTTGTGTTAAAAGGATTGTTTGAGGACATTTGTTCCAAGTTTGAAAGAGTTTTAGAAACAACTTTTTGTTTTGCAACTAGTGTCGTAACAACTGGTTTTTTGAAAAATTTTGGTATTTGTTTTTGTGGAACAAAAGGAATTCTAGAAAGTTTGTTAAGTTTTTTGTAATCAATTGGTTTTATCTCTGGTTTCTTTTTTTTCATTTTAATTCGACTCTCTTCAACAAGCACAATCGTTTCGTCAGAATCACGAACAATGGGAGGATCATGTTTAGCATATATTATATGTAATACCTGAAATTCAGATAACCCGTAAAATTACCAAATTACCCCTGATAATATAAAACCTTATAAAATAATTTATAAAATTCCGAAATAATTCCAAAACATCTGAAATCGAACTATATCTGAAACAAATAAATTTCTGGGACAATGTTACATCATTTTAAATGTTCAAAAATTAATATACATATTTATTTTGTAAATTCCGAAATTATATAAAATTAACTAAACATAATGTTTTATTTCTTTTAATTAAAATATATGTAAATAAAATAAGGAAATGTTGAATAAAATCTACCCAATATAATTCTTGATATTATGGGCCAAAAATATCAGATCTTGCCCCCCCCCCCAAAGTCAGTTTCTCAAGATATAATCAAATCCTTTTATTTTATTCTCTAAAAAAAAAAACAAACCGCATAATATTCTAAACCCTAGCGATCAAAGAAAATCGACCAAGGCTTCTTCACGAATTCTGGGATTGAACAAGTAATTTTCTGGTGTTATTGGAGGTGCAAGGAAGCTAGGAAAATTAAGGGTTGCTGCGTTTTCTCCTTGGTTCGTTCTTGTTCTTAATTTCTTGTCGATTTGCTCTAAAACAAGGTAATAATTCTTGCGACTAAACCAATTTTTCCAAATTGATAAGAAATTTTTAGAAATCTTTTAGTTGTTACTAGTGACTAACAAAAGAATATTAAAAATATATGTATTATGTATTTATGTTGAAAAAAGTAAATCAAAAATTTGTTAAGTTTTTTGGTAAACAATTGTATTTACTTTTTTTTTACCTTAATTCGATCTATAACACTGCAAAACTGTTAGTCGAATACAACAATAATCAAAGTTTAGGAAATTATATGTAATACCTGAAATTTAGATAACCCGTAAAATTACCAAATTACCCCTGATAATATAAAACCTTATAAAATAATTTATAAAATTCCGAAATAATTCCAAAACATCTGAAATCGAACTATATCTGAAACAAATAAATTTCTGGGACAATGTTACATCATTTTAAATGTTCAAAAATTAATATACATATTTATTTTGTAAATTCCGAAATTATATAAAATTAACTAAACATAATGTTTTATTTCTTTTAATTAAAATATATGTAAATAAATAAGGAAATGTTGAATAAAATCTAACCCAATATAATTCTTGATATTATGGGCCAAAAATATCAGATCTTGCCCCCCCCCCCCCCCCAAAGTCAGTTTCTCAAGATATAATCAAATCCTTTTATTTTATTCTCTAAAAAAAAAACAAACCGCATAATATTCTAAACCCTAGTGATCAAAGAAAATCGACCAGGCTTCTTCACGAATTACTGGGATTGAACAAGTAATTTTCTGGTGTTATTGGAGGTGCAAGGAAGCTAGGAAAATTAAGGGTTGCTGCGTTTTCTCCTTGGTTCGTTCTTGTTCTTAATTTCTTGTCGATTTGCTCTAAAACAAGGTAATAATTCTTGCGACTAAACCAAATGTTTTAAAATTGATATGGCAATTTTCCTGAGATCTTTAGATGTTATATGACTCATATAAAATATGTAAATTGATCCATGCATGCTATTCTATGCGTATGAAAATATAATGGTTATAGAACACGTAAATCACAAATATATGTAATCCGAATTTTTGGACATGATAGCTATTTTATTTAGACCTCATATGATTTAATAGACCTGGGAAAAATGATAGATCGAATTATAGTAGCCTAAATCAAGTCTTTGTAATTTTAATGTCTAAAACGTACGTAAATATGCAATATATGTTAAACGATTTTTTGGGCATGTTCTCTATTTTTGTGGGTTCCAATAAGTAATATGATCTGGGAAAAATATGTTTTGATTTTTAGAAGCTTAAAATTAACGTAGTGAATTATTGGATAAACCGGATTTTGTGAAAATAAAGAAAACAAATAAAATAAAAATCGTGGCTTCTAGGGTTTGTTTTCTTGGGCATGAATCTGAGAATTTAATGTGTTTTAAGGATGAATAAGTGATGGTTCAATTATTGGTGAAAAGTAGGGTTTGTATTTGTTGTTAAAAAGTCTTACCGATTTAAAGATAAAAGTAAAAGGACCTGTTTTGCCAACTTTGAAACTTCTAGGATATTTTTGTAAGATCATATACATCTGTAGGAATGTGGGAAAAATATAAATTTGGGGTCCTAAGTGTAAATATTGCAAAATAATGAATTAATGGGAAATTAGGGTTTCGATTTGAAATAAATTAAAAGTGAGGGACCAAAAGTGTAAATCTGGAATTCTGAAGTTGTTTTGTTTTAATACTGATATAAAAAGGTTGTTGTGTAATTTTTAGGATTTTTGGGCTAATTATGTAATTGTTATGAATTATGACTTAATATATATGTTTTGTAAACTTAAAGGGCTAAATCTGTAAATTCTGAATTCTAGGGGTCTAATATGTAAAGTACTGAATTCTGATGGTATATTCTCTAAATTTGAAATATAATATGCTTGGTTGGTAAATATGGATATTGTAGGGTTTAATTTGTAAAATATGTAATTATAAGGTTGGTTTTGTAAATTATGTAACTAAAGGGGTGTAATCTGTAAATTGTGAAACTTAAGGGAATAAAATGTATTTCTAAATAAAATGAGTATATAATTCTGTAACTTGAAGTAATTTCACTAATGACCTTGTAAATTAATGAAGTTACATTTAAAAACCCTAAACTTTGTATTATTGTCATTTAAAATCCCTAAACTTCTGTAACTTGATAAAATGTACTGGATTCCATAATAATCTCTGAATAAGGGTTAAACCTAATCTGAAATGATAATATATGTTAATTCTGGAAACCTGCTAATTATGGAAACTTACTAAATTTGGAAAGTTACTAAAAATATAAAGTACATAAAATGATGAGATAAACAAAGAGTAATAATCTGAATAAGGAACTTTAGTAATTCTGTCTTCATCTTCCTTAGGTGTGAAGAAGGAGAAGTCTTGATCAGTGTTCTGTGTTTGTCTGTTTGATTTTCTGCTGTGATAATAAGGTACACATATATTCTGCCCTATTTCAGTAAGGGTGTTTCTTTCCCTTTTCTCTCAGTATTTCATTTTCCTTATTAGGATTCCCTATACCATTGCTATGTCCCCTTTGTTGTAGATCTTTGTTGTGATCTGTTTGTCTTAAACCTTTTGTTTGAACCTCTGCTATGATTCTTGTATTCTGAACCTTTTTCCTGAACTCTGATTGATCTCTTGTTCTGAACCCTGAATTTGTGAATTTTAATTGAATCTGATCTGTGAACTTGTTCTGAACCTTAACCTGATATATCTGTTGTAAACTTTGATTTGATTTTGGTAAACTTAACCTGTTAAATCCTTATCTGAACCTAATTGATTTTGAACCTCTATTAAACTACATATGAAACTGTTTAAGAAAAGCTATTTTAAAAAGAAGCGATACCACTTGGAAATGGAAGTTACTAAACGTTTTGGAAGACCATGTTTATGAAAACTATTTCGTAAGATCATTTCAATGAAAACCATTTTTAAAGGATTGATTTAAATGAAGTTTTGACAGGAACTTCTGAAATGGATTTATTGCTATAAATTTGTAATCATTAACCTTTGATATACTTTTTGGACTATTGGGAATAAACCTTTTTATCTGAACTTAAGCTTTGATATTAAACTTAATCTGATAAACTCTGATTTAAACCTTATTATCTATAATCTGAAATTGTTGACATGACCCTTCTGCCATGAACCCTAGATGTGACTCTGTTTATTATATGACATCTGACCTTGACCACAATCTGATATCCGAGCCAATCACTAGGCATGAGGGTTTCATGTCCATGTCATTGATGCACCGATGGCATGACTCTAGGGCAGGAGAGTGATGACCTGTCCCGTCCCTGATTTATTTTATCTGGTGTGTTCTGAGGAGTTTCTGCCACAGGGGGCGCATGGATGCATCCTAGTTCTGAATCTGTTATCTGTTGTTATCTGTTATTATGTTATATGTTATTATTATATCTGGTGACTGATGGTGTGTGCGATACACGTCTTTCACATATTTCTGGGAGCTGATCACTCCAATTTGATACATGAGGTCACCCCTCATATTATCTGTTACTTGAGAGGCATCCCCTCTGGATTATTATATGATTAATCTGTTATGATATTATCTGTTATCTCTGGGTCGTGATGGATTTCTGTATTTCCCTAAACCTGGTTTGTGCATTATCCCTTCTCATTTCTTTTCTTTTACCCTTATTCCTTTCCTATTCTTTCACTTTAATTCTGTATCTGTATAATCTGTATTTCTGATTTGTTTCTGTATTGTTCTCTGCTATTGTTTCTGTCATCTATATATCTGTTCACTGAGCTCTAGTAGCTCAGCCGCATTTCTTTTCCTGCGGCAGGTTTTAGTAGGAAGCTAGGGATGAGTGAGAGTGTACCTCTGGACTTAGAAGGCTTGGTAGCTATTCTGGATTAGAATTGGATAGGAGACATTATGTTTATAATTAGTTTTGAAAGTTTTCTTTGTAACCTTGTAGATTCAGTATTTCATTTGTAATCCTTTGAGATTTTTGTATTACTGTAGATGTATGCTCTGTTTTGATCTGATATGAATCCATTATTGTGATATCTTTACCCTTGTCGGGTTGGGGTGTTACAATTTATGGTATCAGAGCTCACAGGCTACGACTCGTAATACATTTACCCTTGACCTGTGAAGTCTAGGCCACTAAGTTTCCACTGTAGGTGCTCGTAGGACAACCTTTGAGAATTTGCTTTAGGATTTCCATATAGGAACTTAAATTCTGACCAGTGAGGAATGGGTAGATTATAAGACATTTTGTTTAAGTATCATTGCTTCCGCATTACTCTGATTCGTGCCTTGTTTTGGTTTAAGCCTGTTAAAATCACATTTGGAAATTTAGAGCTTATGCCTTGCATCACCTAAGAAATGAAACCTAAATAAATCTGAAGCATTGGAAATTGCGTAGAAATTATCTGACATTATTTGATCCTTGCCTTCCGACCTCCACTACGACCTCTGAACCTTCTGTAAATCATTTTGATTCCTCTTTGGGCAATCTGAGAATCCCCATGATGATGATACACTTGGTACATTCTGTTAGTTATTTCTCGTTTCTAAAAAATCATCTATGAATCTTCTGACACTATTTGATTTCTACTTAACCATCTCTGTTCCCATGAGAAGCCTTGTGGTGTTTTAATCACGAATACACGGATGTTTTCCCTCTCAATTCTGAACGGTAAAAATCTGCTTTGTTATTCCGTCTTTCTTTGGTAGTAACCTTGATTTTATTCTTAGTTGAATGATCATTTAAAATATTAGCGACTATCCTCCTACGTCTCACCTTTGGCGTTTGAAACAATTTTGGAACCCCTGACATGATTACCGATTGTTAAACTTTTGCTGCCACTACCTGATTTTGACCTTCATTTCTGATCTGTGGATAAACCGTCTGATATCTCTCCGACCATCCCGAAGACCATTTAACCTTAATGTGTTTGACACATCCTATAAATTCATGACCCATGCTGGATAAATGGATCCACTGAAACTATTTTGTCCTGAATGATAGAATCTTAATTGCCAATCAGTTTTTCCTTTGGAAGGATTTGATGCAAATACCGTCTCTATATGGAATTATTAACTGAGCATATGATGCTGATATCCGATATCTCATAAGTCTCACTTCTGCAATTATACGATGTCCGTATTACCAATGATGTACACCCTACCTGTCACTTATGCTAAAGCTAAACCAAAAACTCCAACACCTAGAACTGTTTGCGTACCTATCCCCACACTATACTGAACCATGTACTTGACTCTGACATATGAACTATCCGTTTGGGTTAATGACCATATTCATTCTGCGGATCCGTTTACTATTGATATACTTGATTTTGGAGATCTTGGGATTATTGATTGGCTGGCTCTTCGTAAAAGCTAGCATAGGCTACCGCATCTGAAATATAACAATCTGCTCCACCCTATTTTGTTATAGTAACCTTGAACCGCTTAAATCTATTAAGCTTATCACTGTTATGGAAAGATTTACCCTGATCTCATTTGATTGTCAAATTCTCCTGACACCTATTAGTAACCACCCCTAGAAAGTTTTGTTGTACACATTTTCTGGCATTTTCTGATGAAACTTCTGATTTTTCCTCCCATTTGAGAAGTAGAATTGATTCTGAACCGATCTCGGTTGATGACCCATGATGCTATAGAAGTTGAGAGATTGAAGAAACTGATGAGATATGATTTTGTTTCACCTCAGTGTTCCCTTTAAATACCTAACCGTAATCTCAACCGTAATCACTTTTCATTTCCGAGTATAAATGATTAAATTATTCTATCCATGTGAACTCTGTATCAGACAACCTCTTTTAATGTTGGAAGGACTGAAGAAGCAACCACAAGGACACCTGAGATGGGAGATGACTAACTGAGAGAAGCTTCCGTAAAGTATTTCAGTTTTATATGAAGATATCCCTGAAAAGATTCATGAAAACTATTTTCGTACTCATTGTGACCATTATGAGTCTTAAATAATGCCAATAGTATTGGCTAATAAGAATCATGTTTTCACGAGTATCTGGACAGTTGTCATAGTATAACAGCATGTTTGTGCCCTGAGACGAACGAGGAAACATGTAGACCATCTTCGTATTTAATGGAATGACCTTTGTTCTGGAAGAGTAGATTTGATTGGCATTCTGAGATTGTAGCAGACACCACTACCAGGCATCCGATGACGACGGCAATCTGAATTGGCGAATTCCGAACTGTGGGTAGTAGACCTGTCCAAGACTCGCAGTCTTGCTTCTCTATTCATTTTAGTTGTACTAAGATGAATTGAGAGTAGAAGTAGACTTGAGAATGGAAACTGAGATCATGACCTTGAATAGAAGAAAATTCTGAATCGAATAAATTCTGTGACGGATGAAGCTATGGATGATGTGATTCACTTCTGCTTGATCTATCTAAATTTCAGTTACCTGATGATAAATCCTTTGAATGATTTAGGTTCCTTATCAGTAATTCCGCTGTGTGTTCATTCTGCGTATGTCGGATGATGGTTTTGTTATCTGAAATTTGACGAATGATGGATGATCTGATGTACCAAATTCTGATAGACATTTTGAGACTTCCGTTAACTTTTCGAGTGATTCGTTTTCCTCTTAGTAAGGGTATTGGATTCTGATGACCTCTGAGACCGTAGGAAGGCTAGGTGGAGTAGGATAAGTTTGTTCTGTCCACGACTTGAGATAAAGTATGACCATCATGAGGGCATATTTATATGATGCCAGTATTATGACGTCTGGCCAACGTGATAATACTTACATCATATAACGTGCACTTGGTGTGGGCATAGGATATTCGAGAAGTGCCTTAGAAGCTTTAGAAATTCTGTTAACTGTTTGAGATCGTCTGCGTTAGTGAGACTTTAAGTTCATTCTACCTATACGCGTAATCTGCTTCCACCGTTATGCGAATTGATACATCTGGATTCTCGTCACGCATTCTGCTGACCTCTGAACTTCTGATGATAATCTTAAGTTTTATTATAAAACTTCTTCCAATTGATGTTATCGATAATCTATTTCTGTACGCTCTAATCTGATCTGTCAATTCAATTTCTGTGGACGGCATATCCGTCAAAATCCTGTGAAAGTCTTACGTCTCTTCCATGGAAATCTGATTATCATCTTTTAGATCTGATATGTCTTTGTTTAGTTTCCGTTCCCTTTTTCTTTTTGTTTTCTTTAAATTTCGAGGACGAAATTTTTTGTTAGTGGGGAAGAAGTTGTAATACCTGAAATTTAGATAACCCGTAAAATTACCAAATTACCCCTGATAATATAAAACCTTATAAAATAATTTATAAAATTCCGAAATAATTCCAAAACATCTGAAATCGAACTATATCTGAAACAAATAAATTTCTGGGACAATGTTACATCATTTTAAATGTTCAAAAATTAATATACATATTTATTTTGTAAATTCTGAAATTATATAAAATTAACTAAACATAATGTTTTATTTCTTTTAATTAAAATATATGTAAATAAAATAAGGAAATGTTGAATAAAATCAACCCAATATAATTCTTGATATTATGGGCCGAAAATATCAGATCTTGCCCCCCCCCCCCCCCCCAAAGTCGGTTTCTCAAGATATAATCAAATCCTTTTATTTTATTCTCTAAAAAAAAAACAAACCGCATAATATTCTAAACCCTAGCGATCAAAGAAAATCGACCAAGGCTTCTTCACGAATTCTGGGATTGAACAAGTAATTTTTTGGTGTTATTGGAGGTGCAAGGAAGCTAGGAAAATTAAGGGTTGCTGCGTTTTCTCCTTGGTTCGTTCTTGTTCTTAATTTCTTGTCGATTTGCGCTAAAACAAGGTAATAATTCTTGCGACTAAACCAAATGTTTTAAAATTGATATGGCAATTTTCCTGAGATCTTTAGATGTTATATGACTCATATAAAATATGTAAATCGATCCATGCATGCTATTCTATGCGTATGAAAATATAATGGTTATTGAACACGTAAATCACAAATATATGTAATCCGAATTTTTGGACATGATAGCTATTTTATTTAGACCTCATATGATGTAATAGACCTGGGAAAAATGATAGATCTAATTATAGTAGCCTAAATCAAGTCGTTGTAATTTTATAGTCTAAAACGTACATAAATATGCAATATATGTTAAAAGATTTTTCTGGGCATGTTCTCTATTTTTCTTGGGTTCCTTATAAGTATTATGATCTGGGAAAAATATGTTTTTGATTTTTAGAAGCTTAAAATTAACGTAGTGAATTATTGGATAAACCGGATTTTGTGAAAATAAAGAAAACAAATAAAATAAAAATCGTGGCTTCTAGGGTTTGTTTTCTTGGGGATGAATCTGAGAATTTAATTTGTTTTAAGGATGAATAATAGATGGTTCAATGATTGGTGAAAAGTAGGGTTTATATTTGTTGTTAAAAAGTCTTACCGATTTAAAGATAAAAGTAAAAGGACCTGTTTTGCCAACTTTGAAACTTCTGGGATACTTTTGTAAGATCATATACAATTGTAGGAATGTGGGAAAAATATAACTTTGGGGTCCTAAGTGTAAATATTGAAAAATAATGAATTAATGGGAAATTAGGGTTTCGATTTGAAATAAATTAAAAGTGAGGGACCAAAAGTGTAAATCTGGAATTCTGAAGTTGTTTTGTGTTAATACTGATATAAAAAGGTTGTTGTGTAATTTTGAGGATTTTTGGGCTAATTATGTAATTGTTATGAATTATGACTTAATATATATGTTTTGTAAACTTAAAGGGCTAAATCTGTAAATTCTGAATTCTAGGGGTCTAATATGTAAAGTACTGAATTCTGATGGTATATTCTCTAAATTTGAAATATAATATGCTTGGTTGGTAAATATGGATATTGTAGGGTTTAATTTGTAAAATATGTAATTATAAGGTTGGTTTTGTAAATTATGTAACTAAAGGGGTGTAATCTGTAAATTATGAAACTTAAGGGAATAAAATGTATTTCTGAATAAAATGAGTATATAATTCTGTAACTTGAAGTAATTTCACTAATGACCTTGTAAATTAATGAAGTTAGATTTAAAACCCTAAACTTTGTATTGTCATTTAAAATCCCTAAACTTCTGTAACTTGATAAAATGTACTGGATTCCATAATAATCTCTGAATAAGGGTTAAACCTAATCTGAAATGATAATATATGTTAATTCTGGAAACCTGCTAATTATGGAAACTTACTAAATTTGGAAAGTTACTAAAAATAGAAAGTACATAAAATGATGAGATAAACAAAGAGTAATAATCTGAATAAGGAACTTTAGTAATTCTGTCTTCATCTTCCTTAGGTGTGAAGAAGGAGAAGTCTTGATCAGTGTTTTGTGTTTGTCTGTTTGATTTTCTACTGTGCTAATAAGGTACAGATATTCTGCCCTATTTCAGTAAGGGTGTTTCTTTCCCTTTTCTCTCAGTATTTCATTTTCCTTATTAGGATTCCCTATACCATTGCTATGTCCCCTTCTGTTGTAGATCTTTGTTGTGATCTGTTTGTCTTAAACCTTTTGTTTGAACCTCTGCTATGATTCTTGTATTCTGAACATTTTTCCTGAACTCTGATTGATCTCTTGTTCTGAACCCTGAATTTGTGAATTTTAATTGAATCTGATCTGTGAACCTTGTTCTGAACCTTAACCTGATATATTTGTTGTAAACTTTGATTTGATTTTGGTAAACCTTAACCTGTTAAATCCTTATCTGAACCTAATTGATTTTGAACCTCTATTAAACTACATATGAAACTGTTTAAGAAAAGCTATTTTAAAAAGAAGCGATACCACTTGGAAATGGAAGTTACTAAAACGTTTTAGAAGACCATGTTTATGAAAACTAGTTCGTAAGATCATTTCAATGAAAACCATTTTTAAAGGATTGATTTAAATGAAGTTTTGACAGGAACTTCTGAAATGGATTTATTGCTATAAATTTGTAATCATTAACCTTTGATATACTTTTTGGACTATTGGGAATAAACCTTTTTATCTGAACTTAAGCTTTGATATTAAACTTAATCTGATAAACTCTGATTTAAACCTTATTATCTTAATCTGAATTGTTGACATGACCCTTCTGCCATGAACCCTAGATGTGACTCTGTTTATTATATGACATCTGACCTTGACCACAGTCTGATATCCGAGCCAATCACTAGGCATGAGGGTTTCATGTCCATGTCATTGATGCACCGATGGCATGACTCTAGGGCAGGAGAGTGATGACCTGTCCCGTCCCTGATTTATTTTATCTGGTGTGTTCTGAGGAGTTTCTGGCCACAGGGGGCGCATGGATGCATCCTAGTTCTGAATCTGTTATCTGTTATCTGTTATCTGTTATCTGTTATCTGTTATCTGTTTATGTTATATGTTATTATTATATCTGGTCACTGATGGTGTGTGCGATACACGTCTTTCACATATTTTTGGGAGCTGATCACTCCAATTTGATACATGAGGTCACCCCTCATATTATCTGTTACTTGAGAGGCATCCCCTCTGGATTATTATATGATTAATCTGTTATGATATTATCTGTTATCTCTGGGCTCGTGATGGATTTCTGTATTTCCCTAAACCTGGTTTGTGCATTATCCCTTCTCATTTCTTTTCTTTTACCCTTATTCCTTTCCTATTCTTTCACTTTAATTCTGTATCTGTATAATCTGTATTTCTGATTTGTTTATGTATTGTTCTCTGCTATTGTTTCTGTCATCTATATATCTGTTCACTGAGCTCTAGTAGCTCAGCCGCATTTCTTTTCCTGCGGCAAGTTTTAGTAGGAAGCTGGGGATGAGTGAGAGTGTACCTCTGGACTTAGAAGGCTTGGTAGCTATTCTGGATTAGAATTGGATAGGAGACATTATGTTTATAATTAGTTTTGAAAGTTTTCTTTGTAACCTTGTAGATTCAGTATTTCATTTGTAATCCTTTGAGATTTTTGTATTACTGTAGATGTATGCTCTGTTTTGATCTGATATGAATCCATTATTGTGATATCTTTACCCTTGTTGGGTTGGGGTGTTACATTATATTTCCATTGTACAAAATATTCTATTCTTTCTGAGCTTTCTTGAGAGTATGAGGATTTTCACTATCGATAGCCATTTTCTTCATAGTGTGCAAAAGCGGGTTTGGATCTTTAATTAGCATATGAATGGTTTGAGCGGAATGACCCGTTTTCACAAGCAAATCTTCCAACTTTTTGATTGTTTCTTGTTTCTCAATGATTTCATTAAGAAGATCATTTTCTCGTTTTGAAAAATCTACTTTCAACTGTTTCTTTTCTTTTTCAAGATCAGAACAAGTTGATGTTTGTTTATAAAGTTGTTTTTTCAAATCAGAAATTTCCGCGTTTAAGGATTTTATTTTCATGTGTGAGTTAACATCAATTGTGTCTGTAACACCCCAACCCGACAAGGGTAAAGATATCACAATAATGGATTCACATCAGATCAAAACAAAGCATACATCTTCAGTAATACAAAAATCTCAAAGGATTACAAATGAAATAATGAATCTACAAGGTTACAATTGAGAACTTCCAAAAACAACTACTTCTAAATTATGATATCTTCTAATCAACTCTAATCCAGAATAGCTATCCAATCTTCTAAGTCCAAAGGTATACTCCCCACTCATTCCCAGCTTCCTACAAAAACCTGCTGCAGGAAAAGAAATGCGGCTGAGCTACGAGAGATCAGTGAACAGATATAACGATAACAAAAGCAGTAATAGAGAGTAGTACAAATAAAATCAAGAATACAGATCATACCGATACAAATCAAAGCGAAAGGAGTAAGGAACGGAATAAGGACAAAAGAAAAGAAATAAAGAAGAGGAAACAATAAAGTTATAGAATAAGGGAAAAACAGAAATCTATCACGAGCCCAGATAACAAATAATACCATAGCATAACAATATAATAAAACAAACCTGTGTAGAGTGATCAGCTCTCAAACAATGTGAAAGACGTGTATCGCACACACAATCAGTCACCAGATATAATAACCATAAACATACAACATATACAGATAACAGGTCAAATCTAGGATGCACATATACGCCCCCGCAGACAAATCAATAATTATATTCATAATGGTCATAGCAGATAATAAATAAGGGACGGAACAGGTCATCACTCTCCTACCCTAGAGTTATGTCAAAGGTGCGTCAATGACATGGACATGAAACCCTCATGCCTAGTGATTGGCTCGGACATCAGACTGTAGGTCAAAGGTCAGGCGTACTATCAAATAATCAAAAGTCATATCTTAAGGGTACATGGCAAAAAGGTTCATGTCAAATAGTTCAGAAATAAAAGTCAAGGTTCAAATCAAAGCTTATCAAATTAAGTTTTATATCAAAGTTAAGTTCAGATTATAAGGACTATATCAAATTGTTCAGAAAAGAATTTCACAGGTTCATATTTAAAGTTCTTAGCAAAAGTTCATTTTAGAGATTCTTGTCAAAAGTTCACTTAAAGCATTCCTTTAATAACGGATTTTCAATAAAATGATCTTTCAGAATGGTTTTCATAAAATAATCTTTCAAAACGGTTTTTCATAAAAACATTCTTTAAAACTAATTTTCACAAAAGTTAACAACTGTCATATAAAAATAGTATCCTATCACCATTCATAATCATTCTTTGAAAATAACTGATTTTTCTCAAAACATTTTCAAGTCATAATTAAAAACGTTTTCACATAACAGATTTTTATATCAGAGGTCGTAACACAAAAAGGAATCATGAAAAAGGTTCGAAGCAAAGAGAATTATAACAAGAACATCAACTCAGAAGTTAAACAGGTCAGGACATGAAAGAGACCCTAGAAGGCTCACCAAAAAAAGGGATCACATGAAAGGTTCACAAACAGGAGGGAACATAGCAATGGTATAGGGAATCCTAATAAGGAAAATGAAAAACTGAAAGAAAAGGGAATGAAAAACCCTTACTGAAAAAGGGCAGAATATCAATACCTTATTAGCAAAGCAAAATAAGCAAGACAAACACGGAACAGAATCAGGGCTCCTCCTTCTTTACACCTAAAGGAGTAGAAGACGGAATTATAAAGGATTCTAACTCAAATTACTATTTTTAGTTTACCGTTCCATTTTAAGTAACTTTCTATTTTTAGTAGCTTTCCAGATTTAGTAACTTCTATAATTAACAGATTTCCATACTTAGCAAGATATTAACATTACAGATTAGGTTAAGTCCTTATTTCAAGATTACTCTGGAAATTTAAATGGTACATTTTATCAAGTTACAAAAGTTTAAGGGTAATTATGACAAGTTTTCATAGTTTAGGGTTTTAATTGTAAATTCATTACATTCACAGGTCTAACATGAAAATACTTTAAGTTACTGATTTAAATACACATATTATTCAGAATGACACTTTAATCCCTTATGTTTCACAATTTACAAGTTATACCCCTTAGTTAATTTAATTACAAAAATAAACCTTATAATTATATAAATCACAATTTAACCCTTAACATATTTATATTAACACAACAAGCCCTTAATTTATCAAAATTACAGAATACACCTCTCAATTTAATGTATGGTACGAAATACCCCTTCAAGTTTCATAATTTACAAAACAAGTCCCTTAATTATTTAAAACTTATAATTCGAATCAGAATTTATTAATAATCACACATTAAGCCATTAAATATCCAAAATACACATTAAGCCCTTAATTTCACTAATTATACGAATCAACCTCAAGTTTCCAGAACTTACACTTTTAGTCCCTCTATTTTAATTAACTGCAAACCGAATTAAACATAATCATATAATTACAATTTAAACCTTTAAATTACAAAATTGACACAAGACACCCTCATATAATATTTTTATCACATTACCCCAGATCTAAAATGAATTACAAAAATATTCCACAAGTTTTAATAATTACAAAACACCCCCCTTTATAATTTATTTTCAATTTGGTATACAAAATATATATCAAAACTAAACCCTAATAATCCCAATCATTAGGTAATCATTATATCATCATAGTAAAACATTTATTTTCCAGATTCCATCAATTTAAACCCTAATCCAATCAGTTTTAATATTTTGTTCGCGATTTCCCTTTTTATTTCAAAAATCCGAATAACAAATAAATTCAAGACTCACGGTTTAAGCTTTAACAATTCGAATGGGCATTTTTCCAGAGTTATATAGATAATATGGAGTTCACATAAAATAGTTT
The DNA here is from genome assembly GCA_021014915.2 of Artemisia tridentata subsp. tridentata. Lineage (NCBI taxonomy): Eukaryota > Viridiplantae > Streptophyta > Magnoliopsida > Asterales > Asteraceae > Artemisia > Artemisia tridentata. Next base: position 418,682,162 of record CP139508.1, on the reverse strand, counting down.
TCATGTCCAGAAAATTCGTATGAATTATTTAGAGGTTTATTCACGTTTTGATACATTTAATTACCACGACTTGTTTTAACGTGCATGGATCATGTTAGCTATTTTATATGAGTTATATACGATGTAGAGAGTACAAGAAAAATACCAGAAATGTTTTAGAATGATAGGATCAAGAGTGAGAGTTTTGTACCTCTCGTTAGAACAAAACGACACCAAGAAAACTCCTACGATTGAACCAGCGATTCCACGACCTCAAGGCTATTTTTCTCACCCTCCTTAGACTTGAATAAACCCACAAAAAATTATAACCAGCCTCCAGAAATTCGTTTGGTGGTAGAGAGAGTTTTGTGTGTGTTTTAGGGTTTCGATATGGAGAATAAAAGGGAAATAAGGAAGAATTAACTAAAACCGTGTGGGAGGGGGGGGATAGGCAGAAATCTTGGCTAAAATGGCTTAGAGATCAATCACATTGATTTGTAATTTGTTTCCTAATTTAGTTTAGTGATTATCTTGTTTTTATTAATTTATACATACATATAATAAGTTAAATAAGATTTTCGGTATATATACATATATTTTGTGTGTAACCATAATTTTTGTACATTGTATAACATTGAAATGTTGTAGCAAAAATATTCTTACTTCATGTGTTGCTCATTTTCAGAAATTTGGAATCATTTCAGAATTTTATAAGTTATGTATTTAGGTTTTATGGTTTCAGGGGTAATTTGGTCATTTTACATGCTTCTAAATTTCAGGTATTACAACTTCTTCCCCACTAACAAAAAAATTTCTTCCTCGAAATTTGCAGGAAGCAGAAAGAAAGTAGAACGGAACTAAACAAAGACATACCAGACCTAATAGATGATAATCGGATTCTCTCGGAAGAGACGTAAGAAGTACACAGGATTTTGACGGATAAGCCATCCACAAGATTTGATTTGACAAATCAGATTAGAACGTACAGGAATAGATTATCGATAACATCAATTGGTAGAAGATCTATAACAGAACCAAAGATTTTTATCGGGAGTACAGAGGACAGTAAAATGTGTGACGAGAGTCCAGACGTATCAATTCGCATAACGGTGAAAGCAGATTACGCGTAAAGGTAGAATGAACTTAAAGTCTCACTAACGCAGATGATCTTAAACAGTTATCAGAATTTCGAAATCTCTAAGGCACTTCTCGAAATATCTGATGCCCACAACAAGTGCACGTTATATGATGTAAGTATTATCACGTTGGCCAGACGTCATAATACTGGCATCATATAAATATGCCCCCACGATGGTCATACTTTATTTCAAGTCGTGAACAGAACAACTTATCTTAATCCACCTAGTCTTTCTATGGTCTCAGAGGTCAACAAAATTAAATACCCTAACTAAGAGGAGAATGAATCACTCGAAGGAGTTAACGGAATTCCCAGATTGTCTATTAGAATCTGGTACATCGTTAAAAGCATCAGACCATCCTTCATTCGTCCAATTTCACATAACAAAACCATCGTCCAACATACGCAGAATGAACACAGAGCGGAATTACTACTAGGGAACCTAAATCATTCAAAGGATTTTATCATCAGGTAACCGAAATTTAAATAGGTCAAAGGGAAATGAATTACGTCATCCATAGCTTCATCCATCACATAATTAATTCTTCCAAACACAAACGTTCACTTCAGAATTTTCTTCCATTCAAAATCATGATCTCGATTTCCATTCTCAAGTCTGTTTCTGCTCTCAATTCATCTTAGTACAACTAAAATGAATAGGGAAGCAAGACTGCGAGTCTTGGACAGGTCTACTAGCACAGTTCGGAATTCGCCAACTCAGACTGCTATCGTCACCGGATGCCTGGTAGTGGTGTCTGCTACAATCTCTGAACGCCAATCAAATCTACTCTTCCAGAACAAAGGTCATTCCATTTAATACGGAGATGGGTTCGTCTCAGAGCAAAACATGCTGTCATACTATGACAATTGTCCAAATACTCGTGAAAACATGATTCGTATTAGCCAATACAATTGGCATTATTTAAAACTCATGATGGTCACAATGAGTACGAAAACAGTTTTCATGAATCGTTTCAGGGAAAACTTCATATCTAATTCACATCACCAATCTTTACGAATAAAACTGAAATACTTTGCGGAAGTTGCTCTCAGTTAGTCATCTCCTATCTTAAAAGTTCTTGTGGTTGCTTCTTCAGTCCCTTAAACTCTAAATGAGGTCGTCTGGTTCGGAGTTTCAAAAATAGAACAATTCAATCATTGATACGTGGAAATGGATAATGATTTTGGATAGTGATACGGTTAAATTCACGATGGTCGATACGTCGCGGCATACTTCCCTCTTTCTTCTTCATAAACCAATAGGAGCATTCAAAGAGAATACTGAGGTGAACAAAATCATATTCCATCAGTATCTTCTATGGCATCATGGTTTCATCAACTCAGATCAGTCCAATGCTATCTCTACTTCCCAAGCAGGAGGGAATCCCAAAAGGTTCATCAAAGAACATCGGAAAATTTTCGTACAACAAAATACTTCCAATGCAATGATCTTTCGAAGGTTGGATACTAATAGGTGTCAGGAGAATTTGACAATTTAATGAAATAGGAATATGTGTTTTCATAACAACATTAATCTTAAGAGATTTAAGCGGTTGAGAGTCATCATAACAAAAGTAGGGTGAAAAATAGATTGCTAAAAGTCTTATATCAGATATGGTAGTCTTTGGTAGCTTTAAGAAGAGCTAGCAAATCCATAACCAAAAGACCTCAAAGTCAACTATATCAAAGTAAATGGAGTCGTAGATCGAATACGGTCGTCAAGCCAGACGGGTAGTTCATTTGTCAGAGTCAAAATACATGGTTCATCAAAGTGTTGAGATAGATAACGAATAATTCAAAGTGTCAGAATTTTGTTTAGCTTTCTAGCATAAGGGCAGGTAGGGTGTGTATCATTGGTAATACGAACATCGTATAACCGTCAAAAGTGAGATTGTATGGAATATTAGCTATCAGCATCATCATGCTTAGTTAACAATTTTGTACTGAGATAGTATTTACTACATATCCTTCCAAAGGAACTGGTTGGCAGACAAGGTTCAATCATTTAAAGGGAGGGAACAAAACTTCTTATATTCGGAGTTGATAATCACTAGAGTTCTAATAGGAGTAGTAATAGATTTGCAAGACAAAATTGTATCAGGTGATACATTTTTATCCAGTATGGGTAATGAATTTAGAGAATGGGTCAAACACATTAGGGTTAAATGACCTTCGAAAGGATCGGAGAAAAATATCAAACTGTTTATCAAACAGATCGGAAGTGAAGGTCAAAATCAGGTAGTGGCAGCAAAAGTTTAACAATCGGTAATCATGGCAAGGGTTCCAAAAGTTGTTTCAAACGCCAAAGGTGAGACATAGGAGGATAGTCGTCAGTATTAAATGATCAGTCCATCAATCCTTATAAGAATAAAATCAAGGTTACTATCAAAGAAAGACGGATCAACAAGGAAGAATCTTATCGTTTAGAATGAGAAGGAAAATATTTTTACACTCGTGGTTAAACACCTCAAAACTTCTCATGGGAAACAGGGATGGTTAAGACGAAATCAAATAGTGTCAAAAGATTCATAGAACAGCATGTACTAAGTATATCGTCGCCATAAGGATTCTCAGAATGCCTGAAGAGGCATCAGAATGATTACCAAAAGGTTCTGAGGTTGGAGTCAGAATCTGAAGGCAAGGATCAAATATTGTCAAACAATTACTATGCAATTTCAATGCTTCAGGTTTTATTTAGGTTTCAAATTCTTAGGTGGTGCAAGGCATAAGCTCTAAATTTTTTCAAATGTGATTTCAATAGTCTTTAACCAAAAGCAAGGCACGAATCAGAGTGATGCGGAAGCAATGCCACTTGAGCAAATGCCTTAGTCTACCCATTCCTCACTGGTCAGAACTTAAGTTCCTATAGGGAAATCCTAAAGCAAAATCTCAAAGGTTGTCCTACGAGCGCCTACAGTGGAAACTTAGTGGTCCAGAATTCACAGGTCAGGGTAAATGTATTACGAGTCGCATCCTGTCTCTCTGATACCATAAATTGTAACACCCCAACCCGACAAGGGTAAAGATATCACAATAATGGATTCACATCAGATCAAAACAAAGCATACATCTTCAGTAATACAAAAATCTCAAAGGAGTACAAATGAAATACTGAATCTACAAGGTTACAATTGAGAACTTCCAAAACCAACTACTTCTAAATTATAATATCTTCTAATCAACTCTAATCCAGAATAGCTATCCAATCTTCTAAGTCCAAAGGTATACTCCCCACTCATTCCCAGCTTCCTACTAAAACCTGCCGCGGGAAAAGAAATGCGGCTGAGCTACGAGAGCTCAGTGAACAGATATAATGATAACAAAAGCAGTAATAGAGAGTAGTACAAATAAAATCAAGAATATAGATCATACCGATACAAATCAAAGCGAAAGGAGTAAGGAATGGAATAAGGACAAAAGAAAAGAAATAAAGAAGAGGAAACAATAAAGTTATAGAATAAGGGAAAAACAGAAATCTGTCACGAGCCCAGATAACAAATAATACCATAGCATAACAATATAATAAAACAAACCTGTGTAGAGTGATCAGCTCTCAAACAATGTGAAAGACGTGTATCGCACACACAATCAGTCACCAGATATAATAACCATAAACATACAACATATACAGATAACAGGTCAAATCTAGGATGCACCCATACGCCCCCGCAGACAAATCAATAATTATATTCATAATGGCCATAGCAGATAATAAATAAGGGACGGAACAGGTCATCACTCTCCTGCCCTAGAGTCATGTCAAAGGTGCGTCAATGACATGGACATGAAACCCTCATGCCTAGTGATTGGCTCGGACATCAGACTGTAGGTCAAAGGTCAGGCGTACTATCAAATAATCAAAAGTCATATCTTAAGGGTACATGGCAAAAAGGTTCATGTCAAATAGTTCAGAAATAAAAGTCAAGGTTTAAGTCAAAGCTTATCAAATTAAGTTTTATATCAAAGTTAAGTTCAGATTATAAGGACGATATCAAATTGTTCAGAAAAGAATTTCACAGGTTCATATTTAAAGTTCTTAGCAAAAGTTCATTTTAGAGATTCTTGTCAAAAGTTCACTTAAAGCATTCCTTTAATAACGGATTTTCAATAAAATGATCTTTCAGAATGGTTTTCGTAAAATAATCTTTCAAAACGGTTTTTCATAAAAACATTCTTTAAAACTAGTTTCACAAAAGTTAACAACTGTCATATAAAAATAGTATCCTATCACCATTCATAATCATTCTTTGAAAATAACTGATTTTTCTCAAAACATTTTCAAGTCATAATTAAAAACGTTTTCACATAACAGATTTTTATATCAGAGGTCGTAACACAAAAAGGAATCATGAAAAAGGTTTGAAGCAAAGAGAATTATAACAAGAACATCAACTCATAAGTTAAACAGGTCAGGACATGAAAGAGACCCTAGAAGGCTCACCAAACAAAGGGATCACATGAAAGGTTCACAAACAGGAGGGAACATAGCAATGGTATAGGGAATCCTAATAAGGAAAATGAAAAACTGAAAGAAAAGGGAATGAAAAACCTTTACTGAAAAAGGGCAGAATATCAGTACCTTATTAGCAAAGCAAAATAAGCAAGACAAACACGGAACAGAATCAGGGCTCCTCCTTCTTTACACCTAAAGGAGTAGAAGACGGAATTATAAAGGATTCTAACTCAAATTACTATTTTTAGTTTACCGTTCCATTTTAAGTAACTTTCTATTTTTAGTAGCTTTCCAGATTTAGTAACTTCTATAATTAACAGATTTCCATACTTAGCAAGATATTAACATTATAGATTAGGTTAAGTCCTTATTTCAAGATTATTATGGAATTAAGGTACATTTTATCAAGTTACAAAAGTTTAAGGGTAATTATGACAAGTTTACATAGCTTAGGGTTTTAATTGTAAATTCATTACATTCAAAGGTCTAACATGAAAATACTTTAAGTTACTGATTTAAATACACATATTATTCAGAATGACACTTTAATCCCTTATGTTTCACAATTTACAAGTTATACCCCTTAGTTAATTTAATTACAAAAATAAACCTTATAATTTTATAAATCACAATTTAACCCTTATCATATTTATATTAACACAACAAGCCCTTAATTTATCAAAATTAAAGAATACACCTCTCAATTTAATGTATGGTACGAAATACCCCTTCAAGTTTCATAATTTACAAAACAAGTCCCTTAATTATTTAAAACTTATAATTCGAATCACAATTTATTAATAATTACACATTAAGCCATTAAATATCCAAAATACACATTAAGCCCTTAATTTCACTAATTATACTAATCAACCTCAAGTTTCCAGAATTTACACTTTTAGTCCCTCTATTTTAATTAATTGCTAACCGAATTAAACATAATCATATAATTACAATTTAAACCTTTAAATTACAAAATTGACACAAGACACCCTCATATAATATTTTTCTAACATTACCCCAGATCTAAAATGAATTACAAAAATATCCCACAAGTTTTAATAATTACAAAACACCCCCCCTTTACTTTTTATTTTCAATTCGGTATACAAAATATATATCAAAACTGAACCCTAATAATCCCAATCATTAGGTAATCATTATATCATCATAGTACAACATTTATTTTCCAGATTCCATCAATTTAAACCCTAATCCAATCGGTTTTAATATTTTGTTCGCGATTTCCCTTTTTATTTCAAAAATCCGAATAACAAATAAATTCAAGACTCACGATTTAAGCTTTAACAATTCGAATGGGCATCTTTTCAGAGTTATATAGATCATATAGAGTTCACATAAAATAGGTTTCATGTCCAGAAAATTCGTATGAATTATTTAGAGTTTTATTCACGTTTTGATACATTTAATTACCACGACTTGTTTTAACGTGCATGGATCATGTTAGCTATTTTATATGAGTTATATACGATGTAGAGAGTACAAGAAAAATACCAGAAATGTTTTAGAATGATCGGATCAAGAGTGAGAGTTTTGTACCTCTCGTTAGAACAAAACAACACCAAGAAAACTCCTACGATTGAACCAGCGATTCCACGACCTCAAGGCTATTTTTCTCACCCTCCTTACACTTGAATAAACCCACGAAAAATATTAACCAGCCTCCAGAAATTCGTTTGGTGGTAGAGAGAGTTTTGTGTGTGTTTTAGGGTTTCGATATAGAGAATAAAAGGGAAATAAGGAAGCATTAACTAAAACCGTGTGGGAGAGGGGGGGATAGGCAGAAATCTCAGCTAAAATAGCTTAGAGATCAATCACATTTATTTGTAATTTGGTTCCTAATTTAGTTTAGTGATTATCTTGTTTTTATTAATTTATACATACATATAATAAGTTAAATAAGATTTTCGGTATATATACATATATTTTGTGTGTAACCATAATTTTTGTACATTGTATAACATTGAAATGTTGTAGCAAATATATTCTTACTTCATGTGTTGCTCATTTTCAGAAATTTGGAATCATTTCAGAATTTTATAAGTTATGTATTTAGGTTTTATGGTTTCAGGGGTAATTTGGTCATTTTACATGCTTCTAAATTTTAGGTATTACAGTGTCAAACTTGATTTGCAATTGTTTTTCTCTTAAAACGGAATTTTGATAACGAGTTTCTAATTCTGACTGTCGTTTTTTATTAAACTCAAAAGCTTTTTTGTTTTCCTTATACCTCTCAAGCTCAGCAGTCATTTTCTCATTCGCGGCCTTAACATCGCGATTGACCTTTTTGACTTTCTCAATCTCAATGCTACAATTATTCAGTAATGATTCAAAGAAAGCACGGGTTTCCTCATCACTAGCACCATTATGTGCAACTTGAACTCCATTATGATCCATATATGGAGTTTCATAGTTAATATTACAATTAACTTGCTCCCTCACATATGTGTCATAATTTGGTTCGGAAGGCACATAATGTGGCTTTTCATGAGCAAACGGATTAGCATCATTACTATAATTTGGTACCTCATGGAGTGGTTCTGTGTAATAATTAGGAGGAATATCAGAGTCACTGTTTGATGTTGTTTCTTGCTTATTAGCCATAAAGTTTCAGTTTCCATTGAGATCTGTTGCATTCTCATTAACACTTATTGTAACCATGAAGTCATATTCCTCAACAGTCAAAAGTGTTCCCGAATCTTCTTTATTGGATAGAATCAACATGTACTGGATCTTTTGTGTCTTCGTCATTGCATTGACATTGTAATCTCTACCAATATCACTACTGTGAATTTCAGATGTAGGTTTCTCAATCATAGTCATAAAACAATCATTCTCATTTTGATTAACCACGTTCTGATTCACAATTTGACCCATCTGATTTCAAGCATACTGCCCTGCATTTTGCATTTGAATACCTGTAGCATTTTCAGGTGCATCTGACTTAGACTCAAACAATGCTTCAGCACTTTGTTCCATTTCTGAAAACTGCCTTCGCTTCATATGCTCAGAGAATGTAATAGGAAATCTCAGGTCAAGTGATTTTATGTGATCTGGATTCTCATTTTCTTCTACTTCTTGTTCATTATCAGTCAACGGCTTATCAATCTCTATATTAGTCTCAGTCACCGTCTTCTCAGTCTTAGGATACGGAGCAAAGAATTGAATAATAGGATCCATATCAATTGATGAAAAGAAATTGGTGAGAAAAGACATTTTGTACGTGTGAAATGAATACGGATCTTGTAGAAGATAAATAAGTGATTTTTTTTTCAATAACTAGCACGGTAATTATATTCAATGAACCCGAAAAATTTCACCCAAAATTACGATTAATCTCGGATAATCGAAGCTTAATCAAAACCGTCCAAAGTTATAACCCAAAAATTTTACAACCAAAATTTTTCACAAAATTCGAACTTGTAAATAATACTTTTTATTAAAACCCAAATCCAACAGACTTGCACAATTTAGACGTAAGCCCAATGATAAAAAACACACAACCAGCCTAAATTCAATCTTTAAGCAATAAGGCCCAATTCCAATGTTAATACCCCTAATTATCAGTATTTAAAACACACAAATCTCTCAATACCCTAATTTCAGTTTCACACTACCCTAATCCTTTAAGAAAAATGCAGTCACCCTTCATCTGTTTCTCTCCCCACAACCGATTCACAAACACCCTTAAAAAAACAAGATTCACCCCAGTTCTTTTGTATGTTTCTTTTCAGCTTCAAGATTTCACAAAGAAATATCGGGTAGGCTGTATTTCTTGTGTTTGTATTTCTTAAACCGAACTAACGAAAGAGTGAAACGGTTTGTTTTTGTACTTTTCTTTTAAAATTCCAAAAATTGAATAGAAGTTAATCTTCTAAAAAATCAATCTATGATGTTTAAATCTCTTTGGATTTGTTTGTTGACGAATCTTGGATGTAAAAGAGATAACTGAGATCTTGTATTACTTTTCTTTCCCTTTTATGTCTCAAATCTGAGTTGACATTGATGAGTGAACGTGAGATGGGATTTGGTTTTAGATTGTTGTTGATTGTGAATGTTGTGATGGTGTTTAGGTTAGATTGGATTTGTTTTGTTTGTCGGTTCGAGTCTTTTTGTTTTTCCTTTGAACCAAACAAAGTTTGGTTAAAACAAATTTGTTTTGATCTATCTTTAATGTTTCGGATATTAATATGAAGCTAAGTCTTTGATAGAGATCAGTGATGGTTAATCTCTTGTGGTCTTCTTTGGATGATTCTTGGTTAATAAGAAGAGGTGTACTGAGATCTTGTTGTTTGTTGTTGAGATTTGGTTTGAGGTTTAGATTTAGATGAGAGTTGAGGAGTGATAGTGATGGTTAATGGTTGTGTCTAGTTTAGGTTTTGGCTTATGTTGTTTTTAGATCTTGATGTTGGCTGTTGTTTGTTTAAGTCGAATGGAAGTTGGGATGAAACAACGTTGTTTTGTTCACTTTGATATTCGAATAGTTCAAAGAAGTGTAAGCTTCGATAAAGGATCTATGAAGATATCTCTTGAATCATGTGTTTAATAATGAATCTGTGGATCTGAAAAGAGAATACTGAGATCTTTTTGTGTGTTGTAGACTCTTTTTAATATAAGGATGAGTTTTTGTTGTTAACTGTTGTTGTTATTTGTTGTGATGAAAAATTATAGTCCAATTCCGATAACACAATCAAACCCAATTTCGATAACAAAAACCCAATTCCGATAACCAAGTTCAATTCCGATAACCAAGTTCAATTCCGACAACACAAAATCAATTCCGAAAACCAAGTCCAATTCCGACAAACAAGTCCAATTACAACAAACAAGTCTAATTCCGACAAACAAAAACCCTTACATAAAAGATTAAAGAAGATATTGAGATGAGAAGTAGAAGAGATTGTAGGACCCTTAATATCATATCATTTCACACATAAAAGATTAAAGAAGAGATTGAGATGAGAAGTACAAGAGAAAAGAGTGTATTAGATTAAGATAAGGAAGAAGATGATGGGTTCCTTTTATAGATAAGAGAAAAACCTAGAACCTTACCTGTAAAACCCGCAAATTAACATAAGATGAAAAGACAAAAATACCCTCGAAATTAAAATTTTGAGAACCTACGAAAGATCACATAAGTAACATATGTATATTCTAAGCTTCAAATATTTAAGCAAATCAAAAACCTTATGTTATAAGTTGTACAAAAAAAAAAAAAAAAAAGAAAAAAAAAAGAAACACAACATTATATTGTGCCGCCCCCCCTGACCACAATAGGGTCCAAGTTCATGATTGGTAAAAATTGGATAATTACACATTAATATGATTGATATATTTCCCTAATTGTAAAAATCATATATTCGGTATTTTTTTTTTCCTTTAACCGATCCATCAACAACCCTAAACCTCACAAACACAAAACATTCGGCCTCCATCTTTTCCCTCTTGTGCTGCTGCTAATCGATCCAAACAAGCCCCAAAAGAAGGTGTTCTTGCTTCCTACGAATCAAGGTAATATAGTTCTTGTTCCCATTAATCCATGCGAATTGGATACTAGCCCTAAATTGTGTCTTTTTTTTTCCTTGTGGGCTGCTGCTGTTCGATCAATAAGAGGAGGAGAAAAGACCCGTTCGTGTGGTGTTTTGATCTTGTGTTCGTGTTCTTCGTGGTCTACAAGGGTATTGTATCGTCTTTGCTCAATCCTTGTTCTTGCCTTTTGTTCTAATCGAATTATAAATCACAAATAATGTCACATAAAATCACAAGTTATGAAAACCCTAAAAAAACTGTTATGTATGAATCGAACCAGGGTTTATATGGTGAAATTATTCGACGTGATTATGTTAAGACCTGTTTTGAATGACCTAAATATGTTATGGACTCACCCAAAATTGATTGGTGCCAAGAACTAATGAATAGAATGACGAAAACCCTAAGATAGACATGTTTCTGTGATGACTGGTTCTGAGTTGGATTTTTGTTCGACTTTAACCGGCTGTAACTAAATGATGGAATAGAGTTTTTGAGTGTTTTAAGAGTCTAAAACTAAGTTCATTGAAAGGGCTACCTGGGAAAATTTAGTTTGTAATTTTTAGAGGCTTGGAAGGTTACTTTTTGATTTTTAGAAAATTATGTGTCTGATCGGATTTGTGAGTCTGGAAATTCAGTCCGGGTTTTTGAATTTTAATTTCCAAACCGTGTTGAATTAGGAGGTTTCCTTTGAACTGTGTAATATTTAGGATGTCTATTACTTCCTGGAATTTTTGCAGATTTTTGTGAATTTTTCTTAAAAGGTTTCTAATTAATAACTTTTCGTATAGTAAAATTTCTCAGAAATCTGGGCGAGTTGGTTTAGGTGAATTTTAATCCATAGTTATGCTACTTAATAAAATCTGGAAAAATTTGGTAAAATACTTAAGTCATGTGAGCATCTCTGGGAATTTTTTGGTAATTTTATTACTGAGTTCTTTTACGATTTGCAATTTATTGAAACCTAACAATTTCGTATATAAAACTGTGAGAAATTATAAAAGGGTAAAATTGTAAACTAAAGGGTGTGATGTGTTTATTGTGTAACCTAAAGGGTGTAAATGGATATTTTGTTAAAACCAAGGTCATAACTTATAAAATCTGTAACTTGATGATATTTTCATATTATACCCTAAACTTATGATAATTACCTAATGAACCCTAAATTATGAAAACTACTATATGAACACTAAAACCTTGTAAAAGACATTATGAATCCTTACACTACGAATATGATCGTCTATAATACTTTAATTTGGCACACGAGAAGGTTAATAATCAAAGTTACTTAACATGGAATGAGAACTAAAATGAAACCCTACGATTACATGAAACTTATAAGAGAATTTGTGATTATTTGTAGATCGGGTGAAGAGGGAGTGATCTCCTACTTGATTTGCTTTTCATTTCCTTGCTAGCGCATTTCATTAAGGTACAGATATTCTGCCCTTTTTAATAAGGTGCCTTCGACCTCTTGATTTCTGATTTGAACCTATGATATGAACCTTTGGCATTTGAACCTTTGACATGAACCTTTGATATGAACTTTGAGATTTGGACTATGACTATATGAACCCTTACTTTGATATGGACCCTTTGCTATGAACCTTTGACCTTTGACCCCAGTTTGATACTACGAGCCAAATGTGTTTCCTAGCCATGAAGGTAACATGGCCGTGTCATTGATGCACCAATGGCATGACTCTTGTGTGGTCAGAGTGATTAACCACACCGTCCCCATTTTGATTTGATATGAGCTCACTATGATATGATTTGATATGGCCAATATGATTTGTTTGGGGGCGTATGGATGCATCCTAGATTTGTTTTGTATATGATATGATATGATTTGATTTGGTGACTGATGATGGGTGCAATCCACGTCTTTCACAAAATTTGGGAGCTAGCTACTCCATTTGAAGAATGAGGACACCCCTCATATTATCTGATTATCTGAGAGGTCTCCCCTCTATATGATTTGAAGATTATGGTTACGATATGATATGATTTGATTTGTTTGGGCTCGTGGTGGATGACTGTCCATAAACCTTACTCTTTATTTCCTGTTCCTATATCTCATTCATTATGATATGTCTGTTCATTTCCATTTGATTTTGGTTTCCGTTTATTATATATATCTGTTCACTGGGCTTTTTAAGCTCAGCCGCATGTTTTCTTTCCGTGTGCGGCAGGTTTTAGTTGGAAGCTGGGAATGAGTGAAGAGACCTTGGACTTAGAAGACTTTGATAGTTTTTCGGAAGTAGAAGTTTTAGAAGGATTTGCGTTGACAGACATAGTATTTAGTTTTGTTTCTTATTTGTAACCTTGTAGCTTCAGTATATCATTTGTAACCTTTGAATTTCTATTGTATTATTTAAGTCGTATGTTATGCTTGCCTTTGATATGTCACCATTTGCGTGACACTTCTACCCTTGTCGGGTTGGGGTGTTACAATTATGGTATCAAAGCCCAGGTTTACGACTTGTAGTACATCTACCCTTGGCCTGTGTAAGTTAGGACCCCTAAGTTTCCACTGTAGGCGCTCGTAGGATAACCTTTGCGAAGTTGCGTAGAATTTTCCCATAGGAATATAAGTCATAACCGGTGAAGAATGGGTAGTCTAGGACATCCATGTGAGTAGTAATTGCTTCCGCATCACTCTGAATCTTGCCTTTTCCTTTAGTCATGCCTTATAAGAACGTTTGTCGCAGAAGACGGGGAAGTCTTACCTTCCGTCATTTGAATGATGAACGTTGTATGTTAACCAACTTTTCCTTTAGAAGGATTTGATGTTGATATTTGTCTAGTACGGAATTGTTATCTAAGCATGCTGATGCTAATAACTGATATTCCATACATCTCAACTCTGACAGTTAAACGATGTTCGTATTACTATCGGTGCACACCCTACCATTCCTATGTTATAAGCTAAACAAGATTTCAATCCTTTGAACTGTTCACGATTCTAAATTTGATATATTTGACCTTGATATATTCTAATACTCTTCCATCCTACACTTTGATGAACCATGTACCTAAATTTGATATGTAAACTATCCGTATGATTTGACAACCACATTCGCTCTGAGAATCCGTTTCCCTTTGGATGTATTTGACTTTGAGGTCTCTTGATTATGGATTGGTGGTTTTTGTAAAGCTATCATGGACTACAATATTTGAAATGCGACCTTTAACAATCTGCTTCACCATATTTTGATATGATATTCTCAATCATTTGAATCTGTTAAAATTATTGTTGCTATGAAGCACATACTCCGATCTCTTTGATTCCAAATTTTCTCCTAACGCCTGTTAGTATCCACTCTTAGAAGCTCCGGCATTTGAAAGTTTGTTGTACGAATTTTTGGTGTTTCTGATGAACCTTTTGAGATCCGTTTTGGGAAGTAAAGTTCGTATTGAACTAATCTGAATTTGGCGAAACCACGATACTGAAGAAGTTAAGAGATTGTAGGAACTGATGGAATATGAGTTTGTTCACTTCAGTGATCTCTTGAATGCTCCTGTTGGTTTATGAAGAAGAAAGAGAGAAGTGTGCGGCGGCACACCGACCATCGTGAATGTAACCGTAATCATTATTCCATTTCCGTGTATCAATATTTGATTTGTTCTATTTTTTTTTTTTTTTTTTTTTTTTTTTTTGAAACTCCGTAGCAGACGACCTCATTTGAGTTTGAAGGACGGAAGAAGCAACCACAACAACATCTGAGAAGGAAGTTGATTAGTGAGATTAAGTTCCGCGAAGCATTACAATTTGACTTGTAAAGAGAAGGATTTGTGATATGAAGTTTTTCCCTAAGAAGATTTCCTGAAGTTGCTTTAGTACTCGTGTGACCACTATGAGTTCTGAATGATGTCAATTGTATTGGCTAGAAGATTCATGTTTTCGCAAGTATTCGGACAATTGTCATAGTATGACAGTGTGTTTATGCTCAGAGACGAACGAGGAACTCGTAGATCGTTTGTTTGTATTTTGTGAATCGACCCTTTGTTCTGGAAGAATAGTTTTGATTTGTGATCAGAGATCGACCCTTTGTGCTGGAAGAATAGTTTCCACAGGAAGGACCAAGACTGAAGACCATTGTCAGAGTTAGAAACCTTGTAGAAGATGTGCAGAAGAGGTTCGTGACAGGCATTACCAAGAGAGAAGCAGGTGAGAAGAAGACAGACTAAGATGAGACTCGATTATACCCAAGCAGCACGTGGAGACTTCAGTTGGGCATCAAGACGACCAGACCGTAGGAGATGAGCTTCAGCACATAAACCAGGAAGTCCACAGCAGTTTGAGTTGGTGAATTCTGAATCATGTTAGAAGACCTGTAGGAGGCACGCAACCTTGTTTCTCTAGTCATTTTAGTTGTACTAAGATGAATTGAGAGCTGAAGCAAACTCGCAAATGGAGGAATGCAAGGTGATCACGTCAGAGATTCACGCTACCACACCGAAGTGTCCAGAATAAGTGTCGAAGACTTGAGGAACCAGACTCAAGTTTATGATTTCCTTTTCACCCTAAGATCATATAATTAGACCAGAGAGCGACTACTTGGAATTTGAAAAGATTCGAGGTCATGAAATTGAATGGATGAAATTTTGTAGTAAACGTTTGGATTTGGAAGATTTGATTTTTGTAAAGGATGAAGATATTGAAGACGTAATTCATTTCCTCTTAGACCACTTAAGTTTCCGTTACCTTTCGATAGGATCTTTTGAATGAGCCTTACCCTATTAGAAATTCCGTTCTGTGTTCGTTATGCATTTGTTTGGATGATGGTTTTGTTATGAGAAAAATGATGAATTGTGGAAGACCTAACGTTTCGACGACGAGTTTCATTTTGAGGTGTACACATTTCGTTACGCTATTTGTACGTTCAAATTCCTCCGATTTAGAATCCGTAGTGATGGTTGTTTTGGACCAACCTTAGGAGGTAGAAAGACTGATAGGTGGTTAAGATAAGTAGTTCCGTTCGCGACTTGAGATAAAGTATGACCATCATGATGGTATACTCATATGATGCTGGTATTATGACGGTTCGCGAACGTGATAATGATGAAGCGAAAAGTGTACCGCTTTTAAGGGGTCATTTAAGCCCTAAATCGTATTTATTTGATCAAATATCGCCCTAAATCGTTCCTTTTGTCATTTTAGGTACTTTTGAGGAGAAATCTGGAAAAGGAGGCATTTTGGACGTTTTTGGAGCATAAAAGTGAAGAAAACGGCAAAGTCTCAAAAATCGGCTGAAAGTTACCTTTGACGGCGTCACATTTTACTCTGGACGGCGTCATGCCTTGGCAAGAAAAGGTGGACGTGAAATTTACTCATGATAAGCCAGTGAAAATAGCATGTAAATTCTGACGGCGTCACGCTTTAACTTGATCAAGGGCGTCACGGCTTAAATCAAAAGGGGACGGCGTCACGTTTAAGGTTCGACGGCGTCAAGCCTTGATAAGCCAGAATGGATTTTTGAAGAGGTAAAGAGGGACGGCGTCAAGAAGGTCATCCGGGAACCCTAGAAGCGGCGAGGTGACGGCGTCACACTCCATAAGGTGACGCCGTCAGATCCAAAAATCTATATATAGTTTTCTAATCTTTTGTCATTAGAGAGAGCTTAGTGTGTGGAATTTTGGGAGAAAACCCTAAGACGAATTTAGCTTCTTTTTCAAGGCTTTTTGCCTTGAGATCTTCCATGTTACATTGAAAGATAAGTTATCAATTAATCATTCAATATGTCTATGTGTTGTTTGATTCTATCTTGTTCTTGTCTTTTGTTTAACATGTTAGGCTAGATTTATCTTGTGTTTGCTTAGATCTAATGAAACCTAGCTATTGATTATTGGTTATTAGTGTGTTATTAGTTGTATTGGATGATTGTTTATCTATGTTAGGCTTAAGAAAACTGGCTAACTTCCTATTCGGTAACTTGCTTGAACGTCTTAAGAAACATGAACCAAATGCGTACTAAAGGTTTTTATGGTTGTATTTAATGCACAAGCGAATTCTAGTGATCCCATGTTAGGAGCTTCCTAGCCGGCTCGACATAGGAGTGAAGTAGGAGCTTGTAGAGTTGGGGAAGTAAGTACGCCACCCCACGAATGGTATTAAGGAATACACCCGTCATCCACGCGACTAATACACACTAATTAACCGGTAAAAGATAGTTAGGGAGTAAGGAAATCTAAGTAAACACATTTCTCTACACATAAGTTTCTCACCACATTTTCATTTTTGTTATTTTATTTTATTGCATTCGTAGTAAATTTGGGTTAGTTGATTAGCAACTAATTCCGCCCACTCTTTCAAAACCAAGATTTTACTTGCTTTCATAAAAAAAATATAAAAACATAAAAAGAATCTTCCTCAACCCTTAGACCTATTAGAGTAGTCTTTCATACCTAACGAACACTATTCCCTGTGGAGAACGATCAATCCCCCGTACTTACCACTACACTATACTACATCGGTCAGGTACACTGCCTGGTGGGGTTGTAAGCCTCTTGAGATCCCTCGAGAGGTAAAACCTGTTGTAAGGTTACAAAACCACGCATCAAGTTTTTGGCGCCGCTGCCGGGGAGTAGTTATTGCTTAGGTTGAAATTTTATTTTTATTAGGTCTACTCACAAGATTCCTATCAAGTGACATTTTTTCTTTTTATTTTGTAGCTTTCTCGTAGTCTATCTTTTCTTTGTGATTTTGTTTGTAATTTGCTTCAAATGGACTTTTCACTTAGATTTCTAAGATTGCAAGATATGGTTGAGTGGCTAGAACACCAAGAAGTTCAAAATACCTCATTTAGAGACACTTATGAATCATATGAGCCTTCACCTAGGATAGATTCTTATGAACAACCTCCATGTTTAGGATCTTATTTTAGTGAGGCTAATAGGAAAAGCGACCTAGTTTGCCAAGGAATTGTGGATAGAGCCGTATCAATAAACCATAAGTTGGATGAAGCACTAGGTTTGTTATTATCACTACCTAAGAAAATAATTGACGAGGATATAGGTGATCTTGACACGTGGAATGATGAGGTAAACACCATAAGCCCACAAAATACTCAACCATCATTTGAGGCACCCACACCGCCCGTGACTTACCCGGAAGAAGTAGAAGAGACTTTAGGAATCCCGATGGAGGTAGAACCCTTAGACCAAGCACAACTAGAGGATATAGGTTTGCACACTTTTAGTGATGACCTTACTCTTAGTTCTAGGGAATTTCCTAGTGTTGATGAATTGGAACCTCAACCTTTACAGAACTTTTCATCCTTATATTTACATCTAGAAGAAAAAAGAGGAACCGGCCCACCCATCAACCAAAATTATCCGGGTAGTTTTAGGATGAAGGAAGCCATTCACTCACCCCCTTCACCTCACGTGGCATATTCACACCCTAAGGGTGTGTATCGCTACTTTCACCCGCACTTAATCCTAAGTGTAGGGAAAACCTCCCCTATTTTTGTTAAATAAGGGTAGAGTCAGGCTCGTGACTCGAACAAAAACAAGCGCTTCTTGGGAGGCAACCCAAGCTTTATTTGCTTTGTGTGTTTATTTATTTGTTTGTTTGATTTTATTTGCTTCCGTATGTATGTTTAATTTTTATTATTATTGATTCATGTTCAAAACTAAATTGTGAAAATGCTTTATTTTGTTTTTAACTTCGTCTTAACTACATATAAAGGTATTTTGCAAAAGATAAGTGTAAGGGAAATCTAAATCGGTTTGTTAGAACACAAATGAACATGAATCATAATAATACTAAATTAACATACATATTAGTGTTTGTTTGAGTCAAATGCTTGTATCGAGTCATAATGATGTTTTGCAGGATTTCCAGGAAGTAAGGTAAAGGTTTTTCCAGAAATTTTCTGAAAACTTAAAATGAAAATTTTTGTCAGGTCATTTCTGACGGCGTCAGGGGTTATAACCTGACGGCGTCAGATTTAATTTTCAGAAATTTTTGAAAGTTTTGTTTTTAAAAAAGTTTTTATTAAAATCTCCAACTTATAATCTCCAGGAATCTGCAAAGTTATCATTCCACAAGCATTATATCCTTATATATAGATTTTATCCCGCCGATGTTATGCAGGTTTTCGTGTTTGTTTTCTCAGGTTTAACAGGTTATTTTGGACAAGGAAATGTTTTGAATCAAGCTTTTGGCGATGCATTAGTCATGGAGCTTCAACATTACCTTGGAGGAAGATTTAACCGTGTAATTTCATTATCCACCGAGCGAATCAGGGGAGTATTTGATTTCATTCTTTTACTTTTTACTTTTACATCTTGTTATTTGAACATTGGGGACAATGTTCATCTTAAGTGTAAGGGGAGGGTAAAAGTACGATTAGAGAATACTATTACGCTTGATTTTTGTTTGTTTAATAGTAGATGTGTAATAAAACTGAGATAAATACCTGTTAGGGCAATTTTAGTGCCAAATTTAAAATTTTTTACAACATATAGGAGTGAAACTTTGATCTTAATGAGCGTCTCATGGATAGGAGTTATATGACTAGCACAAAAACCGTACCACTAAAAAACTTTCCACCCCCAAATATGTGAGGTTCGCCCCTACAATTGGTAGGAAAAGCATTTATGCTATGATGTGTGTACCGGTAGCACTTAGATTCTAGAACTTGCGTTAGGACCATTCCAAGGCCACAAGTGAGACTACATTCGTGTAGTTAGATTTACTACATGATAAGAGGCATTAGGATTAACCCATTGTTTTACACCTGTGTTTTTGTTATAATTACATTGGCTACATTGGTCAAGTAATTCTCCCACACCCTTTGCGTTGTACTCATTTTTAGTACACGATACCCCTAGTACACCCCTCAGAGCCTATCTTTTCGTTTCGACCTTTAAGCATTTTACTTAAAGAAGAATTTGTTACACCCCACTTAAATGTACACCCAAATCGCCTTAGCCTACCTTGTATGCACTCATTTTTAGTGCATTATTGTTACAACATTTGTTTAAACCCAAGTTAATTATCTAGTTGATTACATGGTTGCTAAGTCGAGTCATATCCTTGTACATATTGTTTTGGGACGATTGGGACTCATGGGTAAAGTACTAGTGTAATGGAGTAATGGGGAAGAACATCATTTATTACCCTCATATGTGCTAAATATTTTAAAAGTACTCCAAGTTTTTCAATTATCTTAATTCGAGTCATTAGATTAGTATTTGTAAAGTTATGTAAAAATTCAAGTGTAAGGGGATGCAACGCCCCTATGATGTATTATTTTGGATGGTAGGGCAAAAGTGTATGCAAAAAAAAAAAAAAAAAAAAAAAAAAAAAAAAAAATCAAGAAAAATACAAAAAAATGAGAAAATGAAAAAAAAAAAAAAAAAAACATACGGACTACCATCCCGTTTCATTTTATGTTTATTTTTATGTTTTTGTTATTTTGTTATTTTGTTTCTAGCTTAAGATTGAGTCTAGTCTTGGCTTAGCAACATTGTATAGTACATGTAATTGATCAAGATCTTTAACTCGCCACCAGTAAAATATCCCTTATCCAACAAAACCGTGTTTTCCTTTTCCTACACCTAACGTTATAACCCATTTAAAAGCCCTCTTTGATAGTTTATCTTTGGTGCTTACGCCTAGTGGAGGAGGTTTTCGATCCTTTCCCAAGCCTATGGTAATCTATTTGCTATGACAGGTAGTGAGAGATATTATCCGTTTTCATTTATGAGATTTATTTTGATGACACTTGAGAGATGTGAGTATCTAAACACTACTTGTGAGGTGCTAGTTTGTAATCTCCGTGCTTATTATGATTGAAGTGGAACGATTATTTGTTGTAATTACTTTTATGTTAGCATTAAATGACCCCTAACTTGTATTTTGATTAGAATAAAAGCGCATTTGCTTGAGGACAAGCAAATCTCAAGTGTAAGGGTATTTGATGAAGCGAAAAGTGTACCGCTTTTAAGGGGTCATTTAAGCCCTAAATCGTATTTATTTGATCAAATATCGCCCTAAATCGTTCCTTTTGTCATTTTAGGTACTTTTGAGGAGAAATCTGGAAAAGGAGGCATTTTGGACGTTTTTGGGGCATAAAAGTGAAGAAAACGGCAAAGTCTCAAAAATCGGCTGAAAGTTACCTTTGACGGCGTCACATTTTACTCTGGACGGCGTCATGCCTTGGCAAGAAAAGGTGGACGTGAAATTTACTCATGATAAGCCAGTGAAAATAGCATGTAAATTTTGACGGCGTCACGCTTTAACTTGATCAAGGGCGTCACGGCTTAAATCAAAAGGGGACGGCGTCATGTTTAAGGTTCGACGGCGTCAAGCCTTGATAAGCCAGAATGGATTTTTGAAGAGCTAAAGAGGGACGGCGTCAAGAAGGTCATCCGGGAACCCTAGAAGCGGCGAGGTGACGGCGTCACACTCCATAAGGTGACGCCGTCAGATCCAAAAATCTATATATAGTTTTCTAATCTTTTGTCATTAGAGAGAGCTTAGTGTGTGGAATTTTGGGAGAAAACCCTAAGACGAATTTAGCTTCTTTTTCAAGGCTTTTTGCCTTGAGATCTTCCATGTTACATTGAAAGATAAGTTATCAATTAATCATTCAATATGTCTATGTGTTGTTTGATTCTATCTTGTTCTTGTCTTTTGTTTAACATGTTAGGCTAGATTTATCTTGTGTTTGCTTAGATCTAATGAAACCTAGCTATTGATTATTGGTTATTAGTGTGTTATTAGTTGTATTGGATGATTGTTTATCTATGTTAGGCTTAAGAAAACTGGCTAACTTCCTATTCGGTAACTTGCTTGAACGTCTTAAGAAACATGAACCAAATGCGTACTAAAGGTTTTTATGGTTGTATTTAATGCACAAGCGAATTCTAGTGATCCCATGTTAGGAGCTTCCTAGCCGGCTCGACATAGGAGTGAAGTAGGAGCTTGTAGAGTTGGGGAAGTAAGTACGCCACCCCACGAATGGTATTAAGGAATACACCCGTCATCCACGCGACTAATACACACTAATTAACCGGTAAAAGATAGTTAGGGAGTAAGGAAATCTAAGTAAACACATTTCTCTACACATAAGTTTCTCACCACATTTTCATTTTTGTTATTTTATTTTATTGCATTCGTAGTAAATTTGGGTTAGTTGATTAGCAACTAATTCCGCCCACTCTTTCAAAACCGAGATTTTACTTGCTTTCATAAAAAAAATATAAAAACATAAAAAGAATCTTCCTCAACCCTTAGACCTATTAGAGTAGTCTTTCATACCTAACGAACACTATTCCCTGTGGAGAACGATCAATCCCCCGTACTTACCACTACACTATACTACATCGGTCAGGTACACTGCCTGGTGGGGTTGTAAGCCTCTTGAGATCTCTCGAGAGGTAAAACCTGTTGTAAGGTTACAAAACCACGCATCAGATAATACTTACGTCATATGACGTACCCTCATTGTGTTCATAGGATATTTCGAGGAGTACTTTAGAAACCTTAGAATTTTGATTAGAGATGTGAGAAATTTCGCATTTGTAAGATTTAGTTTCGTTCCACCTATACGCTTAATCTGTTTCGCCGTTATACGATTTGATACGTTTGGATTCTCGGTACGCGGTTGTTGACCTTTGTAATTCCGATAAGAATCTTAAGTTCTGCTATAGGTTTCTTCCATTTGATATCACCTACAATTTATTTTCTGTACGATCTCATCTGAATTGCCTAATGGAATGCTATGGACGGCATATCCGTCACAATCTTGCGTATCCTTGTATCTCTTCTGAGAAGAATATGATAACCATTCGTCATGTTTGAATATGATCCTTGTAATCTGAATTCCGTATGATATGTCATTTCTGGGAACTGAAGTTACTTTTGGATCGGCAATGAAGAGTCATGAGAAACAAGTCTTTTTTACATTTCCGTTCGCTGTCCGTTGTGTCTTCTGTTTCGTTTCATCTCCGTTCGTAAAGATTCTTTGGAAGAACCATCCTGAGAGCGAGGCTACTTGGGAAACCGACGAGTCAATACGATCCGATTATCCGCGTTTCTCTTTTTGATTTGGTACGTATTCATTTTGTTATTGTTTTCGATTTGGCATCTTCATTTCGATTTCGCACTTCAATTTTCGAGGACGAAAATTTATTTTTAGAGGGGAAGAGTTGTAAAACCCGCAAATTAACATAAGATGAAAAGACAAAAATACCCTCGAAATTAAAATTTTGAGAACCTACGAAAGATCACATAAGTAACATATGTATATTCTAAGCTTCAAATATTTAAGCAAATCAAAAACCTTATGTTATAAGTTGTACAAAAAAAAAAAAAAAAAAGAAAAAAAAAAGAAACACAACATTATATTGTGCCGCCCCCCCCTGACCACAATAGGGTCCAAGTTCATGATTGGTAAAAATTGGATAATTACACATTAATATGATTGATATATTTCCCTAATTGTAAAAATCATATATTCGGTATTTTTTTCCTTTAACCGATCCATCAACAACCCTAAACCTCACAAACACAAAACATTCGGCCTCCATCTTTTCCCTCTTGTGCTGCTGCTAATCGATCCAAACAAGCCCCAAAAGAAGGTGTTCTTGCTTCCTACGAATCAAGGTAATATAGTTCTTGTTCCCATTAATCCATGCGAATTGGATACTAGCCCTAAATTGTGTCTTTTTTTTCCCTTGTGGGCTGCTGCTGTTCGATCAATAAGAGGAGGAGAAAAGACCCGTTCGTGTGGTGTTTTGATCTTGTGTTCGTGTTCTTCGTGGTCTACAAGGGTATTGTATCGTCTTTGCTCAATCCTTGTTCTTGCCTTTTGTTCTAATCGAATTATAAATCACAAATAATGTCACATAAAATCACAAGTTATGAAAACCCTAAAAAAACTGTTATGTATGAATCGAACCAGGGTTTATATGGTGAAATTATTCGACGTGATTATGTTAAGACCTGTTTTGAATGACCTAAATATGTTATGGACTCACCCAAAATCGATTGGTGCCAAGAACTAATGAATAGAATGACGAAAACCCTAAGATAGACATGTTTCTGTGATGACTGGTTCTGAGTTGGATTTTTGTTCGACTTTAACCGGCTGTAACTAAATGATGGAATAGAGTTTTTGAGTGTTTTAAGAGTCTAAAACTAAGTTCATTGAAAGGGCTACCTGGGAAAATTTAGTTTGTAATTTTTAGAGGCTTGGAAGGTTACTTTTTGATTTTTAGAAAATTATGTGTCTGATCGGATTTGTGAGTCTGGAAATTCAGTCCGGGTTTTTGAATTTTAATTTCCAAACCGTGTTGAATTAGGAGGTTTCCTTTGAAATTTATAATCTTTAGGATGTCTATTACTTCCTGGAATTTTTGCAGATTTTTGTGAATTTTTCTTAAAAGGTTTCTAATTAATAACTTTTCGTATAGTAAAATTACTCAGAAATCTGGGCGAGTTGGTTTAGGTGAATTTTAATCCATAGTTATGCTACTTAATAAAATCTGGAAAAATTTGGTAAAATAATTAAGTCATGTGAGCATCTCTGGGAATTTTTGGGAATTTTATTACTGAGTTCTTTTACGATTTGCAATTTATTGAAACCTAACAATTTCGTATATAAAACTGTGAGAAATTATAAAAGGGTAAAATTGTAAACTAAAGGGTGTGATGTGTTTATTGTGTAACCTAAAGGGTGTAAATGGATATTTTGTTAAAACCAAAGGTCATAACTTATAAAATCTGTAACTTGATGATATTTTCATATTATACCCTAAACTTATGATAATTACCTAATGAACCCTAAATTATGAAAACTACTATATGAACACTAAAACCTTGTAAAAGACATTATGAATCCTTACACTACGAATATGATCGTCTATAATACTTTAATTTGGCACACGAGAAGGTTAATAATCAAAGTTACTTAACATGGAATGAGAACTAAAATGAAACCCTACGATTACATGAAACTTATAAGAGAATTTGTGATTATTTGTAGATCGGGTGAAGAGGGAGTGATCTCCTACTTGATTTGCTTTTCATTTCCTTGCTAGCGCATTTCATTAAGGTACAGATATTCTGCCCTTTTTAATAAGGTGCCTTCGACCTCTTGATTTCTGATTTGAACCTATGATATGAACCTTTGGCATTTGAACCTTTGACATGAACCTTTGATATAAACTTTGAGATTCGGACTATGACTATATGAACCCTTACTTTGATATGGACCCTTTGCTATGAACCTTTGATATTTGAACCTTTGACCTTTGACCCCAGTTTGATACTACGAGCCAAATGTGTTTCCTAGCCATGAAGGTAACATGGCCGTGTCATTGATGCACCAATGGCATGACTCTTGTGTGGTCAGAGTGATTAACCACACCGTCCCCATTTTGATTTGATATGAGCTCACTATGATATGATTTGATATGGCCAATATGATTTGTTTGGGGGCGTATGGATGCATCCTAGATTTGTTTTGTATATGATATGATATGATTTGATTTGGTGACTGATGATGGGTGCAATCCACGTCTTTCACAAAATTTGGGAGCTAGCTACTCCATTTGAAGAATGAGGACACCCCTCATATTATCTGATTATCTGAGAGGTCTCCCCTCTATATGATTTGAAGATTATGGTTACGATATGATATGATTTGATTTGTTTGGGCTCGTGGTGGATGACTGTCCATAAACCTTACTCTTTATTTCCTGTTCCTATATCTCATTCATTATGATATGTCTGTTCATTTCCATTTGATTTTGGTTTCCATTTATTATATATATCTGTTCACTAGGCTTTTTAAGCTCAGCCGCACGTTTTCTTTCCGTGTGCGGCAGGTTTTAGTTGGAAGCTGGGAATGAGTGAAGAGACCTTGGACTTAGAAGACTTTGATAGTTTTTCGGAAGTATAAGTTTTAGAAGGATTTGCGTTGACAGACATAGTATTTAGTTTTGTTTCTTATTTGTAACCTTGTAGCTTCAGTATATCATTTGTAACCTTTGAATTTCTATTGTATTATTTAAGTCGTATGTTATGCTTGCCTTTGATATGTCACCATTTGCGTGACACTTCTACCCTTGTCGGGTTGGGGTGTTACATTACCCCTAGTATTCCACCCCACATATGGGAGGTCATGGGTTCCTTTTATAGATAAGGACCCCTTACATGGTTTGTCATTTAGACCGATGTGGGATAGGATAGAGTTTTTGATAAGACTAGAATAAAATACGGTTTTTACATCATACTTAAACCGTGTACAAATGTTAAATAATAAATACAATTCACGAGTTTCTAATCTAAGGATGGCACTCACTTTAATTAAGTCTAACATCTTCTTTTAGAGTTCCATTCAAGAAAGCAGTCTTGATGTCCATCTGATATACTGTGATGTTCTTGTGAGCTGCATAGGCTAAGAAAATCCTGATTGCTTCAAGTCTTGCTACTAGCGCGAATGATTCTTCGAAAGCTATCCCTTCTTCCTGTCTGAATCCTTTAGCCACGAGACGAGCTTTGTTCCGAATTACAGTTATTTCTTCATCATTTTTCTTCTTCCATAACCATTTAAGATTAATGACAAGTTTGTCAAGTGGTCGTGGAACAATTTCCCAACTATCATGTAACTAGTATTGAAGAAGTTCCTCCTGCAACGCTTCTATCCATGCGTTTTCTGCCATGTCTTCCCGACTATTCTTTGGTTCTTTGATGCTTATAGACCAAATGTAAATGCACATTTCGGAGTCTGTGGCAAATTGTCTTCTCGTCTGAACTGGCCTTGAAGGTTCACCAATAACTTGTTCAATTGGATGGTCTTTAGTCCATTGGAGTGTAGAAGGGTACCTTGGGTTTAACGTATGTGGGTTAGATGGTTCTTGTAACCTTGAAGATGATTCAGAAGAGTCCGTAGCAAATGGGTTTTCGAATACTTCTTTTTCTAACACACATCGTTTGGTTCTGTATTGTTTCTCCTTGAGATGGTTTGTTATGAATTTGCTCATCAACTCTTGGTAGAACAATTTCAAGAATTGGAGTTTGTGGATTAGATGTAGATAAGGTTGAGGGAGTTGGTGCATCAGCTTCGATTGTAGTAGATGCAACTTGTGGTGGTGGTAATGGTTGATATTTTTGAGCAGGTGCAGCGGAATGTTGTTGTGATGCATTTGTCAAAGTTCTACCATAGAATTCATCAAACATTAACTCGAAGAAATTTTCCAGTTCTTGTTCTGAAGGTTTGTCAATGGTTGTTGATTGAGCTCCTTGAGGTACGAGTCCTGAACTAATGTGTCCAGAAGTCTGCGGGTTTGGTGTGGGTCCTAATCTGTTTTGATTAGAAGCCATCGGATTAAGCACGGGTTCTAGAGCGAGTCTCTCAAAAGCCATTTGTAAAATGTCGTCAAACTTTACATTCATCGTCTCCATTATCATTTTTGTTCTTCTATTATACACCTGGAATACCCTCGATTTTTCTGAGTATCCAATGAAGATTCCAATATCACCTTTAACTTTCAGCTTTCCTAGATCTTCTCTATCGTTTGTTTGATAGCACAAAGTGCCAAACACGTGAAGGTAAGAGATATCAGGTTTCTGATTGTTCACTAGCTCATATGGTGTTTTATTGAATCTTGGATGGATTAGGGAACGATTTTGAGTAAAACAAGCAGTGTCAACAGCATCAGCCCATAAGAATAACGGTGCACTAGAATAAATTAGCATTGTGCGAGCAGCTTCTACAAGAGTTCGATTTCTTCTTTCAACTACCCCATTCTGCTGTGGAGTTCTGACAACTGAAGTCTGATGAGTGATTCCAATATCTTCAAAGTAAGTTCTTAACTCCTGATTTGTGAATTCTGTGCCGTTGTCTGTTCCTACAATCCTTACTAGAGCTTGAAGTGGAACTTTGTGTCTTCATCTTTTGAACTCAAATATTTTACACATGTATATCTTGAATAATCATTGACGATAACAAGAATATACCTCTTCCCGTTTATGCTTTCAACTCTCATTGGGCCACATAAGTCCATGTGCAACATATGTAACCGTGCTTCCGAACTAGGTACGGTTTTGGGTTTATATGATGCCCTTTTGCTTTTTCCTTGTTCGCATGATGGGCATAAGTGATCCTTGGTGTACTTGAACTTAGGGAGTCCGTTGACGATGTTGTATTTGGTTAATTTGTTGATGGTGTCAAAATTGAGATGGGATAATCTTCTATGCCACAGCCAGGACTTTGTTCCGCATGCTCTTGTCATAAGACAAATTGGTGATGAAGAGGCCATTTGGTTGATGTCAATAGCATATAGGTTGGTGCCACGATTCCCAGTTAAGAGATCATCGCCAACCAAATTTCAAACAAAGCACGTGTTTCTCCAAAATGCAACCTCTAAATCTGCATCACAAAACTACCCAACTGAAAACAAGTTGTGTCCCAACCCTTCGATGTAGTAAACTCGAGTGATCAAATAATTCCCAGACTGAAGATCTCCATAACCCAGAATAGCTGCTACATGATCATTTCCAAAGCGTACAGTTCCCATGAATTTCCAGACGAAATTGATCAGCAGCTTTAGATTCCTAGTCATGTGCTTGGAGCAACCCGAGTCGACGATCCAAAGACATATTTTGATAACCTGCGAAGAACAAAAGAGTTAGTATTCGGAAACCGTTATGAATTTTGTTCCATGGGGTTATGAGTAAAATCCGTATCACTCTCATAGAAAGTTTCTACTTATTCAATTTGAACAACTTTCAATTTGTCATTCTGGAGTACGAACTGCCTACCCGTTGGTTTCAATACACAATACTTAAGATAGTTCCTACGCATTTGACTACTAGTGGTTGACCTAAAGCGTGCAACTAATCTTTCTATAGATCTAGATCTAGCATTAGTTCCTTTTGGAACGCTCTTCTATTCGGGCGTAACAGTCACAGTTTTAGAAACATAATCATCACAAACATCATTAGATAAACATTTCTTGCAAATTAAACAAACAGAGTCTTTACATGCATTAGAAACAGTACTTTTGACATTACATTCAGATGAAATATGTCTCTTATTACAAAACGATAAATTTCTAGGGTGTTCTTCTACTTCTTCAACTTTATTCTTGCAACTACTCTTAGAGACAGGCGAGACTCTATTGTTCCTTGTATTGCTCCTAGGCTTTAGTCTGCTGCTCCTAGAGGTGCTTTCTGATCCTGTAGAAGGTAAGGCGCACGCATTAGGATTTATATTGTTGTCCTTAGAAGTTGTTGTAGCATGCCTAGACTCTTTAGGATTATCTTTTATGCTCTTGTCGTTTGTTCCATATGTTTTAGATGTGGAGGCAGACGCAATAGTGGGACTAATCCTATAAAGGCCAGGTGCTATCACTTTTGGTGTTTCGACAACCGCTTTTCCTTTATCAACAATATTTTCTTTTTCATTTCGCTTAGGCAAGGGTGTGTGGAGTGACTGGTTTTGTCAAATCATTTTTCACATCGACTTTTAGAATAGATTAAGAAATCGACATTTTGGTTTAACAACCGGTTTTGAAGTATTTGGTTTATCCGAAGTCGATGGTTTTGCAAACTTGGTGTCCACACCCTTCCCTTTTTGACTTTCCAGCTGAGCCCTCAAAAGATCATTTTGCTCTTTCACGTTCATGAAGGCACGCTCATACGACAGTTTGTCATACTTGCATTCCTCGGTTTTTCGATCAAGTTGTTTAAAATATGACACATTTTCTTTTTCAATTTTTACAAGAGCATTTTCATATTTTGAAACAATTGCCGAGGTCTCAGCTCGCAGTCTTTCATCGTCTTCAACAAAATATGTTTGTAAAATAATGGACATAATATCAGTGGACAAAACTGCTTCTAAGAGAGAATCATTTAAATTTTTCTAAACATTGATTTGCTTAATAGATTCATTAGCCTTCTTTATCAGGGATTTGTGGTCCTTGACAAAGTCAACTATTTCAGTTAAAAATGCTTTTTCAAAATGAATTACTCGAGCATTAATGTTGTTAATTTGAGGAGCAAATTCACTTTCAAAATCTTTTTCAGCTGTAAATGAACCGTTGAATTCTAGTTGTTCTCAGTTAGTCTCATTTTAGATTCTAAAGTCGTTTGAAGTTTCCCTATTCTGGATTTAATATCATCAAGAAATCCTCTGGCAGCACTTGTGACATTTGTTCCATTTTTGAAAGTGATTTGGAAGCAACTAATGGTTTAGAAACTAGTTTTGAGAAGCCTCGGTTTTTGCAAAACTCAGATGTTTGTTAATGTGGAACAAAAGTAATTCCAGAAAGTTTGTTGTAATCAATGGATTTCTAGTCAGGATTCTTTTGTTTCATTTTGGTTTGACTCTCTTCAACAAGTTCTATTGTTTGCACATAATCACGAACAATAGGAGGATCATGTTTGGTATAAATAACATTTCCGTTGTACAAAACATTCTGTTCTTTCTAAGCTTTCTTGAGATTACAAGGAGTTTTGTTACCTAGAGCCATTTTTTATTCGTGTGGTAAATCGGATCAGTTTGATTAGTAATCATATGAATTGTTTGACTCGAACGACCTGTTTTAACCAATAAGGCTTCTAGTTTTGCGATCATATGTTCTGACTCTATGATTTCATCCAAAAGTTTATCTTCTTTCTTAGCAAAGTCCTTTTTTAACTCATCCCGTTCTTTTTTAAGATTGGTATAAGCTGATTTTTTTTTTGAAAGTTGGTTTGTTAAATCAGAAATTTCTCGTTTTAAAGAGTTGATGGTTTTCGTTGAACTAATTTGAAGATTATAAAATTTGTTTTGCAATTCCCTATCTTTAACAAGTACCTTCTTATAACCAATTTCAAATTCTGACTCGCGTTTATTGTCAATTTGAAATTTTTTTAATTTTCCTTTTATCTCTCAAGCTCAGCGGTCAATTTCTCATTCGCGGCCTTAACATCGCGATTGACCTTTTTCACTTTCTCAATTTCAATACAACAATTTTTCAATAATGATTCAAATAGAGCACGTGTTTCCTCATCATTCTCAGCATGCTGTGAAACTGAGCCTCTACTATGATTCATATCTGAGGTTGCTGAAAAAATATTGCTACTACTCGGCATATCCAGGTATGTATCGTAAGTGGGTGCTGGAGTCTCAAAATGATGTTGCTCATGAGGAGACATATCAAATATATCATTATTGTGGCATGTGTTGAATAATGGTACCTCAGATACTGCATTGGTATCATAAATAGGAGGTGTGTCAGAATCCGTGTCGTACTTAGCCTCCTGAAGATTTTCCATGAAGATACAGTTCACATCGATGTCTTCTCGTTCTTCTATGTCATCCATAAGAGCCATAAAATCATTTTACTTTGCATTCAACTGAAACCCTGCTTGTTCCTTTTGTGCCAACAGCAATGCTTTCTGCAAGTATGTTGGATCTTTCTTTTTCGGCTTAGTAGGACAGTTCCTTGCAATATGACCTACACCTTGACAGCTGAAGCACTTCATCAGATTACCCTGATTCACATTTCCATAATTCCCAACAACTGGAGCTGCCACATTCCCAATCTGATTACCCACTGTCTGATGCCCAACATTCTGACCCCTTTGAATCCCTGCATACTGACCTAACTGATTCCCTTCATACTGTCCTCTATTCTGCATATTCTGATTACCCATGTGAAATCCAGTAGCATATCCCTGGTGATTCCCAATAACTCCAACCACTGGTCCTCCTTGACCCAGATTGAAACTCGGCTGAGCAATCTGCTTATTGCGAGTGATCGATGAAATCCTTTGGTTGTTGTTTGTTGGTGTAGAATAGCGTCCTTGGAATGCCTTTGTCAGATAAGCAAATGCTTGTGTCAAAGAAGTAGTAGATTCTTCGTTGCCAGTGAAGTCTGGTTCTTGGAATTGTGGATATTGTTGTTTTAGAATAACATGTTGTTGTTGTGGGTAGAATTTTTGTTGGTAGACAGGTGTTGGTTGTGGAATGTATGGTGGTTGCATGTAGTTATGAGTGGAAGACGATGGTGGTTGAAGTGGTGTGTTCACTGAAAAAGGTGTTGGTGTGTTAGCAATTAATGCGAGAGGGTCTTGCTTTTTAGCAAGTAATTCAGCCCTGACTTCATTTGCCTCAGCTTGATTCTGCTTTAAGAAGTCGTACAGCTGATCATAGTTAACTTCATACAAGTTCTTTGTCTGATAAACAATGGTGACGTATCTTCCCCATTCTGGTTGTAACTCGTTCAGAAACTTGGTGTTGTTATCTATGTTCTTCTGTGTGAGGTTGTGTCTGGATAAGTCATTCATGATCTTACAGAACTTGTGATAGTATAATTCTATGGATTCACTAGGAATGGAAGTGAACTTGTGTAGTTCCTTGAGCAATTGTGTTTCCTTTTCCTGCTTCCCAATGTCTGTCCGGTACCTTAACCATTTGACTCTTTCCCAGACTGCGTGAGCACTTCCTTCACTATCCACAGTTGCATAAGACGTTTCAGGTAGACCAAGAATGACGAGATGAAATGCCTGATCATCAGCTTCAATTTGTTGTCTGTCTACCTCAGTGTACTCGGCCTCAATCTGATCCCTGTAGAATGGTTGTACAGGGAATGTTCCATTAGGATCTCCAGGGTATAGGACTTGCCATGGTTTAAAGGGTCCTTCCAAAATAGAATTGATAAGAAGTTTTCCGTTTGGTTTGCTCTTAAGATAGCGCATCATACGACTAGCCCACTGTGAGTATCCACCCTTTGACAGCATGGTAGGTCGGTTTTCTGCACCGGCTACGTGAATATCTTGCTGAGTTGCCATTGATGAAGTTATGTTTGATAAAGTTGACTTGGATCGGTCCAGTGAAGTAGGAGTTGAGTTTAAGTCAAGATTCACCTAGTTCGAAACTTTTCAAGCTATTTCGAAACTTCTGTCCTATTTCGAAACACTCTGTAATTTTGAAACTTTGAGATTTAGAAACTTTGCAATTTCGAAACCTTTAGGTTATTTCGAAACTTTCAGGTTATTTCGATACTTTGCGATTTTGAAACTTTTTGAGTGATTTCGAAACTTTTTCCAACTTTCTAATTTGTACGAATTGAAAGTTTTTCCATAAGTCAAAGTGTTTTTCTCACTTATACAAGAAAGAAGAACACTGAGTAATCCACAAATCCTGAACAAACTATCGGAAGAGTGATTTAGAAACTTTAGGGTTTAAGGGGTATTTCGAAACTTTAGGGTTTTAGCTATTTTGAAACTTTTCCAAAATTTCCAAAACACTAAAAATTCAACTAAGGATTGTTTCTTACCACAATTTTCTTGTACAACTAAGCTTAAAAACACTAAAACTTGAAGAAAGTGGCAAACTTTAATACTTAAAAGATCAAATACGCTATTTAGAAACTTTGCAAGAACACAAAAGTACGATTCTTTAAAACTCAAATTTTTCAAAAAGGTTGAAACTTTCTTGTTACAAAAGATTTATGTAGCATATTCATAACACTTAAACACACGTATGATGTGATTTGGCCGAATAGATTTAGAGAGAGAAAGAGAAGTTGGGAACTAGAGAGAGAAAGTGATATGTATTAGATTAAAATGAGAAGATTTCCAACCCTTCCCTTGTGTAGGAGGGGATATATATAGTACAAGATAAAACACTCCGTGTGGGCTGTGGAGTGAGCTGACAGTGGGTAAAGACCCGACCCAACTCCACAAACACTAATATATCTAAACTAATAATCCTACGAGCTACATAAATGCTAAATAGATACTCGGGGTGACCGAGTCTTCATATGAATATTTATATTCCTAACAATCTCCCCCTAAGGGAGGTCACCCCAGAAATTACATTTTGAATTCTAGCATTCTATCATGTGAATATGACTTCCTAGCTCGTAGTTCTTGATTCTTCAAAGTCATTAATCTTTGTGCATTCAGTAGTGAACATTTGATGACTGATCTTTTGTCTTGGAAGATCTTTGAGGGTTCTTTGAGATTATCATCCAATATACTTCTTCGAGTCATCTTGTTGCAGTAATGTTTCCATGTGTTGTTGTGATCTTTGAGCATTCCTTGTGATCATCAGCCATCGTAAATCTTCGAGCTCATCAGTTGTAGTATTATTGCCTCCATGTGACTTTTGTGACCTTTGAACTGCATGCTCACACTTTTCTGGATCATGATAGCTATCATCAGAGTTGCAGAAGCTGTATTATAGGTCTTTCAGCTATCATGATGTCTTTGATAATGAATTGGAAGTGTTAGCATGGAGTGTGGATTGACACGTCTCTACTAGAATCAGGAACCACCATCACCATCTTTAAATGAATATGAAATAAAACAGTTAGCAATAAAGTTGGAGAACGAATATGGCTTTGTCATTCGCTCGGTGTGGTTGGATTAACCTTCGGTTCCGTGAGGACCGACCTGTGATCAGGTAGAATTCCCTTTAAAGGGAATTCTCCTTGATAGGAATTTCCAGCTTGTTTTATAGACTCATCCAACAAATTATCGTTGGAGTCATCATAACAAGCATGTTCTCTTACCGGAGCGCCTCAAATCAGACAACACGGTAGAGTGAATCAGTGAATTAAATTCATTGATTAAATGAGACTGTCAATCCAATTCCTGGAACAAGATTGATTCAAGAGTGAGTCGCTCCATTGTTTCTTTCCAGTTGTCACAAGTTTGATCCATGAAGGATCTCACATGTTACCCACCAAGAGCTTGTTTGATGTTGGCTCTAGAAGGATTTCCATCTTCATTGTGAATACTTTACGTGTCACTCGGATGTTCTGGCAATACCACAAGGATAATGCGTAGGACACTTTAACATATATTTTTCTTACTTTTCACGGTGTATGAAACAACAAGCATATTGGAAATGTGTCCTAATGAGATTTATGGATGATCTCTTGGCTCCAGACTCAATAGTGCATTTTGATTTAGTGATCGGAGGCTGGAGGAGACTGCCACCTTTTCAATATCAACTAACTCGGAGTAAGAGAGTCAATAGTAATGAGTGAATCTCCGTGTGAATGAAAAAAGAGTCTTTTGAGAGATCTTGAGTGGCTATGGAGGGTTGTGCAGCATATCACTGGGTTCATGATACTTTTTCTTCAATGTCAGCAATCAACTTAGTGATTCTGACAGCATATGTATTGACCTGGTTTCTGCCTAAAGTGTAAGGAGGGCTTCTTTCTTTTCACCCTTTATCTTTACATTTCTTTTTCATTCTTCAACCCCTTCAGCGCTTACCGGGACTTCATCACTAGCACCTTGTTGGGTTTGTTCCAGTACTAGCTCCATCTCAGTAGGCACTCTTCCCTTATTCAATTTTCTCCTTTTTAATCATTCCTAAGGACTTTTATTCTAACTAGAGTATTGTCCCTGGGAAGATCCCTCCGGTTCTGGCTGGATCATGGGAACTAATACCTAACCTCACCATCCTTATAACTCCAGTACATTAAAATAAGATTGGTCGGTCTTTGGTATTCTTCCACAATTGCCATCATAAACCATTTGCTCCCCCTCAATATGTGCATCGATATACGAAAGAGTTTAGCACATATTTAGGAGCCTACACATGAGTCCAAAAGATCACACTTTATCAGATTTCATATTTGAATCACATTCTCTCCCCCGATCAAAAATTTCAAACCATTTGAGATTTGTGATCCCAATTGATTTAAATAAGTTAGAAATTATGGGAGAAAATGTGGACAGTTTTAATATGTGATGATAATGAAACATGCAACTGCTCCCCCTCAATTTATGAGGGAGATTCACTACTTGTTATGTACAAGATAACTATAATGACACAGATGACACTGACCTTTTGCACAGATGATGTGATCATCTGCTTCTTTGAGGGAGTCAGTAGTCAACATCAATTATCCATCCACCAAGAAAAACTTCCCAAGTATTGTAGAGCCCCACTAGGCGAGATCAGAATTAGTAAAGCTTTGTTGAAGTGAAGGTGGTGGTGGTGAAGGTGTTGTTTTTGTTGTTGCTGCTGATGTTTTTGTTGTGGTGAATTCAGAGCCATTCAATAGAGTTTGAACATCTGATCAATTGGTTAGAGCGGGAACAGGCACATTCATATTGGCCACGGAATCTGCAAGAGAATATCAACACAGATATACATACACACAGATTCACTATTCATTATCAGCTACCACGTAGCAGCTTGCCTACTCATAATGCCATATTCATCTCATAATCAAACCACAGTCAGGAAATACATCAAACCGCTATATAGCATGAAGAGCAATCAGCAATCATGAACATGGCAATTCACACATATTTCAACATTCAACTCAGGATCTTAGGGACATGATTCTAAAACGATAGCTACATACCAAAGCATATACTGAGTGCACATGTACTAAATCAACAACAATTAAGCAGCAATCGACTAACAAAAATCAATCAACATATGAAACTCATTCAATCAGATCATACAAATGTCAGTGGAGTATTCAATAACATCAAACACAATGGGTTTTCTAGCTTCTTTTAGATTTTGAGTTTTAAAGTATTTAGGGGATTAACCGAGGATTCCAAAGTGACACAAATTTGCCTTCTAGTTACATAAAGCTAGGAAACTATAAGAAAATTGCACATAATGCCCTAATCTTTCTAACAACTAACACATTTGGCCATTTGAGATAAAGCTTAGTAAGTTTCTCTTCAACAAATACCCCATTAACTACAAAACCTTTTCTAACAATTATGAGATAACCAAGAAACCCGTTTGATGATATAAAATTTGAAATCAGTCTCCCTCTCAATCAATGACCCGTATTCTAGTTAAAGAGCTGTAGTCATTGATTGAGTGGGAAATTTTATGAACAATCCAAGTCTGAAAGAATTTCAAACAACATGTTACCAACATGTGTCTCACAAATAATTTTCAAAAGAATCATAGAAGGAAAATTATTTGTATACAAAGAAGATTTCTCTTCTTTTACAAGAAATAATGCACTGAAGCGTACATTAAATCGGGGATGCACGGATATGAAGTAATCCATGCCTGGGTGAACTTCACCTGTTGTTAGGAACAGCCGTCTTTTTGCCAACGTGCTTTCCTCATTTTGAAAAACCGGGTTGCATATCTAAAGTAATAGCAAGCCAGTTAGGCATGTTTTGAAAACCTATTTCTAGGACCATAAATGTTATCGATACCAGAAGACATGCCTTGAAAAACTATTTTTGGTATTTTCTATTTTTCTGATTTTTATGGTTTTTCTTGGTTTTATAATTTTCTATTTACAATTTGGTTTTATATTTTTCTATATACAGTTTGGTTTAAGATATGTACAAAATGTATTATTCAATTTAAGAAGATGTTGACATGAATACCGAAATAAGGATATCATTCTGTATGTTGTAGAAGTCTGTAGTCAGCATCTCTTAAACTTTCACCACCAAAGCTTTCGAGGCTCTTGAATAATTGTCTGAACTTGAGCCTTCTCAATGTGAAGCTTTGATAGCTTCCCCCCAAACCGACAATCTTATTTTTGAGCAGTTTTAAAGCTCTCTTTTAAGCTTAAATTAGGTAAGTGTACAGCGGAATCCGTAGCAAACCACATCAAATATTGCTGCTCCTTTTAAGAATAATCATCGTGATTCACCGTTCGGGGGATCATCAAATAGATCAGCAGTGTATCATCTCACACTTGAATAATTCTTCTCACATTTCTTCCCGCTGAAGTCTGAAGTAATGCATACCAAAAGTATCCAGAGTCTACTTCCCCTAAGTAGTTGAATTGATGCAATCAGTCTCATTATATGAAGCTCAAAAACCAAAAGTATACACTCAATCCCGTTAATGAAGTCAAAAACGTAACATCAAGATCAATTAAGACCCGAAAATCCCCTTTTCTCCCTTAAGGAAATTGCCATTGTGAACCTCTTTTATCATCAGAAACTGTTACTTACATCTCTTCCCCCACGTAGTTGGAATAATACACCAAAACCCACGAGTTAAAACACTAATTTTCTCTACAGTTATGACATTTGTCTTCCCAGAATAACTTCAATTAAGAAGAAGTATAAAGTTTATCACGTGTACTCGTTGTGCGTTCAGATGTCTTTCTCCTTCCCCCTTGCTGGTTTTGATACCTGAGAATCAGCAACACATTTTACGCACATACACTTGAAAGCTTGAGAGAAGAACAGAATTGGCTCAAATGTATCAAGTGAGAATCACCTGCTACCGAAACTCTTTCTAACTATCTTTACCAACCCTTAAGTAGGCTATTTGAAGTGATAACTGATGGAGCAAACCCGATATACCAAACTTGAAACTGAAGTAGAATTCGCCATTCTCGTGACTTGAGCTTGCACTAATGTTGGAAGAACGGTGTAAAGAATTTATGCTCCAAGCAAATCTCTAAGTACTCAATACCTAACCAAAGTATGAGACATTACCACCTCTTGTGATTATCCACAACGTCATCGGCATGTGACACTGAGTATTACAACATAACTTCTTAAAGTGATAGTTAACCAGGTCTTCAAACATTTACCCCGACTGCTGGTAACTAGATAAACTAAGTCTTCAACTTAAATCTTAAGCACGAGCAAGTTATCCTTGATAGTCATGCATCCAACCAACCCCGAATTCAAGATAGAATAAGATCACGCCTTTGTGAAAGTCAACTTAAATCTCAGATAAGTGATACCTGATCAACTCCATAGTCACAATTAGAGTCACATGGCCAACCAGTGAGTGATCACACAATTAAATGTACGTCAATCCACTTTTCACACTTCTCCCCCTCAAAAATTGCATATGAAGTTGCAATTTTTGATTGAACGAGTGCATATGAGGTTGATCCACTGTTCACACTTCTCCCCCTCAAAAATTGCATTTGAAGTTGCCATTTTTGATCGAGTGAATAAACGTCCAATCTGATGAAAGTAGATCCACTTGATGTCTGAACGAGCATGGAGCAAGTATGAAGCTTGTTGATGAGAATAGTCAGAAACAAGAAGATTTCTCTTCTTCCAAAGATAAAGCGCACTCAAGCGTACGCCTTTCTTTTCTTAGAGGAACGGGGCCTAAAGTGTTGTCTGCAGACACCATTAAGTTGACATTGAGACCCGAGGCTTGAACTGCAGCGTTCAAACGTCATTGTCGATGAAGAACGAGGCCTGAACTGATGTGAACAGACGTCATTATTATTGAAGAACGAGGCTTGAACTGCAACGTTCAAACAACATTGTCGATGAAGAACTAGGCCTGAACTAATGTGAATAGACGTCATTATGATTTCCCCTCATATGTTATGAGTAGCCTGAGTCCAAATGTCAAGGGACGATCTATACGACCTATATTTAAAAACAGACAAAAATAGAGAGTTTGGAGTGCCGGATCCCCAATTTAAGTTGGGGTCCAGTTGGTTAGTGGGAACCGGAGCATCATTTGCCTGAGTCTCAATAGGAGTTGGAATGCTAGTGGAAGTAGCCTTTTTTCTGTTTGTTTCTACGTTGGTACATAGTTAACGATGTATGAGGATTGTTACAAAATCTCTCAATGATGACGCTTTCACTAGTACTAACGTGTTTAGGTTGTATTAAAGGCACTGTTTCGGATTTAGTAGACCTAATTAAAGGGCAATGTTCTCCTACAGGGAATTTCCTTCCAATTGGCTTCCATTGACGTACAGGCACTACTTTAGACTTATTTATCCTAGTTAAAAGGCACTGTTCTCTTAAAGTGAATTTCCTTCCAGTGGGCTTCCATTGGTAACCAACATGAGCAAACATCTTTCCTGTTGCTTTCCAAGTTTGCTCGACATGCTTAGCTCTCCAAACTTGCTTGACAGGGGTTTTGTTGGACGACTTCAAAAATTTCTCAACACATTTATCATGATTACCCGAAATTAAACATTCATTACATGTTTTGCAAAGTGAATTAGGATTTGAATTATGATTCTTTTTGTTCAAATCTGACTTGATGTTTCTCATGTAGTCTTCTACTTTCTTCTTTGGAACACTTTTAGCTGGTGAGGTCCTATAATTCTTTATATTTCTCCTAGGTTTTGACTCGCTAGCTTTCGTATCTCTATTAACTCCTGTAGAAGGACTGATGAGAGTCTTAGGGGCTGTTTCTTTTTTTTCCTGTTTCTAGTTAGGTCCTGTGTGGATATATGTGTACTGTTTCTAGTTAGGTCCTGTGTGGATATATGTTGTTTCTTTTTTATGCTTAATTGACCATCTTAATACGAGTTTTTTCCCGAACTAGTGTAGGTGGAAAAAATTTATAAAAATTCGAAAAATTTATGAAAATTCGAAAAAATTTATAAAAATTTTAAAAAAATTCGAAAATTTTTAAAAATTCAAAAAATTTATAAAAATTCAAAAAATTCGAAAATTTTATAAAAAATTATAAAAATTCGAAAAAACTTATTAAAATTTTTAAAAAATTCAAAAAATTTATAAAAATTTATAATTTTTTTAAAATTCAAAAAATTTGTAAAAATTTATAATTTTTTAAAAATTCAAAAAAATTATAAAAATTCTAAAATTTTATAAAAAATTATAAAAATTTTTAAAAAATTCAAAAAATTTATAAAAATTTATAATTTTTTAAAAATTCAAAAAATTTGTAAAAATTTATAATTTTTTAAAAATTCAAAAAAAATTATAAAAATTCGAAAAAAAATTTAATAAATTCAAATTTTTTATAAGTTTTTTTGAATTTTTATAAATTTTTTGAATTTTTATAAATTTTTTATAAAATTTTCAAATTTTTTGATTTTTTATCAATTTTTCGAATTTTTATAAATTTTTTTGAATTTTTATAAATTTTTTGAATTTTTATAAATTTTTTCAATTTTTATAAATTTTTTGAATTTTTATAAATTTTTTATAAAATTTTCGAATTTTTTGATTTTTTATCAATTTTTCGAATTTTTATAAATTTTTTTGAATTTTTATAAATTTTTTGAATTTTTATAAATTTTTTCAATTTTTATAAATTTTTTGTATTTTTAAAATTTTTTGAATTTTTTTAAAATTTTTATAAATTTTTCGAATTTTTAAATTTTTTTTGAATCTTTATAAATTTTTTCGAAGTTTTCTAAATTTTTCGAATTTATTTTTTCCACCTACACTAGTTCGGGAAAAAAATCGTATTAAGACGTCCTGAATAGAAACAGTATCAAATTTTGCCCCCTTCCACATTAAGGATTCTCTTTTGCAATAAGTTAAAAAGAAACATTAAAGTTTTCTGTTTCCAGCCAGTTTTGTTACCAAACAAGACATTAAGTTGAAAGTAAACGGCCCCTTAGTCCTTTTCACTTCCAGTTACTGAACATGTTTTGATGTGTTGGGATCTGAAGTTTCCAAGGGTGCCTCAAAGGTTACATGCTTGTTCTGAGTCATTGAAGATGCAATAAACCTATCTCGCTTGATACCATTCTTAGGACCTGTGCTAATGACGTATTCTAAGAGTTCCTGAGATCGTTTAGTGAGGAAGCAGGCATCTACAACTGCACTATCAAGTGGTTTTTCTATCCTATCCTCTTCTCCGATCTTACGAAGGGTATCAAGGCTATCCTTAAGGTGATTGAGATATACTTGATGGACAGACCTATTGTTCCTAAGGGGAAGTGGAATTGGCACAACATCAACAACATACTTACTACAAGCAGAAACCTTTGGTACAACATTATCACTAGTGATAATTGGCATTTTCCCTTTCACCTGAGTCTTTAGATTCTCGATCTCATTTAGCAAAGAAGTTATCTTTTCATTGTGGTTGTTACGCGTGATCTTAATCGAATCATATATGTTGGGAATTATCACAAGACAATACTTAATATGAAGAACAGACTTAAGTCTGCTGGGTTACGTATTTAAGTCTATTAGTTGTATTCATGTAATAGTTAAGTCTGTCAGTTCAATGTTAAGTCTGGTAGATAGATTCTATAGTTAAGTCTGGTTGACTTTATTAGCTAAGTCTGTTTATTAATTATAGTAAAGTTTGTTAGCTATAAGTTAGGAAAGGATACGTAGTTATCTTAATAGAAGATACGCATATCCTTCTATACGTTTTGTATCTAGGGTTTCCTTAGTGTATAAAAGGAACCCTAAGGCTCAAGAGTTGTACGCGTATTGATTGAGAGTTAGTTATTGAAATTTAACAGAATACGAAGTTAGTATTATTGTGTTCTTCATTGTTCATTGTTAAGATTCCGCATTAGCAATTAACAATCTGTTAGAGTTTCTCACTTAGATCAATTTGAATTTATTCAAGTTGTCTAACAAGTAACAAAGGCTACTTGGATCCATAATTCGTGTGGACCTACAAGTGGTATCAGAGCCTGTAAAGAGACTCTGAGTTCGAAGAAACACAAAAACCACAAACCCAAATTCACTCCAATAAACCCTGCACAATGTCTGAGTTTGAGAAGAAGCCTGATGATTTCTCAAACCATCCCAGTGATGATGAGAAATCAACCCATGAAGATGAAAAATCTGAAGCTGGCACATCTAAACCACAACAAACTATCCCTGCAACAACAACCATATCCAACATAGAGTACATTGATAACGAAGTCTGGAAGGTCATACAGAATGGGAATTCGAAGAAGAGGATTTCGGTTGGTAAAGATGGAGTGGTTAGGGTGCTACCACCAGTATCTGCTGAAGAGATACATGTTGTAGAAAAGGAGAGAAAGGCCAGGACTATGCTGCTGATGGCAATTCCCAAGGAGCACTTGAGAAGGTTTCATGGCATGAATGGTGCCAAGGAAATTTGGGAGGCTATCAAGAAAAGATTTGGAGGGAATGCTAACTCCAAGAAGATGCAGAAGGCTGTTCTTAAACAGCAGTTTGAAGCATTCAGTGTATCCAGTTCAGAGGGGTTGGAAAAAGGTTATGACAGATTTCAACACCTTCTATCACAATTGGAGGTTCATGGTGCTGCTATGTCTGAAGAAGATGCAAACCACAAAATTCTCAGATCACTACCAACAGAATGGTCAAGTGTGACAATGACCATGAGAATGAAGGAAGAAATTGACACCATGACAACTGATGACCTGTACAACAATCTTCGAGTTTTTAAACAGGAAATCCAAGGAAACACAAAAGCATCTTCAAGTTCTACCAATGTTGCCTTTGTTTCTCAAAGCAAGGGCAGCACTAACAAGGTTAAGTCTGGCGGTTTTAATTCTGGTGGTTATGAAACTTCTTCAAGCAGCATGAGAAAGAGAGATGCTCCTGCAGGTTTTGCTGATGAAGCAGTTTACTCATTTTTTGCTAAGCAACCAGAAGAGAAGGACTTCATCAGTGAGGATCTGGAACAGATCAATGATATTGAAGTTGAAGAGATGGATATTAAATGGCAAATTGCCATGATTGCTCTCAGGGTTAAGAAGTTTTACAAGCAGACTGGGAGGAACATTAGGTTTGATGGGAAGACACCAGTGGGGTACAATAAGAGGATTGTTGAGTGCTACAGCTGTCACAAACATGGTCTTTTTGCTAGGGAATGCAAGGAAAAGATGACTACTGATGGGAACAGAAAGAAGGGTTCTAACTCTCAAGATGATGACAAGCTGGAGAAGAATCAGATGATCATGTTGACACTGGAAGCTGGAGCTTTGAATTGGGATGAACACACACAGGAGGAAGAAGTGCCAAACCATGCACTTATGGCTATTGGTTCCAGTAATGAGGTATCTTTGTGTTCCAAAATATGCATTGATTCAAACAATCATCTTAAAGCTTTGTGTGATGAACAATTAAAAGAAATAGGTGATCAGGAAGTAAAAATTATTGCTTATACTAAGGCTATTAAAACTTTAAAAGCACAAATAGTCACCTATCAAAAACAACAAGCTTCCTTAAATGAAAAACTCACCTTTCAGGCTAATGAAATATACGAAAAGGATGAAAAACTTAAGAAATATAGAAGAATTGGCATGAAAGCAGTGAAAGAAAGGGATGAATTGCAGAAAAGAGTAGACTCATGGAATCATTCTACTAAATTTTTGGATAGGATAATAGAGTCTGGTATGAGTTCAACTTGTAAGATTGGGTTAGGTTATGGTATACACTCAGATAAGGAAATTTTAAGCTATGAGGAAGAGATGGCTAGAACAGTGTTTGTTAGTAGAGATGATGATTTTGTTGGCAAACTTACATACAATAGGTTCACAGAAACTGATGATTTTAAAGGGGTCCACCTCCATTAAGTAGAGATTACACTCCTCTACAAAAGGAAGACCTAGATGACTCTTTGTTTGTGTATGGTAAAAAGGGTCCTCAATATCCTGAGACAGGCAACTCAGATGACAAATCAAGTGAATATTCTACCTGTCAAACTAATGATAGTGAAGGATCCACTAGAGATGTCTCTGAGCAGTCTGAATCAG
The DNA here is from genome assembly GCA_021014915.2 of Artemisia tridentata subsp. tridentata. Classification (NCBI taxonomy): domain Eukaryota; kingdom Viridiplantae; phylum Streptophyta; class Magnoliopsida; order Asterales; family Asteraceae; genus Artemisia; species Artemisia tridentata. Next base: position 418,637,664 of record CP139508.1, on the reverse strand, counting down.
AATCAGAGAGTGAACCAAAAGAAATTTCTGAGTCAAAATCTGTTAAGCATAGTGAACCAGTTGTGACTACACCCAAATCTGATACAGATAAACCTAGTTGTGATACTCACATAAAATCTCCTAGGAAGTCTGTCAAAAGTCAAGAGTCACCAAAATCTGATAGGATGAGAAGAGAGTACAGGAAAAACTACACCTTTGGTCCTAAGAGGTGTTTTGTCTGTGGTAGCCTAAGTCATCTAATTAAAGACTGTGATTTTCATGAGAATAGGATGAAAAGAGAGGCTGAACTTAGGAAGCAGAAGAGTGTTAATATTGGCCATATGAATGTTAAACCAGTTTGGAATAGTGCAAACAAAATTAACCATGTAAACCAATTTGTCACAAGACCAGTACCATTTAGTTCTGGTAGCTCAAATGTTTATTCTGGTTGGTCATAAGTTAATTCTATTAGACCAAATTTTAATACTGGTAGGTCAAAAGTTAATTCTGGTGGGCAATATGTTAGTTCTGTTAAGCCAAATGTTAATTCTGGGTATGTTAATACTGTTAGACCCAGACAACCAGTTAATAGACCACATGTGAATAACTATAATCAAAGAAATCATTTTTCTAAACCACATTCACCTGTGAGGAGACCTATTGTAAGGGATCATGGGGGGTCTGCTGTTAAGGCCTCAGCATGTTGGTCTTGGGATCCATTTAAGAATGAACTTACCTACCAATCCAAGAACAACAGTGGATCAAGCTCATACAAGACTTATAAATATGTTGATCCACAAGGCAGACCCAAGCCTGCAGAGGCCTGGGACCTTGAAAGAAATTAATCTCCTTTCTTTATTTGCAGGATCATCCACTCAAGAATATGGAAGATAGAGGAATATTTGATAGTGGGTGCTCTGGGCACATGTCTGGTAACAAGAATCATCTAAAGGATTTTCAAGAATTCAAAGGAGGTTCTGTTACCTTTGGAGGTAGTAAAGGTCAGATCACTGGTAAAGGTAGAATTGTTGTAGGCAATTTAGAGTTTGACAATGTATCTTTTGTAAAAGAACTAGGGCAGTTTAACCTTTTCTCAATATCACAAATTTGTGATAAGCAGCATAAGGTGCTTTTTACTGAATCTGAATGTTTTATGTTGACTTCTGACATTAAGATGCCTGATGAAAGTCAGATACTTCTCAAAGTCCCAAGACAACACAACATGTAAAGCTTTGATATGAAAACACCTGAACCTGCAAAAGGTTTTGCCTGTTTGCTTGCAAAAGCCACTTTGGATGAATCTAAATTGTGGCATAAAAGGTTAGGTCATGTAAACTATAAGAACAAAAATAAACTTGTGAAGAATAACCCAGTTAGAGGCTTACCTTTCAAGGTTTTTAAGAATGATCATACATGTTTAGCTTGTAATAAGGGCAAACAACATAGAGCTTCTTGTAAGGCTAAGTTAGATAGGTTTGTTACTGAGCCTTTGCATACCTTACATACGGATCTGTTTGGCCCTACATCTGTACAAAGTATCAACCATGCTAGCTACTGCCTTGTCATCACTGATGATTGCACTAGATTTTGTTTGGTGTTCTTTATGTCTAGGAAAGATGAAACCACTCCTATAATTCAAACTTTCATTAGGCAGATAGAAAACCAACTTAATAAAAAAGGTTAAGATCATTAGGATAGACAATGGCACAGAATTTAAGAATAGAAGCATGATGGAGTTTTGTGGTAATAAAGGAATCAAGCTACAATATAGCAATGCTAGAACTCCATAGCAGAATTTACTTACTAAGAGAATGAACAGGACCCTGATTGAGGCAGCTAGGACTATGCTAGCAGACTCACTCCTACCCACAACCTTTTGGGCTGAAGCAGTAAGCACTGCTTGCTACATATTAAATAGGGTTAGAGTGACCAAGGCTCAAAATAAAACACCTTATGAGCTTATTTTTGGCCATAAACCAGTTGTTAGCTATATAAAGCCTTTTGGGTGCCATGTTACTATTCTTGATACACTCAGTGTGCTTGGCAAATTTGAAGGAAAGTATGATGAGGGGTTTCTAGTTGGGTATTCACTGAATAGTAAGGCCTTTAGGGTATACAATTTAGTGACTAAGAGGGTAGAAGAGAATCTTCATGTTAATTTTCTTGATGAAAAACCCAATGTGAAGGGACTAGGTCATAGATGGATGTTTGATATTGACTATTTAACTGATTCTATGAACTATATTCCTGTCTGTAAGGAGAATCAAGCTAACCCTCATGCAGGTTCCATAGAAGTAACTAACAATGCAGGTACCCAAGTTACTTCTGATGCAAGCACTGCTGAGCCAGACTAGGAGATTGAGGAGCTTGTTGTGATTCCTACCACAAAAGTCAAACATGATGCAGCTCAAGATGGAACAAAGAAATCATCTACAACTTCAAAGAAGATGGAAACAGTTTCCAAGTCTCAAGCACAAGAAAAGGAGGCTTTTCCTACACATGTTTTAGAAGATATTCCATGTTTCAGAGATGAAATGAATGCTTTGGCTGACAAACATCTTGGGAAGCAAGCTACCAACACTAACTTGGTTAAGTCTGGTAGCGAGTTCATTAATTCTGCTACCAGTACTAACTTAGTTAATTCGGGTAGTGATATTGTGTAACACCCCCTAATTTGGTTTTGTGGCAGCGGAAAGTAATTAGGTGTTACACTGAGGATCGAAGTCAAAATTTTTAGAAAACGGCTTGAAAAGTCGTTTTGAAAGTTATATGTCATTCAAAATAATAGTTTTGGTACAAAGATTGAAATGTATGATTTAAAGATCCCATAAAAGTATAGTAATTTTGGAAAAGAATGACATATTTGATTTTCACACCATTTAAGTTATCAGAGTATTAAATGCCCGCTCCGTGTCTTGTCCTGCTCTGTTGATTTCCTGAGATAAACATGCTTAAAACGTCAACACAATGGTTGGTGAGTTCATGGAGTTTGATAGAAAATAACTTTCTTTCAATGAATTCAAGAGTTGATAGTTGAATTAAATACTAGCACTTTTTGAAGTAACTAGCAAGTTTGCAATTTGGATAAAATTCATGAGTAAGTCATTTATGAACTCAGATGATCATAAGTTTCAAGTTTAAATGAAAATGAGTTACGTTATTATATGCTTGCAATGAAATAATAGTTCAACTTTTAAAAGTACGGTATGCCAAGCATTGAGTTGTTTTTATCATAAGACACACTAAGTCACATATGATAATAGTTAAATTTCAAGAACATGATACGTAATCCAAACACATAGTGAAAACAATAGTATAAGTCTGATGTCTATCAGTGTTGAGTGGTCGTTACTAAATACAGCTATATCCGAATATATATAAGAAGACATATATATTCAAAAGGTTATATTGCTCTAAGCCTCATGACGCACAAAACGTTAAAAAAAGTACCGTAAAATGGTGAAAGTCACATCAGGGTTACTGATGGTTTTGCCCTAAGTAATAGGTGATTGCCTCATCCTATTATGTGTCAAATATAGTGTATCGCGACTAAATACGACTAGCCATCCGGCATTCCATCCAGTATTTAGTGGGATAGGTCGTCAGCCTTTACAGGTTTCGAAGCTGTCCACTATATTTGCGCTCACCGCAGTGATTAATGGCTCATGATCGAGGGACTTTATGGCAATATAGTTAAACTTAGGCAATATAGGGTTCGGGTTTCATAGAATATGCGTACTTTAGTTTTGGCAATTATTTCCAGTTGGGATGTATAAACATCATAGTTAAGTTAACAGTACATTCAGCTGTTATATGAATGCATAAAATGAGTCTCAGTATCTCGTTACAACCAGTAGTTTGAAAATGTTATTTTTCAAATATAGCATTTAAGCTAAGCAAGCAGTTTTTGCAAATATAACTAGCATATATTCCTTCCAAAGGATGATTCAAAACATGTGAAACATAGTTGATGATTTTGAGTAAATCATGAGAGTTTTCAAAGTGTAAAAATACTTAAAATAGTTGAAGCATGTATCTCCCCCAAAAGAGTTATAAAACAATTATTAAAAGTAGGGGCCACGACTCACCTGGAGTGTATCTGACAAGATGGGATTATAAGATCAAGTAAGACTTATGGAAACGATCATGGAAACGTCCTAGATACGAAACCTGAATATGAGAGAAGTCTAAGATTCGACTTATAACTAACGATGAGTGTGAAATGAGAAATCGTATAACGATTTGATGATGTGGGTGTGATATGCTTAAAATGCCTCAAGTTAAGAAAATATAATATCATACAATGATATTATCTTGATTCTTATGTCACTTGACTCGAGGTATTATCTCCTCAAAATATGATGAAAAGATATGCGGGTGAAATCGTTTAATAATTAACAAAAATTAAATATATGTGACTAGAATGTAATGAATGCATGTGAAATGATGGTGAAAGATGAGAAAAATAATAATAATGTCAAGTGAAAATAGTTTGTCTTTTCCCAGGTTTACACTTTTATCCTAACCGTGTTTGCGTTACGTCGTTAGTCCTTCGTTAGGTATAAAATCCAATGATAGTCCAAAAATAGTCCAAATGTCCATGTAAGGCTTGGAGTTAATTCAATGGTTAATTCAAGTTCTTTATAAACTATTTTCACAGTTTCAGTCCATAAGTTTCTTGGTTTGGCAATTTTAGTCCTTATAGTTGAAACGCGTTACATTTTTAGTCCAAAAATGTTAAAATGTAAAGAAAAAGTGGGCGACTTTTTACAAGGCTTATTTTAGATTATTAAAGCTTATTTTAACAGCTTATTTGATCAGTAGTTTAATTTTTACAAAATTGGGCTCTTAACGAGCCGTACGACTTAGCCCATTAGCACTTTCAGATCCGTGGGTTTTTGGGGTTTTGGTATTTTCAAAAGTGCTTATTTTAACGTTTCATTTCGTAGTAAAAAGTGTCAAAAGTCAGCTTGTCCCATTGCTTATAAAATAGCTTAATGGGCTATGAAGTCCATATCGCTAGTTTTTGTTGTTTCAAAAATGATTTATACGATTTGTTTGGCTTGTTTTAAAGTGTCAAAACATGTGTATCTTTACAAGATGTTTAAATGAAAAATGTAGTTAGTTATGTGTTCTAACAGGTCATGTAAAGATAACATGTGATCACTAAGTTGGATTGTGAAATGTGGAGTTGTCTTCTAGGCGACTTAGACTAGTTTATATGCACAACTCACTTAGCATATTTTTAGTGTTTCTATTTATTGTGTACGCGTGATACATAAAGGTTGTACAGGTTCGAACAATGCATGAAGTGTTAAAGTATGAATGGTGTAGGTAAGCTAACTGTCGAGACTTCCAAAAGAGAATTCGACATGGTTCAAATATGTCAACGTGCGTTCCAAAATATAGGAGTTTATTCGCTCCAGTCAAGCGAGAGAGTGCATGCATGCATATACTTAGTATGGTTTTTAACTTGTCATCAGTGAGGGTTATGAACAAGTGGGTTTTTATGCAATCTACTCGAATAAAAGAGTATATACGATCTTTGCAAAATAACGATAGGTTCGAATGCAAAAATTTTATGATGCATGTGATTAAGTGTAAACGTGATAGTGATATTGTGAATCGATCTCTAGTCTTTCATGATGGAGTTTTCGACACAAGATGTGAGTTATATGAAAAGAAGATGCATGTAAACTACACTAGAAATATTTATACGTTCGAGTAAAATGCATGCATGTGTGAATGTGAGAAAGGAGAACATGAGGTTTATAGGATACTTACTACACCTTTGAAGGTGGTGAAGAAAGGGCAGTGATGATCGAATGAGACACAAGAAGGAAGCAGTAAGTTGCCGAGCTCAATACGTTTTATGTATCTATCTCCTACTCGATTTGCATTTCCAACAGAGAGACAAGTGATGCAGGGTTTTTAAAGTATTTAGTGAGAATGAAATGTGTATGAAATTAGGCAGTGAAGGCTGCTAGAAACGAGTAGGTTTTATAGGGGTATTTCACACGTTTTCTTATTGACTTTCACACTCAATCATGGAGTGTAAATGTGGATGTCCAGTAAGATTTAGCATGCTTCTATCCTAGTAATCATGGGAAGTTGTGGGAAAAATTTGTAGATCTTGTCTTTTGTCTTTGGATTATACACATATTCAGTAGATATTTTTGGTTGAGTATGGCAGTATCTAACCGCGTAAATGAGTGGAGGTTTGGCTAAGAAAACAAGTTCAATAATATCTTGTCTCTAGTCGATGGATTATGCATGTATTCGATTTGTACATTTGTTTTGGTGCAAAGTGGAATTTTGTGAGTAATGATCACTTTCTCTATTTTTGAAAGTCAGTGAATATAATGTTGGATATTTGAAACGAAGCTACTGACATTGAAGACTTTAGTGGCATGTGGAAGAGTAAAAGAGATCAAATGGAAGTTGAGTTACTCCTTTCTATGTCGACATGTAACTTTGGTGTGTAATCAAATCGGGTTTAATGTCGAGCTTGATATTTTTAACATTAAACTCTCCTAACAAATCACAAGTGATCAAATAAAGTGTTGAAATGGGATTAAAACAAACTCGGATAAAAATGGATGGGTTTGCAAAATATATATGTTTCGATGTGATGAAAATGGGACAAACACTTTGGCTCATTTAAACATATCAAATGTTAATATTTTGAGCTAATATTTGCCGTCCTATTTGTTGGCTAGGAGGGTAATTAAGAGATACAATAATATATACTAGTCGTGTTCGAGAATCGAAAAAATACAAAGGCGTTTTGGAGATGTTGTGGCTGGTCGAGCTTGCATAAAATCACAAGTTAGAAATTAACTTGATAATGGACTTGGATCGGTGGCTGGTGGAATGTGAATTGGGCCAAATTTTAGTCAGCCCGTTTGGCTTTGTAGAAAAATAAATGAAGAGCTTAATTGTTGCTAGTGTTAACTAAGTAAAATAATTAAGGGTCATTAGGAAAAATGCATATATTTTTGTGTAGTGATTTATCATTATCAACTATTATTATTTGTGGAGTTTCGAACTTAGTGAGAATGGAATCCCGTGATTTATTTGTGTTTCGAGTAAAGGTTGCTATTTTATATATCACGAAAACATAACGTGATAACCATAGCAATAAGAGAAAAGTTCAAATTTTCCCATAAAAATGGGCTTCATTAAACAGTAAGTTGAGATTATTATTAATCAGTGAGATTTATTTCGAGGGATTTTTACAGGATCTCACAGTATCCACCCCTAATTTTGAACTTCGTCCCGAAGTTCAGTCCGTGATAGGTGTTGAAAATGTAGTATTCTTAGATGAGAGTTTATGGAGAATGTTGTCGAGAGATTTTTCATTTGAATATCGAGGAAACAGGATCCAATTTGATATATTTGTACCAGACGAATTTAAATTTGAATGTTTGGCCAACTAATGCATTCATAGTCTATGAATGGTGAAAACATTAATCGAGAGTAGGAAGTATTTAACACTTAATGTTCAGTGTTCTAGCGATTCGAGACTAGTGGATTTTAATGGTAGTGATTTTGAAACTTAATGATCATGAATAGTAAAATAACAGATACTTTCTCCACCTATATTCCCTATTTAACTTTCCCCTTTTTCCCACTTCACCTTTTTCACCCATCTCTTTCGTTCCACTTTCCTAAATAATGAAACATGCCGCCGATCGCCATTGTCGTTGTCATTGTGTACATCATCATTGTCGCCGCTTGTTTGGCTCTCCTTCCCGGCGTAGATTCCGGCCATTTGATCGGATACTTGTTGGTTATCGTACCCCTCACAATCCTAGCCATTTTTGCGGATAAATTTTGGGGGTGAGGGTCGCGCGTAGTGTTGTTAGAATGTATCTTTGTTGTGTGTCGATGTAATCTTTAATAAATGTGGAATGAGATCTCGTTTATGTTTAGTTAACGGTTCGCTTTTGTCTGTCTTCTAGAATAATCAGGGTACTTCATCCTATGGTGGCGCTTGCTATTGCTGGGTTGGTGGTGGTTTTTGTTGCTATGGCGGGCCAACCTATTGAAGACTCTATGCCTTTTATTGTGTTCATTGTACTATTAGCACTTTCGATGTTAATCATCTCGCTATGTATTAATTTTCGTGGGTTCTAATAAAATTTATGTTATTTGTGTTTTCCTCATTTTGTTGTGAATTCTTATAGTTTCTAATTTCGTACTTTTCTCGACTTCTTATAATAACGTAATGGGTAATATGTGTAGATCGGTTCGGTTAAAAGTGAGGTTTATGAACAATTTATTTTGTCTCGAAATTTTGTTTTGGAATGAAAATTGTTATTAAAAACCTTGAAAAGATAGCTGTTCCATTTATAACATGATTCTTCCTAAATTTTACATAAGTAGCTAGGCTATGTATAATTGAGGACCAAATGATGTAACGCTTGGTGCAGTTGTTATGATATTCTTGTTCTCTTCAAGGAATCTTACATGATTTAATTATCATAGTTTCGTCACAAAATTAGACACCCTTTGATTATTTTCAAAAGAATTTGGAAAGTTGTTGTTCATATACCGAGGATAATTCAGAAATTTTTTTAAAGTGTTATGTGGATGTTCTTGGTATAGACCTAAGTTTTAGGTGAGGGTTTCTTACAATGTGGTATCAACCTATGGTTTGGTCAAAATGGAGTTAATTAAATCCTTAGGATAATATCAGTGTGTTGTTACATAACGATTTATGAATAAAGAGGTGGAATAGAAATTGGAATAGACGTAGATTATAATTATCGTGGAATTATTACAAGGTAGAGTTCTTAGGTGGTAGAAGGATAACTGTTACACTTAGGTTACATCCATCGTACTTAGGGTAAATACAAACGGAAATATAACTTAGATAGTTCTAGACCAGAGTTTATTTATTTTACAGCAGGAATCCATTCATCTGCTTAACATAGAGGTCATTCTTCGACACGGTTGAGATTATTTGACGAGTTCTTATTCCCTTGTACAAATCTTGGGCTCCTAATGGGCTTTGTAGTTCGGGCAATAACTCTTGTAATGACTCATTTTACCACCTTCATGGCATTTTATGGATGAGGGTTGCTCATTTCTTTCCATGGTTTTGCAATCTCTTGTCTTGTGGCCTATTTTCCGGCACCTTCCGCATTTATCAATGCAATGTCCGGTGTGATGCAACTTACATCTTGGGCACAGAGGTTGCTTTCCATGGTAGTTGTCTCTTTTAGTAGAAATGGTGACGCAGTTTCTTCCAACTTCTGATTTGGGCCTTTACTGGCGAAGATAGTCAATGCGGTCTTGTAGATGATTGCGGATGCAAACATCATTGTGGAACTCACATTCACTGAGGATAAAGGATCTTTCCTCCTCATGTTTTCGCTTTTGGTTATTTTTCCTAGGTGCAATATCTTGCTTAATTCTTTGGGCACATGTGCGTATAGGTTCAGTCATTCTTCTTGAATCCTTTAGGTGAATTGGCTTACACCCCATGAAACTTTAATGGTTATGCTTATAAGGTATAGCCTTCTTTCTTTCTTGTCTTGTCATGTTATTGTTACTTAGGTGAATTGTTGTAGTTACTTCATGTACTACTGTAACGATATTGTTTTCAAATTCCTCGATGGTTTTAGGAGTCATGGTTGTTGTAAGTGCTGAGGGGGTATGGGTATTGCTCATGTTGGCCATCTTCAATGACTACAACAAGAAACACTAATTTAGTATTCACTTTGTCATTAGAATAATTTCAAATAGTGAAGTATTTGCATATTATTGCTAACCACGTGATCTTAATACAAAATCAAAACTAACTGAGGATCATAGAGATACGATGTGTCTGGGTAACATCGTAAAATAATTATCTCTTGACATGGGATTGCTAAGGAACAAGCGAATTCATCAAAAGCTGAAGTTCATCAACTTTCTCTTCATTTATCAAGTTCTATTTTGAAGATTTGTTCTTGGACTTCTATGGTTTATTGTTTAGTCGTGGTATATTTGATGTACAATCACTGTTACAATCATCAGTATGGACATAACTCTAATAACTTGTTTGATCAAAACAACCAACACAAGGTCTTTTATTAATGTCTCATTGATTCTTGTGGAGTCATTTGTTTACCTAAGAGAGTAACAAATGGTGAGGTTTTGCATGGCTCTTTGCATTTATAGCACCATAATAGGGTTTGGTGGAAGGAATTTGTTTACAACAGAAAGATATAATAGAAAGGGTCTGTCATAGCTTAAAAGTTGATTACAAATTCTGAGAGTTACAGAATTATGGAAAGATACATGGAATATTAACCAAAACTATTTGGTTTATTGTGCACAACAACTATACTTAAGATCAGTTACGTCTCTGACGTAGACGTCTAACTTCTGCTTCAAGATCCAGTTGTGCAGCTTCCATGGCTGAGAAACGTTCCTGGCATGCATTCATCTGATTAGCTAACATGTTTTCCAAGGCTGCAATCTTTTGGCCTTGGGTTCTTGCTGTGTCTCTAGCTAACCATAATGCTCTTTCGATATCCTCAATCCTAATGTGTGTTTGGGTGTGGCCTCAACCCAAACAGCGGGTTCTGGCATCCAAGTTTCTAAGTTCTTGTTCGTAATTATCCTTCATGTTACCAACATTTACTCCTAGGTCAAACACTTCTCGTCTTTCAGCATCTGTCCTCTTAAACATGGTATCAATGTTACGATCATACCATTCGAATCGTAATGGTTGTAACTCTTTTAGCTATTCAGAGTGAGTGCCTAGTATGCTGGTGTGTTGGTGAAGGCGAATCCATATGGAATCATACGTGTCTATATTGTAGTCGGGAGAATTGGGTAAGGATGCATTCTCTGGGACATCTGGCATGGAGAAATCTGAGATATCAGGCAAAGGAGAATTTAGCTCGATCTTCTTCCAAGTTATTTCTTGGTGTGAACTCTGTCCAGATTCAAATGTTGGTTGACCACCAATCAAATCTTCATCTGAATAGGATTCGGTTGCTCTCCTAAGTTTCTGACGTGGAGGTGAGTGAGTAGGTGATGACGAAGGTGATTTCTGAGTGAGTTCTATGTCAGGCTGGGGTTGTGACATTTTTACATAAGGATCTTCAGTATTCGGTGCAATTTGGTAGGTAGGTGACGCATGTGTAGTAGGAGAGGTAGTCTTGGTGATACTGACTAGTTTGGAAGACATGGTACTGTAGCAACAGTAATTATGAATATTCATACGTTTAGGGTGTAACATTGAGTGTACAATAATAAGGTGTGTAATGTGTGAAGAGTAAACATTAAGCATGTAAGATTAGTACAAAACAGTCTTAGTAGGTAATATATTATGTACGGCAGTCTGCAGACACGGAGGACGTAAAATGGTATGGTGTAAAATCATTTATTTTGAAAGTGTAGTTATAGTTCAATGTTTGAAAACATTTGATTCTCTATAACCTGTGGCTCTGATGCCAATCTGTAACACCCCCTAATTTGGTTTTGTGGCAGCGGAAAGTAATTAGGTGTTACACTGAGGATCGAAGTCAAAATTTTTTGAAAGCGGCTTGAAAAGTCGTTTTGAAAGTTATATGTCATTCAAAATAATAGTTTTGGTACAAAGATTGAAATGTATGATTTAAAGATCCCGTAAAAGTATAGTAATTTTGGAAAAGAATGACATATTTGATTTTCACACCATTTAAGTTATCAGAGTATTAAATGTCCGCTCCGTGTCTTGTCCTGCTCCGTTGATTACCTGAGATAAACATGCTTAAAACGTCAACACAATGGTTGGTGAGTTCATGGAGTTTGATAGAAAATAACTTTCTTTCAATGAATTCAAGAGTTGATAGTTGAATTAAATACTAGCACTTTTTGAAGTAACTAGCAAGTTTGCAATTTGGATAAAATCCATGAGTAAGTCATTTATGAACTCAGATGATCATAAGTTTCAAGTTTAAATGAAAATGAGTTACGTTATTATATGCTTGCAATGAAATAATAGTTCAACTTTTAAAAGTACGGTATGCCAAGCATTGAGTTGTTTTTATCATAAGACACACTAAGTCACATATGATAATAGTTAAATTTCAAGAACATGATACGTAATCCAAACACATAGTGAAATCAATAGTACAAGTCTAATGTCTATCAGTGTAGAGTGGTCGTTACTAAATACAGCTGTATCCGAATATATATAAGAAGACATGTATATTCAAAAGGTTATATTGCTCTAAGCCTCATGACGCGCAAAACGTTATCAAAAGTACCGTAAAACGGCGAAAGTCACATCAGGGTTACTGATGGTTTTGCCCTAAGTAATAGGTGATTGCCTCATCCTATTATGTGTCAAATATAGTGTATCGCGACTAAATACGACTAGCCATCCGGCATTCCATCCAGTATTTAGTGGGATAGGTCGTCAACCTTTCAGGTTTCGAAGCTGTCCACTATATTCGTGCTCACCGCAGTGATTAATGGCTCATGATCGAGGGACTTTATGGCAATATAGTTAAACTTAGGCAATATAGGGTTCGGGTTTCATAGAATATGCGTACTTTAGTTTTGGCAATTATTTCCAGTTGGGATGTATAAACATCATAGTTAAGTTAACAGTACATTCAGCTGTTATATGAATGCATAAAATTAGTCTCAGTATCTCGTTACAACCAGTAGTTTGAAAATGTTATTTTTCAAATATAGCGTTTAAGCTAAGCAAGCAGTTTTTGCAAATATAATTAGCATATATTCCTTCCAAAGGATGATTCAAAACATATGAAGCATAGTTGATGATTTTGAGTAAATCATGAGAGTTTTCAAAGTGTAAAAATACTTAAAACAGTTGAAGCATGTATCTCCCCCAAAAGAGTTATAAAACAATTATTAAAAGTAGGGACCACGACTCACCTGGAGTGTATCTGACAATATGGGATTATAAGATCAAGTAAAACTTATGGAAACGATCACGGAAACGTCATTGATATGAAACCTGAATATGAGGGAAGTCTAAGATTCGACTTATAACTAACGATGGGTGTGAAATGAGAAATCGTATAACGATTTGATGATGTGGGTGTGATATGCTTAAAATGCCTCAAGTTAAGAAAATATAATATCATACAATGATTTTATCTTGATTCTTATGTCACTTGACTCGAGGTATTATCTCCTCAAAATATGATGAAAAGATATGCGGGTGAAATCGTTTAATAATTAACGAAAATTAAATATATGTAACTAGAATGTAATGAATGCATGTGAAATGATGGTGAAAGATGAAAAAAAATAAAATAATAATGTCAAGTGAAAATAGTTTGTCTTTTCCCAGGTTTACACTTTTATCCTAACCGTGTTTGCGTTACGTCGTTAGTCCTTCGTTAGGTATAAAATCCAATGGTAGTCCAAAAATAGTCCAAATGTCCATGTAAGGCTTGGATTTAATTCAATGGTCAATTCAAGTTCTTTATAAACTGTTTTCACAATTTCAGTCCATAAGTTTCTTGGTTTGGAAATTTTAGTCCTTATAGTTGAAACACGTTACATTTTTAGTCCAAAAATGTCAAAATGTAAAGAAAAAGTGGGCGACTTTTTACAAGGCTTATTTAAGATTATTAAAGCTTATTTTAACAGCTTATTTGATCAGTAGCTTAATTTTTACAAAATTGGGCTCTTAACGAGCCGTACGACTTAGCCCGTTAGCACTTTTAAATCCGTAGGTTTTTGGGGTTTTGGTATTTTCAAAAGTGCTTATTTTAACATTTCATTTCATAGTAAAAAGTGTCAAAAGTCGGCTTGTCCCATTGCTTATAAAATAGCTTAATGGGCTATGAAGTCCATATCGCTAGTTTTTGTTGTTTCAAAAATGATTTATACGATTTGTTTGGCTTGTTTTAAAGAGTCGAAACATGTGTATCTTTACAAGATGTTTAAATGAAAAATGTAGTTAGTTATGTGTTCTAACAGGTCATGTAAAGATAACATGTGATCACTAAGTTGGTTTGTGAAATGTGGAGTTGTCTTCTAGGCGACTTAGACTAGTTTATACGCACAACTCACTTAGCATATTTTTAGTGTTTCTGTTTATTGTGTATACGTTATACATAAAGGTTGTACAGGTTCGAACAATGCATGGAGTGTTAAAGTATGAATGGTGTAGGTAAGCTAACTGTCGAGACTTCCAAAAGAGAATTCGACATGGTTCAAATATGTCAACGTGCGTTCCAAAATATAGGAGTTTATTCGCTCCAGTCAAGCGAGAGAGTGCATGCATGCATATACTTAGTATGGTTTTTAACTTGTCATCAGTGAGGGTTATGAACAAGTGGGTTTTTATGCAATCTACTCGAATAAAAGAGTATATACGATCTTTGCAAAATAATGATAGGTTCGAATGCAAAAATTTTATGATGCATGTGATTAAGTGTAAACGTGATAGTGATATTGTGAATCGATCTCTAGTCTTTCATGATGGAGTTTTCGACACAAGATGTGAGTTATACGAAAAGAAGATGCATGTAAACTAAACTAGAAATATTTATACGTTCGAGTAAAATGCATGCATGTGTGAATGTGAGAAAGGAGAACATGAGGGTTATAGGATACTTACTACACCTTTGAAGGTGGTGAAGAAAGGGCAGTGATGATCGAATGAGACACAAGAAGGAAGCAGTAAGTTGGCGAGCTCAATACATTTTATGTATCTATCTCCTACTCGATTTTCATTTCCAACAGAGAGACAAGTGATGCTGGGTTTTTAAAGTATTTAGTGAGAATGAAAATGTGTATGAAATTGGGCAGTGAAGGCTGCTAGAAACGAGTGGGTTTTATAGGGGTATTTCACACGTTTTCTTATTGACTTTCACACTCAATCATGGAGTGTAAATGTGGATGTCCAGTAAGATTTAGCATGCTTCTGTCCTAGTAATCATGGGAAGTTATGGGAAAAATTTGTAGAGCTTGTCTTTTGTCTTTGGATTATACACATATTCAGTAGATATTTTTGGTTGAGTATGGCAGTATCTAACCGCGTGAATGAGTGGAGGTTTGGCTAAGAAAACAAGTTCAATAATATCTTGTCTCTAGTCGATGGATTAAGCATGTATTCGATTTGTACATTTGTTTTGGTGCAAAGTGGAATTTTGTGAGTAATGATCACCTGCTCTATTTTTGAAAGTCAGTGAATATAATATTGGATATTTGAAATGAAGCTACTGACATTGAAGACTTTAGTGGCATGTGGAGGAGTAAAAGAGATCAAATGGAAGTTGAGTTACTCCTTTCTATGTCGACATGTAACTTTGGTGTGTAACCGAATCGGGTTTAATGTCGAGCTTGATATTTTTAACATTAAACTCTCCTAACAATTCACAAGTGATCAAATAAAGTGTTGAAATGGGATTAAAACAAACTCGGATAAAAATGGATGGGTTTGCAAAATATATATGTTTCGATGTGATGAAAATGGGACAAACACTTTGGCTCATTTAAACATATCAAATGTTAATATTTCGAGCTAATATTTGCCGTCCTATTTGTTGGCTAGGAGGGTAATTAAGAGATACAATAATATATACTAGTCGTGTTCGAGAATCGAAAAAATACAAAGGCGTTTTGGAGATGTTGTGGCTGGTCGAACTTGCATAAAATCACAAGTTAGAAATTAACTTGATAGTGGACTTGGATCGGTGGCTGGTGGAATGTGAATTGGGCCGAATTTTAGTCAGCTCGTTTGGCTTTGTAGAAAAATAAATGAAGAGCTTAATTGTTGCTAGTGTTAACTAAGTAAAATAATTAAGGGTCATTAGGAAAAATGCATATATTTTTGTGTAGTGAATTATCATTATCAACTATTATTATTTGTGGAGTTTCGAACTTAGTGAGAATGGAATCCCGTGATTTATTTGTGTTTCGAGTAAAGGTTGCTATTTTATATATCACGAAAACATAACGTGATAACCATAGCAATAAGAGAAAAGTTCAAATTTTCCCATAAAATTGGGTTTCATTAAACAGTAAGTTGAGATTATTATTAATCAGTGAGATTTATTTCGAGGGATTTTTACAGGATCTCACATGTTGTTAATTCTGCTCAACCTGATTCTACTCCAAAAGATGATATTGATGATTCTGAGATGCCAGAACTTGAGTTCTTTGATAATCTAAGTAAAGGAATCTTTGATGGGGCTTCTTATGATAAAGAAGGGGCAATCACTTATTTCAACAACTTACCCACAGAAGTGGATGTAAGTCCAGCTCCAACACTCAGAATTCACAACATTCATCCTAAAAGTCAGATAATTGGTGATCCTAAATCAGCTGTTCAAACCAGAAGTAAAGTGCAAAAGCTTCATGAATCTCATGCACTTATCAGCCTTATTAAAAAGCAGCAAAGGGTCAACCACAAGGACCAACAACATTGTCTGTTTGATTGTTTCCTTTTTCAAAAGGAACCCACCAAGGTCTCTGAAGCACTTGAAGATGAGAGTTGGGTAGAAGCAATGCAGGAGGAGTTGTTGCAATTCAAATTGCAAAAAGTTTGGATTATGCTAGATCTACCTAACGGGGCTAAAGTTATAGGCACAAAGTGGGTCTTCAAAAACAAAAGGGATGAAAGAGGAGTAGTTGTTAGGAACAAGGCAAGATTAGTATCACAAGGGTACAGACAGGAGGAGGGAATAGACTATAATGAGATTTTTGCTCCTGTAGCCAGAATTGAGGCTATCAGGTTATTTTTAGCCTCTGCATCATATATGGGGTTCATAGTCTATCAGATGGATGTCAATAGTGTCTTTCTGTATGGCACTATAGAAGAAGAGGTGTATGTACACCAAGCTCCTGGCTTTGTTGATCCTGCTAACCCCAAGAAGGTATACAAAGTCATTAAAGCTTTGTATGGTCTCCATCAAGCTCCTAGAGCTTGGTATGCAACACTCTCAAACTTTCTTGAAGAGCATGGGTACAAAAGAGGTGTGATAGACAAGACCTTGTTCATAAAAAGGAATAAGAAGGATATCATCCTAGTCCAAGGTTATGTGGATGATATCATTTTTGGTTCTACTAAAAGGTCTTGGTGTGAGGAGTTTGAGGCATTAATGAAGGGAAGGTTCCGGATGAGTTCAATGGGTGAGCTCACATTTTTCCTAGGACTGCAAGTAAAGCAAAAAGAAGATGGCCTCTTCATTTCTCAAGACAAGTATGTTGCTGAGATCTTGAAGAAGTTTGACTTTACAAATGTGAAGACTGCAGTCACTCCCATTGAGAACAAGGTGCCATTGACAAAGGATGAAGATGCTGATGATGTGGATGTGCACCTCTATAGATCAATGATAGGTTCTCTAATGTATATAACAGCCTCTAGGCCTGATATAATGTATGATGTGTGTGTTTGTTCTCATTTTCTTGTTACTCCCAAGACTTCACATCTTCATGCTGTGAAGAGAATCTTTAGGTACCTAAAGGGCAAACCCAATTTGGGCCTTTGGTATCCTAAAGAGTCATCTTTTGACCTGGAAGCCTATTCAGATAGTGACTATGCTGGAGCAAGTCTTGATAGGAAATCCACAACAGGAGGTTGTCAATTCCTTGGAAGAAGATTGATTTCCTGGCAATGCAAGAAGCAGACCATTGTTGCTACATCAATGTCACAACCCGTAATTTCAGGTCACTTTCCTAACCTCGACAAATCACCATTCATGTCCATCATTCATCATTCATTTCAGCGTAACCGGTTTGGTTTAGCTGCAAAATTTATGCATCATCAGTAGGATCATTGCATTCGGACTAGTAATAGTCTGCATATCATCATATTTACATTTTCATACTATTCCACTCGTAGGTTTATCAAATTAATATTTTTGTTACATTTGACGTTTTACGTATAATTACTTTTAATTAAAACGTTAACGCGCGATCAATAAATGTGACTAACACGTCCGACAATCCCCACGATGGTCCCGATATATTTTTATACTCATTTTAACATCAAGAAAATTATAAAATTCAATTACCCGGTATTTTGCGAATTTATTTAATTTATATCGTACGTTTAATATAATTACGACGGTTTTTGTAAAAACTAAACAATAATTACCCGAACACCCAATATTTGTACCCAACATATTTTTGTAATTTTTATGACTTCGTTAAGTCCCAACTAACTCCGTTAAATTTTATTTCTAGCAAACGCGGTACCCGATTACACCTAAAACTAATTTAATTACACATAAACAATATATAATCATCACATGGTTTAATCAAAAGAGGCCCCCCCCCCTTCTCTCCTTTGTGCGCCGGCTCTAGCCACCCCAAAACACATCAAAAGTTGCAAACTTCACTTCTCATTTAATGCACACTAAATCTTGTCTAATATATATACTTAACTTCCACATTTTCACTTCATTTTACATAATATCTCAAGTAAACTCTCTCATCTCTATATGTGTGTGTGTGTGTTCGGCAAAACAAGAACAAGAGGAAGAAAACATCAAACTTTCAAGATCAATCCATAATCAAGTCCATCTAGTATTCCTTTAAGGGTTTTGAAATACAAACTCAAAGGTTTCTTAGGTTTTCATCATCTTTTTATCACTAATACTTCAAGTAAGTTGTCAAAACTCATTTTCATAATTTTTCCAAGTTAATATCATGTTTATATAATTTTTGTAGAAGATTTACAAGTATATGTTAGTTATACCACTCTTTATAATATTTTTACAAGTTATGAGCCCTAGAAGTGTTATATACTTAGATCCTTGTTAGATCTACATGGATGATGATGTTTAGGACCCTTGACACCTTAAAAAGATATATGGTAAGTTTTAGAAAGATTGGTTGTTGTTTGTGACATTTTTGGACAAGTTACTAACTAGAAAATCAAGTCTTAACAAGTAAATAAAACATTCTGTCCTTAAAAGTGAAACGTGGGAAAATCAGTAGGTGTGAGATAATTTTTGGCCAAATATTTAGAAAATACATTCCGAGACGAAGCCGTGGCCGAAAACGGGGATAAAAACGAGTTAATAACGAAGGAGATATGATTTTTCAAAGTTTAACGACAAAAACTAATCTTCAGAAAATAACATGCTGTTACACGACTTTCGACGGACAAACTGAGGCGTTTAACGCGACCTAGATGACCCGGGCTACTGAAAATATATTAGTACATGTTTATACGAAACCACGGATATAAAGAACGTCGAAAACGAGCTAGTAACGAACAAGATACACGCGTTTACACATCGATAATATACCTTTCATTTTGACAGCTTTTTAACTAGAAAACGTTTACGTACTAGAAACTATATTTTTCACGTAACGACTATGGAGAACCGTAATTCTTACCCGTTGGAACACGTACGATCAAAGACTTATTAACACGACTATCATATTACATTTCATGTTTTCAAAACGCCGATACTAACACGAACGTTTTATACACTTTATTACATGACTAGTTTTGACGAAACAAGTTAACATATTTATATCAAGTTTTGGAAGAACCTTACATATTAACGATAACTATTATTTTCAAAGTACGAGTGGTATAGGTTACATATACATGTACATGCACTACATTGCCTCATAATCTAAGTAGATTATGCTCATTCATGATAGGTAGCGGCTAGTGTACGCACCTTGTTGTTCCCGTTCATCGCATACTCATAGCATTGTTGTACCATCACTTGAGGTGAGTTTTCATAGCCCCGTTTTTCAATTTATTATTTTATTTCAAATCCCACGGGGGAGAATACATTGCAACCATTTTTATATGCGAGCCCTAGTATCAAATTCCTTGTACATAGATTAAGTTACCTTGTTGCCATATGAAAGTCCCCTATATCATGAACCGTTAATTTACCTGTAAGCGAGAGTGAGTGGATAGATCTATCGAGGGTGACGCCTCCATCCGTGTTGGCTTTGACCAACAACCGATAGCGGATGCATTTCATGTCTTTTTATTAGAGTGCCTGGCAAAACACTCTGAGGGGCACCACAGATTCAGTCATAGTTTCGGGGTCATGAGCTTAAGTCTATTGTACACCATTTTTATGTGACTTATGTCATACACTTTATACTTGTGGCTATCGTATACCTTCATTTTATTAAACCTATGATCTCTCACCAACTTTATGTTGACCGTTTTTAGCAATGTATTTTCAGGTAATTAGCTAGCGTGTGGACATGCATTTGGCTATTTTGGAGTCGCGGGGTCGACTTGCATCACTTATTTTCATGCACTTATGTAAACGTTTGATCTACTATGGTTTTGTTATATAAACTTGCAACATCATTTGGGACCTATGTTTTGTAAACTCTGATTTTATTTATGATCAAACGTGTATTTTCAAACGGCACTTTAGGTCGTTCAATATATCCATTGTATGAGACGCCATGAAAGTCACACCAAGGTATTCATATCCGCTGCCATTAACAGGTAAATTCAGGGTGTGACAATCAACAACTGAAGCTGAGTATGTAGCAGCTGCCAATTGCTGTGGACAAGTCTTGTGGATTCAGAATCAAATGCTGGATTATGGTTTGAACTTTATGAACACTGTAATTCACATAGATAATGAGAGCACTATCTGTATAGTTAAGAACCCTGTGTACCACTCTAAAACTAAGCGTATAGAAATAAGGCATCACTTCATTAGGGGTTGCTTTGAAAAGAAACTAATTAGAGAGGAAAAGATACACACAGACTTAAATGTGGCTGATTTATTAACCAAAGCCTTTGATGGACCTAGGTTTAATTACTTAGTGGTTAATATTGGTATGATGAACCCATAGCTGGAATTAAGGGGAGGTTACATTTAAGGGGAGGTAAAATGTAAAGATTGTATAATAACCAGTACTTAGTAGTTAATTCTGATAAGTAGTTAATTCTGGTAGTCTTAAAAGTTAATTCTTGTAGTAGAATTAATTCTGGTAGTTAGTGTTTTTTATTTTAGTTACAAAATTGTATGTTTATGTGTTTTTCTTGGTTTTTGTACTAATTTTTCCAGGAACAACATGGATTGGTTATGCTCAGACGCTTTGCAAGTGATTTTTGTAAGTGTTTGTATGATCCTTTGGTTAAGTCTGGTGAGTCAGTGGTTAAGTCTGGATGACCATTTTTAAGTCTGGTAGTGTTAAAATGTAAAAATATCTTTTTTTACCGTTAGGTCTGGTCGTACATTTAATTATTTTCCTATTTAAATATTACCGTTGATATTTTTTTGGAAAAACGAAGTATATATGGATGAGATTTAATTACTGTTTTGTTAGTGCAAATATTACGATATTTAAACAAAACGATTTCTTCGGTTTTAATAATGACAAACATGTAACTTGTAATACATAATGTAAAATGTGCAAGTTACTTGTAAACACAAATCATCAATGCATACTTCATCAACACCTCCTGACGTCTCTAGTATGCTTCAAAGAAGTCATAGATTTCCATCCCGACATAAATCACTCAAGGTAGGACAAACAAATCTACTACTTGACAAATGATCAAAGGATTATATTTTTCTAAACTTCACATTTTTAATGTGACAAAATATTTTTTTCAAAAATATATTTTACAAATTATTTTTGAACTAAAAAGAAATGTTTTATTTTGAAAAATAAATTTGAAAACTCCCAACAGCCATTTTTCCCCCCAAAACAGCTCTAACTTCCCTAAATAAACCTTCCCCACTAAAGACAAAAAAGGGAGCGTCCAACGGCACCTTTAAGTATGGACGGCTCCACTAAATTTAGTGGAGCCGTCGGGTATTTAGTGGAGCCGTGGGTCTGTAACGGTCAGATTTTCCCTTGCCTATAAATAGTGGACCATTCCACACTTCCAACTTGATTTTTCCAGTCCTTTTTCTCTGGTCTTATCCCTCTTCACTTAGATAACTTTCTTTGATCATTTGGAGAGTCTTAGGTTGTTTAAGAGTGATCCAATCATCCACTCAAGTGATCCTCTTCATTCCTCTTGATTAGCAAGAGAAGAACACAAAGTATCCTAGATACAAAGTGTTGTCATCCCTTTTGATTAGCAAGAGAAGAACACAAAGTATCCTAGATACAAAGTGTTGTCATCCCTCTTGATTAGCAAGAGAAGAACACAAAGTATCCAAGTAGATACAAAGTGTTGTCATCCCTCTTGATTAGCAAGAGAAGAACACAAAGTATCCAAGTAGATACAAAGTGTTGGAGTTGTTAGGTCTTGTAACATTTGTTACACTCTTGATTGTATCATAGAATACATCAAGATTACTTTTCTTTTGTGAGAGAGTGAGTTAAGATCATTGTGATCTTAAGATATATTGAAGATCTCTTGAAGCCATTGGGTTTGTGTGATTGATCATGTGGATCAAGGGTAGATCGGGTAGATCG
Organism: Artemisia tridentata subsp. tridentata; assembly: GCA_021014915.2. NCBI lineage: Eukaryota > Viridiplantae > Streptophyta > Magnoliopsida > Asterales > Asteraceae > Artemisia > Artemisia tridentata. The sequence goes on along the minus strand of CP139508.1, from coordinate 418,615,335 downwards.
TGGTAGATTGGTGGTAGCTGATGCGTGGTTTTGTAACCTTACAACAGGTTTTACCTCTCGAGGGATCTCAAGAGGCTTACAACCCCACCAGGCAGTGTACCTGACCGATGTAGTATAGTGTAGTGGTAAGTACGGGGGATTGATCGTTCTCCACAGGGAATAGTGTTCGTTAGGTATGAAAGGCTACTCTAATAGGTCTAAGGGTTGAGGAAGATTCTTTTTATGTTTTTATATTTTTTATGAAAGCAAGTAAAATCTCGGGTTTTGAAGGAGTGGGCGGAATTAGTTGCTAGTCAACTAACCCAAATTACTACGAATGCAAATAAAATAAAATAACAAAAATGAAAATGTGGTGAGAAACTTATGTGTAGAGAAATGTGTTTACTTAGATTTCCTTACTCCCTAACTATCTTTTACCGGTTAATTAGTGTGTATTAGTCGCGTGGATGACGGGTGTATTCCTTAATACCATTCGTGGGTGGCGTACTTACTTCCCCAACTCTACAAGCTCCTACTTCACTCCTATGTCGAGCCGGCTAGGAAGCTCCTAACATGGGATCACTAGAATTCGCTTGTGCATTAAATACAACCATAAAAACCTTTAGTACGCATTTGGTTCATGTTTCTTAAGACGTTCAAGCAAGTTACCGAATAGGAAGTTAGCCAGTTTTCTTAAGCCTAACATAGATAAACAATCATCCAATACAACTAATAAGACACTAATAAGCAATAATCAATAGCTAGGTTTCATTAGATCTAAGCAAACACAAGATAAATTTAGCCTAACATGTTAATCAAAAGACAAGAATAAGTTAAAATCAAACAACACATAGACATATTGAATGATTAATTGATAACTTATCTTCAATGTAACATGGAAGATCTCAAGGCAAAAAGCCTTGAAAAAGAAGCTGAATTCGTCTTAGGGTTTTCTCCCAAAATTCCACACACTAAGCTCTCCCTAATGACAAAAAATTAGAAAACTGTATATAGACTTTTGCATCTGACGGCGTCACCTTATGGATTGTGACGCCGTCACCTCGCCGCTTCTAGGGTTCCCGGATGACCTTCTTGACGCCGTCCCTCTTTAGCTCTTCAAAAATCCATTCTGGCTTATCAAGGCTTGACGCCGTCGAACTTTGAACGTGACGCCGTCCCCTTATAATTTAAGCCGTGACGCCCTTGATCAAGTTAAAGCGTGACGCCGTCAGAATTCACATGGTATTTTCACTGGCTTATCATGAGTAAATTTCACGTCCACTTTTTCTTGCCAAGGCATGACGCCGTCCAGAGTTAATTGTGACGCCGTCAAAGGTAACTTTCAGCCGATTTTTGAGACTTTGTCGTTTTCTTCACTTTTATGCTCCAAAAACGTCCAAAATGCCTCCTTTTCCAGATTTCTCCTCAAAAGTACCTAAAATGACAAAAGGAACGATTTAGGGCAATATTTGATCAAATAAATATGATTTAGGGCTTAAATGACCCCTTAAAAGCGGTACACTTTTCGCTTCATCAAATACCCTTACACTTGAGATTTGCTTGTCCTCAAGCAAATGCGCTTTTATTCTAATCAAAATACAAGTTAGGGGTCATTTAATGCAAACATAAAAGTAATTACAACAAATAATCGTTCCACTTCAATCATAATAAGCACGGAGATTACATACTAGCACCTCACAAGTAGTGTTTAGATACTCACATCTCTCAAGTGTCATCAAAATAAATCTCATAAATGAAAACGGATAATATCTCTCACTACCTGTCATAGCAAATAGATTACCATAGGCTTGGGAAAGGATCGAAAACCTCCTCCACTAGGCGTAAGCACCTAAGATAAACTATCAAAGAGGGCTTTTAAATGGGTTATAACGTTAGGTGTAGGGAAAAGGAAAACACGGTTTTGTTGGATAAAGGATGTTTTACTGGTGGCTAGTTAAAGATCTTGATCAATTACATGTACTATACAATGTTGCTAAGCCAAGACTAGACTCGATCTTAAGCTAGAAACGAAATAACAAAAACAAAAACATAAAACAAACATAAAATGAAACGGGATGGTAGTCCGTATGTTTTTTTTCTATTTTTTTTTCTCATTTTTTTGTTTTTTTGTTTTTTTTTTTTTTTTTTTTTTTTTTTTTTTTTTTTTGACATACACTTTTGCCCTACCATCCAAAATAATACATCATAGGGGCATTGCATCCCCCTTACACTTGAACTTTTACATAACTTTACAAATAACTATTCTAATGACTCGAATTAAGATAATTGAAAAACTTGGAGTACTTTTAAAACATTTAGCACATATGGGGGTAATAATGTTGTTCTTCCCCATTACTCCATTACACTAGTACTTTACCCATGAGTCCCAATCGTCCCAAAACAATATGTACAAGGATATGACTCGACTTAGCAACCATGTAATCAACTAGATAATTAACTTGGGTTTAAACAAATGTTGTAACAATAATGCACTAAAAATGAGTGCATACAAGGTAGGCTAAGGCGATTTGGGTGTACATTTTAGTGGGGTGTAACAAATTCTTTCTTTAAGTAAAATGCTTAAAGGTCGAAACGAAAAGATAGGCTCTGAGGGGTGTACTAGGGGTATCGTGTACTAAAATTGAGTACAACGCAAAGGGTGTGGGAGAATTACTTGACCAATGTAGCCAATGTAATTATAACAAAAACACAGGTGTAAAACAATGGGTTAATCCTAATGCCTCTTATCATGTAGTAAATCTAACTACACGAATGTAGTCTCACTTGTGGCCTCGGAATGGTCTTAACGCAAGTTCTAGAATCTAAGTGCTACCGGTACACACATCATAGCATAAATGCTTTTCCTACCAATTCTAGGGGCGAACCTCACATATTTTAGGTGGAAAATTTTTTTAGTGGTACGGTTTTTGTGCTAGTCATATAATTCCTATCCATGAGACGCTCATTAAGATCAAAGTTTCACTCCTAAGTGTTGTAAAAAATTTTAAATTTGGCACTAAAATTACCCTAACAGGTATTTATCTCAGTTTTATTACACATCTATTATTAAACAAACAAAAATCAAGCGTAATAGCATTCTCTAATCGTACTTTTACCCCCCCTTACACTTAAGATGAACATTGTCCCCAATGTTCAAATAACAAGATGTAAAAGTAAATAAGGTAAAAGAATGAAATCAAATACTCCCCTGATTCGCTCGGTGGATAATGAAATTACACGGTTAGATCTTCCTCCAAAGTAATGTAGAAGCTCCATGACTAATGCATCGCCACAAGCTTGATTCAAAACATTTCCTTGTCCAAAATAACCTGTTAAACCTGAGAAAACAAACACGAAAACCTGCATAACATCGGCGGGATAAAATCTATATATAAGGATATAATGCTTGTGTGAATGATAATTTTGCAGATTCCTGGAGATTATAAGTTGGAGATTTAATAAAAACTTTTTATGAAAACAAAACTTTCAAAAATTTCTGGAAATTAAATCTGACGCCGTCAGGTTATAAACCTTGACGCCGTCAGAAATGACCTGACAAAAATTTTCATTTTAAGTTTCCGGAAAATTTCTGGAAAAACCTTTACCTTACTTCCTGGGATTCCCGCAAAACATCATTATGACTCGATACAAGCATTTGACTCAAACAAACACTAATATGTATGTTAATTTAGTATTATTATGATTCATGTTCATTTGTGTTCTAATAAACCGATTTAGATTTCCCTTACACTTAACTTTTGCAAAATACCTTTATATGTAGTTAAGACGAAGTTAAAAACAAAATAAAGCATTTTCACAATTTAGTTTTGAACATGAATCAATAAAAATAAAAATTAAACACACATACGGAAACAAATAAAATCAAACAAACAAACAAATAAACACACAAAGCAAATAAAGCTTGGGTTGCCTCCCAAGAAGCGCTTGTTTTTGTTCGAGTCACGATCCTGACTCTACCCTTATTTAATGGATAAAGGAGAGGTTTTTTCTACACTTAGGATTAAGTGCGGGTGATAGTAGCGATACACACCATCTTGGTGGAAGTATGCCACGTGAGGAAAGAGTGGTGGATGAATTATATACTTAAAGGGGTGTGCTCCTTTCATCATAACCTTACCAAGTTCACTTTGGTCAATGGGTGAATTAAAGTTTTCTCCTAAAAAGGGATCATCTTCTATCAACTTCGAGAGATTCCTAGTTGGGAATCCATCTTGACCTAATAAACCCGGTTTAAACCCATAATGTTTCTTGTGATCAATCATGAATGGGTGATGTAAGTATGTAAGGTCATGGTTCACTCCTATATTAGCTTCCACTCCACATAGCCTAGAGTCTACTACCTTAATCTTAACATTACCCGGACTACATGGTTTGATGGGTGGATCGGGACCTATTTCAATTCCTAAATTCTCATCCAAGGATGGAAGATTAGGTAACGGTTTTGGTTGAGGCTCCGGTTCATCAAAACTAGGAACTTCCCTAGAACTAAGAGTAAGGTTATCATTATGAGTATTCAAACCTATATGCTCTAGTGGTGCTTGGTCCAAGGGTTTTACCTCAACTGGGGTTCCTAAAGTCTCTTCTACTTCTTCTGAATAAGTCACGGGCGGTGTGTATGCCTCAAGTGATGGTAGGACTTGTGGGGTATTTGGCGGGCTTGGATTTTCTACTTTATCATCCATCTTATCAAGATCACCTATATCCTCAGCATGTGTGTCATTATAATCCAACCCTAACATTTTCCCAAGTATCTCAAGTGCTTCTCTAGGCATCTTAACTTCTATATCCGAATCATAAGGATCATCCACAATATTATGACTGCTATATTCAAATTGCCCAAAAGATTCATCATGTGTTTCTTGAGATTCATCATCATCGATCATAAAACCTAGGTCTTTTTGATCAATGTGATCATGTTCGGCTAAATCCTCCATCACATCAAGGTCACCTATGTGTTTGTTTTGTACTATGGCATTACATGACAACCACTTAGGTATCTCAACACTAATGTATTCATCCCCAAACAAACTTGTTTCATGATCCAGGAAATTTATATTCAATTGACTTGTACTAACGTTTGTTGGGTTGTCTACCCTATAATAATATTGGGTACAATCTTCTATGGCATCCCATGCTTCTTCAGCACTTAATTCCCTAAAGTCCCCATTGGCAAAATCCTCAATGCGCATTTGGTCATATTGGCCAACACGATAGTAAAAGGTTCGGGTTAGGGATGCTAAAGCGAAACTATGATGAGGGAATTTTCGGAGTAAATTTCTAAAACGAGTCCATGCATCATATATGGGTTCATCTCGATATTGTTTGAAATTCGAGATGTCAATAGGGTAGAATGGCCTTTGTGGTTGGTGGTATGGTGGATTCGCGTACACCATAATGGTGAACGGAAGAGTCAATGGAAATTACGAACAAACACACAAAGAAAAAGATAGACTAAAGAAAACCTAAAAATAGAAAATAAAAATCTCACTAGAAAGGAATCTAGTGAGTAGACCTATAAAATAAAAATTCAACCTAAACAATAACTATTCCCCGGCAACGGCGCCAAAAACTTGATGCGTGGTTTTGTAACCTTACAACAGGTTTTACCTCTCGAGGGATCTCAAGAGGCTTACAACCCCACCAGGCAGTGTACCTGACCGATGTAGTATAGTGTAGTGGTAAGTACGGGGGATTGATCGTTCTCCACAGGGAATAGTGTTCGTTAGGTATGAAAGGCTACTCTAATAGGTCTAAGGGTTGAGGAAGATTCTTTTTATGTTTTTATATTTTTTATGAAAGCAAGTAAAATCTCGGGTTTTGAAGGAGTGGGCGGAATTAGTTGCTAGTCAACTAACCCAAATTACTACGAATGCAAATAAAATAAAATAACAAAAACGAAAATGTGGTGAGAAACTTATGTGTAGAGAAATGTGTTTACTTAGATTTCCTTACTCCCTAACTATCTTTTACCGGTTAATTAGTGTGTATTAGTCGCGTGGATGACGGGTGTATTCCTTAATACCATTCGTGGGGTGGCGTACTTACTTCCCCAACTCTACAAGCTCCTACTTCACTCCTATGTCGAGCCGGCTAGGAAGCTCCTAACATGGGATCACTAGAATTCGCTTGTGCATTAAATACAACCATAAAAACCTTTAGTACGCATTTGGTTCATGTTTCTTAAGACGTTCAAGCAAGTTACCGAATAGGAAGTTAGCCAGTTTTCTTAAGCCTAACATAGATAAACAATCATCCAATACAACTAATAACACACTAATAACCAATAATCAATAGCTAGGTTTCATTAGATCTAAGCAAACACAAGATAAATTTAGCCTAACATGTTAATCAAAAGACAAGAATAAGTTAAAATCAAACAACACATAGACATATTGAATGATTAATTGATAACTTATCTTCAATGTAACATGGAAGATCTCAAGGCAAAAAGCCTTGAAAAAGAAGCTGAATTCGTCTTAGGGTTTTCTCCCAAAATTCCACACACTAAGCTCTCCCTAATGACAAAAAATTAGAATACTATATATAGACTTTTGCATCTGACGGCGTCACCTTATGGATTGTGACGCCGTCACCTCGCCGCTTCTAGGGTTCCCGGATGACCTTCTTGACGCCGTCCCTCTTTAGCTCTTCAAAAATCCATTCTGGCTTATCAAGGCTTGACGCCGTCAAACTTTGAACGTGACGCCGTCCCCTTATAATTTAAGCCGTGACGCCCTTGATCAAGTTAAAGCGTGACGCCGTCAGAATTCACATGGTATTTTCACTGGCTTATCATGAGTAAATTTCACGTCCACTTTTTCTTGCCAAGGCATGACGCCGTCCAGAGTTAATTGTGACGCCGTCAAAGGTAACTTTCAGCCGATTTTTGAGACTTTGTCGTTTTCTTCACTTTTATGCTCCAAAAACGTCCAAAATGCCTCCTTTTCCAGATTTCTCCTCAAAAGTACCTAAAATGACAAAAGGAACGATTTAGGGCTTAAATGACCCCTTAAAAGCGGTACACTTTTCGCTTCATCAGTAGCTAAGATTAGCACTCGACATCTAGCTTAGTGTCAGAAATAGGATAAGCCACGTGTATGGTGTAGATCGGGTAGATCGTGGTAGATTGGTGCTAGCTAAGATTAGAACTCGACATCTAGCTTAGTGTCAAAAAACAAGTTAAGCGACGTGTACGGTTTTCTCCGCCTAAAGGGAGTTTGTTGATTAGTGAAGTAACTCTTGAGTTGGGTACTCGGGGAGTGGAGTAGGGCAAAGAGGAGCTTCGTGACCGAACCACTATAAATCACCGTGTCCGGTTTGCGCCTTCTAACTTATCTCTTTACTTTCATTTCATTAGTTATCGCTTTATATTTATATTTGCATTGCATATGTGTTTGTGTGGCTTGTTGCTCATGTAGTGATTGATCATATATGTTCCATGGTTTGATTGTGCATATGTTGTAGTTTACTATAGTTATCTCTAGATGCTATATACTCATTGTTGACACTCTTCATATTACGTCACACTTGATCGAGTGTTTGATACAAAAGTTTTAAGTTTTTAAATGGAAATGTATTCACCCCCCCTCTACGGTTTCCACAATTGGTACCAGAGCCATGTCGCTCAAATTTTTAAAACAAATGGTTTTCAAAATTGAGTACGATCCATGTATCAAATTACCCATGAAGGTGATAAAAATATGAAAAGCATTTAGTTGCTTAATACTTACAAGTTTTGTTGTTAAGTATATGTTGTCATACTAGCTTGAAGGTTTTCTTGAATTGATAAAATTGGTTCTGTTCAAAAACTGAAGTAACACATACGGCACCGTTAAATATAACGGATGGCTCCATTAAATATGGACGGTACCGCAAAATTTAACAGTACCTTCGTCTGTTTTTCTGAATTCAGTAATTTTCAAAAATTCGTATAAAATCAACCGTAAGTCCGTAGGAGTCGTGCCACTTATCGTTTTAAACGTAATTGAGTCTAATTTCACTTAAAAATATTTTTAGAAAGTGATTGTAAAGTGAAATTTATGGATGTCTTTAATTCGTAACAGAGAGTCTTTTCCGGTCATGCCGATTGCACAAATTTTTTGTCAAATCACAAAGTGAACATCACACGTTGATGCATTCATGATTTCAAAGTGTTAAACTTGATCAAATCTTTGAATGGGGTGGAAAATAATTCATTTTCAAATAAATTCAAGCTAAGTGTACATTTTTATACTTAATACACAAAATGACGATAAGTATCTTTGTGTGTTACGCTAAATGACTATTTGCTTTTCTTTATGTCTTAGTATTGTTAGTTAATACTTTTGTATGCTTATTGTTATCTCTAGTTGAGCTAATTTTATTTATAAGCATAAATGTCCTTTATGCCTTGTTGCTATGAGTCGAATATTAGCTTTTCGGCTTATGCGTCAATAGGACTTAGGCTAGACTTCTTGCACTAAGTTGCGTAATTGATTTTGCATTGCATATAGGCATACACCATTTTTCTTGCATTTTTTGCAAGCTTTTAAAATGGTTTAGTAACCTTCTTAGGAATAGAAACCAAGTGGTAGATCATGTGTGTCGAAAGATATTGTCTTACACAATTATTTTTCCAAAGGTTTAAGTGTGAAAAGTATATCACCCCAAAATACTTAACACTTTCATAAAATCCATAACATGATCTTTGAAACATTATATCATCTTGTCTTGTTTGACCATGGGTTGTCTAAACAAGATAAAAGGTCATTTTAATACATTAGTATTTAAGTAAAAGAAAATGTATTAAACCTGCATTAATCTAACACACATACAAAATATTTTTAAACATTTTGTATTTTACGTATTTTGTATAAAAATAGTTAAGATAATTATTTTTATACTAATGAGGTGTCGAAAAACTAAAAGTATTATACTTAATAATATAAATAGTTTTTCTCAAATAAAAATTAATGACAATATCGAAGTAGTAACTTAATATGTCATTAACCTCACACATACAACTAGTATTAGAATAAATGGAACACACTCCTTAAATTTTTATTTTATTTTTAAAAGGAGTGATCGTGAGGGTCAAGAAAGATTTCGAGTACATATCAATTCATTATTCAAATTATGATTGATATCATCATCGAATCTAATTGACAAGTTTTCGAGAGTGGACATGAAATTGGAGTCATTATTTTTCTAGCTTCAAGATAACATCAAAACATGATGAAATATATTATCTTGAATCTACATACTCAATCACACTCGATTGTTATAAAAATAATGACGTCCTCTCAAGACAAAAATAATATGCATCGGATCATAACTCACACTTGTGTTGAAGATGCTATGTTAAGTCTTGTTGTCCAATGGTTGTGTTCCTAAATTTAAACTAACATGTTTAAAAGATGCATAAAATACACAACCAAGTAGGATTGACAACTTGGATGTTTCATCCGAAATATTCAAGTAATTTACATTGCAGTGCAATTAGTAAATGTGTCATTTCCGAAAAACCAAACACGAGCAAACAAACAACATATGTAAACTTTGCTCATGAACGACTCAACACTCAAAGTCACATGTCTTGTAAAAGTGTCACACATAATATGTTATTAACTATTATGTAAGTCATCAATCTTGAGAATATCACATGTATTTCTCTTATCAAAAGATTGACAATGGATAACTTATATCCTATGCATCTTATTTTCTTTGTAAGATGAATGGTTATGCTACAAGAGAATACATTGCATCCTGTTAACAAATATAGGACATTAGAGTTGAATAATAACCTAATAAGACATGTGTCATTGCATAAACAAGTAAAATTGGTCATACACTAAAATACTTGCTTCACAAAGCATTCGTAAGAGTGATATGTTTCCTCTTAGAAAATCATATTTGTTGAAATATACAATATGTTCATTTTTAATAAAATGCTCATAAGATCTATTGAGGTATGTAACCTTTACTAGATTCTTTCTCAAGATATGCAATGGAGCATTCTTGAAACACACACAATGTAGTAGGTTCTACATTGTATCACATTAGAGTGTCTCTTGGTTCTAGGAAACCAAATCATGTTAAAAATAACATGTAACAACTCAACAAACAAAGATAATGTCCAAGAGATCATAAAATACACCATCCCCATCAAACAACCTTTAAATCTCAAACACGAAATTAAAACATCTCGCTTGCCTTTGTTAGGAGTTGTGTAAGACATGTCATTTTCTTAACCTACTTTCAAAGTATGGTTAATTGAGTCATATTAGGCCATGTATAGCAAAACAAGATAAAATCATCTTTGCTATACTTCGATAGGCAAATATAGGAATTCAAATTCTTCTGACATGAGAATGACTACTGGAGAACCTATCGCACTAGAAATTCAATTTGACCTAAAGGTTGGATTGCTTCCAGGAGAGAAGTTGGGTTGGTGTATAACCCGTAAAAATGGTCGTGTTTAGCCTTAATTAAGCACCACTAGTCATAGTCTCATACTCATTCTCTAACTTGAAAAGTTTTCATTCCTACATTTGACTAGAGATAGTTTACATCGGTGAACTTTATCTCCCGTTAGGATCTCATTTTGAACAAGTAGCAACTAGGATCTTCCTTAGCAAACCTAGATTGCTTGCATCCCACATATGTGTTTCAAAATGATAACATGTTTTCATAAGATATGATTAAATGTCTTCGTGATCTTAAATGCTAAATGATTATCATGTTCTGCATGATGTTTGCAGTTATTCGTTATGTGCATTTTACATGATTTGCTTGCACCCACACTAGGTCATTTTGACACATTAGGAATTAGGTATGCCTATCACTATGAACCCTTAGAAGCCATAGAGTCATACACTAGTGTCAAAACCCATAAGTTAGAGTAGTCGCGAAGTTGTGCTAATTCCCTAGTTATCACTTCGCCTTCTTCCAAGTAATACACCCTTTTGTCATGGGAAGGTTAGATACAAATCTAGTAGAACTCGGAGTACTCAAGCCTTTTAACGACATATGTTAAATGTCATATCCGAAACATCATACTCAAGCCTTTTAACAACATATGTTAAAACGCTCATCCAAAGGACTCACGAGTTACTATATAAGTAATTAGTAGTCCCTTTCATCCTCGTGTGAATATACACGTCTTAAGATCCCAAACCCTGCTGCGAATCAGCACCATAGGCTTAGCTTTACGTCTTTCAAAACCCCATGAAACACTCGTGTGCGAAGCACATCAAAATCCGTAAATCAACCAAACCTCTCAACCGAGAATCCCCTAACCATCTTCGTCTAGGTCTAGGAATGATGGAACATTTTCCATAAATCTCATGACTATTTAAATATTTCACTGGAAATATTAAAGTCATCCCTTGTACCCCTCTTATGACTATTTAAATATTTCACTGGAAATATTGCAGTCATCTCGTGTGTCTCGTCTCATGACTATCTAAATATTTCACTGGAAATATTAAGTCATCCCTCACATTCCTTGCATGATCTCTTGAATATTTCACTGGAAATATTGAGATCATCTCTTCTATTTCGTGTCATGACTTTTAGATACTTCACTAGAAATATCAAGTCATTCCCTCTATCTCTTCCCATGACTGTTAGATATTTCATTGGAAATGTCAAGTCATATCCTGTGTCTCGTCTGATTACTTTTTAAATATTTCACTAGAAATATTAAGTCATCTTTCACATCGCTCTAATGACTACCTATGTATTTCCTCGGAAATATAAAAGTCATCTCTTCTCGTCCAGTACCGTTCAAAGAATTTATTGGGTATAAATTCTTTTCTCGTGTCGAAAAGTCTCACTGAATCAGCGAGATTTATTCGTGAAATCAACTTAAATTCCAATGACAACTTAAATATTTCATCCGAAATATTTAAAGTATATTTAATTTGCGAAATGCAATTAAATGTCATTTCTCGTGTCGAAAAGTCTCACTAAATCAGCGAGATCTATTCGAAAAATCATCTTAAACTCCGATGACTACTTAAATATTTCATCCAAAATATTTAAAGTGTATTTAATTTGCGAAATGCAATTAAATGTCATCTCTCGTTCTCGATCAACGTTTATCGAATCTCGTTGGATTCATTCATAAAAGAATTTATTCGGTATAAATTCTTTTAATCTAAAGTCCAGAAAAATCACAACATATGTGAAATTTCTTTGTCAAAAATCTTGCTTTCAATTCTCACTAACTCCATCAAAACCCATTCGATGTAGTCTTGAATCTAAAACCATCTCCTATCAGAATATATTGTATCTATTATCTTATTCCTTAGCCTTTTCCCTCACACTTCCGCATGGTACTTAGCACTACCAATGCTTCCGCATCCCACTCACCTTCCACACACCTCAAATGAAGAACCGCTAGGATAAGTTGAGATAATCCCACTAGAACCTTGTCACCAACCTCACAGCTCTGAAGATTTAATCTTCTTAACCCTTAGGATATCTCCTAGTAATCACATGCCTCATCATATAAATATTCTATGAATATTCACAATGACTGAGAAGAGCTACATGACTTCAAAGGTGAAGTTTATCGCATGCTATCCACCACTTGTCATGACGTTACTAAGCTCATCGCTTTCATCAACGTTTGTCTTCCTCTTTATCTCTTACATCTTGTCCGGATGGTCATAGATTAAGGGGGAGCGATAACACATTCATATAGTCTTTCACCAAACACTCTCAAGAACACACAAATGTGGTTCTTATTCCCTAGGAAACTTCCATTTAGCTGCCCAAAACTAGGCTGCACAGGAAAATTTGTGATTTCCAGGTCATGGTACCGTTAAATAGGCCACGGTACCGTTTAATTTAACGGTACCGTGTGGTATTTAGTGGTACCGTGCCTATGTTCGACGAATTTTCACTGTTTCTTTTAGATCCCTGCATTCCTAACCTCAAACCTGCAAAATTGCAAACTCACATACACCCTAGGATTCCCTCACTACACCATAGGACTCTAACACCAACTTTAGTTCGAATCCCACAACTCTTGCCTATATAAGGCCTCACCAATGCAAGCTTATCTTGCATCTCACCTTCAAACCTCACATTAATATCATCATCACACTCAACCCTTTTAGCTACACTTTACTCTTGACAGTGATAGTTAATCTAAGAACCTTCAACCATAGAACATCACCTCAAACCTTATAACCTTAACTCATCACACTCAAACCTTACAACTACTCTCACTTTAGGATAAGTGATAGTTAGTTCACCAACCTTCAATTCTCACAAACACATGAAACCCTTCATGCACCAAATTATCTCTAACACACAACTAGGATCATCCAACCTAGAAACCATAGAACTTCTACCTTAACCACCTACTCAAGATACCACAACAATCTCACTTATAGGATCAGTATTACCACCTTTCATTTCCCACATTGAAACTTCATGCACCAATTGTCATAGACAAACGATATAATAAACCTAAACCTTCCTTTACCTTCCCATAGAAAACCACACTCCAAACACATCACTCTTCTTTCCCAAATTTAGGATTCCTTCAGCAAACATTATTCACCAACTCCTCCACATCCTTCAGCTATCACACAAACCCTAACTCTCCACCACATCATCATCACCCAACCTTAGTCACCCTTCCCTCCCATCACACAACCTTGTCACCTACACATCAACCTTACATCACCATCACCAACTTTAGCCAACTAACCTGTCACCTACATCCCTTTGAACTTGCATAACACATATCCTTATCACACACCAACACCACAACCACTAATGGGTCATCCCATTATTTATCCCCTTCAACCACATAACCCAAGTTGTCCTTGTTGTCACCACAACCAACACTCTCCCACCTTATGGAATCATTTAGATATATCCTCTATCGAGTCTACTTTATGGCACGGCTTGTCATAATAGTAATCATTTAGAGTATGTCTTATCAACAAACTATCCTTAACATCAATCATCTTAGGTAGATGATTATGTTGTTCAAAAGGTTTGTTAGAACTTTCCTTCCCAATGACAACTTGGAATAAGTCATTTAGTGCGTCAGTCAATGAACGAATCTCGTTCTTGATTAGTGTGATTGTGTAAACAATTACACCTTAGGTTTTCGGTCGGGTTGTGATACTTACGTGTTAACATAGTTTAACCCATGCATGTCTTGCTATGTGTATTCTATCCCTATAATGTTGCTCCTATACTGTTATATATTATGCTGCACGAAGCTAACCCTTGATGTAGGAAAAGCCTTTGTAAGAATTTGATCCATGGATCTGCTAGATACTAAGGTAAATAAACAAGGGGTTTAAGTCACCATAGGGGAGCATTGAGCTAGGGGGAGCTCGGGAGTATTTGAATACATAGCATGGAGTCGTCTTCACAAATGGTGATAGAAGGCTTCACTGGGATGATGCAAACTCGCTTTTTTGGGGAGAAAGGAATGTAGTTCAATAAGGGGGAGTAGGGAGTGCTCAAGACAACAACCTTTTTGATTCGACAAAAGGGGGAGAAGGGGAGTGTAAACAGGTAACTTTTACATTTTACTGTGTGTTACGGTTTACATATTTGTCATCATCAAAAAGGGGGAGATTGTTAGTGCAAATATTATGATATTTAAACTAAACGATTTCTTCGGTTTTAATAATGACAAACATCTAACTTGTAATACATAATGTAAAATGTGCAAGTTACTTGTAAACACAAATCATCAATGCATACTTCATCAACACCTCCCGACGTCTCAAGTATGCTTCAAAGAAGTCGTAGATTTCCATCCCGACATAAATCACTCAAGGTATGGACAAACAAATCTACTACTTGACAAATGATCAAAGGATTATATTTTTCTAAACTTCACATTTTTAATGTGACAAAACATTTTTTTCAAAAATAAATTTTACAAATTATTTTTGAATTAAAAAAATGTTTTATTTTGAAAAATAAATTTGAAAACTCCCAACAGCCATTTTTCCCCCGAAAACAGCTCCAACTTCCCTAAATAAACCATCCCCACTAAAGATAAAAAAAGGAGCGTCCAACGGCACCTTTAAGTATGGGCGGCTCCACTAAATTTAGTGGAGCCGTCGGGTATTTAGTGGAGCCGTGGGTCTGTAACGGTCAGATTTTCCCTTGCCTATAAATAGTGGACCATTCCAAACTTCCAACTTGATTTTTCCAGTCCTTTTTCTCTGGTCTTATCCCTCTTCACTTAGATAACTTTCTTTGATCATTTGGAGAGTCTTAGGTTGTTTAAGAGTGATCCAATCATCCACTCAAGTGATCCTCTTCATTCCTCTTGATTAGCAAGAGAAGAACACAAAGTATCCTAGATACAAAGTGTTGTCATCCCTCTTGATTAGCAAGAGAAGAACACAAAGTATCCAAGTAGATACAAAGTGTTGTCATCCTTCTTGATTAGCAAGAGAAGAACACAAAGTATCCAAGTAGATACAAAGTGTTGGAGTTGTTAGGTCTTGTAACATTTGTTACACTCTTGATTGTATCATAGAATACATCAAGATTACTTTTCTTTTGTGAGAGAGTGAGTCAAGATCATTGTGATCTTAAGGGATAGTGAAGATCTCTTGAAGCCATTGGGCTTGTGTGATTGATCATGTGGATCAAGGCTAGATCGGGTAGATCGTGGTAGATTGGTGCTAGCTAAGATTAGCACTCGACATCTAGCATAGTGTCGAAAATAGGATAAGCGACGTGTATGGTGTAGATCGGGTAGATCGTGGTAGATTGGTGCTAGCTAAGATTAGCACTCGACATCTAGCTTAGTGTCAAAAAACAAGTTAAGCGACGTTTACGGTTTTCTCCGCCTAAAGGGAGTTTGTTGATTAGTGAAGTAACTCTCGAGTTGGGTACTCGGGGAGTGGAGTAGGGCGAAGAGGAGCTTCGTGACCGAACCACTATAAATCACCGTGTCCGGTTTGCGCCTTCTAACTTATCTCTTTACTTTCATTTCATTAGTTATCGCTTTATATTTATATTTGCATTGCATATGTGTTTGTGTGGCTTGTTGCTCATGTAGTGATTGATCATATATGTTCCATGGTTTGATTGTGCATATGTTGTAGTTTACTATAGTTATCTCTAGATGCTATATACTCATTGTTGACACTCTTCATATTACGTCACACTTGATCGGGTGTTTGATACAAAAGTTTTAAGTTTTTAAATGGAAACGTATTCACCCCCCCCCCCTCTACGGTTTCCACATGTTTCATCTTTAACCATTATCTACTTCTAATTTTAAACTCTTAATTTTCGGCCAAGATTACTCTGTTTTTAACCGCCAGTATAAACCCTAAAGTCAATAATCAAACAGCACTTACCAATCATCAATGGCTTCTCTAAAGTTTTGTGGCAAGCACAACCAGGTTGGTTTCTTGAAGAAACCAAACAAAATTGAAGGTGTCGAGCAGATTGTGGATTTCTTGAGAGGTTCTTCCATTCGGTATGCTTTAACTCATAATCCTACAATCTATGCTTCCCTAGTTAAGCAATTTTGGGGGTCTGTTACCTCTGAAACTCTTGCTGATGGGACACCACAGTTAAGGGCAACAATAGATACACATGATTTCTTAATCACTGAAGCATCCATAAGGAGTAGTCTTCATTTGGATGATGCTTCAGGGGATTACATATTGCCCAATGAAGAACTTTTAGAGGGTATGAGAACCATAGGCTATCCCACTGAAGGTACTTTTACTTTTTGGAAAAACTTTTTCTCACCACAGTGGAAGTTTTTGATTCATCATTTGCTCCATTGCCTAAGTCCCAAGAGTGGTGGATGGGATCAGTTTGGAAGAAACATTGCTTCTGCATTGGTCAATCTTTCACTTGGAAAGACATTCAACTTTTTAAAACTCATTTTTGATGGCATGGTTGCAAATGCAAACAATAAGCATAAATTTTTAATGTACCCTCGATTTCTGCAAATGATTTTGAATTTTGAAACTGATAATAAAATGCAGACTTATGAAAGTGTGGCTTCTAAAGATAAAATCTTTGCAAATATGAAAAGGGGTTTTTCTGGGGCACATTGGCCATTTTTGTCTGCTATGCTTTCTGGTACAACTAACATTGCAGCTACATCTAGTGTTCCACAAATGGAGCCAACCCATGAGGAGCAAACCTAGGAACAACCCAGATCACCCACACCCACACCACAACCAAGTCCATCATCATCTCAACCCAGAGTTCCTACACCCACACCACCTTCACCACCACAGCAAACTCAGGTTCCAAGTCCTACTCAATAGGAGGAATCTACTTCCATGACTGTGGAAGGTCTTTTGCAGCTGGTGCCTACCTTGGTTCAAAGGGTTTCAGATTTGGAGAAGGCAAATAAAGCCTTGAGTGGAGCTGTTGTGACATTGGTTAGGAAGGTGAAGAAAATGAAGAAGGTGATGAAAGAAAAGGGAGTTACTTTTGGTGATAAGGAGGAGGGTGAAGATGAAAATTCTTCCAAACAGGGGAGGAATTTGGATGATGAACAAGTTTTCACAACTCCTGCTCAAACTAAAAATGTTGGTGATATTGAGATTAGTCCAGATGCTATGGAAGCAGCAGAAACATTAGCCCAATCTCTGAGCAAAATTCAATAAGAAAAGAAGAAAAGAAGGCTAAAAAGAAAGTTGATAATTTTGATGAAGAGATTAATTCTGATGAGGAGCTTATTAAGTCTGCTGAGGTTATTAAGTCTGGTAATCAAAAAGATAAGTCTGATGGTATTAAGTCTGGTGGTGTTAGTACTGATCATGTTAATTCTGGTAATGATGTCATTAAGTCTGGTGAGGAAGAAAAGTCTGCTCAGGATGATAAGTCTGTTGGCAAGCAAAGGGAAGGAAAGCAGATCTTGATTGAAACTCCTCAACCAAAGAAATCAAAGAAGCATCAAAGAGAAGAGGAAGCATCTCTAGCTAAGATTGCTAGGATACAAGCAGCAGAACAAGTAGAAATAGAAAAAGAGGAAGAGCAAAAGAGGCAAGATGAATTGTTTGCTAGAAGGTTGCAAGAGGAGTCTGTTGATGATCCTGTTATGTCCATGATTCAAGATGATGATGAATTGAGAGCAAAGTTGGAGGAGCTCAAAGCTATTGAAGGGTTGACTACAGAGGAGAGAGCCAAACAACTAACAGAATTTATCAATGCTAGAAGGAATTCAGAAACCTTGTGTGATTTTGTGGAAAAGATAAAGCAAACTCAGAAGAAAAGTGGTGCTAGAAAGAAGCTCACTAAGCAACAAAAGATGTCAGATATGAAAATTTACTTGAAGAATATGGAGCATTCCAGTTTTGATAAGATGAAGGGAATTTCATATGAAGAAGTACAAAAGATTTATCTCAGAACTTATGAAAGAGATCACAATTACAAGCCTATTGATTATGATGATTCAATTAGAAGGAGCTTTAAAAGGCAAAAGGTGTCTGAAGAAGAAAAGATAGAAAAGGTTAGTGAAATTGAAAAGGAATCTGAAGCTGAGAAAGTGTCTGATGTTGTGCAAGAAAAGAAAGAAGTCAAAAAGCCTATAATTAAGTGGACTAGAAGGAAGAGAGCAGCTACGAAGGGAAAGCTAGGCTCTAAGGATGAACAAGAGGAAGAAGAATCTTCATCTGAAGAGTTTACTATGGGATCAATCCCTGAGAGTTCTGCACAACCAGCCATGATTGTCAGATATCAAATCATCAAGACTGGATTGAGAGCAGCTTATCAGATAATAAGGGAGGATAACACTGATGTATTGTATGTCAACTTTCCAGGGCTGTTAAATGATCTAACTAGGGAAGATCTCAAGGAGTTGTACAAATTGGTGAATATCAGACATGGAGATACTATACCTGAGGAGGAGTTTCAAAGGGTCTTTTGGGGAGATCTAAAAGTAATGTTTGAGACACTATCAAGAACAGATGAAATTTGGAAGCTACCATACCAACAAGAAATTGTCATATGGAGATATTTTCACAGCTGTCAGGTACATTGCTTATCATTGCAGAGAGCTCATATTTACATGTTGGCGGAAGTGGAGTATCCTTTACCACCTAGGGTCTGCAAAGAAATGTTAGAAAATAAATTGTTTGCAGGTGAGAAAGATGAGGTATATGAGAAGCTTTTGGATTTGATTAAGGAACAATCCCTAAAGGAACCATATTGGGGTGTTTGAAGTGTTAGAAAGAATTTTCAAGATGTTAAGTGAGACTAAAGGAACTTCTCACTTGGTGAAGGTGCATAGTACTAACACAACAAATGGTTATCAGTCCACCATGTCTAACTCACATAAGGACTAGCTAATCCAGAGCAAACGGCTCTGGTAAAGATATTTCAAATCCGTTAATGGTTGAAAATTTACCAAAAATTATATGGTAATCAACTCACCATATCTGTGATAGTGAAGAGTTGGCTAGCCCACAAAAGTATGGCTTGTGGTAAAGGCTGTGGAAAACCATAATTGGTAATCAATTCACCAAGGTGAGGTGCATTCCACCAAAGAATTGTCTAGTCCAAAAGCAAACGGCTTTTGGTACAGACAAAACAAATCTGTTGATGGTTGATGGTTTGCTAAAAATTATATGTTTATCAATGTACCATGGTCTTACACACCAAAACATTGGCTACTCCAGTAGTTAATGGCTATCTGGTAAAGAGACATCAAATCCATTAATTTTCAATGATTCACTTCTCACAGGAGTTTACACACCTGGAAGTGATGAGAATAGTATGTAACTTAAAAGAATTGATGTACAAGTAGTCATGGTTGCTGAAAAGATCAGATGGATTGAAGATCAGATGGTGAAAAGTTTGTTAAAATCGATGTTGCTGCAGAAAAGATCAGATATGATGTTTTGAAGAGTTAGAGATAATTCCAAGAGTTCAAGATTCAATCCTCAGAAGCTTATTTCAGAAGGAACTTGAAGTTCATGAAGAATGAAGATCAAGTTAGGGGAGGATTGTTGGGAATTATCACAAGACAAGACTTAATATGAAGAACAGACTTAAGTCTGCTGGGTTACGTAGTTAAGTCTGTTAGTTGTATTCATGTAATAGTTAAGTCTGCCAGTTCAATGTTAAGTCTGGTAGATAGATTCTATAGTTAAGTCTGGTTGACTTTATTAGTTAAGTCTGTTTATTAATTATAGTAAAGTTTGTTAGCTATAAGTTAGGAAAGGATACGTAGTTATCTTAATAGAAGATACGTATATCCTTCTACAAGTTTTGTATCTAGGGTTTCCTTAGTGTATAAAAGGAACCCTAAGGCTCAAGAGTTGTACGCGTATTGATTGAGAGTTAGTTATTGAAAGTTACTATAATACGATGTTAGTATTATTGTGTTCTTCATTGTTCATTGTTAAGATTCTGCATTAGCAATTAACAATCTGTTAGAGTTTCTCACTTAGATCAATTTGAATTTATTCCAGTTGTCTAACAAGTAACAAAGGCTACTTGGATCCATAATTCGTATGGACCTACAATATAACTCTTTGTAATCTGAAGACGATGGTTTTTGAGTGCCAATCACCTCACACTTATTTGATTTTATTTGGGCAATTTGGGCCCTCAATTGTCGAATCGTGTTTGTGTGAGCTTGAATTTTTTATCACATTTGCTTAATTCAAAATATGCATCAAATTCAGGAGCATCCAAAGATGTCTTGGCATTTGAGATTTTCATTCTTTCTTCTAAATGTTGATACTTTAATTGCAAATTAAGATTATCAACTTCTAGTTTTGAAAAATGTTTAACCATGTTATCATGGTCATCATTTTGAATTTTCTCATGTAATTTCCAATTCTCCCCCTCAAGCTAAACAACACGATTCTGGGTAACATTCAATGCAATAGAATACTCATGAAATTGACAGGCATTTAATGCAGAATCAGTAGCAGTATAAAATATTGTGCAATACATCTAGGATCTCTGGGAAATAAGAGTTCATTGTTGCTGCCGATAGTGTAAAGTTGGTTCCTGCCGATAGCTTGGTTCCTGCTGATAGTGTAAAGTTGGTTCCTGCCGATAGCTTGGTTCCTGCTGAAAGCTCATTGCTGCCGACAGTGTTATCTTGTTCCTGCCGATAGTATTGTTGCTGCGGATAGTATTATTTGTTATCCGTATATTTAGAATGTTTGTTATGATTTATTTTTAGAAGAGATTGTTGTTAATCTCCTTACACGTTTTCTTGTAGAACGGGTTAGGGTTAGGTGATCTTGTTAGTATAAAAGATAAACCCGTCTATGAGTTTATGTACGCCTTGAACATCTTTTAATATTCAATAAACGATTCTTAGTTCAATAGTTTGATCCATAGAGGATCATTGTTCTTTTAGAGTTTTCTTCTTTATAATACTTGCTGTTTAGTTTCCGCATAAACACTTGTATTGCAGAGGTTCTTGTTTATACCAAGCTCAATCAAGCTCGAAGTACTCGATCCTACAAGTGGTATCAGAGCCTGGTAAGGATCTCTGATAAAGAAGGAAACAGTGTTGAAGTGTGTCTCTCTTGAATCTCTTCACAATGTCACTATCAGGAGATCATTTTGAATTGTGCGCAAGGAGGATTAGGAACTTGTTCCACAATAAGTCCTATGAGGAAAAAGAAAATTTGGAAGAATATGCTCTCTTAGGATTCCCATCTCAGGTACAACGATGTAATTCTGCTTGTCAAGAATTGTACTCAACACTTAATAATGAATATGATGAAATGAAATCTAAGTATAATGAATATTTTATTAAAGTTCATGCTTATGACAAAGCAGTTAAAACATTAGAAAAGCAAAAAGTTTGGTTTCAAAAGAATCAGTTAGCATATGAGGAAAAGATAAAGGTTTTAGAGAGGGACTTGAAAAAACACCACTAATGAGCTTAAGCATTCTGAGTCTCAAAAGGCTAAGTTGGTGTTAGAAAAACAGGATGTGCAGACTAAACTAGACAATGCCTTGGCTAGGTTTAATAAATGGAAAGATTCATCTAAAAACCTAAACAAGTTAGTTGATAGTTCTATGTCTACGAAAACAAAAGAGGTTTAGGGTATGGTAACTTGATAGGGCCAAATCAATTTTATGACCCTAATGAGTATAGTGTTTTTTAACCCTGAACCTGTAGACTATCAAAAACCTGTTAAATATGTGAAAGAAGGTGGAATGAATGCTGTTTCTCCACCTATAAGAGGAGTTTTTATGCCTTCTCCTGTACACTCTCTCTCTGATATTGACTCAGATGAGTCACAAATGGTTTATGGTAAAAAGTCCAAAGACTTACCTGAATCTAATGATTGTGTCTCTTGTCACACAAGTGACAAATCCTCTGAAGCAGAGTCTAAAGACTTTGTTTCATGTGACTCAAGTGAAAAGTCAACCACACCCAAATATCACAGGACCTCAAGTTCAACAAATGGTATATCTACTCCCAAATCAGTCTTTTCAGATAACAGCTCATTGAATTCTTTTAAAAACAACTGTGTCTCTAGTTCCACTAGTGATAATGGTGTCCATATTAAGAAAAGCTGTAGTAAAATCAAGGCTGTTAGGAAGAAGACATGTTTTGTGTGTGGTAGTCAATATCATCTTATAAAAGATTGTGATTATCATGAGAAAAGGTTGAATGGTGGGAAACATCAGAACAGATCATTGTGGAAAAATGTTAAACAAATCCCACCATATGTTCCACAAGCAGCAGGAATGAATTTTTATAGGAGTCCTTTTCCTGCTGATAGACCTATTCCTGCTGGTTCCTCTGTTCCTGCTGATTTTCAGGGAACCATTCCTGCTGGTACATCTTCATATTATCACAGGGATTTTTGGCCTGTCTATTCTAATCAAGTCTCTGGAGGGGGAATGGCTTATTCTCCATGGTATCCTTGGTAGTTGTTTTGTTTGGTTGTTCATGTTGTTGTAATTGTGTTTGCTGGTTTATAGGGTAGCTTTAGCCTAAGGGGAGGCTAATGCTTGTAATTTTGTCTTGTTTTTCATTCTTTTAAGTTTTGTTTGTGTTTCTCTAATCTTATCTTGCAGGATTTTCAGTGTCTTTTGTTAGTTAACTTTATTTTGCAGCTTCTTAATGCTTGGATTTAAAGCTTAATACAGCAATTTTCATTCATCATAAGAAAGATCAGTACATTCAGTTGCTGGTTACAAAAGATTATGAGTTTCAAAAGACAATTATCAACATCATACTAATCATCATTTCAACCTTCTTACATCTAACTACCTAAACCCTACCACCTATTTCATCTTCTCTTTACCCTTACCCAAATTGTCAGGCATGAACCTCTTTCCTCTCTGGCGAATGATCTCTTCATAAACATGGGGGACTGCAAGTGCCAAGATGACTGGCCGTGGTTGTCTTTGTTCAGGGGATGGCTTTGAAGAGCTTGAGGTAGTTGACCTCTGATGAGTTCTGGATCGTGTCCTTGAAGATGGATGGATTGGTTGTGAAGTAGGGATACCTGCTTGTGGAGTTGGTTGGGTTGGTTGTGGTTTTGGGTTGCTTGATTGTGAAGCTGGCTGGGTTGGCTTGGGAGTGGTTCTGGTGAGATTCTTCCTTTGTCTTGGATTTTTGCCTTCACGTTGTCGATTGTGTCGACTTCTAGGGTTTGGTTTTTCTCGGCTTGAACCTTCTTGATGTTTAGCCTTGCCTTTTGGTACCGGTACTTTATAAAAAGCTGCAGTTGCTCTCTCCATCTCTTCAGCAAGCAGAGCTTCAGTTTCCTTCATCTGTCTTCTGTCCTCATCTGTTAAAGGAAAATTGGGAGGGAAAGTCTCCCATTCGCCCTGGTAATACACCAAAGACTTCAACTCTGATGAATCTTCATCATCAGAGCTAAAGTACTCAAAAGAAGAAGGGGTAGATGGAAGAGGATCAGATGAATCCTCCTCAACCTTGGCCTTACCTTTGGTTCTAGAGGATGATGCTGTTTTGGGGAAGTAGTTGTTCCATCCTGAGTCACTAGAGGAGGAAGAATCTGATGAGATTTCGATGATTGGATGTTTGGATGAACTCATTCTGTGGCTTGATTTTTGGAGATTTAGTTTGATTTGTGGTAATAAAGGGTTTTGTGATGATAAAGTTATGTGATCTGAGGGTTATATAACGATATGGAGATTAGTGCAAAATTTATTGATGGTTGGTATTGAGAGTTAATTCGGGTAAGTTATTCTTAATGACAAAGTTCGGAAGGTTGACTCTGGTCAAACCACCTCATTCCTGCTGACTGATCAAACCTCCTATTGCTGCCGAATGACCAAATGTTTCTGCCGAAAGGTCAAACTTTCTTAAGTTAATTGGTCAATGTTACGTGCAATGAATAGCAGCAATTTAAAGTGATATTTTTGGAAACTCAACATATAATTGCACATTTCTCATCTCTATTTCTCAAAAAACCTATCGAACCCTAATCTTCTCATTTCAAACCCTAAATCATTCCATCAACACAATGACAACTCTTCGTTACAAGGATGATCATAACAAAGTTGCTTATTTGGAATCTTCTTCAAGAAGTGTTGGTTATGATGAAGTTCTGACATTTATTCGTGGGTCATCTATTCGTTATGCCCTCACTTATTGCCCAGGGACGGTGTACGATTCTTTGGTCAAACAGTTTTGGAGGACAGCTAAAGTAAGACATGTCGTGGGAAGGGAAAATGATATTGTTGCTACCATCGATAATCAAGAAGTGGTTATTACTGAGGAGTTGATTCGAGTTCAGCTTCAATTTCCTGAGGAACAAGGAGAATATGATCTTCCAAGGCAAGACATTCTTGATGGTATGGCAGCTATAGGGTATCCTGTTGCTGGAAGTTGCACCTTCTTGAAAAGTAGGTTGTCTCCTCAATGGAGGTTTCTGATTCATACTTTACTCCAGTGTCTTAGTGTTAAGTCAGGTGGTTGGGATCAATGTCCAAGTCCTATTGCATCTGGTCTAGTCTGTTTGTCTCAGGGTAGGATCTTTAATTGGGCAAAATATATTTTTGAGGGAATGATTGAGAATCTAAGTAATGGTAAAAACAGCTTTTTGATGTACCCTAGATTTCTTCAAATCATCTTAGGTGTACAGACCATTAATACATCCCCTAAGATTATAAATAGGTTGACTGCCAAAATGTTTGCCCTGATGAAGATGAACTTTACTGGCCAACATTTGCCTTTGTTGCCTCATATGTTACACCACCCTGATCCTGCTGATATCCCTGATCCTGCCGACAATGCTGATCCTGCTGATAATATCCCACCATCACCTAATGCACCTGAGCAAGAGACTTCAGTTGATGCTGCTGCATCTGCATCTATTGCTGCTGATGATCCATTACCACCTTCACCCAGACCAGTGACACCTACACCTGAGACTAATGACAATGTTGAATTCAATGAGCAGCCCATCTCAGCTGATACACCTATTGTCCAGCCATCTCCTTTAGAGGATTTACCTTCTTCTTCAAGGTCTTCATCACCTAGTCCTACTAGGCAGCCAGTTAGTTCTGACATCAATGCAGGGGAGGGATTTAATGTTTCTCCACCCAGAGTCAGTGAAGTTCCTAATACTTCAAGTGTTCCTGCTGGTGGAACTGATGATGCTGTTGATCTCACCTCTATGTCTCAGCTACTTGAAAGATCTGTGAAGAAAATTGAGGCATTGGAGTCAGAACTTAATGAGACAAAAAGGATTTTTGGTGAGAAAGTGGAGAGCTTGGAAAAGGAGCTCAGGGATTCTAATGAAGCATTTAGTAGAACTATCCAAGAACTAAATGATAAGATCAGCATATTGGAGGGTAGTCAAATGCAAAAGAAAAGAAAGGTTATTCTTTCTGAGTCTGAGGAAGATCAGGATGATATGATATTTGATGGGCTTAATGTTCTAGCATCTGTTTCTCTTGATGGTGCAAATACTGTAGTTCCTACAACTTCTGAGCACAACATCACTCCTCAAGCACAGGTCTCCACTGAAGCAAGGACCATTGCTGCTGATGTGTCTGCTGTTACTGCTAATGTTGAAAATATTTCTTCTGCATCTAAGGATCCTGTTACTACTGTTGGAAGTTCATCTGTTGCTGCTGAAAGTAACATCATTCCTCCTGAAGCAACTGAAAATGATGAAGAGATAGCTGCAAAGGTGCATGAACAGGAAGTTGCTGCTGAAGAAGCTAGATTAGCTCAGCTTGCTCAAGATGAAGAGCTTGCAAGACAATTGTCTGTTGATGAGAAAAATGTTGCTGGGATTATAAATAACCCAAGTTCAGATGATCCTTCTTCAGAAGTGTTTAGTGCACAAGTTGAATATTTGTTGAACACTGACATGATTATTAGAGCTCATGGGTTTATGGTTCTTCAAATGCAAGAATTAGATTCAGATACAAAGTCAGACCTGCTCAAGGCATTCATCTTGAAGAAACAAAGAGCAACCACTTGTAATGAATTGATGCACAGGATCAAGGAAAGACAAAGGTTAGGATATAAGATGCCAACAAACAGAGATAATATCAATTTTATGAAGGTGTATCTAAGGAATGAAGCTAACTACAAGATCAGTGATTTCAAAGGTTGGCCTGAAGGTGCAATTCAAAAGTTGTTCCTTGATACTTATGCAAAGCTCAACTCTTTAGTAGACACTGATATTCCACAAAGCAGGAAAAGAGCATCTTCATCTTTGGAGTCTGATGTTGCAAAGAGAATGAAGTCTGGAGAAGGCTCTAAGGATGATTCATTCATTGCTCAAAGTTCTACTGTTGATGCATCTAAGGTACCACAAGAAGATCTTGGTTCTGCTGATCTTCCTACTGCTGATGTTTCTGTTTCTGCTGAGCCTTCTGTATCTGCTCCTATCTTTCAATATAGTCTAAGAACAAGGAAGAAGAGTCATTCTTTCCACTCTTCTTCTGTGGATATTCTTGAAGTGGATGCTCATGATTTGATTGAGGTTGCTTCTGAAAGTGATTCAGAGGGTGACTCTGTTCACTCTTGGGGTAATATTGCTCATTGGGAACTTAGGTCTACCTCTGATGGCGAAGTTAATGTTTGGTTTTCTCTTGATGGGACAGTCAAGTTCTTTACATTTCTGAGGGAGATCTTGGATAGGGTAGAAAGAAAAGATTTGGAGCATCTTTATAGGATAGTGGATAATCATTATCAATCTAATACTCCAACTGGTAATGGTTTGCTGCTTTGGGGAGACTTACAAGTCTTGATGAATAAATTGGATGGAGACAAGGCTAAACTAGTGTGGGGTAATCAATCATCATGGAGAGTCTTCTCTTGGAAATTATATCCTTATTCCAATGTTCATGTTGTGGAACTCACCTCTGGCAAGTTCCTCACTATGTTTGTGGATATTGCTTATCCTTTAACTGAAGGAGTGTTAAAGAGAATGCTAACACAGAAGGTCAAAGTTCCTAAGCATACTATAGGAAATGATCTAACCACAGCTGAACAATTGGTTAAATTCATCAAGGATCAAGTTGCAGCTAAGGGGTCATCAGCTTAAGGGGAGGATTGCAGCTTAAGGGGAGGAATGAAGCTTAAGGGGAGGATTATTCTTGTTGTTGTTGTATATTTTCTTTCTTCTTCTCTTATTTTCTTTTATTTTGGTGTGTTTCTTAGTTCAAAAAAAAAAAAAAAAAAAAAAAAAAAAAAAAAAAAAAATCTTTGTATATTTTGTGTGCTAATAAGTGGTTTTGAGCAACACCTTGCAGGTACAGTGTTGGTGTTTACTCCTACACAATAAATGGTGCTCAACTCACCATGTCTTGCAGACAAGAAAGAGTTGACTCACCATGAGGGTACGGCTCTGGTGTGATAATCAAATCCGTTGATAGCTGTAATAGCTTGTTCAAAGCTATAGGGTAATTCAACTCACCCATGATTCAGTTCTGAGAGTTGAAAATGGTTCTCAATTCACCATGGATGTAACCCTTTATGGGATCCAAAGGATTGGCTAGTCCACAAAAGTATGGTTTGTGGTAAAGACATTTGGTATCCATATTTGGTATTCAATTCACCAAGGTTCAGTTGAAACCAAAGAATTGGCTAGTCCTGAGCAAACGGCTACAGGTAAAGACAAGTCAAATCCGTTTATAGTTGCTGATTTGCTAATAAATCAGATGGTTATCAATGTACCATGGTCTCACACACCTAAACATTGGCTACTCCAGTAGTGATGGCTATTGGTAAAGAGACATCAAATCCATTAATTTTCAATGATTCACCTCTCACAGGAGTTAACACACCTGGATGTGATGAGAATAGTATGAAACTTAAAGAGATTTGATGTACATTTTGTCATTAGTAGCAGCCAAGTTCAAGTGATGTTATGGTGACCAGTAAATCTATTTTGAAGAAGATTTCATGTTCCTGCTGCTCTATTGAAGTTGCTGCTGGATGCTATAGAAGTTGGAATCTTGAAGTTATTGAAGTTGTTGCTGGTTACTTCTTATTGTTGCTGCTAAGTCGCAGTCCTCAAGCCTGAGTTTATGAAAGCTTTATCACAAGGGAATCTTGCAGGTTAACCTAGTCAACCTCAAGATTAGGGGAGGATTGTTAGGATCTCTGGGAAATAAGAGTTCATTGTTGCTGCCGATAGTGTAAAGTTGGTTCCTGCCGATAGCTTGGTTCCTGCTGATAGTGTAAAGTTGGTTCCTGCCGATAGCTTGGTTCCTGCTGAAAGCTCATTGCTGCCGACAGTGTTATCTTGTTCCTACCGATAGTATTGTTGCTGCGGATAGTATTATTTGTTATCCGTATATTTAGAATGTTTGTTATGATTTATTTTTAGAAGAGATTGTTGTTAATCTCTTTACACGTTTTCTTGTAGAACGGGTTAGGGTTAGGTGATCTTGTTAGTATAAAAGATAAACCCGTCTATGAGTTTTATGTACGCCTTGAACATCTTTTAATATTCAATAAACGATTCTTAGTTCAATAGTTTGATCCATAGAGGATCATTGTTCTTTTAGAGTTTTCTTCTTTATAATACTTGCTGTTTAGTTTCCGCATAAACACTTGTATTGCAGAGGTTCTTGTTTATACCAAGCTCAATCAAGCTCGAAGTACTCGATCCTACAAAATATATCACGTGCAATACATCTAGCAATCAAATTCTCATTGGTGATGAGAATGTTCTTTCTCTCAATCTCATGACTCTTAAGGTCTATCGCATTTTGGGCCACCTCATTTTCCATATCTTTAAACACTTATTTCATCTCGTTTACTTCAGTTTTAAGGGTTTTTTGCATGCCCTCAAAATGTTCTTTGAGAAGTTTAAAAAATGGAATAACCTCAGTTAAGAAACACCTTTTTGTTTGTCCAAAACCCCTTTCCCCTTCAGTAATTCCCGTTGGCGTAATTCTCTTCTTACATGTTTTATAAAATTCAGCAAATAGTTGCCAGAGAACGTATATGCTAATTAGGGTTTTACATTCAGTGGGAAGAGTCAAAGGAACTAAGTGCCTGGGTGTATTGGGGGGATACACCGTAGCTGCCGCAATTTTCCTAAGGGATGGAGTTTTGGCTTTAAGTTCATCGGCCTTTCTCTTTTATATGTCCAAAGACCAAAATATTTGTTCAGGCGTCAACTTAATTTGAGGCGCAAAAACAGTCAAACGATTTTCCTCATAATAATCATGGGGTTTCGTTATAATTTGTTTGGCTATACATTTGGGATCCTTCATTTTCTCAGTCATTCTTTCTCTATTTCACACTTCTATCTCATTACTCTCTTCTAATGATGACGCATCAGGAGGGGCATGATCAGGCTTAATCATCACATTTGCAACATATAAGGCAGGTTGGGCTACTTTAGCACTCCTAAGAAGAGCTAATTTAGGTTCACCTACATTATTTTCACTATGCTTATCACACAACTTTTTGTGCTTTTGAATCATTTGAGCAGTTTGTCTGGTTTGGTCTTGTGTGTACAACTTGTTTTCAAGCTTATTCTTTAATGTTTTAAGTCTGGAGAAATCATTTAAGAGTTTTGTTTCTTTTTCTTTGAAATCTTGTTTTAGTGTATTTACACTCTCTTGGACTTCCTGTTTTTCTTTAATAGTCTGATCCAGTTGTTTTCGCAAAGAATTCAACTCCTTTTTCAATGTTTCTTCCCTTAAATTACGTTTAGTTATAAATGTACGCATTTGACTATCCATTTTCTGCTCACGTTCAGTTAACTCAAATTTAGCACGTTGTTCATATATCGCCACCTGATCTTTATAGATATTAAATCTAGTGGTCAAGGTGTCATCAGGAATAAACACAGTGTTTTCATGCAATTCACAAGTATTATCTACAACAGAAGATGAACCACTTGGTACAACAGACACTTCGTTGTGTTTCACATGCTGTTCATATGGGATAACATTGCTATTTCCCAGATTAGCAGCATCTGACTCAACAACGTTTGTCTGTTGTACTTTGTTGGGAATCTTCCGTTCATGCAACACATTATCATTATGAATAGCAGAAGATACCCCACTAGGTTCAGTAGATGTTTCGTTGTTTTTCACGTGTTGCACGTTGTTCATTGCAGTATCTGACTCAAAAATGTTTGTCTGTGGCTGATGAAGCTCTTTCTCTTGAGAATTCAAGCACACAAAGTCTCTATTGACACCAAAGTACTCAAACACGTTTATCTGTTGTACATCTTTGGGAATCGTTCGTTTGTCAATCATGTTGTACAATATGAGTACCTCATATATGGCAGAATCTAAAGTAGTAGACATGATGTAAACGTGCACAGGATTTTACAATTCTATGATTTAAACCGAGAAATAGAATCTTTCGCGGAATTTTACAAAATCAAGAAGAAACCGTGATTTGATTACTTGAATGTGTTATGATGAAAGTATGGTAGACTTGGTGATCTGTTGTATAGTTGTGATTTGGTATGGTTGATGCAAGTTGTTACGGTGAAATTATGGTCTGAAAACTTTAAACCTTAATAACTTCATTTTAGAGCGATTTCAGGCTTCGAAAGTTGGGTTACGGTTCAAAAGATATGGTTCAAAAGTTATGGCCATTTGACAGGTAATTCGCTGAAAACAGAGTTACGGTTCAAAAGTTATGGCCGTTTGAAGTTTTGACGTAAAAAGTCAACTTTGGTCAAAATGCAACTTGGTCAAACCGCAGAAACCTCTAAACGCAGAGACCTCAAACTGCAGTACCACAAACCGTAGAAGACACAAACCGCAGAAGACTCAAACCGCAATACCACAAACCGCAGAAAACTCAAACTGCAGAGTACCAAAAACCGCAGAAGACACAAACCGTAGAAATCCACAAACCGCAGAAACCAAAACGCAGAAATGTCAAACCGCAACCTTGGTCAAATCGCAAGACTGGTAAAACCACAAGACTGGTCAAACCGCAGGACTGGTCAAACCGCAGAAAAGCTAAACCGCAGAAGGTTAAACCGCAATAAGTCAAACCGCAATACCTCAAACCGAAAGAAGTCAAACCGCAGCACTAATCGACAAACCGCAAAGGACAAAACGTCAATTTCAACTACGTTTTGTCTTTTTACCGTTTTAGTTAAAATCCAAACCGCAGTTAGAGTACTTGCCAAACCACAGTCAACAATTTCCTAAATAAACACAAACCGCAACTAACAAAACTTTACCGAGGCACAAACCACAGTCAAGAACATGCACCCGATACACAAACCGCAGTCAAGAAAAACCCACAAATCATCCAATAACTAACACCACCACTACTGTACTTTATCAATAATGATGCAAGATAGTTTTGTGAACATGAAAGTACACAGTTTTAACGATTTAAACCACAAACAAAGCTCAAACCAACGATTTTGCCACCTTTCAAGTCGAACCACAAAAAGCAAAACAAAGTGCCAAAAACATACCACAAATCCATGAATATGCACTCACACGAACCTAACCATGGCTCTTGATACCAATTGTAGCATATTCATAACACTTAAACACACGTATGATGTGATTTGGCCGAATGGATTTAGAGAGAGAAAGAGAAGTTGGGAACTAGAGAGAGAAAGTGATATGTATTAAATTAAAATGAGAAGAGTTCCAACCCTTCCCTTGTGTGGGAAGGGATATATATAATACAAGATAAAACGCCCCGTGTGGGCTGTGGAGTGAGCTGACAGTGGGTAAAGACCCGACCCAACTCCACAAATACAAATATATCTAAACTAATACTAATATACTAATAATCCTACGAGCTACATAAATGCTAAATAGATACCAGGGGTGACCGAGTCTTTATATGAATATTTATATTCCTAACAGTTTATAACACTAGTTTGTAATCAAAAAAGTGTTCAAACCAAAAAGAAAAAAAAGCAAAAAAAAAAAAAAAAAAAAAGGTGACTTTATGAAAAATACGTGTAGAAAATTATTAAAAAGTGACAAAACAAAACTCAAAAAACACTCCTAGATCATTGTTAGGCGATTGATATCACTTGTAGGACCTTAGATCTATAACCTTATCATACAATATTGATGCACAAAGATGGCGGCAAGAGATGTAGGTATCGACTTTTAGAGAGAGAAACAAGAGAGATAAAAAAAAATTGAACTTTTATTAAAACACACACACTTACACACTCAAGCATACCCTTACAAATGAGGTAAGGGTGTCTTTTATACTTAGGTTCATATGCCTCATGGGCTTTGCCATGGGCCTTAGATGGGCTTGGATTGGATTGGACTTTGCATAAATGACTTAACATATAATACTAACCTATTAGATTAGTCCAATCCTTGAGCTCATTAACTATTCTATTATATATTCTACGACACAATACAAAGTTATAAATAAGAGAATGACCATCACTTCTTTTTACATTTCTTTGATGCTAACAATAGTGAATACCAGTAGCAGGGCTTTAGTTACCAGTTTATATTACTATGGGTTTTAAAACTGATATTCTTACTTCCAAGTGTTCGGATCTGTGGGTTGTGTACAGTGTCAAAATAAAAGACCATGTGTTTGGGTGTATGGGCTATTTATAGTGTGTAAATACCAGTAATTAGAGCAGAAGTAATCATAAAAAGATGATTGGAAAATAACTTATATTGGTTGTATGGATATGGGTTTGGGTGTATACGTTGTGACAGGTAATCATTGCTGATATTTTGACACCATACACAGCCTATAATTCAACATTAGTAAAACATTAAATCAATAAGGTTTGATATGATATGGGGTATGGGGGAGTTGCTATATTCTGATATCTTTGCTTCCGATATTTCAGGCATTCAATTTGACAACAGATAATGGAAATTAGTTTGCAAGAATTAGGTTACAGCTCATGTCATGATCACAATGCAGAGAACCCCATATCACTAGCAAAGTCCATTGGCAAGGCGATCATCAAGCAGCCAGAAAGCACCAGCATTCCAACTTAAAAGATATTCAATTAAGGTAAAACATTATAGCTTAAGCCCTTTTTATACAAGTTGAAACTTGAAAGATGGTCCATCTGGATTTAGAATCAAAATGAATTTGGGTTGAAAAAGGTCACTTTTAAGGGGGGGGGGGGGTTGGACATTGGGTTAGCCTATATGAAAGGGATTGTGCATAGTTTCTTATGAGCTCTATAAGCTCTTTCAGATAAATCCATAATGGGTTCTATGGAACAGCTTATGTGTATCAAATAAACTATTACGCATTCAGTTTTCTGGATATTCCAAAAGGGTCAGTGTGTTTGGATAATGCAATAAGCTAAATAATAATAATAATAAATAAATAAATAAAAATAAAATAAACTTTAATTGGCTTACCCAAACAATGCTTTTAAAAGGGGTCAGAACAGACAAGTCGGGTTGAACTACAAACTCATTTCGGCCTATTAAAACTATTTTATACATAGTTAATGTGTTGACTATGATTTAGGAGGTCGCCTACTACTTTTAAATCCACTCAACAAGTGTCCCGGCATGTCATCTACTGTCAATACTACCGTAACAACAAATGCAACAGAGTGTTCTTCTTTGGACAGCCATCTGATGCCTTAACAAGTCCATGAAACATGTATGTGTAGGTACCATGGCTATTAGTAGTAAAAAAAAAATTTATTGGTACAAGATATAGTTGATCGTCTAAGTTATACTAATTATATGCAACACATTTTTGTTACAACAATTAATTGAACATCATAAAAGAATCTAGGTGACATGCATACCAGCAACAGACAAAGAAGTTCTATGAATCAAGGCAGGCCAACTTATTAGTTATTATCTGACCAGGTTATTGCATGCAAGACATAAATGGTGGTTCAAGTTATACCAAGTGATATTGTTTCTTTGAAATCTGTTGTTGTTACATGTATTATTCAAACGCCAAAAAAAGGATTTTGACAGCATACATGGGAATAACAGATAATTGGCATACGGTTAGTGGATAATTCTAACTGTAAACTTAACAGTTGTCTGTCACAGGCCTAAAAATGGATGTTACTGAATTTAAAATATCTTCTTAAGTATTCTGATTAGTATTAATTACAGGGGGATAAAAAGCTAATTTGATTTTCTAAATACAAAGGTTCGTTGTATTAAGACAACCATGGTAGGTCTTTTGTTGTTGGTTTCATACATTGTTACAGATTTGAGTGTCAGATTTTGGTATTGACTTTTTCTTTTATGCAATAGTTGTACTTAAGGTGGCGTGTAAGTGCATGTATGAGTTCAAATTATATCATAGTTGTACTTAAGCCGTTGGTCGATATTTTGATTAATATTATGCGATGCGATGCAGGGAGGCGTATGTGAGGATAAAGAATTGGTTTTTTAGAAAATGTTGTGGTTTAGTTTTCCACATAAAATTTACTTTATAGATGTCAACTTAGAAACTGCAGGTTCATTTTTTAAATGTAGCTAATAAGATTGTGCGGCATAGAGGGGTGTGTGTGTGTATGTGTGTGTGAGACTTGATGTTTAAAACATTTAAATTTTGTTTGTTTTCAGGGTTCACAATGATATCAGGATCACTTAAGGATTCTGCGTTGAAGATCCCAAGATGATCCCGTAACCTTCTTTAACCAACAATAAAACGAAGATTATGGAAGAGAGGACCGATGTTGGGCAGAAGAAGGAGACCATTGACCATTAGCCACAAAAGGAGGGGACTAAGTTATCAAATTTTCTGTCGATAAATAAAGAGGTGTCGCCTTCTTCCATCCCAATGACATCTCATATCATGGTTTTTGAAGTTCAAAATCCTGCCTGCCCAACGTTTCACGCCTCTCCAGCTGAGGCCACCAACGCTATTCAGTGTGGCCCATGCATTTCAGCTACGCTTAGACATTTATTGGACAATTTGTTACAGATGGAAAACTATTTTTGTATTTGCGACAATGTTTACTGCGTAAATAAGTTGTTATTTAGGTGTTGAAGTTGAAGGTGAATCAGATTTCTGGTCTGCTTCCTTTGTTTAATTACCAATGTGCAAAGTTATGTTCTTTATCTTTTAGTTTTAAGGCTTTGTCTTTGTAGTGAATTTGTTGCTAATCTAAAGAAGCCACTGCTCCTCAACAAGCTCAATCAAGCTCATCTACACAAGCTACCAATGCAGCAGCCCTCAGCACAAGAAGGCAAATCCCTCATAAGATGAAAATCATGCTTAGAAAGAGCCTGTGTTAGATATAGTGTAGTGTAGAATTAGTTATTAGCTACTTTGACTTTTCTAGTTGACTTTCTTCATGTATCAAGTATATAAGTTGTAATCAGTTCTTCAATTCAGTTTAATGAGAATTACACTTTTCCATTCACTTTTCTCTAAATCCAATATGGTATCAGAGAACAATTAGCTCCGGCCATCATGTAACAAACTCCGGCCACCACATAACAAACTTTGACCACCATATAACAAACTTTGACCATCACAAATCATCATAACCACCATCAAAACTACCGATCTTCATCATTTCTTTCAGAATCTTCATCATTCCTTCATAAACTTACTCAAAAAATCATCATTATCATCACCAGATCAATCAATTACATCAATTTCAACAAAAATCAATCAAAACCCATTAATAACTGTCTTTCCCGCCAAAACTTCAAAACAAGATTCTGATCATTTTCTACCATTAACAAACCTTCAATCATCATGACAACCACCTCTAACAGCAATACTACACCTCTCACACCACCAATTACAACCACAATAACTGTTGATCCAAATGATGTGAATTATGTTCATCATCCTCTGTATTTCCATCAAAATGACCACCCTGGATTGGTTTTGATAGCTAAGAAGCTTATAGGATCTGAAAACTATAGCACCTGGAGACGTTCTATGATGATTGCTCTCAATGCCAGAAACAAGTTACAACTCATCAATGGAGAATTCACAGAACCACCACTCACTTCACCAATCAGATCTTTATGGGAAAGGGCAAATGACATGATCATTTCTTGGATACTGAATACTGTTAGTGAACAAATTGGGAATTATTTGATTTTTGTCAATTCTGCTACTGCTTTATGGAATGAGTTGAGTGAACACTGCTCACAGTTGGATGGGCATAGGATTTACCAAATTTCAAATGACATTGTGCAACTCAAACAAGCAAACACACCATTGGAAATCTACCATCACAAGTTGAAAGGACATTGGGATGAATTAGATGCATTGGAAGCCCCATACATGTGTACTTGCAGATGTGATTGTGAGAATGGGAGAAAAAATGGTGAAAGGGAACAAAGAAAAAGATTGATCCAATTCTTGATGGGATTGGATGACAGTTACACTAATGTGAGAGGATAGATACTACTCATGCAACCACTTCCTCTTGTTTCCAAAGCTTACAGTATGTTGAGGCAAGAGGAGAAGCAAAGAGATGTAACTAAAGCCAGCCCAATGCCTATTCCAACTGCCCTGAACACCTACAGTAACAGGAACAACCACAACATCACAAGGTCAAACACCCCAACAACCTCTAACAGTCAACCATCAACCTTTAGGAAAGCACCATTCAGAAAAGGCATAACATGCACCAACTGTGGCAAGGAAGGACACTATGGGAATGAATGCTATAAACTTGTGGGCTATCCTCCTGGTCATCCTTTACATGGCAAGTACACTCCATCTTCTCAAAGGTCACAACAAGGTCAAAGGAGATCAATCAATGTTATGGTTGGAAATGATGATTCAGAGACAAACAGTCAGGCTAATGCAGCAGCATCAACAAGCACTCCAAGCAGCTCAGGAGACCCATATGTCTACTGCAAGATGGATCAACTACAAAATCAATTGAATCAAGTGTTATTGATGATGCAGAACCAAGGTCTACAGGAACTCACAGCTGCAAACCTTCCACACATGGCAGGTAAGTATGTTTTCATTGCATCTTTCTCTTCTGGTCTTAAGCAGTTGTGGATTACAGATAGTGGAGAAAATGATCATATTTGTACTTGTTTAACACTCATGACTGACTTACAACAATGTTCACCAATAACTATACATTTACCTAATGGCCATACAACAATAGTCACTACCACTGGTTAAGTCTAATTTGATACTCGATGGTGTTTTATATGTACCAACCTTCACCTACAATTTAATATCAGTTAGTAAACTCACCAATTCAACACACTCAGCCATTACTTTCACTCACAATCAGTGCATATTTCAGGGCCATGATGGCTCCAAGACAACTGGCAGCTTACATGGAGGACTCTACACCTTGACACCAACACCAACCACAGATCCTACAACATCTTCTACTTCTTTCACACACTTCAGTTCAACCAACCTATGGCATGCAAGACTAGGTCATCCCTCATCTCAAGTTTTAAAGAAAATCAAGTCTATTTCACCTCTCTTTCATTGTAATACTGAGTTCAATTGTACAGTGTGTCCTTTATCCAAACAACACTTGTTACCATTTCCTACTAGTACTTCACATGCTACTTGTCCATTTTCACTTGTTCACCTTGATGTATGGGGTCCATACAGACACCCAACATTCAAAAAATGTACATATTTTCTTACAATAGTGGATGATTTCTCAAGAGCAAGATGGACTTACTTTCTTCCTAGTAAACATCATGTGTGCAGTACACTTCAAATATTCAATTCTTATGTCAACACACAATTTCAAACAAAAATCAAAGTTATTAGGAGTGACAATGGAACAGAATTCTTGAATCAATCATTCAATACTTTCACTCAAACACATGGCATAATCCACCAAACATCATGTCCCTACACTCCTCAACAAAATGCAAGAGTTGAAAGGAAGCACAGACACCTCTTATAAGAAGGAAGGTCACTCTATTTTCAAGCTAAATTACCTATTCATCTATGGGGATATTGCATTTTAACTGCCACATACCTTATAAACAGACTCCCTTCCAAAATTCTAAATTATGAAAGCCCATTTGAGATACTATACAAGAAGCCACCAAACCTTGATCACCTAAGAGTCTTAGGTTGTCAGGCACATGTTTATACCCACACCTCAGACAAATTTGGGTCAAAATCCACACCCACAGTATTTGTTGGATATCCACAAAGCCAAAAGGGATACCTCTTATATGATCCACACACTTAAAAGACTATCACAAGCAGGCATGTGATTTTTGATGAGTCCATCTTCCCGTACCACAAAACACAACAACCAACACCATCTGATCCTTTCACCTCACCTCTTCAATACTCAACCATACAATCACCATTAACCCCTTACATCCATTCTCCTTCCTCATCCAGTGATCCCACACAAACTCCAACACAGGCTGCCAGTCCTACACCACCCAACCCACAACCACCCACATCAGTACCCAACATCACAAATTCACCCACAATAACATCAAACTCATTCAATACTGACTTACCACCATCACCAGTACACCCCACACCACCACCACCACCACCACCACCATCACCTCATCCTATCAGAACATCAACCAGAACTAAAACTGTACCTACTTCTCTTAAAGATTACCAATACAAACTACCACCCTCTCTCATCAACAACCTCAAAACCAAATTACATCACACCAACTACATCAACTATAACAATCTCAAACCTAAAACATACACATTCATAATAAGTACAGATAGTATCAAAGAACCACAATCTTACACACAGGCTGCAAAGGACCAGAATTGGATTAATGCTATGGACAAGGAGATCACAGCTCTGGAGCAGAATAACACATGGATCTACACTACTCTCCCACCTGGCAAGATCCCAATTGGCTGCAAATGGGTGTTCAGAATCAAGCTCAGAGCTGATGGGACAATTGAAAAATACAAAGCAAGGTTAGTGGCCAAAGGTTTCACTCAAAAAGAAGGGGTGGACTACAATGAAACTTTTGCACCAGTTGCAAAGATGCCTACAGTAAGGACCATGATTGCAGTTGCTGTTCATAATGGTTGGGAGATTCAACAGTTGGATGTTAACAATGCTTTCCTTCATGGGGATCTTCATGAAGAAGTTTATATGACTGTACCACAAGGATGCAACAAGAATCTACCACCAAACATTGTCTGCAAACTAACAAAATCACTTTATGGTCTGAAACAAGCTAATAGGCAGTGGTTCCACAAGTTAACTACTTTCTTACTAAGCTTGGGTTTCAAACAAAGCCATGCGGACACATCATTATTCACCATTCATCATCAGAATTCAGTCACCTCACTCCTTGTGTATGTAGATGATATATTACTCACAAGAAAGGATTCCACATACTTGCAATTCATCAAGGATCAACTGCATAAGGAGTTTAGTATCAAAGATTTGGGTCCTATTCACTATTACTTGGGAATTGAGGTCATGAGAAACACTAAGGGCTTAACAATGTGTCAGAGGAAGTATGCCCTAGATTTACTAAAATATGCAGACACCTTAGACCTCAAGCCTGTTGCTACACCTATGGATCCCATTGTCAAGCTCAATGACACAGATGGTGAAGCTCTTCCTGATCCAACTGTCTATAGAACTATTGTGGGTAAGCTAATCTATCTTACTATTACAAGGCCAGACCTTGCCTTTGCAGCCCAAAGCTTAAGTCAGTTTTCTCATTGCCCATGAACTCCTCACCTAGCAGCTTTACAAAGGGTTCTTAGATATATCAAACTTTGTCCAGGCCAGGGAATCTTCTTTCCAAAATCAAATACACTTGAGCTAACTACCTATTGTGACAGTGATTGGGCAAGCTGTCCAATCACAAGGAGATCTGTCTCTGGTTTTGTTCTGTTTCTAGGTACAAGTCCCATTTCCTGGCAATCAAAGAAGCAATCTGTGGTCTCAAGATCCTCAACTGAAGCAGAATACAGATCCTTAGCTGATAGTTCATGTGAGACATCCTGGTTGAAGTGCCTACTGAATGATTTGTGTGTTCAAGTACCTACACCCTCATTAGTAATGTGTGATAATATCTCTACTATTGCTCTTGCAAACAACCCTGTGCAGCATGCTAGAACAAAGCACATAGAGATTGATTGTCATTTTGTAAGAGACAAGATCAAAAGTGGACAAATCAAGCCTATATTTGTTCCTTCTCACTCACAGATAGCTGACATATTGACTAAAGGCTTGAATAAATATCTACACTACAGGTGTCTATCCAAGTTGAGCACTTGTGATCCATACACAGTGCCAACTTGTGGGGGGGATAAAGAAGCCACTGCTCCTCAACAAGCTCAATCAAGCTCATCTACACAAGCTACCAATGCAGCAGCCCTCAGCACAAGAAGGCAAAGCCCTCATAAGATGCAAATCATGCTTAGAAAGAGTCTAGTTAACTGTGATTCAATGTAACAGTAGCCTTGTTAGATATAGTGTAGTGTAGAATTAGTTATTAGCAAGTTTTACTATTCTAGTTGACTTTCTTCATGTATCAAGTATATAAGTTGTAATCAGTTCTTCAATTCAGTTTAATGAGAATTACACTTTTCCATTCACTTTTCTCTAAATCCAATATAATCATATTATACATGTTATATGGTGAAAATCCCATGTGGCTGACAGGTCAATTCAGTACATATGCAGCAGTTATGGAACTGCATACCTTTTCGTTGACTTGATTCCTTTTGGTGGTCGCCCAACATATTGTTTCTTGAAGCCATACTAGGCTTTCTTACATCGTTTTGTTTGTTGTTTTCATGGTTCCTTTGCTTGCATAACTGAACAATGAACTTATCTGTTTTTTTCCTATGCATCAGATTTCCAGATCATTAACTAACAAATGGAAAAGAATATTTGGCCAGCATGAAAGTGAAGAACAATGAACTTTTTTTGGATAAGATGCTTGTTTTTGGGTATAGCAGCAAACTTATGTGGCATATACAATTGTGTAATGAACCAACATTTTGCTTTCTTAATGCTACGCTATTGGACTTAGGTCTATGTTCGGTCATATATCTATCCCAGCTACAGCCTATATACATAATGCACAATAATATTACGGAAAATGCCCTGCAGCAACATGCGGGTAAACCCACTCGTTTCAATAATTTCCTACACATTGGCGTGTATATCTCAAGTGGGATTTTTTTTAAAAGGAAAGATATTAGATGAATCGAAATAAGAGGATAAGGCATCTTTAGATAGGATGGTTTCTTTTTTGTTTGGTAGCCCATCAAGTCCTTTGGCCATGTTCTCATTCTATCTTGGTATTAACTTTCGGCCAGAGGCAGTGTTTGACGTGTAACTTCCCTGGCGATCCACGTGGCACTCTGGGACATGTTGCCCAAAATCACCTTAATTTATCTATACAATTTTAGGTATGGATGTATCATAGCTTTTAAGCTACTGGGCGTATTTTAAATGTGAAGAATTGTGCATCACAGAATTGCAATAATCTTCTAGTTGCTTAATATATAGTTGGAACAATCCCCTTCCATATTAAGGCCGATATCTTGCATGTCTTGGCTAGCTATAGCTTCCCTAAGATTGCCAACAAGCGTGAGAGAACCTAGATATTCGAGGAATTGTTCTTGACTCAACTTAGGTGTCTGATTTGCGACAACGATATTGAGACAGAAGAGCACATCTTCATCAACAGTAGCGTTGCAAAAGACACTTGGAGCGAAGTCCTTAATTTTTGGTGGACATCACCAATGTTCCTGTCTCCATCCTCTCGGATGCCCTCCCTCTTGTGGACCTAGTTCACCTTCTAGCTCCTACTTTGAAACTTCTCGATGTTTCAGCTCAATCAACCTTTTGGTCACTTAGGAATTTTTGAAACAGTATGGTCTTCGATTTTAAACGTCAAAAGAAGCATCTCATTCTCAATGATGTCAAGCTTTCTCCTTTTACTTGAGCTTCTAGTAGAATTAGGAAGTGTCCTCTCAATTGGATTGTGCGGTATGCCTATCCGTGCAACATTTTCTTTGTCCTTGTAATCTTTATATTTCATTAGCTTCTTTTTTAAGGCATTTCTTATGATAGTAGTTCAAAAAGAAAAGAAAAAAAAAAAAAAACGTTGATATCAAATTATCAATCCACCTTGCAAGGTTATTTTAGATGAAGACATTAAAGTTTTATCTCACAATAGATTATTCATAGATTTAAAATCGACATATTTTAGGCTGATCGGATCATTGGTTCCAAGTAACATTTCATTATATTGTTTATATTAGTGTTGAAAATTAATAAATTAGCGTGTGTTTTGGTTGTTCTCGATCGGTTTCCCCATATAATATCAATATATGGATGGAAAAAATTTTGATTGCGAGGATGAGTTCTTTAAGAACTTGAATTCCTTAAAGAATCATGACTGCTGAGTAGATATATTTTTTAAGCATTCCACATGTATGTGTTTGAAGAGATGCACTCTTAATAAAGAAAATCCGTTAATCTAGCTAGTATAGTGTTGCAAGACAGTTACACCTTTGCGTATAGGATTAGTTGCAGTCTTTAGAAGTTTAGGAGAAAAATAACACTAAAGCATTATGGTGTCAGTAAGTTTCTAGTTCTCGTTATTTTTTACTGTGAAATTTGTTTAAGTGTTTTGAACTTGGTTGTTTGTGTTGATGCATGCTTGCTTGTTTTTCTTGCAAGCCTTTAATCGATTTTTTTTTTTTTTTTTTTTTATTATTATTATTATTTTTTTTTGTCTAGAAATTCAAAATAATGCTAAGGCTTTGGGAGGACAATTTGATTAACTTATAGAGTTGGCCGGTCTCTATCATGAAGGGATCGCATAATATTTATAAAATTAAACTTGATTAACTAAATGAAATGGATTCAAGTTACTGTCGTCTAAGACCTTCAGCTTTTTCGAACTCTGCATTTTTTATTTTATTTTTTTATCTGCGGAGATTTTATTAAAGGCGTTAGCAAGAAGCTAGAAACCAAACATACAACTACATAGAGGTTTTACAAGCGGAAATTACAACTATGTCACTTCATTGATAATGCTACCAGAATTGAACTTGGCCCCATTTATCTTCATCGATAGGTAAAACTCTCGAGACTTCTAAAGACCAAAATCCACCAGGCTCCAACTATGCTGGATAGGTCTTTAGCAATAGAACACTTAAAGAATAGACAACTTTTTGACCGATTAAGATCTCAATTTCAGAATAGTCTTAGGATTGAATTTTGATCAATGAACTCATCAGGATTTGAATAGGAATAAGATATTACATCCTAGTTGGTTGGAATGGATCTCAGATCCTAAAATTGCTTGTACAATCACATTGTAATTTCTTCTTTTCACTAGTGTCTTGCTATTGAGTTTTTAATCTAATCGCCATTCAAAAAAAAAAGGATTTGAACAGGTCTGAAGCGTATAATACTGGTCCTGAAAAAAAAAATTTGATCTATACCAATCTGCTTCAAATTTTAAAGCTGAAGAGTGGTAAGAACTTAATGTCTAACTTAAATCTCAAGCACATCACCATGAAGTAACCCGATTTTTTTGTGTAATGTCATAGATCTTTGGTGTCGTTTTGCTCCAGTGGTGGTCTTGGTTTTTGTTTCTTTGGTGGAGTTTTAGATGTCTGGTTCTATATTGTTATTATCTACTACCTGGCCTATTGCTAGTTTCTTTCTTGATACATGCTTTTCTTTTAGGAAAAAAAAAATGAATAACCTCGACCTTGCTTTAATCAGTTGATTTAATTTATGAATAGTCGATATTTGACAATTATCGATCTGTTGTTACACAAGTGTGATAGCAGGACGTGCAATATTTTTATCCTTCGGATGGCAAAAGAGCTTAACATTACTAAATAGTAACTAGGTTATACTATACCTTCGAGATTCTTCAACATAATAATACCTAAAAACTCTGATGTTGAACAACTTAAAAATAAGAAGTTGGTAAAACCAGTAAAGCTAGCCGTCATAGGAACACAAAAGCAATATTCAAGAAACCTTGCTACAAGAATTGAACAGAGGTTATCTGAGAGAGAAAATCAATAATTCCGACGTTACAAAATCATTTGATGAAGTTTTGAACAGAAATCATGAAGTCAAATTTTACACTAAAGTAGTTTTCTTTATTTAGATGACATCTACACATTATGTGCATTTTCAAATCTAATTAGAGTTTTGATATCTTTTTTTTCTTTCTAATCAGGTATTGCCTTCGGACAATTAGAAATCAACTATTTGACCTTGGTAAAACATGTTTCTTAACCATTTTCTTTTTGTTCTCTTTTTTTTTTCTAAAAGGCAGAAAAAATACTTAAGCAATGACTATAGTTTCAAAAGACAAACATGTTCGAAGACACATAATTTCTAGCATGTATATTGCAAGAAGATCAATTAAGCTCTTTGATCTGTCCATCTTTAATTTACTCTACACACATATGATAGAAGCTCGTATTAGAACAAGAGGCATAAGAGTGGTTTATGACAGATAGAGGGTGAGCAAGCATGGCTTCAAGCATACGAGTCCTTGAGTAGCTATATCATGCAAGAAAAGCCCATGTGTACTCACTCTCTTCTGTCACCAATCCCTCACTTATACTCTCATCCTTAACTTGCAACATCTTGAGAACAAGAA
This sequence comes from Artemisia tridentata subsp. tridentata, assembly GCA_021014915.2. Classification (NCBI taxonomy): domain Eukaryota; kingdom Viridiplantae; phylum Streptophyta; class Magnoliopsida; order Asterales; family Asteraceae; genus Artemisia; species Artemisia tridentata. The sequence continues at coordinate 418,570,404 of CP139508.1, read as the reverse complement.
TACAGATGTAACCTATCATTTTTGTGAGAGACACGCCAATTTCCCAACCCTTTTGGAAGAATTCTACAGCTTATGTGACTAAATTCTATTCATTGGATCTAATCGGTCAAAAGCCGAACACCACAACTAAAACCAAAAATACATATAAACATAAATAGAATTGAGGGGATGACAGATAGAGGGTGAGCACACATCGCTTCAAGCATATCAAACTATTTGCAAGAAAGGCCATGGGTGCTCACTCTCTTCTGTCATCACCCTTTACCTTTTTATCTTCTGGGATGACGCTTATGTGCTGAAATTTAGAAAAAGATACATGCTTATATGTTGTTGCTTGATCTAGAAAGAAACCCTAATGTGTAGCTTTCCTCTTTTAGTAAAGCCCAATAAATATTTGGTAGGTGTTACTACTATTCCATAGCACGGGAACACACACACTATTGAGTAAATTTGGTATAAGTAACAAGTGGAGGTTAGCCATGCCTTAAATAGACAATTCAATGACACTTTCCAGGCCCCTTGGAATAAATGTGGCTTATCTTAATTTATCTTCTCCACAATTTAAAATAGTTTCCAAAAGTGAGCCTCCGTGAGAGAGTTGTCAATGTTTTTCTCATCCTTCCTATCTTGGCACATACTTTAATACTAATTTTTAACAACGATACCCAATTTCGTCAGATCAAGACAAAATGAAGAAAGGATGCACAAAGTTACACCTTAACCAAAGGTTAAATGATTGCTCCCAGAAAAACCATCGACAATACTTTAACACTAGAAAACTAATACTAGTTTTCTTATTATAAAAATTTATAATACTCACAAGACGCACAAGATTGTTTATCTTAAGTTGCTTGATTAGATATTGGCTTAGTAAACGGTTTGAAGCACTTCAACATAAGCCAGTAGTAGCAAGTGTATTATTTTAAAGTGTTTAATTGTAAGAGTTTATTGAATGGTGATAAGTTTCATTCCTGTTACTCACAATTAGGTACAATACATATAGGTACAATGCATGGCTTATTTTGGGTAATCATCAATCACCCACTAATCAAGCTAATATACAACTAATTGATTTGTAATTATCCACTAATGACTAACACTAATCACTTGATGCTTATCCATAGAATACGGCTAATACTCCCCCGTAGTCGAAGCGGTGACATCGCGAAAGCTTGGACTGAAGTAGAGTTGATGAAGACAGCCGAAAGCATGCGGAAGCACATTTTCAAGCAGCAACAGACATAAACATGCAACAAACCGGATAAACCAAAGTATCCGTACCAAACAGGATAAACCAAAGTATTCTGACTAAATGGGATAAACCAAATTATCCCTTACCAAACTGGATAAACCAAAGTATCCTAACCAAACGAGATAACCCAAAGTATCCCCTACAACAACAAGAAACAGAATAACCCAAAGTATCCCCTACAACTAAAACAAATGAAATTACAACTAAGACTCATGCACTAACATCAAAATAAAAGATGAGAAAACGAAAGTTGGTTCTAAAACTTCAACCCCCAAAGAACCTGTAGCAACCGGCATTTTTAGGGCAATACTTATTTATAAGACTCGAAACCAGTTGTGGCAGAAGATTATTTTTCCAAAATTATTTTAATAATAAGTTTCATTTATTATTGCCTATTATACATTTTCGACCTTTTGGACATCATTTGAACTGAGAATATGATAATTTCTTTTGAAACGTGAAAGTGGAACACAACGCGAATCGGCACGAGTCTAAACCTAATAATACGAGAAATGTTGATTTCTGACGCGTTAAACAAACATGGACATATTTACAGTCATTTTTAATGGAAACACAATTTTAAAAATATTGGCGCAACTTATAATGTCATATGAGCACTTTTAGTACACTAAACAAGCCGAGAAACACTTTTATCGTAAGTTTTACAAAAATTTCGATTTTCTAGTATCTTAAACTTTACATTTTTTTTTTAAACATTTCTAAAACTTGGTATAAGAAACTAGGGTTCCAATGGTTTCATCATATAAACAGCCACTATCTATCTCTCCTCTCTCCCTGGCTTATCCAGCCGCCACCCTCCCCTTCTGCCGCCGTCACCACCACGCCACACCGCCAACATCAACCTCAAAAAAAACCACAACTCACCCTTATACCACCCTTCTCATCCCAAATTGAAGGTGTACGCGCCTCGTAAACCTTAAACGCGCCACCACCGCCACCAAATTTTGGTCGTATCACGTATTTAGGTAAGTAGGTAAGTAGATCCGTGGGTTTAGAGTGATAAACTCACCTATTCTCACCCTTGTGTGAATCGTTGAGGCAGGAAACAAAAGAAGATGATTTAAAACTTGTTACAACACGCATAAAAACATGTGGTATCATCGTGTGTCTTGTATCTATATTCTTGGGTTGCGTACGAGAGCTCAAACTCTCGTACGAGTGGTTTTGGTTTTGTCTCGAGTTCATTTGAGCTTATTAATAATCTCACTAGCTTATTTGTTGCTAGTTAATACACGGCTATGGTTTTGCTTGTCTTGGGTCGCGGCTACAACCAGACCCGCAAGTGGGTTTTGGTTAGTCTTGAGTTTGGATAGGATTGGGTATTGGTTTGGCACGTTTGATTTTTTTTTCTGGGTTTCGGTATGGAGTCAAGCCGAGACCATGAGGTCTCAGCGAAACCTGTTGATTTTCTTTTTGTTCCGTTGGGTCATCCTCTTGGCGTACGACATGGAGCCGAGACCCTAGGGTCTCGGCATGGTAAGGCTATTTAATTTGGTCCGTTTGGTTTGTTTGCTCTCGACGTGGTTCAGGTCGTGACCCCGAGGTCCTACGAGGTAAGATTTTTCTCAAATCATTTTGGTCCGTGTGGTAGTTTGCAATTAGATTTGGTTTTGATGGTGTGACTTAGCTCGAGCCGTAGGATATAGCGAGGCCGAGTGGATTTGAGATGCCGAATAAAATATTAATTGTGAACTGATGTGGACTTTCGATTGAATTGTGATGTTTTTTTGCCACAACAAGGGATTGCTGAGACCTTGTGGTCTCGAGAAAACTTGGCATCCCTAAAATGGACGTGACCGATTTAATTTTTGGACAATTGATGTTGATTTTGACCCGACTTTGTTGATCAAGGGATATATTGGTTTAGAATGGGCTCGGGATCTTACACTTCGACCCGAGGGTTTTGACTTTAAATTGCGACTCGAAATGAAAAATAACTTATAACTTGACTATTTTTTTTACTAGAAAAGGAATAAAAGGAAAGAATAGTAATAATAACTTTAATAAAAAGATTAAATGACAAACATCGTTTGGTTACTTAATATTGTGATAATGAAAATGGAAATTTAAAGTGTAGGCACTAATTTTTGGAATAAAAATGGAAAGCACTAGAGTTATTGGACGTTTTGAGGCACAATAACGAGCTTGACTATTTGGGATGTATTTGATCTTGTTAAACTGTGGACGTTGGATAAAATGACTTAACGATTGATTGGTAGTCGGATTACTTTTGATTTTGCAACACCGGATTTGGGAAATGTGTTTTGACTTGGAATACTATTGGATTGTAGACATTTTGGACTATTGGGACACGAAATGACTACAGTACATTAGACTCGAATTGAATTTAATGTATTTGATCCATAACGGACTTACAATATGGAAATGTCTAACGAACAATAATAATCCATTGTTAACTAAAACGTATTTGGAAACTAATAAAGTCACTTGACTTGGAACGTTCTACGAACGATGAGTCATGGTGAATTTTTGTTAAACATATAAAACATATATGTTTTATGAAACTTAATGGGATTATGGGATTATACCGGCAACTACCAACCCCTTTTAGTGAATTGGTGTGTTTGAATATGTGTGATTACTTTGGGTTATCTCCATCATCTCTTCTTGACTTGAGTTCTTGTCAACCCTCTTCGCGTCGAGTCCGCTGTTTTGTTTCCTTCCTGCGTGTGTACTCTTGAGTCAGTGCCTTCCTACCGTCACACAGATGATGATACCAAACACTAGTAAATGGATTTGATAAGGATATTTTGGAATTGAAAATGGAATATACTTGGGGATAGTTAACTTTTGGAAACTTTTACGTTTTGGGAATATACGTTAAGACAAGTTTATATTATTAGGTCGTGTCGAGTCCGTTGTGCCGTGAGACCCTAGTGGCCGTGAGATTTTAGATGCTGTTGCGTTAGGCTACCTTTGAGCTGTTGTGTTGTTATACTCTCTGACATTGTTGTGATATTGCATTGCTGGACTGAGGTGAGTTCTCGTAGCCGCACTTTTTAATATGTTTTACCTTCGGGTGGAAATGGTACAAATGGTTTTCAAACGTTTTTATGTTGTGAACTGATGTTTTACATTATTTTGGACATATACGTGTGATGATGCGATTATATGCTGTGACATGTTTGTTTAGTGAGTACATGACAACGCCACTGTTAAGTCTCTGCTGAGAGACCACAAGTTATAGGTTCAGTTGATGCAACTGTTAACTCTCTGTTGAAAGCCCACATGTTGATAGATCTATCGGGGTAGCTCCCCACGTGATATTGGTTATGAGTATGATGAACACAATAGGTTCAGTTGGCGCGACACTATTACTGTTTGCATAACATGCTTGTAATTAGTATTCATGTGCACTATTGTCCTATGCTATTATTCACAGCTTCGTGGTTTAACTTTCAAACCTACGAGCTCACCAACATTATGTTGACGTTTTCTAGTACCATTTTCAGGTGGATCATTGTTAAAGTATTTGAAGGCACGTTTATTGAAGTCAGGCCATTTGAAAATATGATACCATGTTTTCAAGACGATCAGATTTCGAAAGAGACATATTTCATGAGAAATGTTTTGTAAACTAATGTTGTAATAAATGTAAGGTATGAATCTATGATGTTATGCAATGTGCCTTTCTCAGTTACATCCCGTGTTTTCGCCTTTGACGGGGTGTGACAGATTGGTATCAGAGCCTAAGGTTATAGAGAATACCGATTTTTCTAAAATAAAAACCTCAACTATAACCAGATTAAAGTTTTTATAAAACCCCAAACATGGTACGAGTCGATTAGCCCGAGCATTACATCATTTTTCCTAAATTTCTCATGGCCTGATCAACTATGCTTAATTCAGGACCGATCATGGGATGATGGGGGTAGTTACCCTGGATCATGTTTGGTTGGAGTCGGATTCTAGATCACCTGAAAATGCATTGGTTTATGTGTGCATTTGCCTTACGTGTTATGTGTATCTGTGGTTATGCTCCTTTGCCTTCTATGTGCTGAAGCTTTTAGCTTCTAGGACAATATATGTGCTTGAAAATGCGTACCTAAGTGCTTTGATTTGATTTGATATTGTGTGACTTGATCCGATATGTTATGATGTGTTTTGAGTTGAGTTGATATGACATGATTTGATTTGGTTGAGCTAGAGTATTTCTCATACTATTCCCCATACTTGTGCGCTTGATGTTAGTTATCCTTATACGCAAACAAAACTCATATTATATATTTTGCTAAATATATAGCAATACGTTATTTTGAAAACGTTACCTTGGGTACTATTTGGATACGTTATTTTGGACACGCTATACAATTTTGAATACTATTTTGAAAGGTCAACATTGGTTTCAATATTTTGAAAACGCACTATATCAATATGCTATTTTGAGAACTATTTTAGGACATCTTATTTTGGAAACACTATTTTGAGAATTTGTTTATCATCAAAGACGTTAATCCTTTTAACGACACTTAACTTAATTTCATGACAGTTCTTGTTTGATGAGTTGTGGAATTAAGTTAAGTTCAAATCATTACTCGGCTTAATGTTATAGATGATTGATAATTTGGTACTATTTGAAAACGATTTTGAATACAAGATTTCCTGGTATTACCCTATGCCGTTATGTCACATGCCTTGTCTTCCCACACTACTCCTCTTATTAGCAAGCCTGAACACACCACATTATAAGCCGATGAGTCGGTTAACACCATTAGTTGCCTGAGGAAGCAACCCACCTATCAAAATGGACACATTAATGGTTTAGTCGTATGATTAGAACCTTGGAGACTCCAAGTGAGATAATAGGACTCATGAGAAGCAGTGACCTTGTTAATTGAGTTGTTTGTGTTGACCATGATAGTGAGGTTCGTCTTAGTGTTCGCGTTCCGGAGATGGTACTGATTTTGATAATTCGAATTATGTTTGTCAAAAATTTTAGTGCAAATGAAAGATGTTTCTTGCGAACGTTCTAAAGGAGGATGAACTGGTAATCCTTGTTAATTGGACCATGTTATGATGTTTCTTGTAAACAAAATTTGGTTTATAGTCGAGATTGTTTTAAAATGTTTTCAAATAAATTTGTGATTTCAAACGGTTGGATTGTTTTAGTATAAAAATCGTTTCAAATGTTTGTCCAAACGTCAATTTCCTTGAAAATCAAAAATCTAAACCATATATGAAAAATCGTTATTTTTTTTCAAATTACAAATTTTGCAAACATATCTTTTCACATAACTATAACCATTGAAAAATTTCAAACAAAGTTGCTCCAAATTACATTCATGGTCAAAATTTCATAATGTTTTACTCAAACAAATGCTGTTAACAACTTCAAAGACCATGCCTCCAAGAGGGAACATGCACCATTCATGAACAAACCTCGAGAACAATCACAATGCCTACAAAACTATATGACCTTAGAAGTAAACCGAACACCTTTGACCGAGACTGTCAGTAGCAGTGTGCCGTGCCTTGACGCTATTCTTTCAAAACGCAACTTACCTACTCATCCTAGAAGATAAGACTCTCGTGATAATCGAAGCGAGTTAGATTAAATAGTCAGTGTGCAATTACTTAAAAGACGACATGGCCTTTCGGAGTCCTAGTCACAATGGGACATGACAACGCTCTTACATTTGGATATCAAGAAGTTGCAAAGACCATAAGACCTTTGGCTTTCACTTGTAACCAGATCTCTCGATGTAGTATTCACTTGGCAACAATTTCAAGTCATTATAGATTTTAGTCATGCCTAGAGGAATTGAGCACTTAGACGTAAGAGTTTCGCCTAATAATGATCTTCGAGCGTTCCAGATCATTGACACCAGGTTCTGCCCATAGACCTTTTGATTCATAGACCATCGTCTTCAACTATTCGTGCGTACCTGACGACACATTCTTCCCGGATGTTTTCATACAAAGGGTTTTTCCCTTAGAAGCCTTTTATCAGCTGTGAGGCTATTAATGATCTTTGTCCTCATTGATTGAACTTTATTGGATTCTACTCTTTCCTTTCGAATGAGTATGTCAGCAAATCTTTCCTACATGATAAGGACACCAACATCGAAACTCTTCATAAACCTCGTTCACACTTTTGCCTGAGTATGATAACCTCCTCACGAAACATGTACATAAGACTCTTGTGATCTGTGCGAATAAGACACTGCGTACCACACAAACACCGCCTTTTATGATATTACTTCAGAACCACGACTGCCAACTCCTTGTCACGAGTTGGGATATTCTTCCCGACTTCCTTCAATTGCCTTGGAACAACTTTCTTCACATTAGGAAGCCTTCATTTTTACTTCATCAACCTTCGTGGATGTCAGACGTTCCTTCATTCGGAGACACAGCCTTGAGAATTTTTCTAGCAAATATGATTTCCCCCCCTCGACTGTTGGTCAACAACTCCCTCCTAATAGCCACGGCAAATTTACTTAACTATACTGTAAATTTATTTCATCAAATTTTCTCCCCATCAATGCCCCTAAGAATACCATCAATGATTCCTTCAGCAACTAAAATTCCCCTCCATCCACAAAATGTTCAGCTAGCATTCCATTAAATTCCTTCGATCCATGACTCATGCGATGACATGAAGAAGAAATCGCAAATCACTTTGGCACCAGGCGTTAGACGAAAGCAAATATGTTATAGACGAAGCAGATACCAGACACAACACCGGTGCTACCCTTACTTTTTCATCAGTCGCTTTAAAAGCTTATCCTTTCCTTAGATTCTCCAATTTTCTTATCATGATTGATCTTGCCGATAGCGACTCATATCACTGTTCACCCTTTTGACGAATACATCGACTCTTGTGAGTCCACATAGATCGCGATCTTCACAATTCAACTAAGTAGGTGTAGCTTTACGTAAAGCGACCTGGATGGCTACACTAGTATCAAGTGCTCGTGCTAAATCTATGATGTGCCGTCCTCATACACCATTTCGCGTCTGTAGGTCTAAACTTCAACCAACTTGTTTTCATTGTTACAAAGTTAGAGATCTCTACTACTTGTACGAAACCTTTGGAACTACAACTCCTTCAACCATTTTGAATCTGATGAAGGTTGGTTAGATAAAAACTGATACCCTTTTCCTCAATGGTACCCTTGATTTTCTTCGCTAATCCCACTAATTTTAGCAGTAAGTACCTATTCGTTGTGTTGAGCAATTCCTTAACTGAGCCAAATCATCGAAGACGTTAAATTCCTCTTTATTAATGACTTGATTAGTAGCCTAATCTCGTGACAGTTCTTATTTAATCAGTTGCGAGATTAAGCTAAAATCAAGTTGGTAGTTAGTTTAAGGTTTTGATGATTTTGCTCGAAGACGAAAAGGCTTATTCCATCGAATTTAGTCACCCGATAGTTACCATCGACTGCCCGTCACATTTTATTCAGAAGTACGAATTTGGGCTAAGACGACAAAGGTTACAACTTTTAGTAGTATTTAACTTTTTCACATAAGTTACGATCGCGACATTGGATCCCTGATTCGAATTCTAGTGCTCTTGTCATAACTTTGACCTTCGTTAGGTTCTACGTACATGCGCTAGCCTATTTCAGTGAGAGTAGGCAGAATCGTTGACTCTAATATAGATGGCTAGATCGTTTACAACAGACTAGCAGTTTCGTTAACAGAAATTGGTCATGTGGATTTATGAGCAACCCATGAATTTTAATGATTAACGTGTGAGGAACCATAAGTAAGGCCTAACTGGTGACCAACCAGTTATCATTCCATAAGATGTCAGGTTGGTGATCTGTTTCTTGTCGTGAAAGAGCCAACCAGAACCCTCGTTTTAGAAGTGAGCAATTTAGATGAGACAAGATTCTAATTATAAGTCATTAGAACTTAAACTGTGGACATGAGTTACTTGGGAACGTAAGGGCCAAGTGAGAATTGAGTACCCACACTTTTTGGTAGTGGTACTAGCTGAATTTTGGGGACAAAATTCATGTAAAGGGGATGTACTGTAGCAACCGGCATTTTTAGGGCAATACTTATTTATAAGACTTGAAACCAGTTGTGGCAGACGATGATTTTTCCAAAATTATTTTAATAATAAGTTTCATTTATTATTGCCTATTATATATTTTCGAGCTTTTGGACATCATTTGAACTGAGAATGTGAGAATTATTTGTGAAACGTGAAAGTAGAGCATAACGCAAATCAGCATGAGTCTAAACCTAATAATATGAGAAATGTTGATTTCTAACGCGTTAAACAAACATGGATATATTTACAGTCATTTTTAACGAAAAACAATTTTAAAAATATTGGCGCAACTTAGAACGTCATATGAGCACTTTTAGTACACTAAACGAGCCGAGAAACACTTTTATTGGAAGTTTTACAAAAATTTTGATTTTGGACCCTGTAGTCATATTTACCCGTGGCCCCTTCTAGTATCTTAAACTTTACATTTTTTTTAAAACATCATCTACACAGACACTATCTCTCTCTCCTCTCTCCCTGGCTTATCCAGCTGCCACCCTCCCCTTCTGCCGCCATCACCACCACGCCACACCGCCATCATCAACCATAAAAACTACAACAACTCACCCTTATACCACCCTTCTCATCCCAGATTTGAGGTGTACGCGCCTCGTAAACCTTAAACTCGCCACCACCGCCACCAAACCATGGTCGTATCACGTGTTTAGTTAAGTAGGTAAGTAGATCCGTGGGTTTAGAGTGATAAACTCACCTATTCTCACCCTTGTGTGAATTGTTGAGGCTGGAAACAAAATAAAAGGATTTAAAACTTGTTACAACACGCATAAAAACATGTGGTATCATCGTGTGTCTTGTATCTATATTCTTGGGTTGCGTACGAGAGCTCAAACTCTCGTACGAGTGGTTTTTGTTTTGTCTTGAGTTCATTTGAGCTTATTAATAATCTCAGTAGCTTATTTGTTGTTGGTTAATACACGGCTATGGTTTTGCTTGTCTTGGGTCGCGGCTACAACCAGACCCGCAAGTGGGTTTTGGTTAGTCTTGAGTTTGGTTAGGATTGGGTATTGGTTTGGCCCGTTTGATTTTTTTTCTGGGTTTTGGTATAGAGTCAAGCCGAGATCATAAGGTCTCGGCGAAGCCTTTTGATTTTCTTTTTGTTCCGTTTAGTCATCCTCTTGGCGTACGACATGGAGTCGAGACCCTAGGGTCTCGACATGGTAAGGCTATTAAATTTGGTCCGTTTGGTTAGTTTGCTCTCGACGTGGTTCAAGTCGTGACCCCGAGGTCTTGCGAGGCAAGATTTTTCTCAAATCATTTTTGTCCGTGTAGTAGTTTGGAATTAGATTTTGTTTTGGTGGTGTGACTTAGCTCGAGCCATAGGATATAGCGAGGCCGAGTGGATTTGAGATGCCGAATAGAATATTGATTGTGAACTAATGTGGACTGTCGATTGAATTGTGATATTTTTTGGCCACAACATGGGATTACCGAGACCTCATGGTCTTGGGAAAACTTGGCATGCCTACAATGGACGTGACCGATTTAATTGTTGGACTATTGATTTTGATTTTGACCCGACTTTATTGATCGAGGGATATATTGGTTTAGAATGGGCTCGGGATCTTACACTTCGACCCGAGGGTTTTGACTTTAAATTGCAACTCGAAACGAAAAATAACTTATAACTTGACTATTGTTTTGACATGAAAAGGAATAAACGGAAAGAATAATAATAATAACTTTAATAAAAAGATTAAGTGACAAATATCGTTTGATTACTTAATATTGTGATAATGAAAATGGAAATTTAAAGTGTAGGCACTAATTTTTGGAATAAAAATGGAAAGCACTAGAGTTATTGGACGTTTCGAGGCACAATAACGAGCTTAACTAATTGGGATGTATTTGATCTTGATAAATTGTGGGCGTTGGATAAAATGACTTAACGATTGATTGGTAGTCGGATTACTTTTGATTTTGCAACACCGGATTTGGGAAATGTGTTTTGACTTGGAATACTATTGGATTGTAGACATTTTGGACTATTGGGACACAAAACGACTACAGTACATTAGACTCGAAATTAATTTAATGTATTTGAGCCGTAACGGACAAACAATATGAAAATTTCTAACGAACAATAATAATCCCTTGTTAACTAAAATGTATTTGGAAACAAATAAAGTCACTTGATTTGGAACGTTCTACGAACGACGAGTCATGGTGAATTTTTGTTAAACATATAAAACATATATGTTTTTTGAAACTTAATGGGAATATATGATTATACCGGCAACTACCAACCCCTTTTAATGAATTGGTGTGTTTGAATATGTGTGCTTACTTTGGGTTATCTCCGTCATCTCTTCTTGACTTGAGTTCTTGTCAACCCTCTTTGCGTCGAGTCCGCTGTTTTGTTTCCATCCTGCGTGTATACTCTTGAGTCAGTCTGATGAACTCAAATAAGTACATTTTATTATCATCATTTATCCTATTTATTTGACTTGTTTTATTATATTATCCACGAGAATTGATACATTAATGTTTACTTTAGTAATTCTCAGGTAAAAACAAGCATTATGTGAAACTTGGCGATTTTGGACTAATTATGGAGCAAAACAAGCAAGATGTTAAAAGCCTACTGAAATCCAGAAGATCAAGCTCGTTCTACTCCAGATACGCCGCAACATACTTCTAACATACGGCGTATCACTATCAAGATTTCACAAGTTACAATCCAAGACGGCTAAAGTACATGCGCCGCATACAAAGATCAAGATACGCCGCATCTGAAGACGGTGTACGAATATTCCAGAATATATTAATCTTGGACCCCACGCGAAGTTAAGTCAATGCGCCGCATCGATCTCTCATGCAGAAACTATAAATACCCCAAGGCCAGACGAATAAGAGAGCTTAGTCTAATATAGAGACCGAAGACCATATAACCCTAGAGCCGAATTCAGATGACCAAGCAGCACAAGACACACCTCAAACAAAGATACAAGAGCTATAAGAAGGTCCTGCATGTATTCAATTCATTAAGCAGTTTTGTTTTATTGTTTTAGTACACTTTAATTCATCAGGATTGTTGGGCTTGTGTCATGTGACTACGGAAAATCATGCACTCCCCTTAATATTGCTTTCCCATTAATTAAAGTTTATATGTTGATGTCTTTGGTGACTTTTATTAGTGCATTGATAACCTCTGTGTCTAGCTGAGTCTTGCTTGGGTCGCCATGCCCCTTCCTCACCTATTTGTTTTAGCGTCTCTTAAATAAATAGGATAGACATAAGTAATCATTAAGGGTTTACTCGCCGATAAGATTAGAGCCAACGAGAAAGGTTTAATTATATACACTTCATGTAAAACTAGCAATAAAACAAGTGACAAGCTACTTAATTATCAGGACAGGTCTTCTTATTGTCTCGAGTATCTATCTGTGTACGTGTGTGCTAATCGCTGATTCGTGCTCATTAGTTTAGTTTTCTACTTAATCATAACCAAACTGTGCCAGTCTCTCAGGCTGAACCCCCTTGCGTTAGATTAGGTTGTATAGCTAACTTAGGATATTAAAATACTGATTAGTATAACTAGATAATACGTTCCACTCTTAGTGATCGACACTCTACTTACCATTATATTCATACTGACCGGGTACACTGCTCGTTAAGTGTGTGTGTTATTGATAAGTCGGCTAAATATAAATTTAAAACTTGAGTAGGCATTAATACTGCTAAACCGCAACGACACGCGCACGCATCACAGTGCCTTCCTACCGTCACACAGAGGATGATACCAAACACTAGTAAATGGATTTGATAAGGATATTTTGGAATTGAAAACGGAATATACTTGGGGATAGTTAACTTTTGGAAACTTTTACGTTTTGGGAATATACGTTAAGACAAGTTTATATTATTAGGTCGTGTAGAGTCCGTTGTGCCGTGAGACCCTAGTGGCCGTAAGATTTTAGATGCTATTGCGTTAGGCTACCTTTGAGCTGTTGTGCTTTTATACTCTCTGACATTGTTGTGATATTGCATTGCTGGACTGAGGTGAGTTCTCGTAGCCGCACTTTTTAATATGTTTTACCTTTGGGTGGAAATGGTACAAATGGTTTTCAAATGTTTTTATACTGTGAACTACTATTTTACATGATTTTGGACATATACGTGTGATGATGCGATTATATGCTGTGACATGTTTGTTTGGTGAGTACATGACAACGCCACTGTTAACTCTCTGCTGAGAGCCCACAAGTTATAGGTTCAGTTGATGAAACTGTTAACTCTCTGTTGAGAGCCCACATGTTGATAGATCTATCGGGGTAGCTCCCCACGTGATATTGGTTATGAGTATGATGAACACAATAGGTTCAGTTGGCGCGACACTATTACTGTTTGGATAACGTGCTTGTAATTAGTATTCATGTGCACTATTGTCCTATGCTATTATTCACAGCTTCGTGGTTTAACTTTCAAACCTACAAGCTCACCAACATTATGTTGACGTTTTCTAGTACCATTTTCAGGTGGATCATTGTTAAAGTATTTGAAGGCACGTTTATTGGAGTCAGGCCATTTGATAATATGATACCATGTTTTCAAGACGATAAGATTTCGAAAGAGACATATTTCATGAGAAATGTTTTGTAAACTAATGTTGTAATAAATGTAAGGTATGAATCTATGATGTTATGCAATGTGCCTTTCTCAGTTACATTCCGTGTTTCCCCCTTTGACGGGGTGTAACAGAACCTTCCAAATAAACGTGTTGTGTTTTCCCCTAGAAAAACATAAAGAACCACCAAATTATTTTTTTTTTTTATTTTTTTTTATTTTTTTTTTAGTCATAGACTTCCAATGATTTCTCTTGAATATATTAAAGAAAGCACAACCTCATAATAATTTAAGGATCACTTACGAGAAACATGACCACATTACAACTTAAACAATTTTCTTCTAAAACATGTACAATAAAGAAGATGATCATTACTTCACCTTATAATGCTAACAAAATAAAATTACGTCATGATTTGGACTTTGGTGATGGTTGGTTTTCGTTATTACTTGATATTTGAAAATGAAATATGGCAGAGGTTAAGGTTTAAAGGGAGCCCTCCAAAACTCCGGCGTATAGGCGGCGGCCAGAGGCGGCGGCTGAAGAGTTAAGGTTTAGGGTTAGGCGTTTTTTTTGTTTTTTTATAGAGGATTACAAGGCTAGATACCATGTAAGAGTTTATTGAATGGTGATAAGTTTCATTCCTGTTACTCACAATTAGGTACAATACATATTGGTACAATGCTTGGCTTATTTTGGGTAACCATCAATCACCTACTAATCAAGCTAATATACAACTAATTGATTTGTAATTATCCACTAATGAATAACACTAATCACTTGATGCTTATCCATAGATTACGGGTAACATTAATTACTTATACATAACTAGCTTCATAACCCACCCGATGGGTGGGTTCGCTTCATATTATTTTTTGACAAAATTTAAATGGACGTAAGTAAATAATAAATAACTGCAAATATGAGGCTTGTGTTCAATAACCTTATTCACAAAAGAAATATTGTGATGGATAAAAAGCGAGAAACATGTAAGCATTGGTCATGACTGAACCTGATAATAGATTAGATTTGAAATTGGTTAAAGATAGTTTAGAACTTAACCGATCATACTATGCCATCAACTGGCTTATGAGCTTATTGAACATTGAAGAACTCATAAGTTCCAAATTTTGGGCTTATGAGCTTGTCAATGTGAGCTTGTGGCTAATTGGTGTTTATAAGCTCAAGTTGATATGCTTAAGATCAAAATTTTGAGCTTATGAGCTTGTCAAAAGTTATATATGACAGCTCAGCATCTATGTAGAAAGTAGGAAGAGAGTTGTAATTGTGACATCACTACGTCAAAGGCAAATAAATAATTGTAAGAGTGCATGACCTTTGTTCGAGACCTCTAAACCGCTACACAACTTAACATTTAGGATACAATCACCTCTATCAAATACATTTATCATTTTAAGAGGCTGTTTGTATAAATACACAACTTAACATCACGATACAATCACCTCTATGGAAGACACTAATCATAATCTGACTAAAGTTTGCATAACTCGAAAAACTGTCCTTTAAGTCTTGACTGGTAAACAAACGAAAATTTTGTACTCGACACCAGCTCACATACAGAACCTTACAGAATAGAAATAAAAATACTCAAGTTTTAAATAATCAATATGCACAAGTCATGGATTAAATTAGATGCAAGAGGAAGCATATAAAACAGACACAAACCAACATAGAAGAATATGTTTATGCCTCCACTTTACTAAATTGCAGAAAAAAATAAGAGAAGCCTTTTTTTTTTGGGACTAAGAGTAAAACTTTAGGCAATCATATTACAAACTTGATTGTAACAACAGAAAAACAAAATGAGTGAAGATTACAGATTACCGTTAACTTCCCAATTGAGTTATTCAGATAAATAAAGAGACTTGGTAAAAGGATCGATACACCTTTGATAACCCTGGCATTCACCTGATAAAAAGTCGTATTAACCTGAAAAAATTCATATTAACTTGAGGCACAATTAGCTTACCAATAACTAAAACTATTGTCTTATTTTTTTTAGAGATGGAATATTGGTTTATTTTGGCACAGAAGTTGGAGACATGTCAAAATGGGTTATTTTGGCACGGGCCAAAACGGGTCAAGATATGTTGGGTTTACGTGAAACCCCTTTGTTCAACTCTTGTATAACATGTCCCCAAGTCCCAACCCACCACTTTATCTAAAAAAAGGATTGAATATGGCAATATAACATCAAGCGTATCACTGTTCATGACTTTATGCTCAAGTACTCTTAAAATGACATTTTTCTACAAATATAAGTGATCCCTGTTAACTCCTATCAACATTGCAACTGTGTCTATCTATCTACCTACAAATAAAAACCTAAGACAACTCTTTGAGCCATGAACCGAAAATGAACTATACTTTCATTAACACGTAGTAGCTACAAACAAAAGTGGATAATTTCCATGTAACATCGTACACCTCAATAACCTTGTTTTATCGTGTGTGAAAGTCGTGGCATATATATTCAAACCTAAACTAAAGCATGTATTCCACATTCTCGTTTAAAGAAGACAAAATTTAACAATAACAATATGAAAACGCGATCTCTATATGAAAGTGATAGCAACAAAGGGATGTTTTTCATTACTTTGATGTTCAACCTCAAGTGGTATAAATAAAAAAATCTCATTATTAGGCAATTACGGTATTTTACAACTAACCTTCCAGCAAGCACAGACCACATCTGGTTCCTGGACATGTAGATTACCACAAACTTCCTGATCGAATCCATAGAAATACGATGATTAAAATAATATATAGTATTAGAAGATACTAGAGTAAAAAAGATGAAATAGTCTACGAGAATCACAATATACCTTACTAAAATATCTGGAATCAGCAATTCCTTCAATATGTCAGACATACCATAGTAATAGAGCAATTTTGACATGAACTATAAACCAAAACTTGTGATAGTTTAAGGACATAGGCACCAGCCATTGCTCCCATACACATCATTGAACCAAGTCTGCAAAAATAATAATAATAAATAAAAATACCACTTATGTGTACTATTGTAATATAATTCTCGAAGATCTTGACCATAAAATAACTTATCTCCAATTTTATATGTTGATTACAAAACACAGCTAATTTTTTTCTTCACCCCTATCGCCACCCCTTTTTTTATCTTTTGATTCTAAAACATAGTTAATTTTTTTCTTTATGCCAATTTTGTTTGGGTTCTATCATTTTCTAAAAGAGAAATATAGAATTGTATATGCTGACCCATATAGGATATATAATTAATATATTTGAGATGGCATTTAAAACTAAAGCATAGCGAATAATCATGTTGACTGCAGTCGATATCTGACCTGCTTTGTCAGCATCATTTGGTGAAGACACTTGTTTAGAAATGCAGTTGAAGGCCACATTGCACATTTCAAACAATAACGGGAAGACCACACCAAATAAGACTAGATTTTTGAAGGCATTTAGTACCTATTACATGTCAGCCAAGTCACTTCTGAAATCATTGCTTGAAAATATGAGTATATCAGAAGGTGCTCAAAAGGAATTTTTGATCACCAATACAAACTCTAATAATAGACCCAAACACCAACAAAGAACTCAGAAAAACAACTCTCATAGAGGGAGAAGATGCCGAAGTAAGAGAGGAAAATAAAAGTGCAAAAGCATTGTGATAGTTTAAAAGGAATTTGTCATGCAGCTGAGGATTCTCATATTCCTACCAAAGTACATTCCAAAATCTTACCCCCATAATGAGCCTAACTCCTCAAGAAGCATCCAATTGGATATCACAAAATCACTAATCTGAACTCTCCATCTTAATCATTTTCTTTTTAATCAAAAGTTTTGTATTTTTATTTTTTGCTTCAATGCCGGAGTGACTTTAATTTTGTTTAATGTTACCTCTATAACAATAGACAACATAATATGTCCCATATATATACGAACAATTAAATAGGATGTTGATTAATGGATGGTGCCTTACCTTGTTCCACTTCAAATTAATGTTAACAATAATAATATCCCAACATCTAGCAACAATGAGGGAAATAAATACTTGCCTGCAACAATGTATCTGTACACTTTTTTTCCAAAGTGAAAGAGACATGATGATGAATTTATTCCTTTTCTCTTTAATGCAGCCCCGTGCAAGACGTTGATGATTCCTGCAGAACTGGAGCTGCAACAAACGTTATCTTTGGCCTTGCATTGGGATACAAATCTGTCATCATTCCTATTTTCGCCATAGCAATCAGCATCTTTGTGAGTTTCAGCTTTGCTGCCATGTACAGTATTGCAGTAGCTGCTCTTGGAATGCTTAGCACCATTGCCACTGGATTGGCTATAGATGCTTATGGTCCCATCAGTGACAATGTTGGGGGCATTGCTGAGATGGCGGGTATGAGTCGCAGAATCCGTGAGAGGACTGATTTGAGAAGTATATCGGGCACAATCAAGTATGGCTCTCCATAGTCGTACCTAAACCCAACCCCGTCCCTAATACGCATGAGTTTCACAGAACACACCAGTATATTTATTTTAAGACCAGACATGTATATGAAATATAAATACAGTTTGACGTTACTATCATATATATTATAAAAAAGTCTGAATAGTGAAATACCTCATGAAGATAGCAATTGTATATACTTTTCCTTCATAACCTTCTATCTGCCCAATTTCACCTTGCTTGTTATGTTCTTATAGCATTTTAGCATAAAACACATAAAGAAAATAATAATGGGCATATAGTGTGCTATGTTCTACCTGAAGCTTTTCCAGCAAATAGCAGCACTGAGACTCCGAATCCGTAATCAAACCAAAGTCATCCACATTTGTGCCATAGTAATAGCTAAAATCAATAAAAGGATTAGAAAGAACCCTACAAAATACTATCATGATCCTATTAACATTTAACTCAACAATAAAACTAATTATTCTGCCGAGCAGTTGTATTTTGTCCACCAGATGGTGTTGTGGGTATGCATTCCATCAATATGTCTTTATCATATACGGCAAGAAACTTCAAATCCAATGAATTTAAGGCAAGGGTTTATCCATAATCATTTATGCACATAGACCGACTACAGTAGTACGAAATTACCTTCGACTAATATGTTTAGTGGGCACCAAAAAAATATCAAGAATTTGAGTTCACAAATAAGCTGCGATTCTTATAAGTATAGGTATCTCCACAAAATCCGGATTAGGTATCTCCACAAAATCCGGATTAGGGCGCAATCCAATAAATTTCGCAAATCATGTATGATTGCATATATGATGGACCTATAAGACATCATTGAGAAATAAATAAATAAATAAATAAATAAATAAAAAAAAAAAAGGTTAATACGGACAACAAACATTTAACCGCTTTAAGTAACTTTGGTTGCCATCTGTTCAGGGTGCATACTTTAAATGCGTTTGTTGGATGCACATAAGATATGCATTATATAACTTTGGTTGCCATCTGTTCAGGGTGCATAATCTAAACGAATGCAACAACCTTGTTACTCGTGAATGGGGCGTTTTGGGTTCATAATCTTACGCAAACGAATACAATAATCTAAAGTTGCTTATTTTGTTATCCCAAAGTAATTATTTCTTACTCTATTTCTTTATCATAAAGTTACTATTTGTAGACCACGTACGCATGAGCTACTTTCTATATATTTTGTTCTTCCATTGGTTTCCAAAGCAAATGTTATATAGAATTTGCTTTAACTCGTATAAGCAAACCATGTGAAGAGAAAATACTGCATAAAAACATCCAAAAGGCATGAATTAGGAGTCAAAAGTAAAGCTTGGGTACCACATCTTCACAGTGTAAAGACAATTGTTGTTAGCCCACTGAGTTTAATTTGTTCAATGTACGTATGACCATTTTTAGTATGCTCGTCTACTACATGCAAGATGTCAATTTGATGTTGTGTCATTATATCTAAACATCATTAGCACAACTTGAAAGTGTGAAAATATAAAAATATAAAAATCATTTATTTTGCATAAATCTAACTGAAATAACATGAAGGCTTTTCTTTTAGAAGTGAGATTGTACCTGTTTCTCAAGCTTCCTAACCCTTACTTCAGCTTCTTCATATCTTTCCTACGCAATTTGAAGCTGGAATGAAAAACATAGGAGAACATACAAATCAGATATAACTTTGTTCATCAAACAATGAAGTGTCATTTAGTATTTTGACATTGAACCATACGGTAACCGTAATATGAAACCTTAAGATAGATAACATACTTGTTTTCAGCATTTTTTTCATTTTGAACAATTCGAGCATATGTTTATTATGCCCCACCTCCTAAAAATTCCAGAAAAGTTTACTTTCAATGGACAAATATATGATATACATAACGTTTTAGTTGCATTTGTTAATACAAATATCGTTCTAAAAACGTTATTTATATTTTACGATCTTTGCTTAGTTTTGTTAATGACAATTACAAAGTTTATCTTTAAGCAAAGCATAAATAACATTAAGTCTTTTACATTTATAGTGATAAGCATTTTACAAACACATTTTCACATCACAAAGTTTTCTAGAAATGACATATACAAGTTTACATGTTTATTTCTTAAAATGGAAACTTTATTAGTTAAATATTAGGATGACATCATGGCATGCATCATGTACACAATCTTGGTAAGATTTTGTAATATTTTGTTTAGATCTTCAAGCCAAAGAGTTGACATTTGAAGATATGGCAAGATTTGGAAAGATTTGAAGATCTTTTAGCTGGCCTGACACAGCGGATCCAAAGTGATACACGGACGGATCCAATTTTGGGGATCCGCCGGATCCGCTGCCTGTTGATCAGCTTTGCCTCTAAATAGCAAGCTGATCATTTGGCCATTTCATCACTCATACAGCTTAAAATACATACTCATTCATTTGCATATCACTAACCCTTAGCTTACTAACATTTTATAGATCTTTCCTTTTGTAGCAAAGAAGATCTCAACATATAAGGAGTAACAGTCTGTTATCTTCCTTCTAACATAGAGTCTGTGTGTTCTTGTATTAGTCACACATCATAGTTAGTATCATTCATACAGTAGAGTCCGGTTAGTGTTTTAGTCCTCAAAACACTTAGAGTGAACGGGAGTGGTTGTACCCTTGTAAAGAACCAAAAGGGAGTGGTTGTACCCTTGTAAAGAACCAAACGGGAGTGGTTGTACCCTTGTAAAGAACTCGGTGTTTAGCTTAGTACCGCAAAAAGATTAAGCGACGTGTAAAGGTTTTCTCCGCCTAGAAAGGAGCTTGTTTCTTTGTGAAGATAAACTCTCGAGTTAGAGGCTCGAGGAGTGGAGTAGGGCATGGAAGAGAGTCCTTGTAGCCGAACCACTATAAACGACTGTGTTGTGTGGTTTGATCTTTCCTCTCTTTACTTATTTACTTATATCACTTGTTTGTATGCTTGATTGTTTACTTGACATTGAAATCACGATAAGTAACAATGCGAATTAATTTTAAACGGTAAAACTATTCAACCCCCCTTCTAGTTTTCCACAATTGGTACCAGAGCGGTGTTACTCAAGATTTTCAAAATATATTGTATTTTAAAAACTTGAAACGATCAATGGATTTTGAAAACTTTAAAGAAGGGCAATTTATGCAAAGACCACCACTATTTGAACCAAATTGTTTCATATATTGGAAAAATCGCTTTGTATCTGTGGTATATTATTGTAGAGGGTGATTACAAACCCATAAGTAGTAACATTTCAGGTGGTCGGGATATAGGTAACTCTTTTATTCGTCATAGTGATGAACAAAAGAGGTTGATTGCCAAAAATAATGAAGCCAAAATGATGCTTTACAATGCCTTACCTAAAAAGGAATATGAAAGAGTTTTCATGTGTAAAACGGCTAAAGATATTTGGCAATCACTAATCATCACTCATCAAGGGAACTCACAAGTCAAAGATAACAAAATTGATCTTCTTGTTCAACAATATGAACAATTTGTTATCTCTGAAGATGAGACCATTGATAGTGCTTTTTCTAGGTTTAATACTATAATTACATCTCTTAAAGCACTTGATGAATCTTTTTCTAGTAAGAATTTTATCAGGAAATTTCTAAGAGCACTCCACCCGAAGTGGAGAGCAAAGGTGACAACTATTGAATAATCTAAGGATCTTTCAAGTATGACACTGGATGAGCTCATATGAAACCTCAAAGTTCACGAAATGGTGATGGAAAAAGACTCAGAAATAGTTAAAGGCAAGAAGGAGAAAATGAAGTCCATTGCCTTGAAAGCTAGAGTAGAGTCAAGTGATGAAGAGTCTTGTTCTAGTAGTGAAGATGAAGAATATGCCATGGCGGTAAGAGATTTCAAGAAATTCTTCAGAAGACGAGGAAAGTTCGTTAGACCACCTCGTGAAGAAAAGAAATCCTCTCAAAAAGACCATGATGATAGAAAAGGAAAGATAGATAGGAAGTGTTATAGGTGTGGAGACTTTAGTCACTTGATAGGTGAATGTCCAAAGCCTCCAAAGAACAAGTCTCAAAGAGCCTTTGTCAATGGAGCTTGGAGTGATAGTGAAGGAGATGATGATGATGAGCCTAAGAACGACGAAATTGCTCTCATGGCTCACGACACAGAAGAGGTACATTCTGACTCATCATACTCCTCTATAGATGATGAATCTTTAGAAATAGAATATAACAAACTGTGTGAAATTACCCATAAAATCATAAACAAGAATAAATTCTTAAAAACCAAAGCAACACTTTTAGAAAATGAAGTTCATTGGTTAAAAGAAAAGGAGATAAGAATTGAAAAGGGTAAAAGTGTTAAAGAAACATGTGTGTCATGTCAAGAGCTTAAGTTAGAACTAGCAACACTTAAGTCAACACAGGCAGAACTCATCAAACAAAATTCTAAGTTTAGAAAGTTTGATAAAAACATAAGTTGTGCAGATGAGATAATGAAGATACAAAAACTACCTAATGATAAAACTGGACTAGGATTTATGAAAGTAGGAAGCTTAGGTGAGTTTAAGAAATAAACAGTGAAAGAAAAAGAAATTGTTCCAACTAAGTCAGAAGCTGACGGATTCGACGGATCCATGGTTTTGGATCCGCCAGTTGTGCCAAAAGGATCCGCCAGTACAGGTTGTGAACAGAAGGTTTTAAAAACTGACCGTACTGAATTTGTTAGAGTCACTAGAAAACCTAGTACTAGTACAACTGATAATAAACAAAAACCATCAGTGTCTATAGGAAAAGGTCAAGTTAGAAATGAGTATAGAGTTAAAACGGTTCAACAAGCACCCAAAACTAGTTTTCCCAAACACCCTTTTCCAAAGAGTAACTTCAACTCGCAACATCATTATCAAAGAAATTGGAACCAAAACATGTCTAGAAACTTTCAAGGTCCCAACTTCATGCCATGGAACATTTGTCCACCATTTCCATACATGAATCATGATAATGTTATGTTTAACCCAAACAGACCCATGAGATATTGGGGACCAAACGCTTGAGTTTTTCTTGAACTTAGGTGTGCTCAAAAGTTGAACAAGAACCTGATGAATGGATCAAAGATAGTGGGTGCTCAAGGCACATGACGGGAAACAAAAGCCTTTTCTCAGACTACCAAGTGTATGACGGAGGTAATGTCACATTCGGTAGCAAGCTTAAAAGTAAAATCATCGAAAAAGGTACGATTTCTCATGACTCTCTCACTATTGATGATGTTGCTCATGTACATAACTTAGGATTTAACTTGCTTAGTATTAGTCAATTATGCCGCAAAAAGTATAACGTCCTTTTCGGTGAAAATGGAAGTAAAATACTTAAGGATGGCATAACTGTAGGAAAAGGTGTTTTGAAGAATAACGTTTACGTTATGAAACTCGACAAAACACCTAAAGACAAGCTTTGTCTTACCTCCTTGGACGAAAACTCAACTCTATGGCATCGACGCTTAGGTCACGCCAATATGAGGTTAATTCAATCCTTATCATCTAAGGAACTCGTTAGGAACCTGCCCAAGTTGAAATATGACCAACACTTTTGTGATGCTTGCAAAATAGGAAAACAAGTTCATAATAGCCATAAGGCATAACTCATAATTTCTCGGCTCCTCGAACCCCTCAATCTAACGGTGTGGTAGAACGCAAAAATAGGACAATTCAAGAAATGAGTAGAACCATGTTAAATGAACAAAACATACCTCAAAAGTTTTGGTGTCACGCTGTAGATACATCTACATATATTCTAAATCGAGTTCTAATTAGACCATTCTTGGGAAAGACTCCATATGAGTTATACAGAGGCAAAAGGCCTACTTTAGGATACTTTAGTATGTTTGGAAGCAAGTGCTTCATTTTGAACACAAAGGATTATCTCACCAAATTCGACCCAAAGTCGTATGAAGGTGTATTTCTAGGATATTCACAAACTAGTAAAGCATACATAGTTTTGAACAAAGAAACCTCAAGAGTCGAGGAATAATTGAATGTAACATTCGATGAAAGTCCACCTCCCTCTAAGACATCACCTTTGGTAGATGATGACTTAGTTGAAAACCAAATGGTTGAAAATCAAGAAAATGTTGAAAATGATAAAGAAGATGAACCAGTAAAAAGAGATTTAGTCAACATCAAAGAAACAAAAACTCATCCATTAGAAAACGTCATAGGAAAACTCAACGAAAGAACATTAAGGTCTAAAGCTCAAAATGAAAGTAATTTCTTTTGTTTTGTTTCAACAATAGAACCTAAATATGTCAATTAAGCCATAAAAGATGAATCTTGGGTCATTGCGATGCAAGAAGAATTAAATCAATTTGTTAGGAATGACGTTTGGACATTAGTTCGACAACCTAAAATCAAACCATAATAGGTACAAAATGGGTTTTTAGAAATAAAATAGATGAAAATGGCATTGTGTCTAGAAACAAAGCTAGGTTAGTAGCCCAAGGCTATAATCAACAAGAGGGTATAGATTATGATGAGACTTTTGCACCCGTAGCTAGACCTGAGTCAATTAGGATATTACCTGCATATGCATGTGCATATGACTTTAAACTATTTCAAATGGATGTCAAAAGTGCATTTCTAAATGGTTTCATAAATGAAGAAGTATATGTAGCACAACCTCCCGGATTTGCCGATTTTGAAAAACCTAATCATGTCTACAAACTTAAGAAAGCATTATACGGACTTAAGCAAGCACCAAAAGCTTGGTATGATCGACTTAAGACCTTCCTAGTTGACCATAAGTATACCATGGGCCTAGTAGACAATACTCTCTTCACCAAGAAAAAGGGATCACATATTATCATCGTCCAGATATATGTGGATGACATTATATTTGGTTCAACTTATCAAGAGTTATGCGGCGATTTCTCAAAAATCATGCATAACGAGTTTGAAATGAGTATGATGGGGGAACTAAACTTTTTCTTAGGTCTCCAAATAAAACTGTTAGAAGATGGGATATTCTTCAACCAATCTAAGTATATCAAGGATATGCTTAAGAAGTTTGGTCTTGAAGATTCAAAACCCATGAAAACACCAATGTCTTCTGAAACCAATCTAACCAAGGATGACGAAAGTGAATCCGTAGATAGCACTAAATATAGAGGGGTGATTGGTAGTTTACTCTATCTAACGGCTAGTAGACCGGACATCATGTTTAGTGTTTCTCTATGTGCACGCTTTCAAGAAGATCCCAAAACATCCCATCTTGAAGCCGTTAAACGGATATTTGGTTCATAAAAGGCACTACACATTTAGGATTATGGTATCCCAAAGGGACAGGTGTAAAAACCATAGTGTATGCCGACTTAGACCATGTCGGTGACTATGTTGATAGGAAAAGTACTAGCGGTATTTCTACTTTTGTAGGACATTGTCTCACCGCATGGTTTGCTAAGAAACAAACAGCCCTCACCATATCAACAACTGAAGCCGAGTACGTGTCAGCAGAAAAAGCTTGCCAACAAGCACTGTGGATGAAACAAGCTCTCGTCGACTACGGAATTGTACTCAACGACATCCCCGTTCTTTGTGACAACAAAGGAGCTATCGATCTTAGCAAAAACCCAGTCCAACACGCTAGAACCAAACACATAGAGATACGTCATCACTTCCTTCGTGACAATGTTCAGAACGGAAACATCTCAATTGAGAAAGTTTCCTCAGTGGACAACATTGCCGACATCCTCACAAAACCTCTCAAGAGAGAACATTTCAATTATCTTAGACTTGGTTTAGGATTAATGGAACCTAGTGAGTAGATTAGATGTTAGATCAAACCTTAGATTAACCAAAACACGGCAAAAGCCAAACCTTGTGTTCTGATCCTGCGGATCCAAACGACAACAAGGGCGGAACCCTTGTTTGGGATCCGCCGGATCCGTTACATGATGACAAGGTTTTTATATTAAATAAACTCCTGTACTATTCATCATTCAATCCAAAACATATCACCCACTAGAAATACGACCCATAATTCACCAAACTCACAAATTAGGCCATCTTTCTCAACCAAATTGTGTCCAAATCATCATTGTAAGTATCCTTAACATGTTTGCATTCCTGATCTGCGTCTAGGATTTCTATTTCATGCACAAAACCAAAACATAGGGTTATGCATAATTCTTGAAAAATCATGGAGCATATTTACTAAATTGCATAACAAATCATGTTTTTCATAGTTAGGAATTGCATCTTGTAGTACATTGTCATTATTCATCAAAAACCCCATGAGAAATTTTTGCTAAAATCTTCTCACGATTAGGAAAAATGGTTTTTGGACATTGTTCATATAAATTAAAAAAAAAACGTTATGTTTTGAGCATCACTTGCATGATGTCTCTTGAATGCTAAAAGGAATACACAATTAATATGTATTTTCGGGTACATTCAATCGTAGCTATATTGAAGTAGGAGTGTTTGGGTTATCTCTTGTTTTATCATAAAACTTGCATAAACATAATTTTCATGCATCAAAAGGAGTCAAGATAACCGCACCTCCACATTGTCCCCATGTAGGCACACACTAGACATATATATATACTTTTGATAATTTTAACTAAACTATATATATTTTTCCTGTCTAGGATAACTATGCCTCCCGCAACCAATTACGATCACAAAAAGACTCTCGATTACCTTCCCAAACATCACAAAACCAAGGGTCTAACTGATACCCAAGTCAACATCTTTAAGGCACTAGAAAAACATTACGTCCATGAGGCTAGGGTAGTAGACCCCTCATTCTATGAAGACACCAATCTCCATGAGCAATTAACCGGAATTCATTTTGATAGTCTCCTAGATATTGATGAGCCTATAGTACCTAGGTTCATTCTTGAGTTCTATGCCACCATAGGTCTTAGTTCAAGTGACAATGGTCTTATGAGCATTCACTTTAGTGTCAACGGAACCTTGTTCAATATTCCCCTAGATCAATTTGGTGAGGTCTTAGGAGTTCCAAATGATGGAATTTGTGTCTACTCTGATAAATGGTCTTTGACTATTCTAGAATCAAACCTTCAAAGAACGGCACCATATGCCACTCCCTTGACCGACAAAGAAACCATTAGGGAACATCTTTTCTTACCTAGGAATAACC
This sequence comes from Artemisia tridentata subsp. tridentata, assembly GCA_021014915.2. Classification (NCBI taxonomy): domain Eukaryota; kingdom Viridiplantae; phylum Streptophyta; class Magnoliopsida; order Asterales; family Asteraceae; genus Artemisia; species Artemisia tridentata. The sequence goes on along the minus strand of CP139508.1, from coordinate 418,542,907 downwards.
CAACTAGGGTACATCGTGGTAAGCAAGTGGCTAGAGATCCATTTTCTATGGAGCTAAATGAACTCAAGCCCGAGTTTAGGAAGTTAGAAGAAGTTTTGAGAGCTAACGTCATTAGCATGGTAGGAAATCGAGATCACATCAATGCTTGTCTACGTTACATAATGTATAGTGTGTCCACCCGTTAACCTTTCAACCTTGCATTCTGTTGGGAATTAAATATTCTGAAGTTTAAGTATCGAGAAATTCTCTTAAGTGATTAAATCTGGTAGCAGTAGAGTTAAGTCTGGTGTGTACCTAGTTAAGTCTGCTGGTTGTTGGCTGGTTAAGTCTGGTCGTTGAGGTTAAGTCTGGTGGTTAAGTCTAGCGATTAATTCTGGTGAGTAACAGAATTAAGTCTGCTCTTCGAATGTTAAGTCTGCTTGCTGGAGATATTAAGTCTGGTTGACTGGATGGATAAGTATACTAAAGTCAATAATACACAGTAGATAATATCTTATCCCATGTGCTCAGTCATTATGTTATATTCACATAACAAGTTGTAAACATAGATACATGTTGTATCTTAGTTACTGACTCACATAAGCTAGCAAGTAGCTCGATATGTCTTGACAAGACTTAACAATATTGTAATGATCTTCTTGGACTATAAAAGAAGATCTTAGCTTAGTAGTCAAGTGTGACTTCTAATTGTAACTAATTTTCATATCCTTTTGAAGAACATAGAGCAAACAACAACAATATCACAAGTCAAAGAAACATAATATTCAAGGTCTTTGTAACCTTAGTGATAGAAAAGATCACTCATATTATCTTGAATATTATTGAATCGTTTGGTGTTAACATTGCATGTTCATTGTTCGTTACTAAAGCATTACTTTCCATTTCCATAATACAAATAACCTTCTAAGTGTGATTAATTAGATTCCGCATACTTAATCATATTAACTCAATATATCATATACACAAAGTAACAAAGGTTTAACCACCTTACAGTGTATCTAGAATCCTAACAAGTGGTATCAGAGCAAGGTTGATATAGTTGATTTAGAAGAAGAAGAAGTAGAAATGGATACACAAGATTGTAAAACCCTAAAATCCGGAACGTGTTAAATGACCAAAATACCCTCTAATTTTGATTTTTAAGAACTTATAAAATACGCCATAAATTAAAACTTGAGTCATATATCGTGTTATGACTCGAGATCACACAATACGAACCTATAGCCTAAGTTTTAACCATACGTTGTGATACGATACGAAATGAAAACATAAACCATGAGCTGCAAATAACCATCACACGTTAAGGACCCAATTTTCATTTGAGCTGGTACAATTTATATTACACAATAGATGGCACGCCAAAAATAGGAAAATATCATTTGAATATTCAAAAAGAAGGAAAGAGTCACCAAGTTCCAAAATGCTAGGCCAATATCACTCCTATAATTACGCCTCATAACAGGCAATTAAATACAATTGAATTCCTTATTTCCAGCTTGCCATATTAAGAACCCACGCTCCCTTTTCTTTTTTCTATATCAATTGGTTTTCTTCTTTTCCTTGCCTTCGCATGCGACAAAATCAAAAGAGTGAAAACATAAGCTGCGTGAGGCCTTCTTCTGCCACCACTCTCACACGCATTACCATGGTTTCAGCCAACCCATTCATGGCACGTGGCGACTTGGTCGGGAAGAAAACGAGTATCTCACGACTCTAATATTTGATAAGTATCAAAAATATTCACTGACTCATTTTTATTTAACGCCTTTGTCCTCTCAAACCCTTGATAAAACCTAAAACTAAAAACAGTCGACATCATCAAAGAAGAAGAGAGGAAGAAGGCTTGGTCTTGATCTTGTGTTCTTGTTCTATTCGTATTATCATCAAGGTAATCATATACACTCCATTGATCCATTCGAATTTAAAATAAACCCTAATCGATCTATGTATTTCTTGGTTCTTTCACTCGGCCACACAAGAAGAAGGAAGGGAAAGGTGTTGTTGATCTGATCGTGTTCCGTTGAATCTTAGTGATTGTGTCCAGTTGGTGTTCATACTCACGACATGTTCGTTTTGATCTATTGGCGTTTCAGTTCGAGGTACCCCTTGAGCCATAATATACTTATAAGTAAATTACTTTAAAGCTAGATACTAAGTTGATATGACTATGAACTGGTTGCTAAACATTCTGATTATTTTAAAGAAATTATAAAGGTATTGACGATATGGATGTATGTCTTTAATCCGGCTTTTCGACACTCGTTTCGATCTCTAAGAGACAATCCGAAGTCCAAAATAAACTCAAGAAATATAAAGGGGATCTAATATACAATCCGAAATTTGAAATAAAGTCAAGAAATGTAGCATGGGCGTTTTTTTTTTTTTTTTTTGTTCACGTGATTGAAGGGCTATTATCATGCATGTGTATTCGAAATTAAAGGTTGACTTTGTGTGAATTTATGATATATTGTGGCTCACTGTACTGTGTAAGTATTTAGCAGAGAAAGCGTGTGTAGACATAAATCTTTTGGGCTGTGTTTGCATGCATGTGGGTGTGAGTTGTTGTGTCTAGTAACGTGTGTCTAAATTGCATAGTGTGGTGTATTATTTGCGTCGACTTCGATTTGGTTGCCATTCGAATCTGTTGTGAGGATACGCTTATAATCTTGTTATTTAAGATGCTAATATGATCCTAAAATGCGACTAAAAGTCTGAATTAAACTCGGGAGATAAAATATGGGAACGCATGGTTATAAGGACATGTTTACGTATGAATTTATGTGAGTGTTATGGTGGATACATCAACATGAAGAATTTTTAAACATGTGAATATTTGTGTCATTTTTTGTGGGAATCAAATCAGGAAAGGGGTTAAATATTAAGGATTTTTGTGACTATTGGAACCATGATACATGCATGTCTTGATTGTTTTATTTAATAAAAATGACAAGCAACCCTAAACTATAATATTTATAATGTCACGTCTTAAAGTTAGTTAATTGTCATTAATAACCCTAAAAGTCATTAAAAATGGAAAGCCGACGACAACGAGTAAATCTAATTTGAGATGAATTATTAATAATTAGCCGATCATGAATTCGTGTAGATTCGCTGAAGATGGAGTTTGCTTCCGACCTTGATATTTTCTGTCGTGTTTTCATTTGCGGTATAAGGTACAGATATTCTGACCTTTCTTTTAAGGTTTCTCATGATCTCTTTCGTATTCTGATCCGTTAATTTTCTGATTTGATTGCTATGATTCCCTTTCGATTGAACCTTCTCTGTTGATCCCATTTGATATGACCTCTGATATGAAGCTATGTTATTAAAACCTTTTATAATTATGCCTTGAAAATGTTTTGAGAAAAACCATTTTAAAAAGATGTTTATCAATGAAGCGAACCCACTTTTATATAAAATGTTACTGACTTTTGTGAATACTATATTTGGAAGACTATTTTTTTTTATGAAAAACCGATTTGAAAGATTATTTTTATGAAAACTACTTTAAATGATCGTTTTATGAAAATCATGAATAAATGATTGTTTTAAAAAGGACTTTTGATAGAAACTTTTGAAATGAACTGTTGTTCGGAACCCTGACTTGATTATTTAAAATGAACTTTGATCTGATAAACTCTGAGTTGGACCTTTGATATTACTTCTGAGATATTGATATGCAGCTTCTGATATATGACCTATTGATGTGACACTCTGATTTGATATGATACATGACTCTTAGTTTGATACCCGAGCCATTTCTGTTTCCCTAGCCAGGAAGGTAACCTGGCCATGTCTTTGATGCACCATTGGCATGACTCATGTGTGGGTGAGTGATTTCTCACACCGTCCCCATTCTGATTATGATATGCGCATTACTTTGATTATGGATTATATATGTTTCTGGGGGGCGTATGGATGCATCCTAGATCTGATCTGTTTAGTGGATTTAACATGATTTGATATGATTTATCTGGTGACTGGTGCTTGTGTGCAATACACGCCTTTCACATATATCTGGGAGCTAGCTACTCCATTTGAAGAATGAGGACACCCCTCATATTATCTGATTATCTGAGAGGTCTCCCCTCTATATGATTTGAAGATTTATGGTTACGATATGATATGATCTGTTTCTGGGCTCGTGGTGGATTACTATCCCTTTCTCTTTCCCTTATACTTATCCTTTGACTTATCCCTTGAACCATATTACATCTGTTTGACCTTTGTTTCTGTTATTCTGCACTGTTCTCTATTTCTGTTTATTATCGTTATATCTGTTCACTGGGCTTTTTAAGCTCAGCCGCACGTTTTCTTTTCGTGTGCAGCAGGTTATAAGCAGGATGACGGGTTTGGGTATGAGTGAAGAGACTTTTGGACTTAGAAGACTTTGATAGCTATTATGGATTAGCAATGATTAGAAGACATTATTTTTAGACTTAGTAGTTATTGAAATTTCCCTTTGTAACCTTGTGTATTCAGTATTTCATTTGTAACCCTTGTATTACTGTAAATGTATGCTTTGTTTTGATCTGATGTGAAACCATTAGTGTGACATCTTTACCCTTGTCGGGTTGAGGTGTTACAAGATACTGCTACAAATGTTGCTGCAAAGTTGCCCATGATCAAACAGAATGAGTTTAAGTTATGGAGGTTGAGAATTGAGAAATATTTTATGGTTCAAGATTATGCTCTTTGGGATATCATTCTGTATGGTGATTCTTTTACACTAGGTTATACAAATGTCATTCTTGAAGGCAAAACTGATAGAAGAAGAAATACTGGACCAACTTCTGGTGATGAAAGGATACAGAAGAGAAATGATCAAGAAGCAAGAAATTTGTTGCTTATGACCATTCCTGGTGAACAAATGCTATCCTTTAGCAAGTATCCTGATACAAAAACTCTTTTTGAAGAGCTTTATGCATGGTTTGGTAGTAATGAAACCACCAAGAAAACACAGAAGACATTTCTGAAACAACAATTTGAAAATTTAAGTTCAAATAGCAATGAATCACTTGATAAGTTGTTTTCTAGATTACACAAGCTTGTCAGTCAGCTAGGTGTATTGGGTGTTGAGATAGCAAAGGAAGATCTCAACATGAAGTTTTTGAGAAGTCTACCTATTGAGTTTGGTACTCATGTGATTGTCTGGATGAACAAACCAGACATAGAAACCATGAAACTCAATGATTCGTACAACAACTTCAAAATTGTTGAACAAAGTCTAAAAAAGTCTGGGAACTTTAGTACTAATTCTGGGAATGTGACACTCTTGTCATCTCCTAGTATAGGTAAGTCAGAAGAGGTAGATGAAGATGAAAGTGTTTCTAATGCTAACTATGGTGGTCCTTTTACTAGTTCACAAAAGAATGCTGCTGTTCTTGGAGATCCAACATTCTATGTGTTTTTGTCTAGTCAAAATAGTGAATCTACTCTAAATCATGAAGACCTTGAGCAGGTAGATGATGATGATTTAGAGGAGATGGACATCAAGTGGCAGGTTGCTTTACTTAGCATGAGGGCAAAGAAGTTCTGGCAGAGAACTTGAAAGCAGATTACCATCAATGGTAATGAAGCTGCTGGGTTTGATAAGAAGAAAGTAGAGTGTTTCAACTGTCATATGATGGGACATTTAGCTAGATAGTGTAGAAACCCAAGGAAGCAGGATAATAGGAACACATGGTATAAGCAAGAGAAGAGAAATGAAATCACAGTGGAAGAGCCAAAGGCTATGCTTGCCATAGATGGGGTTAATTATGATTGGAGCTTCATGGCTGATGAAGAGGAAGCACCAACAAATGCTGCACTGGTGGCCACTGAGACTGCTCTAATGGCCTTTTCTGATTTAGAGGTAAATTCCATAATTAAATGTACTGAATCATGCTCTGCTCTTAAAGCTTATAAAGATCTTAAAAAGAGATTTGATGATCAACTAGAACAGTTATATGATGCATTAGTTAATTTAGGTTGTAACACCCCGACCCGACAAGGGTAGAGATGTCACAACAATGGTGACATATCAGAAACATACATAAGCATACATCTTCAATAATACAAAGAAGTACAAAGCTTACAAGAAATTACAAGGAAATACAGAATTACAGAGGAATAAATACTAAGTCTGAAAATAATTAAAAAAATTCTTCTAGTCATCTCTATAACAAAATATCTATCACAGGGTAGTCTTCTAAGTCCGCTGGTACTCTCCACTCATTACCCAGCTTCCTACTAAAACCTGCCACAGAAAAAGAAATGCGGCTGAGCTACTAGAGCTTAGTGAACAGATATAACGGTAACAAAGCAGTAATAAAGAATAGTATAGAGTGTCAGAAATATAGGTCATGCAGATATAATCAGAGTTAAAGGATAAATAAAGGAGTAAGGAAGAAGGGATAGGAAATAATAAATGGATAAAGGTAAAGGGGAAACAGTGCAAGGTATAATAAGGGTCAAAGGTAAGTAAATGTATATGGTAAAGGAAAACAGTAATCCACCACGAGCCCAAAAACAGAGATATAATATATATAACCATGTCATCATCATCAATCAGAGGGGTGTCCTCTCAGTAACCAGATAATATGAGGGGTGTCCTCATGTATCAAATGGAGTAGCTAGCTCCCAGAGGTTGTGAAAGACGTATATCGCACACACCATCAGTCACCAGAGATATAACAGATAATATAAACAGATAACAGAAACAGAACAAATCTAGGATGTATCCATACGCCCCAGGTGGCCAGAGTCTACCAATACACGCCAGATAAAATAAAGTCAGGGACGGGACAGGTCATCACTCTCCTGCCCTAGAGTCATGCCATCGGTGCATCAATGACATGGACATGAAACCCTCATGCCTAGTGAGGTGGCTCGGATATCAAACCGTGGGTCAAAGGTCAAGTATCATGTCATAAATAGAGGGTCAGGTCAAAAGGTTCAGATTATAAGGTCCATGTCAGATGTTACTGAAGTGTATATCAGAGGTTCAGAAATCAGATAGGTTTATATCAGAGTTTATAACAATGTTCAAGTCCAGGTTCAGAAATAGTATACCAGATTAATGCTTACATCAAAGTTCAAATTAAGTTTCAAAACAAGAGTTTATAACCAGGTTTAGAATAAGGTTTAAATCAAGGTTCAATAGGTCATATCAAAAGTTCATAATCAAAATGGTTTATAGGTTCATAGAAAAGATTTTAATTCAAAGGTTTCATATTTAACTTTTATTTAAATAATCTTCCAGGGACTTTCATAAAATGATGTTTGGTAAGACCTTCTTATACATATAGTCTTTAAAAGAAATTTTCATAAAACCTTTAGTGCTGTTTATAACATCGTAATCAAAAGCTTTTCAAAAACATTTTCATATCATTAAGGAAAGTTTCCAATTTCAGTTAAAATGTCAAAATGAATCTTCAGGGTATTCAGAGGTTTGCATATTCAGGTCACAAGGTAATGAGTCAAGTATCAAGGGAAAATTCAGAGTCAGATATCATGTCAGAATCAGAGTGTTATAACAAGTTCATATTTCAAAGGGTTTATAACAGATGGCTCAGAATCAAGTTTCATAACAAAGTTCATATCAGGAATTATAACAAAGGGGAATCATATGAGAGGTTCAAAGTAAAGGGGATCGTAGCAATGGCATCAATACAGAAGCTGACAGATCAGAAAAATGAAAGAGATCATGAGAAACCTGTGAGAAGGTTCAGAATATCTGTACCTTATACCGCAAGTGAAAACACACAACAGAATAATAAGGACCGGAAGCGAACTCCATCTTCAACGGATCTACACGAATTCATGATTTATTAATAGCTTGTTTAATTCAGATTTACTTATTTTAGTCGGCTTTCCATTTTTAGTAACTTTTCTTTTTAGGTAACTTTCCAGAAATAACAACTTTAATTATTTAGCAGGTTTCTATAATTAGCAGATTCCCATCCTTTAACTTTACCAATTTACACTTTATACCTTTTAGTTTATAAATTTACAAAATAAACCTTATAATTATATGAAATACAATTTAACCTTTTCCATATTTATATTTACACATCAAGCCCTCTATTTTACCAAATTACACAATAACCCTTTAATTTAAATAATAATACGAATCAGCCCCAACTTTGTATAAATTACAAACAAGTCCCTCAAATTTATTTAATTACAAAACAAACCTTTAATTAGTTATAAATACATATCCGATCCAATATATTTCCATATTTACACATTTAACCTTCAATTAACCAAGATCACATTTATACCCATTATAATAAAGTTTACGAATCCAACCCTCAATTTCCAGAATTTACAAAACAAGTCCTTTACTTTTAAAAATTACAAATCGGATTATAAGTTTTCATGCGGTTTAGAAATAACCTTTATCTTACAATTTTTACACAAAACACCCTCATATTATATTTTATACATTTTACCCCGGATCCAAAGTATCTTGCAAAATAACCCTTAAGTTTTATTATTTACGAATCATACCCTATAATTGTTTTATACGATCGGTATTATACAAAAACACAAGAAAACCCTAATCAAAATCTTCCAAATCATTTCCAATTATTAATTCATCATTAAACATATTTAATAACACAAGATTTAAGGTTAAAAAATATACAACCCTAGTTCAATCGATCACTTGTTTCTTTCTTTTATATTTATCCGATTCAAAAATATATCCGGTTTCAAACTAAAATTCGAACAAGGTGTTCTAGGCTTCGATCAAATTATTTATCATTTTTCCAGAGTCTAATGACATGTATGGGATTCAAATAAAATATATACATAGCCCAGAAAATTTGTATGAACACGTTTATGATTTTAATCCCGTTTCGTTACATATAATTAGCATGATCGATTTTAACTTGCATGGGGTGTATTTAATATTTTATACAGAGTATATACGATGTATAGATTCTAACAAAAATACCAGGTAGGTTGTGGAATGATCGAATAAGGCGTGATGAATTTGTGCCCTTCGCTAGAACTCGCGACACAAGAAAAGTCCCCACGATCACTCCAACTATTTCACGACCACGAAACTATTTTTCTCCCTTTCTATAAACTTAGATGAACGTAGGAAAATTATGTTTGGACCTCCAGGAAATCGGATCAAGCGTCAGTGAATTTTTGTGTGTGTTTTAGGTTCGCAAAATGAAAAGGAGCGTGTAGATTATTAAGAAAACTGTGTATGAGTTTTGTGATTGCAAGAATTTCGGGATTTGATTGATATAATGAATGTGATTGCTGATTTGATGATAGTTTCCCATATTAGGTTAGTGATTATCTTCTTATTTTGATTTTATAATAGTTTACAAGAAAAAAATGCAAATCGGCCCTAAAATAAAATAAAATAATGTGACAATAATTTTTTTAGACATTTAAAAATATTAAAATGTTGAAATAAAAAATTTCTTACTTCATATGTTGCTCATTTACAGAGGTTTGGGATTTATTTGGCGTTTTAAACATTTATTAATTGAATTTCAAAGTTATAGGGGCATTTTGGTCATTTTTCATGTTTTGAAATTTCGGGTATTACATAGGTAATCATAAAAGAGGTATAGCTGTTCTTGAAAAACAACTTTTACATTTTCAAGGAAATGAATCTAAGTTTTCTGATGACATGAATGCTCTAAAAAGAGGCATAGAGTTCAGAGATGAAATAATTTCTAGGCAAAATGAATCATTAGCTAAAGCTAAAAATAAAACTGAAAATGTTAAGATAACAGTAGATGCTTTAGCTCATGCCTTAGAGAGAATTAATAAGATTTGGGTAGCTCAAGTAATTAATAAAGCTAAGTCTGGTGTAAGATACAAGTTTTATGTAGTGTTCTAGTGTGCTTAGAATTTAAACACCAAAGGGTGTCAATATGTAAAACATCAAAAGAGTGTGTGTGGGAACATCAGATGAGGGGTCTGATGTTGATTAGGTTTGTTTAGCCTCAAGGATCATTGATCCCTGATTAGAGTGTAATCGTGCTATACTTGATCACATAGCATTGGGGCTGATTTAATAACAAACAGAGAAGTTGGAAAAACCTTGTTGTGATAGTATTGTATTCTTTGATTTGAATATTCCGCCAATATTATCATCGTACTTATCACTGTTCAACCTAGACCAAGGTTTAAACAACCTTGAGCCCAAAAAGATCAGAAAACTTATAAGTAGTTAATGTTCATAAGCTCTATTAAAGTTTTCAACACATTCTATATCGCCAAGCGAATGGCCGTTATTCCGGTTCAAGGTAACATGGCAATGCCTTATGGAATGCTATTGACTCGTTTCTATAGAGCTTTTGCACCCATTCCTAGAAATGCCTTAGGTTTTGTTCCCGATTATAATGAAATTCAACACACCTTTGTTCCCTTAAGCGATTTTAGGGTAGCGGTTGACAAAGGCAAACGCCCTCGTGCTCAAACATCATCATCATCATCATCATCAATGAGTGACGATGACGGCTTGCCAAACTCTAGGATCCCTCCACCGGAATATTTGCATCAACTTCCACCGATTGCAAATGAATCACCGGAGTTCAAGCAAACCAAGGGGATGATGAAGAACTTGGGGCGTTGGATAATGAAACTTCACAAGGGGTACAAGAAGTTAAGTAAGAAGTTCAAATGAGAGGAGTGTTTGGGTCTAGACATTATTTGACAATTATGTGTTAAACATGTATGGTTCTTAACTTACTGTGGTAGTACTTGATGTGTATGTGAACTAACTCAGATTTGCAGGTCAATAGCACTTAGTGTTATAAATTTTCCGAGTTTAAGCTCCCGTTTGGCTTAACACCCTATATGGTAGAATATAATGATCGGATTTATTTATGTGCAAATGTGTGTTAGAATATATATATAGTATATTTGCACTATATATGAGCTATTACATACGTTATAGGAGAAATTTCGGGTTTTGGTCGAAAAATGCAAAATTTGCATAGCTCTCTGTTAGTTTTAGCACATTCGGACGGTCGATCCGGCGGATCCCAGAATTTGGATCCGCCTAGTGTATCAGTTGGCTCCGCCAGTCCAGGACCCACGGATTCGACGGCTCCCAAACTTTGGCTCCGCCTTTGTTGTCGATTGGATCCGTGGGTACAACAATCATTTTTTCAAAAATTCCCGACTCATCCCGACACTTAGATTTTAGGTTGTAGCTTTTTTAGATTATGCTCACTGATCATTAAACTACTTAGAATGCTTTAGGAAACTCTTAGAACATTAGGAACTCAATTTCACATCAAAATTTGAATTTTCAAAATTTTCCTGTGAGTTACCTTTCTAATACAAGCAAGGAACCCTTTTTAGGGATCCTTCAAATCCGTGGAAACATCTTGTCATCAAAATTTCCACTATCTTCTTGCATTTACTGCAAATCAACTTCATATCACTCAACTCCATTTCAATGGTTTGACCTTGAGATGTGACAAGCTTAAATTTTTGTTCCAAATCATTAGGAACCAACATTCTCCATTGGATTTACATCCAATCCAAACACACAGACCAACAAACCTTCTGCCTATAAATTAGTACCTTAGGATCATCACTAAACTCACTCACTCACCATTTTCTCTAATTTCTCTCCTGTACATCTTAGCAACCTTACTTCACCATGACTAAGTCAAACAACTCTTCCACCTCTAGACCTCCAAAATGAACAGCCCACATTAGTGTTAAACCATGTTGTTTCATCAACTTAGCAAACTCATCATCAGAGGAATCATCTCCTCTAAATATCTCATCACCCATTGCAAGTGAGAATTTCCTCACACTTTCCACTCCAACACCATCCAATGTTGTTATCCATACACCACCACCAACCATTACTTCAATAGCCACTACTCCACCACCGGCTCCATCACAGCCTGTTAAATCACCATCACCACCAAAATCACCCAAACTTTAACCCATGGAGCTATTTAGGACTCCACCAACATCACCACACCCTTACCTTGATGATTTGGAAGAACTTCCACCAACGTCCACCAATCCTCCACCCATGACTTTTGAAGGTCAAGAACTTATGCTTTTTCACCCACTTTATCATGATATCCACGGTCCTTTATACCGTGATGCACCACCACCTCAACCTCAACCACAACCTCTTTCTCCCACATCCACTCTAGTTGCCATTGATGAGGCAATGTGGATGAATATACCACAAACTCAAGAAGAGATTAGTGATGAACTCACACGCCTCTATACTCTCTCTAATATGGTTGATACCCGTCTTAGTGAAGCAATGGATATCCAAACCATCTTGATGAACTCCATCACCACTCCACCATCATCAAACCAACAACAACAACAACCATCCAACAACAACAACCAACCACCACCACCACAAAACCTTGAGACTACTCTTCTTCTCGGTTTTTCGAGTCATGATTGCTCACATTATGAGAGAACGGCTCACTTGGCCCAAAGGACCAACATTTTGGTCCATGAGCTCCAAAATGAGATGAGGTTCATCTTGAACCATGTTCTCGAGCATCTCAATGCAATCTCTCATCCTCCTCAATAGGAGCTTTGTTAGTTTCCTCTTATAGGAACTTTTTAGGATGTTGTTGTAGTATTTGACTTTTTAGGATTTATTTTTATTGTTGTAATGTAACATCATTTTTGTGACTTTTGTCACATATTTTCAATGGATGATTGTTATGTGTTTATGCTTGTGGGTGATCAACATTAAGCATATTATCTCATTTTAGAATACTAACATCATTGTGTGGTTGTTTTAACTCCACATATTGTATTGATCAATTGTACATTAGGTACAAAAATTTGATCAGACACTTCATTTTGACTTTCTAGAAGTCAAATGGGTTGACCTTTATTGGTTGACTATTGCATATGCATATTGCTTCTATATTGAAGTAACTAACTTTTCTTTTGTAGCTTTTCTCAACCTTGATTCATATACGTTGGTACCCTAGCAACGGGGAGTATAGATCTAGGGGGAGTATATCATATACTAACTCATCATTTTTAGCATTTCTCATCCTTGAAACGTATACGTTGGTACTCTAGCAATGAGGAGTATATGTTGGGAATTTTAGAAGTTCCTGCTGATGAAGTTCTACTGACAGGATTCTGCTGAAGCTATAGATGTTCCTGCTGAAGCTATAGATTGTTTCTGCTGATGACATGGTTTCTGCTGAAGGCTTATTTCTACGGATATAGTGAATCTGTATCTTTATTATTAGTTTGTTAGGATATGCATGAGCTATTTTAGGTAATGATATGCATTGATATTTTTATTTATTATTGTATTAGGGTTCCTTGTGTATAAAAGGAACTGTAGGTTTAGTATTTAGTACGCTTCTTGAGAGAAAAACAACTCCAGGAAAACATTTTTAGAGAAAAATAATAGAGATCCATAGAGGATCATTGTTCTTGTTATTTAGAAAAACCTTGTTAAGAAACTTTGATTGTTCGTATTATTGTTATTCCGCTGTGCATATAATCATTGTTTCTATAATCCTAGAAGAGTGAGATCTTGGATCCTACAATTGGTATCAGAGCGGGTGGCTCTCGAGATCTAGGGATTCAACAAGGTTTTTATCTAGGAAAGAAGAGAAGAGTCGAAGAAGAAGTCGGTAGCAGATCGGAGGTAATCGTTTATTATAATTGATTTGCTTTTGTCGTGGGTACTGGTGCGCTTGCAAGAGAAGAGTGAATTTAATTTCACTTCATACGTGTAAAGAATTAATTGTTCTATTCGAATTGATTCTTGCTCACGTGGGACTGATTGGAAGAAAAATCGATTTGTGAGGATAATATAATCAATTCCTAGTACAGATTTTATGGTTAATTAATTCGCTTGTAGGGATAGTTTATTAATTTGTATCCTCGTACTGCTATTATTAATTGGTCGGTGCTAAATTAATTAAACCTCAAACTCATTCATTGATCTTGTCGTTTGTGGTTTATTAATAAAAGGGGAGAATATTAATTTGTGAAGCTGCTAATGTTTAATTAAGTTGTCGGTTTGTGAATCAACTTGGTCGAAGATATTCAAGGTTTGATTATTATATTTAGTGTGACGTGAGAATTGGTGGAGCCTTATACTTACTTTATTTTGTCACTTGCTGTTGGTTGGAGTTTTTTATCACAATTGAGTGGATCTGATCGTAGTGTGAGATAGTAATACAATATTATCTTTGTGTTTTATTGGGCGCATGTGATCTGATCTTTTAACTGGTCAATTGGGTGATATTTGTATTCATACACTAAGTTTGCTGATTGGGTTCTACTTCTCTTCACACCATTTAAAATGGCAGATTTTGACAATGAAAGGGATGATATAATGTTTCCTTATTTGATGGATGATGAGTACGAGGTATGGGGTAAGAAGATGGAACACTGGCTCACGAATAATGATATGAATACCTGGAAGGTGATTCAAAATGGCAATAGCCCGAAAAGGTATGGAAGAGATCAAGATGGAAAAGTCTTTATTCACCCTCCAACAACTGCTGATGAAGCACTAGCTGTCCACAGAGAGTCAAAGGCAAGAGCTACCTTGCTTAAATCTATTCCTGTTGATCATATAGCAGATTTCAGCTATATGGATGATGCAAGCATTATATGGGAGGCACTCAAAGCAAGGTATGGTGGAAAGCCTGAATCCAAGAAGATGAGAAAGGAAGCTTGCACTATATCCAAGACTGAAGAATTTGCACTGATGGGACTCCCTTCTCAGGTACATAATTGTGTGTTTGGTTGTAGTGAAAGGTATAATGAACTTAAAAAGGACTATGATGAATTGAAACCCAAATATAATGAATGTTATATAGAGGTTAAGGCTTATAAACATGCTTTAAAAACTCTAGAAAGACAAAAAGTTTGGTTTCAGAAGAATCAGGTTGCTTATGATGAAAAGATAGGGGTGTTAGAGAGAGATTTACATTGTGCTAAAATTGATTTAAAACGTACTGAGAAAGAAAAGGCTAATATAGAGTCAGAAAACCTAGTGCTAAAAGAGAAACTAGAGAAGGAAATAGCTAGACATAAAACTTGGTTAATGTCAGGTGATCAGTTAGCTAACTGTCTCTATAATAGTCAACCTGCAAACACTAGTATAGGTTTAGGTTTTAAGAAGTATGTTGGTTTAGAGGCTAGGGATGATGCACATAAATCTACACCAGCAGGCTTAGAACATTATGCTAAAGAAGGCAAATTACATGCTGTGCCTGGACCTATTAGAGGTGAGTTTATGCCTAGCTCTCCTCAAAAAGACTTTGATAGATCACACCATCTTTATGGCAAAAAGTCCAAAGACTTACCTAAACCTGATGACTTTGTCTCTTGTTCCACAAGTGTCAAGTCCTCAGAACAAGAGTCCAAAGACTATGCCTCATGTGATTCAAGTGACAAGTCTTCCAAGGTCAATGTCTCTGCCCCCAGTGTTTCTAATGTTAAAAGGTCAGAGTCCATCTCAACTGAGTCTACCTCCTTTACTTCTACTTCTAGTGTTTCCACATCCAAGAGTAAAGTTGAGATTGAATCCAAAGTTAGGGCACCCAAACAAGAACCCATTGTTGTTCAAGATTTACCTAGTGTCACTTCTAATAAATCTGATAAGAATACATACAATTCTAGGACTTCTTGTAATAAGAATGGTTGTTTTAATAAAAAGGCTGGTAATGTTAAGAAGAAAACTTGTTTTGTGTGTGGTAGTAAGTCTCATCTCATTAAGGATTGTGATTTTCATGAGAAGAGAATGGGTGTGTGTGCTTACCAAAAGAGATCTAGACCAATGTGGACCAATGTTAATGATATTCCCCCATATGTTCCACAAGCAACACATAAAACCAAAAGACTTGTTGCTAGACCATTCTACATACCTACTAGCACTTACTTTCAGAATGGTTTTTGGACTGGTTATTATGACCCAAGGTATATGAGGGGAACAAGATGGGATACTGGTGTTAAGCCCTCAACAGGTTGTTCTTGGACAAATAAAAGGAAAGGTTCATTCTGGGTACCCAAGAACAATAGTCCTTGTCAGGTGCACTGATTGAGGGGAGGCATAAGCCTAAGGGGAGGCTTATTGTTGTATATTTTATGCTAACTAACATTTCTCTTAGTTTGTTTTGTGTTCACTAACTAAAATAATGCAGCTGTTGAATTTGTTGCTTCTTTTTATTAAGTGAGTGGTTACTGCTAATGCATTAATAATAAAGGGTTTGACTTTACGAACCAGATCAGTATGAGTATTAAATTGGTCATGGCGTTGACTGTTTGAATTCGTGGGATTGCAATTAACTCGATTGGTTCAAAGTTTTGTGGGGATATGATTAGTCAAATGAATTGTCACTTGTGATTGGTTAATTTAATTGGTCTGTTGAATTAATTGGTCGCTTGTGGTTCTTCAGTTTGAAGATCAGTTTATTGAATTGATTATTTTATTCAATTGAGTTGAAGTGTTTTGTCAGCAAGTGGGACCAATTGCTACTGATTGAGAGTTAACGTTTCAAACAAGTGGGGCTGTCAAAGTAAATTTTTTGTTGTCTTCTGCATGTGTCAATTGGTTTGTGAAGACACAATTTATCGCTGGTCATTGCTGCTGATGGATGCTGACAGTATTCCCATTTCTGCTGATAGTGTTCACATTACTGCTGATAAGTAATACCATTTCTGCTGATGGATTCAGATTCTGCTGCTCTTGTTAGTTAAAAAAAAATTAAATAAATAAATAAATAAAAATAAAAAATTTCGCTCCTGTATACTAACTTTTGTGAAGGTACAGTGTTGGTGTTTACACCTACACAATAAATGGTAATCAACTCACCATGTCTCATAGACAAGAAAGAGTTGACTCACTATGAGGGTACGGCTCTGGTGTGATAATCAAATCCGTTGATAGCTGTAATAGCTTGCTCAAAGCTATAGGGTACTCAACTCACCCATGCTTCATTGCTGAGAGTTGAAATGGTCATCAATTCACCATGGATGTAACCCTTTATGGGATCCAAAGAATTGGCTAGTCCACAAAAGTATGGTTTGTGGTAAAGACATTCGGTATCCATATTTGGTATTCAATTCACCAAGGTTCTGTTGAAACCAAAGAATTGGCTAGTCCTGAGCAAACGGCTACAGGTAAAGACATCTCAAATCCGTTTATAGTTGCTGATTTGCTAATAAATCAGATGGTTATCAGTGTACCATAGTTTTCGAACTTAAACATTTGGCTACTTCAGTAGTGATGGCTATTGGTAAAGAGACATCAAATCCATTATTTTCAATGATTCACCTCTCACAGGAGTTAACACACCTGGATGTGATGAGAATAGTATGAAACTAATATGTTTTGATGTACACATTGTCATTTGTTGCTGCAAAGACCTGAAGTTTCAAGTTCTACCATTCATAGAGATGTGGTCATTTTGATTCTTTGCTGGTGTTGTTCGAAGTCAATCCTCTTTTTCTGAAGTATTAACGATCTATAAAGAATCTTGAACTTAACGTAGTCAAATTCAAGATTAGGGGAGGATTGTTGGGAATTTTAGAAGTTCCTGCTGATGAAGTTCTACTGACAGGATTCTGCTGAA
This sequence comes from Artemisia tridentata subsp. tridentata, assembly GCA_021014915.2. Classification (NCBI taxonomy): domain Eukaryota; kingdom Viridiplantae; phylum Streptophyta; class Magnoliopsida; order Asterales; family Asteraceae; genus Artemisia; species Artemisia tridentata. The sequence goes on along the minus strand of CP139508.1, from coordinate 418,525,337 downwards.
GCTATAGATGTTCCTGCTGAAGCTATAGATGGTTTCTGCTGATGACATGGTTTCTGCTGAAGGCTTATTTCTACGGATATAGTGAATCCGTATCTTTATTATTAGTCTGTTAGGATATGCATGAGCTATTTTAGGTAGTGATATGCATTGATATTTTTATTTATTATTGTATTAGGGTTCCTTGTGTATAAAAGGAACTGTAGGTTTAGTATTTAGTACGCTTCTTGAGAGAAAAACAACTCCAGGAAAACATTTTTAGAGAAAAATAATAGAGATCCATAGAGGATCATTGTTCTTGTTATTTAGAAAAACCTTGTTAAGAAACTTTGATTGTTCGTATTATTGTTATTCCGCTGTGCATATAATCATTGTTTCTATAATCCTAGAAGAGTGAGATCTTGGATCCTACAGTATACATCAAGGGGGAGTATATCATAGTCTAACCATTTGTTTTGTAGGATCATACATCATATCATACTCTTGAATTGTACACGTTGGTACTCTAGCAATGGGGAGTATACATCAAAGAGGAGCATAGCATATTCTAACCATTTATTTTGTAGGATCATACATCATATCCTTGTTACTCCATTTAGGGGGAGTATAAATCAAGGGGGAGCTTTCATGTTCTCAAAATCGCATTCCGCTACGCATATCTTCTTTTTGTTTCGGCAAAAAGGGGGAGATAGGATTAAGTTTACATCAACTGTGAAACATCACAGTACATACATTTTAGCTTAAAAAAAATTTAAACTTGCACAAACTAACTTAATCTATATTTTTAAAAGACTCATCCTTTATTTAAGATCTCTACTTAAAAATACACTTTATGTTTTGTCATCAACAAAAAGGGAGAGATTGTTAATACAAATATCGTCCTAAAAACGTTATTTATATTTTACGATCTTTGCTTAGTTTTGTTAATGACAATTACAAAGTTTATCTTTAAGCAAAACATAAATAAGATTAAGTCTTTTACATTTATAGTGATAAGAATTTTACACACACATTTTCACATCACAAAGTTTTCTAGAAATGACATATACAAGTTTACATGTTTATCTATTAAAGTGGAAACTTTATTAGTTAAATATTAGGATGACATCATGGCATGCATCATGTACACAATCTTGGTAAGATTTTGTAATATTTTGTTTAGATCTTTAAGCCAAAGAGTTGACATTTGAAGATATGGAAAGATATGGCAAGATTTGGAAAGATTTAAAGATCTCTTAGCAGGCCTGACACGGCGGATCCAAAGTGATACACGGACGGATCCAATTTTGGGGATCCGCCGGATCCGCCGCCTGTTGATCAGCTTTGCCTATAAATAGCAAGCTGATCATTTGGCCATTTCATCACTCATACAGCTTAAAATACATACTCATTCATTTGCATATCACTAACCCTTAGCTTACTAACATTTTATAGATCTTTCCTTTTGTAGCAAAGAAGATCTCAACATATAAGGAGTAACAGTCTGTTATCTTCCTTCTAACATAGAGTCTGTGTGTTCTTGTATTAGTCACACATCATAGTTAGTATCATTCATACAGTAGAGTCCGGTTAGTGTTTTAGTCATCAAAACACATATAGTGAACGGGAGTGGTTATACCCTTGTAAAGAACCAAACAGGAGTGGTTGTACCCTTGTAAAGAACCAAACGGGAGTGGTTGTACCCTTGTAAAGAACTCGGTGTTTAGCTTAGTACCGGAAAAAGATTAAGCGACATGTAAAGGTTTTCTCCGCCTAGAAGGGAGCTTGTTTCTTAGTGAAGATAAACTCTCAAGTTAGAGGCTCGAGGAGTGGAGTAGGGCAAGGAAGAGAGTCCTTGTAGCCGAACCACTATAAATGACTGTGTTGTGTGGTTTGATCTTTCCTTTCTTTACTTATTTACTTATATCACTTATTTGTGTGCTTGATTTTTTACTTGACTTTGAAATCACGATAAGTAACAAAGCGAATTAATTTTAAACGGTAAAACTATTCAACCCCCCTTCTAGTTTTCCACAGCATTACATACCAAGCAATATTCCAACCTTAGATAGCTTAATTATCTAATGCACAAAAGAGCTGAAGTTTCCCAAATGTATACTAAATTCGGAGATGTTGAATCAAGTTTAGAGCCATCACCTTTTCAAGCAAACTCTCATTTTCTTCCTGTAGCATGTCAATCTGCAATTCTCGTTTGCTGATTTCGCCAATTATTAGGTTGGCGCATTTTTAAAATCAAGAACATATAGACTTAATAAACTTTCTAAACAGTTGACATATGTTATATGGATGCTTACAATTGAATAGAAAAAGTTATGGTTAATATTTTACCTGCATTAGCTGGTCACGAACGTTCTCGGCTGCTACAAAGTATGGTTGCTCGGGCTGAACTCGATAGACGGAAAATGTGGATTCTATTGAGCATGATACTTGATATTTGAAGCATATCAGTTGAGCTCCAGGACGTTGAACTTTGACCTCAACTATTTGGCTACTGACGAAGTCTAGCCTGGTAAATATGCACAATTTTTTTTTTTTAAATATGGTAATAAAATACCTCTTGTACTACATAGTCAACAAACTACACAAACCGACTCCTCGCATATACCAACTTGAAAACACAGTAACCACTATCATTTAGCATAGCCAGCTAAGAAGCGTATTGCCATCATATCCTAGCGACACCTTTCATAGGGATAACTTGTAAATAGTAAATCACAGATTATAAATACCTAAAAAAATGAGCCAAAAGTTCGAGCCCAAAAAAGCAGGCGGAGCACAGTTGCGGTTGCCAAAGGGAGAGTCAAAACGACATGAAGTTGCACCGTCTTTGAACCGCAAATAGTATTATGCAATAAATGTTAGCATTTAGCATAGGTGAAGATCAAACTTTAAAAAATGAGTATGACCCAAAAACACTTTTAAAAATGTAGCATTTAGCTTTAAGAGCAATATTAACCTGGAATCTGGGAAGTCCACGTCAACTCTGAGTATGTCCACTTTTGTGGAAGCATCTCACATAAACTTGATCCCATCAACGACATGTACCTAATTTGTTAAGAAAAAACAATGAGATTTTGATCTCTGATATCCAGTTATGACCAATTATTTATGATTGTACAATGTGCCATATTGTATGTGTTTCTTGTAACAAAGTCTCCCTTAGTTGTTAGTAAAACTGTAAATCATTGTAGTGAAATGATTTAGGAGGTTGTAAAATTCAAAATACTTAAGATAAATTTAAACCGTCTTGATTAATTTACCTGCTATGGATTAACCGTAAACCAAACAAAGTCTTTCCGTAGTTAAATTGGTGAAAGTGTAACATAAACTACAAAAATTCCACTTAGTAATCCTTTGCTAACCTTTAGTTCTCGGTTATTTCTTTGTTACAGACTTTTCGAGCCATAGTCATCAAGGAGCAATTTTTTGCAAATAAAACCGGCATCTATACGTTTGTAAGTGTACTAAATTTCAATAATCGAATTCAGACAAGCCTTAGGTTTTGTAACATATAAATTTGCTTATTGTAAGACACATATCAAGCAACGATTGTTATCCCATAAAGCTACATAAATGATTTTGTAATACAGTACTTCTAGATTGGATAATAGTCTTTACAAAGTAACCAATATACTTTTAGAACCAATATACTTGGACTTTTAAATTACCTAAATGCTTGCACTATGGCAAAAATGAAGTACCTTTATCTATGACATTTCATCGAATATTTTCCATGCAGCTTTGAATTCTTCAAATCACATACCGGGTGAACCATTAAAAGTGAATCAAAAGTATCAAAATCTTTCGTAATCATATTGTGAAAACAACACTACTTCTAAATATACTACATAAGAACAATACTCCATCAAAATTGAAATGAATGATTAATTATTTCGGTTGAATAGAAGCAAAACACCGAGATAATTTTTTTTAGGTTGTCCCAATATGACAAAAACCATCAACATATAGATTAATTATTAGATGAACAACAAATCATTACAAAGAATACATAAAAAGAATTACACCATAAGCTTAAAAAAAGTACCTCATCAACATATAGCTTCTGAATTGAAAACCCAAAATCAAAACCCTAAAAATAATTTTTATGAGAGGATGATTATGTTTTGAACACGTTATGTAATCTCTTCCATTGTTATTCTGGTTTGATTTTGATTGCGGTGAGTGTGTGTGTTTTGAAAACTGAAGATCTGGGTATTTGATATTGATTTTTGAATATGTGTGTTAGTAGCAGGGGTTTTTAGTGTAGTTAAATGAGGATCCACATTTTTAGCTAAATTCAAAATTGAGTAAATCAAACGCTCCTGCCATTGAATGTGGCGTTGATGTTAATTTGGAAATGCCGAGTAAGTAGGGATTCTATTGTGATACATGGATCCTTATTTTAAACCATGACATTTGTAAAACCCTAAATTTTAAATACCAAATTTTACGTCTAATTTGAAATTTTCCTAAGTTATGGATACGATTACTTTAAAACTGAAAGAAATTAAACGAATCAACCGTGAATCCAAAAAATTCGAACAAAACGTCATCATGGAGTTTTTGAACATATTAGAAGTCCAAAATATTTCTGAAACATAAATAATTTCGAGGCACCTATGTCACTACATAAACTATTGTTTCGGGCCATCTATCTTTTGTTATGCTACAACAACTAAACGCAGGGCCCACTGAACTTAGCCACACACAAATCTCGGCCCTCTTGGCCCAATCCAAAAGCCAAAAACCGGATTTGGTCTCCCCTCCCTCCATATGTCGACAAAAAAAAAAAAAAAAAAAAAAAAAAAAAAAGAGAAGAAACAAAACCCTAACTTTCTAGTCGATCCAAGGAAGAAGAAAAAGGAAGGAGGAATGTTGGTGATTCGATCGTGTGTTGTACTTGATCTTCGTTTGATCTTCAAGGGTAATTTTGTATCATCTTTTCTTGCTTGATTTTTGTCATCTTCAATCCATTTGATGTTCTTGTCACATATGATAACAAAAACATGTCACATAAAATCATAAAAATTAAGAAAACCCTAAAGCCTATAATATGGATCGATCTTACTGTTTTGGGTGATGATTAATTCGACTTGGATGTGAAATAAACTGATATGAGATGACCTAAATGTGTTTTGGACTCACTTAAAATCGTTTGGTGTCAAGAATTAATGAACGGGATGAAGAAACCCTAAGTATATATATGATTCTGTGATATCTGCTACTGGCCTGGAATTTTATTCGACTTTAACCGGCTATAACTCAATGATGTGAACGGGTATTGGGATGGTTTTTGAGTCTAAAACTAATTTCAATGAAGTGGCTACCTGGAGAAATTTATCTTGTAATTTTTAGAGGCATGTAAGGTTACTTTTTGATTTTTAGAAAATCATGTGTCTGGTCGTATTGGTAAAGTCTGGAAAAACAGTCCGGGTTTTTCATTTATCATTTTCAAACCATAACGAATTAGGATGTGTCCTTTTAGCTGAGTAATATATCACATGTTTGCTAATTACTGGAATTTTTGTAGAATTTTATAAATTTTCTAGACTGGGAAAGAAGATGAAAAATGGTCGGGTGTTTTTAATTAATCCGGTTCTGGTACAGGTTGGGAAAAAGGATTTTTAGTTCGTATCTATACAACTTAATAAAATCTGGAAAAATTTCATAAAATACTCAAGACCCTGGGGAACGTCTGTGAATTTTTATAGATTTTATTTCGAAGATTTAATATGGTTTGCAAATTATTTAAAACGAGTCCAGTAATACCTGAAAACTGTCAAGACATGTAAAAAGGATGTAAATTGTTATTTTTCCTAAGCTAAGGGTTATATTGGTGAATCGTGAAACTTGAGGGTATAATTCGTATAATAAGTTAATTTGAAGGTACACTCTGTAATCTTGGAAAATAAAATGCGTGTTGTGTTAATAAATTAATGAGAGAAGTTAAAATGTAAGCTATGTAAATCTAGGGTTTCATTTTGTAACTTGATAAGTAAAGGGATAGAAAGTGTAAATTATGAAACCTAAAGGACTAAAAGAGTAACTTGATGAATCTAAAAGCTAAAATGGAAAATTACTTAAAATGGAAGGGTTTGTAATTCTTGTCTACCCCCTCTAGGTGTGAAGGAAGAGAAGTCCTGCTTCACTTTGTGTCATCCATTTCTGATTTGTGTTTGCTTCCGGAATAAGGTACAGATATTCTGACCTTCTCTGTAAGGTTTCCTATAATTCTTTTCTGATCTGTTAAATTCTCTGAATTGATACTCTGTTACGATCCCTTGCTATGACACCTTTGCTTCGACCTTTGATCTCTGATTTTGAACCTGTGATATGAAGACCTTTTTGATATGAGATGGAAATGTTTTAAGTAAAGTATTTTGAAAGGGTTTTTTTTTCAAGCATGATATATTGACCTTAAGAAAACTATTTTGAAGTTCGTTTTATGAAAACTAATTGAAAGACCATTTATGAAAACTATTTTTGAATGATTGTTTTTAAATGAACCTTAAGAGAAAACCTTTTGAAAAGTACTTTTGATATTGAACCTTTTGAAGATTTGACCATCGGATACAGTGACCCTTTTTGGATATTGACCTGGGATATTTGACCTTCTGATATTTGAACTTCTGATACTTGACCCTCTGATACTTTGACTGGTCTGATTATGAACTTCTGATATTGAACCTTCTGATATGACACCCTGATTATGATATGAACCTTTGACCTTTGACCTTTGACTCTTAGTTGATACCCGAGCCACCTTTCTGTTACCTAGCCAGGAAGGTAACCTGGCCGTGTCTGTGATGCACCACTGGCATGACTCATGTGTGGGTGAGTGATTCCTCACACCGTCCCCATTCTGATTATGATATGCGCATTACTTTGATTATGATTATATATATGTTTCTGGGGGGCGTATGGATTGCAATCCTAGATCTGTTCTGTTTAGTGGATTTAACTGTATATGCTATGATATGATTTGTCTGGTGACTGGTGCTGTGTGCAATACACGCCTTTCACATTTCTGGGAGCTAGCTACTCCACCCTGTTGAAGAATGAGGACACCCCTCATGTTATCTGATTATCTGAGAGGTCTCCCCTCTATATGATTATGAAGATTTATGGTTACTATATGATATGATCTGTTTCTGGGCTCGTGGTGGATGACTATCCTAAACCTTACTCTTGTATCTCATTTATATCTCATTCATTATGCTACATCTGGTTATTTCCGTTTACTTTCGTTTCCGTTTATTATATATCTGTTCACTGGGCTTTGTAAGCTCAGCCGCACGTTTTCTTTTCGTGTGCGGCAGGTTTTAGTTGGAAGATGAGTACGAGTGAAGAGACTTTTGGACTTAGAAGACTTGATAGTTTTGGGCCTAGAGATGATTAGAAGTTTTCTTATTGTTAGAAATTGTATTCGCCTTGTAACCTTGTTATTTCAGTATTTCCTTTGTAACCCTTGAGAATCTTTGTATTACTTTTGAATGTATGCTTTGTTATATCTGATATGAAACCATTTGCGTGACATCTTTACCCTTGTCGGGTTGGGGTGTTACAATTATGGTATCAGAGACAGGCTGCGATTCGTAATACATTTACCCTTGGCCTGTGTAAGTTAGGACCACTAAGTTTCCCTGTAAGCACTCATAAGATAACCTGTAAGATTTGCTTTAGGATCTCCCTATAGGAACCTAAAATTGACCAGTGAGGAATGGGTAGATTAAGGCATATATGTGAGTATCATTTGCTTCCGCATCACTCTGATTCGTGCCTCTGCCTTTAGAAGTTTTGTAACTTAAAGCTTAGAAACCAAGTAAGTGGAATGCCTCGAAAAACCCACCTGGATACTTACACCATTTAAGTTTCATTTCCAGATTTTGACCTCCACCTCCGACTTGTTTGACAAGCTGTTTGACACCTTTCCGACCATATCATAGGTCGTTCAACCATAATGTGTTCGACACATTTTGTGAATTCATTGCTTATGCTGAATGTAAATGTATCATCCGATACTACTTAACGTTGCATAGATCCATTACTACTCCTATGAGAATTCCGGTAATTATTAACCATGGATATAGGAAGTTATGTTCCTTTCCTTTGAATGACGAACCTTGTACTGCCAACCATTTCCTTTGGAAGCATATGATGTTATGTTATCTCTGTATGGGTTGTTAACTGAGCATGAAGATGCTAATAACGGATATTCTGTACATCTCACTTTTGACAATTATACGATGTTCGTATTACTGATAATACACGCCCTACTAACTGCTTATGCTAAGAAGCCGAACAAATTCCTACACTTTGAACTGTTCGTTTATCCATCTCAAAGTTTTCATTGAAAAACGTGCTGAACTTCGATATATGAACTCCCCGTCTGATTCGATGACTGTATTCGTGCTATGAATCTTTTGATCTTGACATGTCTCATTGTATGGTCTTTTAGTTATGGACTGGATGACTAATGGTAAAGTTGCCATGGACTATCTAATCTGAAATGTGATCTTAAAAAATCTATCTCACCCTATTCCATTATGATGAATCTCTACACCTGAATCTGTTAAGGTTTCGCCGCTATGGAAGCAACAACCCTGAACTCTTATGATTATCAAGTTTTCCTGTCAACCATTACTATCTACCCTTGGAAAGTTCCGCCATTAGAAATATTCCGTTGTACGAAGATTTTCCGGTATTTTCGATGTAATATGATTTTGTTCACCTCAGCGATTCTCTTGTATGCTCTTGTTGGTTTATGAAGAAGAAAGGAAGAAGGATGTGTCGACGTATCGACTATTGTAAACCTAATCGTACCACTATCAGTAATCATTATCCGTTTCCGAGTATCAATAATTGATTCGGTCTTTCTTTTGAAACTTCGTATCTGATTTCATCGTTTTAGATTTGAAGGGCTGAAGCAGCAACCACAAGAACTTCTAAGAAGGGGGTTAACTAACCGAGAGTAACCTCTGTGAAGTAGTCCAGTGTTATTTTTGAAGAAGGAGGAAGGCGGCATGAAGTGTATGTGAAAGTTTTCCCTAAATGATTTCTGAGACTGTCCTTTCACTCATTATAGCCTTATGAGTTTGAATGATGCCAATGGTATTGGCTAAAATGATCATGTCTCCGTGTGTTTTGGACAAATTGTCATAGTATGACATTGTGATATGTTCAGAAAATGAAAGAAGAACATAGAGATTAATGATGAGACGACCACTTGATCTGGAAGAGAAATTCGATTGACATTCAGAAATTATTGTAGACGACACTACCCTGTATATTGTGAAGACAGAGTTTTCCACAGGAGGAACCGAGATCGAAGACAGTTATTGAAGTGAGAGACTTGGTGGAAGAGTAGTAGAAGACGGTGGCGACCAGCATTACCATGGATGAAGCACCTAGGAAGAAGAGAGGAACTGGGATAATACTCAACCATATATTATGCAAACCGTGAAGATTACAGTTCGGGCATCAAGACAACCAGACCGTAGGAGACGAAGCGTTCAACACATAACCTGGAGTCGACGACGGCGGTGTTACCTTAAAACCTGGAGCGGTGTTAGAAGACCTGTCGAAGAAACGCAATCCTGTTTCTCTATTCATATTAGTTGTACTAAGATGAATTGATAGCTGAAGCAGGCTTGCGGATGGAGGGATGCACAGTGATCGTGTCAGAGACTACCGTTACGACATCACCATATCAAGAAGAGTTGCCGAAGGCTTGAGGAACCAGACTCAAGTTTGTAAATTCCTTTTCGCCATGAGATAAGATGGACAAGCGTCAAACTACTCCAATTTGGAAGGAAATTTAAAATTTTGTATGTGAATGGACGAATTTTGAAGCGGACAATTGTGTTTAGACGAGATGATTCTGTGAAGGATGAAGCTATCGACGACGCATTCGTTTCCTCTCAACCTACTTAAATCCCGTTACCTGATGATGAGTTCTTTTGAATGATTTGGTCCTCTGTTAGTAATTCCGTTCTATGTTCATTCTGCGTTTGTTGAATAACGATTTGTATGAGAATTTTGAGGAGATATGGAAGGAAATTTGATATTTATGAATAGACGGATGTCGGAGTAACCACTTGTGTTGGCTAAATTGATTTCGGTAAGTTATGAAGTATTGGCGCTATTAACGACGCATATGAATTCTGATGGACAATTACGGATTTCCGTTACTTTCCGAGTAATTTCGTATTCTTAGTTATGACGTTTGGTTTTGGTGACCTCTGAGACTGTAGGTGGACTAGGTGGATTTAGATAAGTTGTGTTGTTCACGACTTGAGATAAAGTATGACCATCATGAGGGCATATTAATATGATGCCAGTATTATGACGTCTGGCCAACGTGATAATACTTACATCATATAACGTGCACTTGTTGTGGTCATAGGATATCTTGGGGAGTACCTAAGAAGTTTAGAATTTGATCTCCGTTGATTGTCTGTGATAGTGAGACTTTAGATTCATCCCATCTATGTGTATACTCTGCTTTCGTTCATTAGATATCTGAATGAGTTTGAACTCTCGTTTTGCATTCTGTTGACCTCGGTTATAAATCTTAAATTCTTGTAAAGCTCTTTTCTGGTAACACAATCAATTCGATTTGAACTCTTGTTCGTACTCCATATGAGATCCTGAAGATTCACCTATCCTCCATTTATGTTGCATGGACCTTTTGATCAGAATCGACCCAATTCGTCTCCTTCTGAGAATTTGAACCCACCTTGTTTCGACTGATCGAGCCATGAGAAACTATTTGATTTGAAGATCTTTTCTGAATGAACCTCCCTGGGCGTGGGAATGTTTGTGACGACCTTTTGCGATTTGCTACGACTTCGTCTAACCTTGCGGCTTCCAATTTTCGAGGACGAAAATTTTCTTTTAGAGGGGAAGAGTTGTAAAACCCTAAATTTTAAATACCAAATTTTACGTCTAATTTGAAATTTTCCTAAGTTATGGATACGATTACTTTAAAACTGAAAGAAATTAAACGAATCAACCGTGAATCCAAAAAATTCGAACAAAACGTCATCATGGAGTTTTTGAACATATTAGAAGTCCAAAATATTTCTGAAACATAAATAATTTCGAGGCACCTATGTCACTACATAAACTATTGTTTCGGGCCATCTATCTTTTGTTATGCTACAACAACTAAACGCAGGGCCCACTGAACTTAGCCACACACAAATCTCGGCCCTCTTGGCCCAATCCAAAAGCCAAAAACCGGATTTGGTCTCCCCTCCCTCCATATGTCGACAAAAAAAAAAAAAAAAAAAAAAAAAAAAAAAAAGAGAAGAAACAAAACCCTAACTTTCTAGTCGATCCAAGGAAGAAGAAAAAGGAAGGAGGAATGTTGGTGATTCGATCGTGTGTTGTACTTGATCTTCGTTTGATCTTCAAGGGTAATTTTGTATCATCTTTTCTTGCTTGATTTTTGTCATCTTCAATCCATTTGATGTTCTTGTCACATATGATAACAAAAACATGTCACATAAAATCATAAAAATTAAGAAAACCCTAAAGCCTATAATATGGATCGATCTTACTGTTTTGGGTGATGATTAATTCGACTTGGATGTGAAATAAACTGATATGAGATGACCTAAATGTGTTTTGGACTCACTTAAAATCGTTTGGTGTCAAGAATTAATGAACGGGATGAAGAAACCCTAAGTATATATATGATTCTGTGATATCTGCTACTGGCCTGGAATTTTATTCGACTTTAACCGGCTATAACTCAATGATGTGAACGGGTATTGGGATGGTTTTTGAGTCTAAAACTAATTTCAATGAAGTGGCTACCTGGAGAAATTTATCTTGTAATTTTTAGAGGCATGTAAGGTTACTTTTTGATTTTTAGAAAATCATGTGTCTGGTCGTATTGGTAAAGTCTGGAAAAACAGTCCGGGTTTTTCATTTATCATTTTCAAACCATAACGAATTAGGATGTGTCCTTTTAGCTGAGTAATATATCACATGTTTGCTAATTACTGGAATTTTTGTAGAATTTTATAAATTTTCTAGACTGGGAAAGAAGATGAAAAATGGTCGGGTGTTTTTAATTAATCCGGTTCTGGTACAGGTTGGGAAAAAGGATTTTTAGTTCGTATCTATACAACTTAATAAAATCTGGAAAAATTTCATAAAATACTCAAGACCCTGGGGAACGTCTGTGAATTTTTATAGATTTTATTTCGAAGATTTAATATGGTTTGCAAATTATTTAAAACGAGTCCAGTAATACCTGAAAACTGTCAAGACATGTAAAAAGGATGTAAATTGTTATTTTTCCTAAGCTAAGGGTTATATTGGTGAATCGTGAAACTTGAGGGTATAATTCGTATAATAAGTTAATTTGAAGGTACACTCTGTAATCTTGGAAAATAAAATGCGTGTTGTGTTAATAAATTAATGAGAGAAGTTAAAATGTAAGCTATGTAAATCTAGGGTTTCATTTTGTAACTTGATAAGTAAAGGGATAGAAAGTGTAAATTATGAAACCTAAAGGACTAAAAGAGTAACTTGATGAATCTAAAAGCTAAAATGGAAAATTACTTAAAATGGAAGGGTTTGTAATTCTTGTCTACCCCCTCTAGGTGTGAAGGAAGAGAAGTCCTGCTTCACTTTGTGTCATCCATTTCTGATTTGTGTTTGCTTCCGGAATAAGGTACAGATATTCTGACCTTCTCTGTAAGGTTTCCTATGATTCTTTTCTGATCTGTTAAATTCTCTGAATTGATACTCTGTTACGATCCCTTGCTATGACACCTTTGCTTCGACCTTTGATCTCTGATTTTGAACCTGTGATATGAAGACCTTTTTGATATGAGATGGAAATGTTTTAAGTAAAGTATTTTGAAAGGGTTTTTTTTTCAAGCATGATATATTGACCTTAAGAAAACTATTTTGAAGTTCGTTTTATGAAAACTAATTGAAAGACCATTTATGAAAACTATTTTTGAATGATTGTTTTTAAATGAACCTTAAGAGAAAACCTTTTGAAAAGTACTTTTGATATTGAACCTTTTGAAGATTTGACCATCGGATACAGTGACCCTTTTTGGATATTGACCTGGGATATTTGACCTTCTGATATTTGAACTTCTGATACTTGACCCTCTGATACTTTGACTGGTCTGATTATGAACTTCTGATATTGAACCTTCTGATATGACACCCTGATTATGATATGAACCTTTGACCTTTGACCTTTGACTCTTAGTTGATACCCGAGCCACCTTTCTGTTACCTAGCCAGGAAGGTAACCTGGCCGTGTCTGTGATGCACCACTGGCATGACTCATGTGTGGGTGAGTGATTCCTCACACCGTCCCCATTCTGATTATGATATGCGCATTACTTTGATTATGATTATATATATGTTTCTGGGGGGCGTATGGATTGCAATCCTAGATCTGTTCTGTTTAGTGGATTTAACTGTATATGCTATGATATGATTTGTCTGGTGACTGGTGCTGTGTGCAATACACGCCTTTCACATTTCTGGGAGCTAGCTACTCCACCCTGTTGAAGAATGAGGACACCCCTCATGTTATCTGATTATCTGAGAGGTCTCCCCTCTATATGATTATGAAGATTTATGGTTACTATATGATATGATCTGTTTCTGGGCTCGTGGTGGATGACTATCCTAAACCTTACTCTTGTATCTCATTTATATCTCATTCATTATGCTACATCTGGTTATTTCCGTTTACTTTCGTTTCCGTTTATTATATATCTGTTCACTGGGCTTTGTAAGCTCAGCCGCACGTTTTCTTTTCGTGTGCGGCAGGTTTTAGTTGGAAGATGAGTACGAGTGAAGAGACTTTTGGACTTAGAAGACTTGATAGTTTTGGGCCTAGAGATGATTAGAAGTTTTCTTATTGTTAGAAATTGTATTCGCCTTGTAACCTTGTTATTTCAGTATTTCCTTTGTAACCCTTGAGAATCTTTGTATTACTTTTGAATGTATGCTTTGTTATATCTGATATGAAACCATTTGCGTGACATCTTTACCCTTGTCGGGTTGGGGTGTTACAACATTATTGGATTGAATAATCGTAACACAAAAACACGGTTGCTCTAGTGGTAGGAGTGTTGTATTGGTTGTAGAGACCAGTGTTCGATTCTCATAGCGGCCATATTTTTTTAACAATTACCGAAAAGTTGTTGCGTTGTATGTGTGATGACTCATCATTGAGGTGGCATTTAAGTGTACATGTAGGCATTGAGGTGGCATTAAAATTTCCTAGTCATCATTTCCATGTCATTGTACAACAAATATAGTGTTTTGTACAATTCATACTTAGCCTCATATATATCTAAAGATTAGATAAACATATATCATTCAAATACTCCCGGTTAAAGGTACTTACTTCTGTGTATAAAGAAGATAATAAGCAGATCAACAATCAGTTAACAAATCCCAAACACCCTCTTTTTCTCTAATAGCACTTCAGTATTAGTACTCTAGCAAGATGCTAGAGAAGAAAATTTACATGTTACAACAAGTTTCGGATCATTGTAATCCAATATAACCACTTTGCTTTAAAAGTTCTATGCCTATCGACAATTCATTAATGAGAAAAAACTTTTATATCTTTTACAAGCGAGTCTTTTATTTCTTGAAGATTTCAAGTCAAAGTAAGCTTGGTTCTTAAACCTCCAAAAAAATCCAAACCTCCAAAGACTTTCTAGTCTCTATACACAATATGGAGCAAAATTTGTGATTAATTTAACAAACAAAAAGTGACATTTGAAATGAAGACTTGCTCAAGAATGGTTTATCTTCTCAGCAAATTCCGAAATTAGACTAGTCGCTCAATTTTTATACCTTTACTAGACCAAAAAAAGTGCTCTTCCCAAACTAGACCAAGCGACTTGTGACTTTTTTACGTTTGATAAGAAAGTGCCAAGTGTCACCAAAAAGTTTGTGCCAGTTCATTTTTTATTCTGCATATGTAAGCTATAAAGTCAGGTACTTTTCGAGTGACCTAAGTTAAGCAACTTTTATGTACTTTAAGCGACCTTCTATTTTGTTATTCTCTATTAAAATTAAAAAAAAAAAAAAAAAAAAAAAAAAAAAAGTTTAACTACATTTTTGGTCCTTGTGGTTTACTGGGTATTTCGGTTTCAGTCCAAAAGTTTAAAAAGTCTCGGATCCACTCCAAAACCCGACAACCCGTAACAAGTTCAGTCCATTTTACCATTATCACTAAAAAAGACTTATCCCAAACATCCCCATATGATATAGTATTATTCTTTTTCAATTGTTCTATCTCTGTATCTCTAAACACACATAAATATTTCAGCAAAAAACATTCCTCGAAGAACAATTGTTTCCAGCGTCAGTTACATGAACCAGTCAGCACCTCCGTCTCTCTACCAACATCTAAATCTTAACTTCATCTTCTAGCTCTCAAACCCTCATCATACTAACTAATCATGTCATCTCACCACCATCCTACCATCGATACAGCACCACACGACCACTAGCTTCCCCACCCTCATCGATCGATTTCAAAACCCCTACATCCGAACACATCATATTCGACACTCGTGGACAAATTACACCCGGTGGATAGATTTAAATCTGAACATATATGTGGGTTTGATTTCGTGTGTAATGATTGAGAAATTATGGGTTGTTACTTGTTTTGATTATATTTTTATTTTTTTCGACCATGACATATCTAAAATCTTAGATATATGGTTTAGTTATTTTGTGCTTGTGGGTGTGCTGGATCTTAAAGAGAAAACAACAATAGTTATTTTGATGAGGTTATGGGTGAAGTTATTTTGAGGTGGGGATGGTGTTGAGTGAGAAAGAGAGAAAAGATTTGTGGTGGTGGCAAGCGGTAGGTGGCAGACGGGGGGTGGCAGGGGTTGGATGGCTGTGGATAGTTGTAAAACTTGAAAAATTGTGTTGTGAGAAATAAAGAAAGAAGATGAAGTAGGTTTGTGATGTGTGTGTATAAATGTGTTTTTTTTTTTTTTTTTTGTATGTTACACATGTGAAAGGGAAAAAATAACCCTACTATTTAATGGTCAAACCTAGTCTAATTAACGGTGTTAAAAAAATAGACTGAACTTGTTATGGGTTATCGGGTTTTGGAGTGGATCCGAGACTTTTTAAACTATTGGACTGAAACCAAAATACCCGGTAAACCACAAGGACCAAAAATGTAGTTAACTTTATTTTTTTAGAAAATAACAAAATAGAAGGTCGCTTAAAGTACATAAAATTCGCTTAACTTAGGTCGCTCGAAAAGTACCTGACTTTATAGCTTACACATGCAGAATAAAAAATAAATTGACACAAACTTTTTTATGACACTTGGCACCTCTTATCAAAAGTAAAAAAGTTGCAAGTGTAACACCCCCAATTTCGGGATACGCAGCGAAATTCAAGCTGGGTGTTACTCGACGGCACAACAGTTATAATAATAGAAAACGATCTCTAATTGAGTCATTTTAAAAGATTTATCATTCAAATTTTATAAATATCAAAGTTTACAAAATGAGGTCCCAGTAGTTTTACAGTTTGTTAAATAAGTTTCGAATGATAATTAGCCTTCTATCAGTATCTGTGCCCCTCCGTGCCATCCTCGTTCATTATGGACCTGAGATAAACATGCTAAAAGTGTCAACACAAAGGTTGGTGAGTTCATAGAGTTTATAAGTAAAACAGTTGATTTCAATAGTTTCAAGTTTGGGCAATAATTGTAATAAATTCAAATATCGATAAAATGAATAGTGGGCTACGTTGTTTTACACCCATAGTGTTTGTTTAGCCAAATCGGGTCAAAGATTGTGTGAATTCGTAGTGTTTGTATGCAAATCAGTTAAACACAAGTTACAAGTTTAAGAGAATAATTGCAACGAATACAATTATGAGTTAATAATAATTATTGCTCTAAGCTCATGACACGCAAACCTTAACAATGGGACATCATAATAATGATGTTAATTACAGACATCATAAAGATGATGTAAGTAACAAGGCCCTCGGGCAGGAGTTTGCCAACTTCCTGTTTAATCTCAAATAAAGTGCATTTGGCTACTTATCCAGCAACACAAATGGGCCGTCAACTGCCAATAGATCAATTCACTATATTCGCGTTCACTCGCAAGTGATTAATGGCTCATGATGTGAGGGACTTTTAGTGGCAGTAGTGTGTAACTTAGGCAATAACAATCAGGATAGCATACAGAAAGTACTAGTGTTGAGGTTTGTAACATGAAATATGTTTTAAATAAGCAAGTAGAGGGTTTTATCAACCGAGTAAAATGTTTAAGTAATCGATTAAAATGTGTAAGTAAATCGAGCATGTATCTCCCCCAAAGCGTTCAAAATAAGTAAAAGAGGGGCTATGACTCACATTAGTATTACAGTAGTCTGCTTTGAAAGTAAATCAAGTACGATGAATAAACTGCTCTGACACGCAACCCAAGGTGAATATGTTAAGTTTCAGTATTCGAATAGAAAGTGTCTGGTTGATAGTTAACTCTTGAACAAGACAACATGAAGTCTCTTAAAAATTTAATGGATGTTAATATTTGTCGTATTTCATTTTTAGTGTTCGTTTTGATTGTTATTGAAATATAAGCATCCTGTTTATTAGTTTTTATCAAAAACGAGCCAAACGTATATTTCCCGTAATAATATAAAATGTTACGTTTCATACCCTTATAGTTTCAAGTATTAACACTTTATACCCCTGAACTTTCATATAATGACAACTTATACCCTTCATCTTTTATAAAATGACAACTTAAAATAGCTTATCTATATGTGTTTATCAAGGTCTTAAAACTTAAAATAACCTAATAGCTTAATATGGTGTTTATTTTAGCTACTGGTTAAACAGTACATATGAAACTATAAATTTTGCTCTTGGCTTTTCATTCTAACTTATGTAACATCATTCTTAGGTGAATATAAGACCTATGAAAAGGATTAAAAGGCTTAGAAAGACTTACTCTTGTTGAACTTGACTATAACCAAAATGTGACCAAATGACTCCAAAGTGAAGCAACGTTTCTTTCCACTCTCCTAGCTCCTTTGGTATGCTTCTTCTAATTCTATTTGATGCTTATGATTTAGAATGTGGGTGTAAAATTAATGTGTTGTGGTTAGAATAGGGAATGAGAAAAATGGCAGGTTCTTAGGTCGACATATATAGAAGAAAAATCCAGGTTTATTTTTATGATTCTAGGTCTTGGAAAGGTGTGATATGGGAGGAGGGACAAGGTGAGATGTCTCTTAGGGTTGGTAACTCTTTATGTGATTTGTAAGAAAAGGTGAAATGTAGCAAAACTAGGTACCTCAATTTGGCTTGACACATTTGACCCATGCATAAGACCTAGGGGACATGAAGATGTGGTCTAATTATCTCCTCATTAGGGTTTAGTTAGGGTATAGTTAAGATCTAGTTTAATTAGGATGTAATTTGGTTAAAGCTTGGTTTAATTTGAACTAAAAATACCAAGGTGGCGTTTCATGCTTTAGTTACTTGTACCATGGCTTTAAGGTGTTGTACATGAAGTTCTAGGGATGTAGGAATCTTAGTTAGGGTCCTTGGTTAGTGTCTTGTTAAGTATAATTAGGTTTAGATATGTTTAGTGTAGTAAAAATGTAGTTTTTAGTTTTTATGCATTAAGTACTTGTACCATAGGTTTTAGGACTTGTACCCTAAATTTGAATGTGATAAGAAAAACTAGGTCTAGGGTTAGTGCATTAGGGTTTTGTATTATGTTCTTTAGAGTGTGTACACTAAGGTTTATAATGTGATTTTTATAAATATTGTGTTTTATGCATTAAGGACTTGTACATGTGCTTGAGAGACTTGTACATTCATATTTTATAGAAATCATGTACACATTAATTAGGGTTTGTGATTTTAACACATAAAATCATAGTTTTGTGAAATTAGGGCTTGTAACGGGAAAATAGGGTAAAGCTTAGGTTTTCTTGCTTTAAGGGCTTGTACATTAGTTTTAGGGTTTTGTACTTTAGGGTTTGCACTTTCGGGGTTCTTAGTGCACTTTAAGGGTCTCCGGTTCACTTTAGGGGTCTTTAGTGCACATTAGGGTTTGTAGTGCATGCTAGGGTTTCCGTAAGAACTTTAATAGGTAAACATTTAGTTTGAGTGTTTAATAATCGTACGTTAATGAATTAGCGTAAAATGACAAATAGGATTTGAAAACTTTTGTACTTGACATATAAAGATGTTTATGTGAAATAAACATGAAGGCTGTTGGTGTCGGTCTGCATGGGAGCACGAAATATCGAGGATGTGAGTTACGTCACATTAGTTAGTTGTGGTGATCAGATAAACTGATAACGTTTAGTCTTAAAAAAATTATACGTGGAAAATGGATAAGTATTCTTTTGTTAGAATATTAATACAAATGGTATTTCACCAGTGGTTACAGTCTCACCCCCTTAAATAGAATCTCGTCCCGAGATTCAGTCTGCGTTAGATGTTGAAATGATGTTGACGATTAATTATGGTTTTTTGTGTCAATTGGTTTATAAAATAACTAGTGATGTATCTTAATTTGTCGTTTTGGAATAAGGTGTAATTTTGTCATTGTCCTGAATTTCCTCTGAGTGTTTTATCAAATAAATATTTCTCCTGATTGGATATATGTTAATCATGTGACTAGGTGAGCATGTTTGATTCTGGTTTCACTTGTGAAAATTTATAAGTTAGAATTTGTTGTCTTATGTGAAAAATACTATTCCGAAGGTTAAATAGACTTAGGAAAATTTCATTTTGAATGAAGATTGTTATTTTATAGGGTTTATCATGGTTTTGATAATTAGTCTTGAAAATAACATGGTTCCAAATTACTTGTCTTGTGAAAATTAAATTATTAACGTCGAAAACTGTTTTTAACAATGAATATTTCGGTTAAGGACTTGATGAATGTAGAGAAAGTTGTTGAATTTCAGCTTTTGTAGATGATGAATCAGTTTGTTCCTTAGTAAAGTTTTTTTTTTTTAATGTGAATAGTAACTTCCAACCGCTATGAACAGTAGCCCAACGGCTATGAGCAGTAGCCCAACGGCTACTTTTATTTTTATAAATAGCCCATTTTAATTTTCATTCTCCCATCATCCATATTTCTCTCATCAATTTTTCAAAATGCCTCATGTTATTACCATCCTTGCGATTGTGTATGTTGTTGCCGCTGCCATCTACTTGGCCTACGTTCCAGATGAAGATTATGAATTTTTGGCCGTGGTTCTAGTGATTCTCGTACTACTCGTGGTTCTAGCCATCGGCGTAGATAAGATATGGGGGTAATAGATAGTAGGAGTGTTGAAATAAATCTTTGTTGTGTTTTCATGTAATCTTTAATGAATGTGTAATAAGACTTGTTTGTTTTTATTCATAAGACCATGTCTTTAGTTATTGTGATATTGATTTGTTTGTATTTATCGTACAGAATACTCAAGGTATTACATCCAGTCGTGGTTCTCGCTCTCGTAGGTGTAGTAGTGTTTTTCATTGGCTTGGCGGGTCAACCGATTGGCGATTCTATTCCTTACTTAGTGATCTTTGTAACATTAGCACTACCGATGCTAATTATATCGTTATGTATAAATATTCGTGGATTCTAATGTAATAAAAGTTTACGTTTTATGTTTTATGAATTCTAGAGATTCTCGAGTTCATACTCATGTCGTTTCGGATACAAATAAGCCCACTCATTTATAATTCATTACTTACATAGAGAGGCTTCCCAAACAATAACGAAATATAAACTTATGGTTCGGTGATTCATAATTTCTTTAAAAAAAAGCGTCCCAATCCATTCAAATAAAGACATTGTAAATCATCCTACTTAAAAATTTCTGTCTCAACACTCATATTTAATCGACAAGGTAATTTAGTGTGTAGGTGTTTTGGGAATACGGAGGGAGTATTTACACTCATCTCTAGAGATGGGAGTAAGATGATCAAGGAAAAAAAAATTAACATAGTACTCAAAATAATTGGTGAGTATAAGAATTGTACAACCCACAATATCTTGGGAAGATTTCGTAAATTGCAAAAATGTAGAAGTAGGTAAATGCTCGAGGAAATGTGATTGAGTCGTAATGCCTTAGAATAGGCGTATGCAAGTATGTTTATTCCGTTGTTTGTGTAAAGTGATCGAAAGCATGTCGAATGTGTATATATCAATATACTAAAGTGTCTGTGTAGCATAAATTACCTAGAAGTCACATAATCGTCTGGAGGATGGAAGACATGGAAAGCGAAAGGCTATAAAACGTTTTTGTAAAAAAGCAGTTATAGTTTAGGTCACAATTAGACCCGTTTCTCTATAACTAAAGCTCTAATACCAATCTGTAACATCTCCAGTTTCGTGATACGCAACGGAATTCAAGCTGGGTGTTATTTGATGGCACAATAGTTATAATAATAGAAAACGATCTCTAATTGAGTCGTTTAAAAAGATTTATCATTCGAATATCAGAGTTTACAAAAATGAGGTCCCAGTAGTTTTACATTTTGTTAAATAAGTTTCGAATGATAATTAGATTTTAGCCTTCTAGTAGTATCCGTGCCCCTCTGTGCCATCCTCGTTCATTATAGACCTAAGATAAACATGCTAAAATTATCAACACAAAGGTTGGTGAGTTCATAGAGTTTATAAGCAAAGCAGTTGATTTTTGAAGTCATGAGCTTAGAGCAATAATTATTATTTACCCATAATTGTATTCGTTGCAATTATTCTCTTAAACTTGAAACTTGTGTTCAACTGATTTGCATACAAATACTATGGATTCACATAATCTTTGACCCAATTAGGGTAAACAACCACTATAGGTGTAAAACAACGTAGGCCACTATTTATTTTATCGATATTTGTATTTATTGCAATTATCACTCAAGCTCGAAACTACAAAAATCAACTGCTTTGCTTATAAACTCTATGAACTCACCAACCTTTGTGCTGACACTTTTAGCATGTTTATCTCAGGTCCATAATGAACGGGGATGGCACAGAGAGGCACGGATACTGATAGAAGGCTAAAATCTAATTATCATTAGAAACTTATTTAACAAACTGTAAAACTACTGGGACCTCATTTTTGTAAACTCTGATATTCGAATGATAAATCTTTTAAAACGACTCAATTAGAGATCGTTTTCTATTATTATAACTGTTGTGCCATCGAGTAACACCCAGCTTGAATTCTGCTGCGTATCACGAAATTAGGGTTGTTACAGCAAGTCGCTCGATCTAGTTTGGGAAGAGCACTTTTTTTTTTGTCTAGAAAAGATATAAAAGTTGAGGGACTGATCTAATCTCAGAATTTTCTCTTATCTTCCTTACTGTATTTGTTTGGCTTTTTACCTATTTAATAAATTTTTGCATTTCTGAAAAGAAAAAAAAAAAAAAAAAAAAAAATTAATATATATATATATATATATATATATATATATATATATTTATATTATATATATATTATATATATAAAACAGGATGCGTATGACGTCATCAAATGCAGGATTGATGAGTAAGCAGCTAGATTGATGACTAATCATGCTGTTATTCCACATAAGCACGCCACATAAGCAAAGTTTGACCAAATTAATTTGAAAGTTGACTTTTAATTCCGAAATTTTAAAAAAGACACTAGAGATTCGAACTTGGGTTGTTTATATAGCTTAAGTATATGTCAATGTTACCATTAGACCAAATTATTTTTTGTGACATATCTTCCACAAAAAAATAACTATAATCTTCTTCTTGAATGACCAGGCGGAATTTTTGAAAAGATATATACTTTCTAAACATGTATCCCGGATTTTTTTCAAAATATGTTTAATTTGTAGAATATATGATTTGAAAGATAAGTTTATAATATATTTTGTATAAATATTTTATTCCTATATTCAAGATCATATACCTACTTTGACAACGTTTCTTCTCAAGCCAAAAACACCCTCCAAGTCTTGCAAGAGGATCTCATAAGATTAATACGGTTACTCCTTCAGAAGGTATATTTTTTGCATATAATTTAACCAATTTGTTGTTGTAATTTTATTGCTATTGTTGTATAATTAATCTAATGTTTACATGGACAATCATATATATAGAAAACATCTATTTGCAAGGTTGTTATATTCTTATTGATGTTGTTGTTGAAGCAATCCAATGCAAGAGGGTCTCATAAGAATTTTACGGGTACTCCTTCAGAACGTATGTTTTTAACATATAATTTAACCACTGTGTTGTTATAATTTTATTGTTGTTGTTGTATAACTAATCTAATGTTTACATGGACAATAGTTTTTTAGCAAACATCTATCTGTAAGGTTGTTATATTCTTATTGATGGATTGACATATCAATCCAATGTTTTATTGCAAAAAGTTTTTTCAATTGATCATAGTTGCTGAAGCACAAAAAAAAAAAATTTACAAGAGGATATTGCAATAGGATCTCATAAGAATAATACGGGTACTCCTTCAGAAGGTATGTTTCTTACATATAATTTAACTATTAAGTTGTTGTATTTTTATTGTTGTTGTATAATTAATCTAATGTCTACATGCACAGTTATTTTTCAGCAAGCATCTATTTGTAAGGTTGTTATATTCTTATTGATGTTGTTGTTGAAGCAATCAAATTATTTTATCAGCTAATATAATTTATCAATTGATCATAGTTGCTGATGCACAAAAAAAAAATTTAACAAGAGGATCTCATAATAAGAATAATACGGGTACTCTTCAGAAGGATTGATGAGTAAGCAGCTGGATTGTTGTATTTTTATTGTTGTTGTATAATTAATCTAATGTCTACATGCACAATCATTTTCAAGCAAGCATCTATTTGTAAGGTTGTTATATTCTTATTGATGTTGTTGTTGAAGCAATCAAATTATTTTATCAGCTAATATAATTTATTAATTATTTTGTATTCTTAAATTCACATGAAAAATAAATTCTCTTTAACAGGTGAATGTTTGATAGTGGCATACCTGGAAGTAGAGCTAAAAGTCATGGTTCAGACTCCTTACTGTTATGAGAAAAAAATTTCAAAAGGTTAGTACTGTCACTTAAAAATTTAGTACTGGTATGAGTATATTTGCAAAAAGTTTTTTCAATTGATCATAGTTGCTGATGCACATAATCTAATGTCTTCATGCACAATCATTTTTCAACAAGCATCTATTTGTAAGGTTGTTATATTCTTATTGATGTTCTTATTGAAGCAATCAGATTATTTTATCAGCTAATACAATTTATTAGCTATTTTGTATTTTTGAAATCACATGAAAAATAAATTCTATTTAACAGATAAATGTTTGAGAGTGTCATACCTGGAAGTAGAGATAAAAGTCATGGTTCAGACTCCATACTGTTATGGCGAAAAAAAATTCAAAAGGTTAGTACTGTCACTTAAAAGTTTAGTACTGGTATGAATATATTTGTACTGCTAGATAGAGTTGGTACTGGGTCGAATTTACGGCTTTATTAAAATATCCGTTGAGGACTTATGTTGATATTATTATTACTGATATTTATTTATAAGGGGCTGCTTTTTGTATATTTTTTACTTCTAATATATTTTGTTCATTTTTATTGAATGAAAAGTTATCTTTTACTTGAAGGTACTCCAATAGAAACCCTAATAATTATTTCATAATATTTCAATTCACTTTCTTCATCTTACTTTCTAACCCAAATTACTTTAATCCCAGCAGTCAAATCAATAATTTACCAACAGTCATGGCTACTTTAACCTTTGCCAACAAGCACAACATGGTAGCTTATTTGGAAAAAGCAACGGATGACACCAAATACCATCAGATAGTTGACTTTTTAAATGCTTCTCACATAAGGTATTCTTTAACATTAAATCCTACTATATATGTTTCCCAAATCAAAGAGTTTTGGCAGAGTGCCACTGTCAAAACATTTGAAGATGGTGACACCGAATTAATTGCAACAGTTGATGGTAAATCTATCACTCTTACTGAATCATCAATCAGGCGGTATCTCCAATTGGATGATTCAAACGGTATTAGTTTTATGCCAAACACAGAAATTTTTGAAATTTTAAGCAGAATGGGTTACAATATTCAATCAGAATCTTTAACTTTCCAAAAAGGGGGTTTTGCCCCACAATGGAGGTTTTTAATTCACACCATCCTTCACTGTCTCAGTCCTAAGAAAACCTCGTGGGAACAGTTCAGTAGCAATATCGCGACCGCTCTCATCTGCTTGGCCACTGACAGAACTTTCAATTTTTATAAACTTATCTTTCAAGCCATGCTTAGAAATGTTGATATCAAATCAAAATTTTTGATGTATCCTAGGTTCATACAAACTATTTTGAACAAATATAAATATCAACTTCTTCCTCATAAAAATGTTTATCTCACTCCCAAGCTTTCCCAAAAAGTTTTTCAGTAATATGAAGATGTCCTCAAAATGGTATAATGAGGAAGAGGTCCCTTTATTTGATTCTATGCTACAAGTACATGGTGAAGGATCAGCATGTCAAGTTGTTCCACATCAGACACCAGATAGGTCTATATCCAGAGAGGGCCCTATTGTTCCTTAGCACCGAGACCCTGCAACTCCCCATGTAGCAGATGAGGCTGGCTTTGTCATTACAGAAAGGGCTGCTTCTACTATCTCGGGTTTAGAAAATGGGCAGGACATAAGTAATGTACATAATAAACAATCGATGGCAACACCCCCAGTACCAAGTTCCTATGAACCCAATACTATTGGTGGAATCGCAGGCCAACGCGAGAAATTTGCAGGCTCAAAAACTCACCACATGGTGGATCATGAGTCTGTGCCCCATGATGCACCTGTCTATGAAGGTAATACATCAGGAAGTGCTGAGGGCATCCAGACACTTAAGGTATTGATGGAAACATGTAGAAAATTGTCTCAGAAGGTTATTGCATTGGAGTCTGAGCTCAATTCTCATAATTCAAAAATAAAAAAAATGGAGGATGGGCTCACTTCTCACAAGAGGTTGTTTACCAATGTGTATAAAAAACTGGTGCGTAAAATAAAAAAATTGGAACAGCAGGTCAAGACACTTAAAAGAAAGAGGTCGGCTCACATGGTAACATCTTTTGAATCATCTCCTTCGTCGAGTTCATTGGATGGTGAGGGTACAGATAAAGGTGGGGGATCTTCCAAACATGGAGGGAAGATTGCCCAGATTGACCAAGATCCATGTGTTTTTATTGTTCGAGAGCAATATGGGACTCGTGAGAGGCAAGAACAGCAGATGGATTATGATGCTGCACAGTTTGCTGAAGGAACTGGTGGATTTGATGAAGGTAATGATGAGACAGAACACGATACTACCAGTGTTGAAGGTGCTGCTATCCTGCAAAGTTTAATGGATGTTGGGTATAAAGGTTCTGCCAGTGCATTTTATACAAGGACACCACGAAAATCAAATGCATACACGGGAAAAGGAATAATGACTGAGCAAGAACCATCAAGGAAATTGTCGACGAAGGAAAGAGCACGAATAGCATTGGATGATGATTTGGTTCAGAATGGGCAACAAATGGATATTGATGAAGAGGGTATTGGTTGTGGAAATGGTGGTGACAGTACAAAGTTAACGGTACAAGATGTTTGCATGGAAGAACGTGCTGTTAATGTTTATGAAACAAAAAGGGTAAAAAAAGGAAAGGCACCCATGACAGTAGATGAAGCTGCGCAAGAAGCTGAGAAAAAAAATAAAGTTAATCCAAAAACACAAGTTCAAGAAGACTTGGATGAACAATTAGCAAGAAAGGCCCGGGAAAATGAAGTTGCAAACTTTACGGATACTCCGAAATTGCAAGTGAAGAGAGTAGCTTCAGATGCTATTGTGACAGAACAAGATAAAATACAACAACTAATCGCTTCTGATACAGTTGTGAGGAAGAAGAGTATAGAACTATTAGCAGATGAAAGCATAACTGATGAAGAAAATTCAGAAATGCTTGAAGATTTTATTAACTTAAAGAGTTATGTAGAATCCTATAATCAGATAACACAGACTATTGGTAAGAATAAAGGTTAAAAGAGAATGAAAAAACCCAACAAAGGCACAAGTCATCAGAGAGATGAAGATGTATCTTATGAATCAAGCTGGGTTGACGGCAGTTCAGTTGAAGGTGAAATCAGATTTAGAAATTGAATCTCTGTATTACAATGCATACAAAAATGCTCGAATGAAAACTCCTATGGACCAACATGAAAGATCACCAAAAAGGCTAAAGGCTACTAAGAAAGCACAACCTGGGAAGGTGGACGCACATACGGAGAGAGTAAAATTATCACAAGAGAAGATGAGCAAAATGTTAGTTAAAGTGCCAGAAATTCTACATGTTGAACCACTTCAATCTAGACATCCAATAATTGACTGGGAGATTTACATAGATAAATTTGGGAAAGCTTGGAAGGTTACTAGATTTGGTGGAGAGACAGCAGTGTACAAGAATTTTGAAAATTTGCTGAGAGCTTTTGATAGAGAAGATCTGGATACTTTATGGAGGTTAGTTCAAAATAAGCTTAAAACAAAGAAGAATTTTGATGTGAAAGAGCAAGAGCTTTGGGTTGAATTAAAGAGGTTATATGAACCAGATCCTACGGATGTTCGTTGGGATTTTCCTTTGTTTGCGCTATCTACTGTATGGGAGTTCTATGGTACCTGCAATGTTCATCGTTTGTCGGCGCAAGGTGGAATTGATATATTTATGTTAGCTGAACTAGAATATCCATTAAGTTATGAAGTACTTGTAATGATGATTTCTTTAAAACTCAAATATGAAGAAAATTCTGAAGTAGCTCAAAATCTAATACAGATGATATATGATCAGTTTGAAAGGAAGAGACACAGTCCCTGGAGAAGAGAATAAGGTGAATTGTTTGGAAGTATCTTCTCATCATCAAAACTTGAATTTAATTCGAGACGTGTAGCATTCACACAGAATTGATGATTGGAATTGGAATTCACGTACTGGTGGAAAAGGACTGTGATGTTGTGAATTAAAACAGTGTATATGAATGTGTACCGATTGAATGGGGAAACCTGATGAAGCGAAAAGTGTACCGCTTTTAGGGGGTCATTTAAGCCCTAAATCGTATTTATTTGATCAAATATTGCCCTAAATCGTTCCTTTTGTCATTTTAGGTACTTTGGAGAAGAAATCTGGAAAAGGAAGCATTTTGGACATTTTTGGAGCATAATAGTGAAGAAAACGACAAAGTCTCAAAATCGGCTGGAAAAGTACCTTTGACGGCGTCAGGTATTGTTCCTGACGGCGTCATGGCTTGGCAAAAAAGGTGGATATGAAAAATACACATGATAAGCCAGAGAATTTTACAATGAAAAGTTTGACGGCGTCACCCTTTGAAGTGATCAAGGCCATCACGGTTTAAGTTAAAGCGAGACGGCGTCAAGCTTATTTCTGACGGCGTCAAGCCTTGATAAGCCAGAGCGGATTTTGGAGCACTAAAGAGGGACGGCGTCAAGAAGGCCATCCGGGAACCCTAGACACGGCGAGGTGACGGCGTCAAGATCTACAACGTGACGCTGTCAGCCCCTAAACTCTATATATAGTTTTGCAATTTTTTGTCATTAGTGTGCAACTTTGTGAGGAGAAACCCTAAGACGAATTTCTGCCATCTTTAAGGGTTTTCATACCCTTGGATCTCCCATGTTTAATTGAAGATAAGTTATCATTTAATCAATCAATATGTCTATGTGTTGTTTGATTATATCTTGTTCTTGTCTTTTAATTAACATGCTAGGCTAGATTTATCTTGTGTTTTCTTAGATCTAATGAAACCTAACTATTGATTATTGGTTATTAGTGTGTTATTGATTGTATTGGATGATTGTTTATCGATGTTAGGCTTAAGAAAACTGGCTAACTTCCTATACGGTAACTTGCTTGAACGTCTTAAGAAACATGAACCAATGCGTACTAGGTTTTTATGGTTGTATTTAATGCATGAGCGAATTCTAGTGATCCCATGTTAGGAGCTTCTTAGCCGGCTCGACATAGGAGTGAAGTAGGAGCTTGTAGAGTTGGGGAAGTACGTACGCCACCCCACGATTGGTATTAAGGAATACACCCGTCATCCACGCAATTAATACACACTAATCAACCGGTAAAAGATAGTTAGGGAGTAAGGAAATCTAAGTAAACACATTTCTCTCCACATAAGTTTCACAACTCTTTTCATTTTCATTTATTTATTTTATTTGCATTTGTAGTTATTTGGGTTAGTTGACTAGCAACTAATTCCGCCCACTCCTTCAAACCCGAGATTTTACTTGCTTTCATAAAAAATTATAAAAATACAAAAAGAATCTTCCCTCACCCTTAGACCTATTAGAGTAGTTTTTCAATCCTAACGACACTATTCCCTGTGGAGAATGATCAATCCCCCGTACTTACCACTACACTATACTACATCGGTCAGGTACACTGCCTGGTGGGGTTGTAAGCCTCTTGAGATCCCTCGAGAGGTAAAACCTGTTGTAAGGTCTGTAGGTCACGATAATGATCTCAAACCCACACTCGTTAATGACTTTAAACAAACACACGATCTACTACTTATCTTATATATTATGCTACGTATGGAAATAGTAACAATAATCTAAATACGATAAGCTAAAATAAGAGAAATAAGAAGAGAAGAATAAGATGGAAGGTTTTCACTAATTCGATTCACACACAAGCATAGTTTCCGCACATACATAAGAAAACCAACAATATGAATGACTCCCTTTCCTTGTATTTATAGGCATTGGGAGGGGAATAATTCTTAGGAATATTCCCTTTACATGTGATAAGGATAAATTAAATAACATGGCCGGTCCAAGGACTACTATTGAACCGGTCCATAAATACAAACAATATAGTCCTAATTGTGCATCATTAATTAAATGACCAAGACTTGTAAAATATTTAAAACGTGTTCCTAACAATCTCCCCCTAAGTCTTGATCATCAATGTTGCCCGACGTCTTCTTTGCTTCTTAGGCTTCCGACGTCTTTATAATCTTTGTTTCTTTGTTCTTGTGAAATGATGATATGATGTTGTCTCTATCTGTCAATCTCCAACGTCTTCTCGTCTTCTCCATCATGCTCATATATCTTTGATTTGTTTTCTGCAACATGTTCTCACTTTTCAATCTTAATCTTGTGAAAGGTTGAGATGCTTGAACTTTGGTCTTTACAATTTCATATGTTGAACTTGTGATGTTACTGAGTCTTTGAGAGAACATTTCTTCAAGATATGAACATGATGGAGTCTTGATGGTCGAACTCCAGCTCCTCAGCAGCAGCAGCAGCAACAGCAGCAACAGCACGAACCAACCGGTACTTATAGGCTCAGACTTGAGATCATCAACAGCATAGTGTGAAGACTTTCTCAAATCCTAACCCAGACCGTTCTGAACCGGATTCCCCCGAAAGGGATTACACGGACACACCGAAGTGCACCCACGATTCAGTGAGTCGCTGGAGATCACCCCACGACTGTAGACCGTTTGGAGCATACACTAAGCGTAACCCATAAAGAGTTACCGAAGTGACCTGCTATCAGAATTGTTTGATGTTGTTCTGGCAGGATTTCCATTCAATCATTGATAATCACAAATGTGACTTTTCTCATGAATGTTCTCGGCAGATTGCTAAGATCTGCGAAGGACACTTTTCCTAATTTACACCTGATGCCCATGATGTAGAACACCAGAGTAATTCTAAGTGTACCTAAGAGATCTTTTATGAATCTCATGGCTCTAGACTCAATAAGTGCACATTTGTTTGGTCATCGGAGGCGTGGAGCAGATTGCCTCCTTTTCAATATCAACAATCTCGTAATGAGATGTCGATAGATTATGAAGGGTTCTCCGTGTGAATGAAACAAATGTCTTTTGAGTGACACTTGAGTGGCTTAGAAGGTTTTTTAGTGCGTCACTGGGTCCATGACGTCTTTGGTCTTCAATACCGGTGATGCTCATCAACCAGTAGATTATGAATTGAACCCGGTGTCTGCCCTAAGGTTGAACAAATGGAGGGCTATTTCTTTTCACCCTTTTCTTTGCTTTTCTTTTTAATTCTTCAACCCCTTCTTTCTCCGTTCATTCATTTTCTCCTTTTTATATCATACCTAGGACTTTCTAGTTCTAGACTATTGGTATTGTCCTTGGGTAGATCCCTCCGGCTCTGGTGGATCATAGGACGGTTTTCCCTAACCTTAGTCACCTTATAACTCCATGACTATCCTAATGATGCCATATAACCAAAACCATTGAAAATCTCTCAAAGTGTCGATAATTGTAA
The DNA here is from genome assembly GCA_021014915.2 of Artemisia tridentata subsp. tridentata. NCBI lineage: Eukaryota > Viridiplantae > Streptophyta > Magnoliopsida > Asterales > Asteraceae > Artemisia > Artemisia tridentata. Next base: position 418,493,962 of record CP139508.1, on the reverse strand, counting down.
AGACATTTTGTTGACACCTTGAGAGTTTGATGATTTTCAGAAATACTCCCCCTCAACATGTGCTCATTAATATTAAATTTTGAAATTTGCACATGCCGGAAAGAGTTGGCACTTTTGAATTGATTGACTTTCAATGAACCTGATCTTTGCGAGACACGCTTACATCACCAGTTAGACTGGCTTGAAATTATTACCCGTCCAGATCAGATTCAAAGATTATCGCTCGAAATCGATACATTCTACTCAGACACGTCCTTTGCGAGACACGCTTACATCACCAGATAAACTGGCTTGAAATTATTACCCGTCCGGGACATGTCCTTTCGACTACTGACTTTCCTATTCGTCAATTCGAGGGTCAATTCTGAGTATGAGCACACGAGATTCCAGCAAATGAGACATCATATTTTAATCATCTTTTTCTTCTCCCCCTCAAAAATAGCATACTCATGATGTTTTTGGAAAATGTTTATGATTAAAATATGCTGTTTTTGAGTTTTAGGGAAGAATTTCAAGATCATTTATAATTCATTGAACAAAGATTATATTTTTCAAATACTCCCCCTTAACGAGGGAATACTTGTCCTTATGAGCAGAATGTTTGGAAAAACATTGGATAACATTCAGGATTTAATTCTGCTCATAAGTAAGAAGCTTTCGCTCCTTTTTCAGGATTGAGGCACTGAAGCGTACCTCAGGGTCCTTTCTTTGGGGACCGGGTTGTACACTGTTATGTGTGCACAAGCCGTTGTCATATTAACAGTCATATATAAGTAAGAATGAATATTGAATATTGAAATCAAATTCTTACAAATTAACCGCCTCTGCCAAAAGTGGTGAATTTTGGATCTGTTCTCTGGAATAATCTGATGGCAAATGGAGGACGACCACCAACATAAGTTTCCAATCTCCTCATCTGATCCCTTCTGTAGAGTCTTTCTTCGATCGACCATATAAAATTCTTGACCTGCCTGAGCTGTTGATGATTCCATTTCTTGTGCTTCTTCAATATTTGATCCTGAACCCGTGTGACTAACCCATCTCGAACATTCTTTAGAGTGTCGTCACAGAACTTGTGAATCTCCTTATGAGGCATGAAACGGTTAGTGTTTGTTGCACTTCTGTAGACGAAACCAAAGATAGGGTCGGTCTTGAGCAAGTATTGAGGTTCCTTGTTGTCAGTGAGAGTAAACATGGGTTCCTCAAGATTTAGTTTCTTCTGATAACTTTCAACTCCAAGTTGAAGATCTTCTACACGTTCTTTGATCACTGTTCTTCTGATGAAGTGGCATATAGCAGTGCTAAATGCATACAGAAGAGTAGGATTGAGGTGATTCAGCTTCCCTTGTACTTTCATCAAATACAAGTCTTCAATGTCGTTGAGATTGAGTTCAGGAAAATCTGCTTCATTGAACGTGTAAAGAAGATTATCTTGTCTGCGAACGGAGATCTCAGAAATGAATGTGTATCCAA